>OY755181.1:14557234-15767225 GCA_963576735.1 Bedellia somnulentella
CTTCTGTACCTTTTTTGAATCTAGACTCTTCTTTGCTGTTTACCATCTTAAAGAATTTAAGTCATTGCAAACTGTAACTTATTTTAAACTGACTTTACCATAAGAGACCTGCAACTTCGCACGACATTTCTTAGAATGATATAATGAAAGCAACCCAATAGGCAAGTTGCCAAGCCCAACAGGATGAGTATGGTTGAATTGGCATGTGGGTCCGGCCTTTATTCGGCCGCCCGCACCGCTACGGTACGAATTCTGCCATTCATCACAACATTAAACCGTATTACGTATCAATGATTACCTAATCCGCAATCACTAAACGTTACTAATTAATCTACCTCAATACTTACTTAATTTTTATGTTTGTTATTTGTTTGTATTCTCGTGATAACGATGTCCAGTGCATTTTAGCATAATAGTGTAATTTTATACCTACCATTTAGCGAGTAAGATTTATGGGTTATGTACGGGATATGTTTTGTGAAATCATATTAAATTGTACTTTAAATCGTTAGTTTTATTTAATATCCTTAGTATAGTTCACCTCTTTTATATCTATATTTTTTTCTCACCATTTGATTTTATAGTGGGAGAATCTAGCGATACCTATCCTAAATTTTGGTATTGAATAATACTACAACCGTTTTACTTATAATTTATTTTGTTCAAGCCAGGTGAATTGATCTTCGTTTTCATGTCTTCGCTTAAGTGAATTTCTATGATTGGCAAAGAAAAATCTCGTAAACGGTCGGATTTGATGAAAACCATGAGCAGTATTTCTGATAAAAGGGTATTATTCACAGGTATAAAGTTTCAGAAATCCCGTCGAGGGAAGGTAATCATGATGGTGAACACGTTTCCGTTCTGCGAGGAGTCCAAGCTGCGGGATAAAGTGATATGGCGGTGCACGTCGAAGAAGACCAACTGCAAGGCGCGCATCCACATGTCGGGCGCCAACGTGGTGGCGGTCAAGGGCATGCACAACCACCCGCCGCGCGCGCCGCCCGCCCCCGCCGCCGCCGTCGCCCGCCGCCCGCTGCTCTCTCTACCAAACCTACCAACCCCCTGCGATGATCTCCATCTCATACAACCACATAATCCTAATAGTGAAGTTAAATAACATCCACCTCATATAATAATAACAACACTATTCACCCTGATCACCCCAAAATATCCCCTTTGTCTACCTTTTTACTTAACTTACCATAAGATTTATCTTCTCAACGGTCAGTATGACATTCTGGGTTAAGTAGAAACTGTGACAGGTTTAGTTTACAGTGCTATTTTTTGAGAACGCTTCGAAACACATTCCTGCCGTACCATAAGACGTTTTAGTACTATAGTACAATTTGTATATATTAGATATTTTATACACAAAATAATGCAATTGTCAATTTATGAATTCCAAAAGAAAAGATTTTTATTTTGTGCTTTCATTTTCTAAGTCTATAAGAATGATTAAGAAGGTTTTTAAAACTTTAAAATATGTAGAATTGGTGTATTATAGTTATTTCAGTATTATGTTATTTTGTCTTATACAAAAGCATGGACTGAAAATATTTGCTCATTTAACTTTTGCTGCATTATACATAATGAAAAGCTATAGCAATATGAGGATGATGTAGCTTTGTGTGATAATTTGCCGCATCCCAATTTCATTTTTTATAATACTTGCCTAAGTAGAGATTTTGCAACGTTAGTAAAATGTGCCTTAAATTTAATATAAATACCATGTAAACCCATAACACTTTGATATCATATTATTTCCTTTAAATTTATTTTATAACAAGTTTCTGAAGCTACCTTAGCAATTATTCGATTTTTGATTTATTGATGAATAAAAGATATTTTTGAGAATGTATCCTCATGTAAACGTCCTGCGTACTGCGTGGTAGAAAATTACAAAATAAATAATAAAAAAAAATTTGTTACTGCATTCCGCCGAGACGAGGTGTCCTTACCTTATGTTATCATATCATTAAAACTTAGCAACAGAGCATTACCACGAGTGTTTATCGGCACGATAACGGTTAGAATGAGATGACAGTATACGATACTCAGTAAGTGCTTAAGAGATGGCTGTTTTATACCACGCGATATCTAGTTAAAAGGCCGCTCGTACTAGCTATGCTGGAGCCAATATGTTTATGCTAAACTCAAGGGGAAGCAATTACATACTCATTGATATTGTTCATTTGAATGTAATTCATATATCATGAAAACCTAACTATGAAATATTTTTACCATTTTGACTTGAGTCATTTGATAAATTTAACACGATTCCTCATTTACAACCCCCGCAAATATGTCGTAATTAAATTCGAGATCCACAAATACCAATTAATCAAGCTCATATCTTTAAATAGTGTAAAGGTTGATGATGAAACTTGCCACATATCTTTCTCGTCTGTACATTTTTTGGGGCTGATGATATTTTAAATCTAAACAGGATGTTATCTACATATTGTATAAATTATATAATTTTGAAGTATCAATTTCTTAATAATAATTTTTGCATATGTCTTACTTATCCGTAATTTCATTTGTCCTCTCATGCATTTCCTTTATATATTATATTGGGGAAGGATTATCAATTTAGGTGCTAGAGGTATCCTATGGATTCTCAATTTCATAAAATGTATCAATTATTTTGACATTTGATGTTTGCCGTCATGGTATATCTCATTAAATGAACGAGACTTTTGATATTATATATTAGTACTCAATAAATTGTAGAAATGGAATTTCGTCACCTTGTGAATTTATAGAAGGATGTGGTAATTAAAAATATCAGAAACTACATTTTAATCTGAGAGTCCATTGCAAGGAAGCCCATCAAACAAAAAACACTTTGAAGGGACGGTCGTTTAACAATATCTCCGCAGATTAAAAACTCCTGTTGCGATAATTTCATATTAACGCATCATTATTTTACTAAATAATCCTTACAAATACCCCAACAAGCCTAAATAGCCAGACTCCTAAGTAGAACCCTACTTCACACATATAAAGCTCTTAATTTCAACATAATGGGTATGTTCCCGGCTTCTGGTACTTCGAATGATGGCTGTCCTTAAGGGGTAGGTTTGACTTATTTCGGCTGTAAGGGGTTCCTTGTACTCGGTTCTTGGATTACGATTTAAATTATTTGTCTCAAGTGCCTGATTTATGAATCTTAATTGTAAACGATAAGCCCATGAATGTATTTTGATTTTAGTGCTCACAAGTTTAAGAAATATCATAATTTTTAACTAGATATAGGATAGTAAAGTGCCTTGTAAGTTTGGGACCATTTTACAAATTAACAAGTTGATGAACTGAGCATTCCTTTTTAATTGTTGATTAAGATTTATATGTAGTATAAATCTCATATTTTTATATCTATACATGTTAAAAGACATTCGTTAAAATATTGTTAATTAAATAAATTAAGGTTCAGTCTATCTAAATTATACTTTATTAATCCTAAATTGTTTTACTCATTGCGTTACCTTTAACGTTTGTTCTAGTGACGTATCGTGACGCTCTTTTAATAGATATGGTTGTCTGTTTTAAAGATTTGTATTGTTGACTTAACTAATATAAAATTTTCAGTGGAAAAGTTAAAAGCAGCTTACATTCCGACTAGACAAGGTAAATATCTGTTGGTTCTAGACGGCTACTCGTACGCTGAGGCAGCAAAGAACCACTGGAGTTGTTCTCGTCGCAAGAAGGGCTGCAAAGCCACGGCGCGCACCAACTCCAAGCGGGAGGTCATCTGGGTTCGCTTCTCGCATGATCACGAGCGGCCGCGCTTCTACAGTAAAACTACCAAGAAAATTATTGCGCTTTAGTAAATATCAAATCAGTGGAACTCTGATAGTTATTGTTGATGCTTCGGAAGCAACAATACTTATTAATTTTTTGAATTCAATTTAATATCTGTTGTGAACATAAAAAAGTTGCACACGTTAAAATTATTAATCAAAATTAACGTATGTGTCACCATTATAATGTGAATATACAATACAATAATTATTTGTTTATTTTTGTCTCAATGAGGAAGGAATAAAGGTGTCGTTTAATTATTCCAGCAATGTTGTTGAAGAACACATACAAATTAGGGTCATATGTGACTTATTCCATGAAATGGAATGAAATTAAGATAGTTGCATGTTGGTAGAACTGTGGTCTAATTTTCTATGACACCCAGTTAGTTCACTTTTTATTCCATATAATTTTCATATTTTTTTATTACTCATTGCAATAAAACTGTTCAATTAATATTGGTCTTTATTTTATTTAATAATTTATTTTGTTTAATCGGTTTTTGTTTTTCCCATTTAGGGGATATGAAATAGTTCATACATATTTAATATACGCTATTCTCTCTCTTCCTTTAAATAGGTATCAAGAGCTTTAAACGTTGCACATTAAGTGGTACATCGAATAACGTTGCGTTTAAAACAACAACGCGAATTCCGGAAAAAAGTTAATCCTGAAACAGCGTGGTGAATGACAATAAATATTTAATAATACATTTATATCAAACATCCATCAATCCGTCTTATCTTAGTTTTACGCTTCACGATAAGTTCCCATACAGACATCTTACTACTTCTTGCCTATATTCGTTTTCAGAAGCATTCTTCTTGCCGTCGAAAGCGGGGAAATCGGTGCTGATATTTAGACAAAACAAATTTTGGATGAATAACCAATACAGGGATAAGCTGAACTGGGCGTGTCGCGACAAAGACGTCAAGGGCTGCCTCTGCCGGGTTCAGACCACCCTCGATGGCCGCTTTATCAAGATAAAAGGCGACCATAGCCATTCTCCTAATTTCACTCCCGAAAACTTTGATTTCCACCCACCGCTGTCTGACAAAATTAAAATTAATAATATCAAATCTCAACCAATGACTAGCGTTTAGTTATACGAATGGTCGGAACAACGCTCTAAATAATTGTGGATATTTGATGAATCGCGTATTATGCATGTACCTTATTGGGTAAAGAATAGATTTTTTTAAGGGTAAACTATGATAATAATAATTTGCTGTGGAGTCTTAAAAAATGCATTCCTTTATTTAGATTAAATTTTAAGAGAGTGTGCCTTAATACAGTACAAATATAGTTCGGTATAAAATGTTTCGAATATTGTGATAAACTTGAAATTTACAAATACAAGATTTTTATAATAGTATGAAATTTGTTCCAATCAAAATTGTTAAATCGACCAATTGAATTTTAGGATGTTTCACATACTTGTACATATATATAGGACTATATAGGAATCGACTTAAAATGTTGGATTCATTCGTAAGTGTGCCAGTTTGGTAGATGTCAAATTCTAATGTAAAATAAGTTAAAACAAAACAAAAAGGGTTTACTTGATTTACAAGAATAATATTTTTGTATTGACCCAATTGTATTATAATGTCTCCCAGCGCAGCGGCGCTCGTGAGCGAATCTCATTAGTTTTTAACTGCTCATATGGTTTAAGGGATCATTTTTTAGTAAAACAGTCATAGTTGTAGTGATTATACTTTGGTATATGTTGGATTGTGAAATTTGTAATATATTAAATTACCTCAAGTCTGACCTATTATAAACTCGTGTACTGAATTATGTGAATAAAATATTTGAGAAATATTTGTGTTATAATTATTGATTGTGCCTGTTTATATATGGTATGGCCTAAGTCTAGAGCACTGTTGCTTTTAGTTTGGCTAAGTTGACAAATATGTCTGACATAGTGCCTTGGTCAAAAATGTTGTTGTTAATCGTCTTCCCTCGCACAAATTAGCATTTCTGGATTTAGCTGTAGCAAAAAGTTAGCCTTAATTTTAGACGGAATTTTATTATACTGTCAAAAAAATGGCAATAATATAATATTTAATGGATTAATCGAATACTGGATTTAAACCATCCTTCTTCCAGTTCTTGTTAGACTCAAAAGTAATGTTTAATTTGACATTATATCGGTAGAGTTAGTTTTATTTTTTATCACATATCTAAGTTAAAAGGATCGAATTTAAAATAAAAAAACTAATTTAAAATAAAAATATATAAGGTTGAAATGAATAAAGTGTAAGTACCTTAATTCAAAATATATAATGGATAAAAAATATAAAGTGGTTTAAAACAAGTTCAAAACACAAACTTAAAATACATAATGATCAAAAAGAATAATAATGTAATAAAAATGCATAAAGCTTTAGCCATTAAAGATTGGAATTCGTAATGGATAAAACAAACAAAATTAGACCAATATTAACTATTGCTTCTGCATGTAGGTGTTCCGGCTTTCTTGGTAGTTATAAAAAAAATAACTAACTAAATAATTGCGGTCAAGCACAGCTCCGGGATCGCATTAGGCTTCCAACCTAACCGGAAAATTTCCTAGATTTCATATACAGGAATAGTTAAACTGGATCAGGAAGGGAAAGTGATAAAGTATAAAAACTAATACTTTAACGGTCATTTAATATTATACAAATTTATGCCATTTGAAGTTATGTACATTGAACTTATGCATTATAAACTGATTTTTGTTACACACACTCTCACTCACTCTCACACTTTAGGATTTCCATCTTTGTTTTATCCGTAATTTATTTTTAATGTAGAAATATTAGGGTTATTTATTACAACTCTATTTATTTATAATTAAAACAACCATTGATTTTCGGATATTTCGGCTTTAAAAACAATGTAATTTACACGGATATTTAACGGCGTGAGAATATGTATGTATGTATGTATGTATGTAATTTACACGCGATTAAAATATCCGAAAATCAATAGTTGTTTTAATTATAATGTGCTATCTTGAACATCTTAGAAAATACTCTATATATTTAGCATACATACATATACTCACGGCTATAAATTCCTTGAAGGGGTAGCCAGAGCTAAGGAATTAGAAATTCCTCAGCCACTTTTGGAAGTTGCGTGGGGAAAAGATGGTAAAATAAAGGTTGTTGGTGATGGGTCTCCAACCGCATCGGCCAAGAATCCCTTAAAAGCCCCAATACCGTTAGTCGCCTCTTACGTACACCCACCGGAAGAAATGGGGTAGTGCTATTCTAAGCCGACACTTATTTAGATTTTCTGTATTTTGACGAGTACCGAATTCAATTAAATTATGTATGACTTTCATGATATGACTCTGAAATCAAACTAAAATCGGAAATAATGCGATAGTTGTTGCGATGTGGAACCAAAAAAGCTGAATAATTAACCAACTTTTACTGCATCGACTAACGCCGTGCCTTTTTGTCTCTGCTTTCTTCCTTTTCATTGAAGGATTATTTAAATCTCCCTCGTAAGTTATAGTTTCTTTATAAAATAATTTGTTAAGAGATGACAGCTGAAGATGACTAAACAAATAAACCAACATAGAACTTGGGATACCTCTATTTAATAACTAAGAAATTTTCATTTTTATGTTTAGTCCATTATTAAAATAACCTCAGACTTCAGTTACACATAATCAACTCATCCCCTACTTCGCCATGTAATAGGCCAGGGTGGCCAAATACCAATCAATGAATGGGTTCATTAATTTGTTTTGTTACAGCAAACATTTGGGATTAGTGAACAATCATTAGCAGCATGTGTATTACTATGATTTCTATTATTTCGAGTCACAGACAAATATAAGCTCCTGAATTTCATTATCGCTTCAGTAATGGTACATGCCATAGAAAAAAAAAACGTTTGGGAAGCATAGTATTAATCTTTGCTGAATTGTTAGGTTCATATATGGACACGGGTTTTAATGAAAAGAAAATAAGTAGTATGATATTATGAAGGGAAATGCTTTCAGTGGTAATGTGGAGTTTGTCCCGGTATGGCAATCCCGTGCTGGTCCTGGACGGACACCGCTTTCGCCGAGTGGCGCGCGGCGGCAAGCTCGCTCCCTACACCAACTGGCTCTGCATCAAGTCAGACAACGGTTGCCGCTCCTACGCCATCACCCACGGCACCCGTCTCTTAGCTTCTTGTGTCAACCATCAAAATCACAATGGAACCAAACTTAAGAGAGAAGTTAAGAGGCCGAAGCGAAAATCACTTATTAGGCGACGACGACGTATTAAACCAGAAATACCCTTAACTGATTCCCTGGTCTTCAACTTCGCGAATGTAGAAATTAAACAAGAGGCGATCGAAAATTATACAGACAATTGTGATATGTGAAGCTAGTTTTGTTATAGTTTTAATTTTTTTAACATGTATCTTTTAAGTTGCGTATAAAATACACTGATGAAATCAGCCGGTCGATTATCATTTATTGGAGAACTTATTCTTAGTTTCAGTTGACCTGCTCGTGTGAATATTGTAGGTTTTTTAGAGAGTTGTATTTAGTATTGCATTGCATGTGCACATTGAGGCAACAATAACATTTTCGTTTAGTTCCAGAAGACGCGAACTCGACGAAGAACGCAGTGGTCGAAGCTGTGAGCGGCGAGAGCGTCGGCGGGGTTAGCTCGCTGGGATTGCCGTTTCCGTTCCCGTGCTTGCCGGGGCAGTTCCGGTATTGCCTGAGCAAGCGCGGCAAGCCGGCCATCGAGGTGGGCGCGCACCGGTTCTGCTTCAACGGGCGCGCGGCCAGCGGCAAGGTGTGGTGGCGCTGCTCGCGCAACCCGCGCTGCCGCGCCGCCGTGCACACCTTCGGCCTGCGCGTCGTGCAGATGAACAGCGCGCACACCTGCGGGGTCCGCGCCACGCCCGTGCGGCCCATGTTCTAAACTGCTCATATACTATACTTCTCCACTAATAACTTATTTAATAGGGCCAATAAAAAGGTACTTCAACGGCAACCTCCGAATGCTTTACAGCTCTCGTGCCTTTTAGTCTGGTGGTGTGATTCATTTTTCTACGTGTAAATATGTGTTTACGAGTCTCCAAAGAGGTAATTTGTACATGAAAGTATTTGTAAATAGTATTTTTAATAAAAACCCTGTTGTGCTAATCAGAGTGAAAACGTTTTTGATACGGAAAAGTATTACAAACTAATACTATAGAATTGTATTTTCTACAAAAATATATATTATAATTTTGTTTTCTTCTAATTCAATACTGTTTTCACTCTCTGCACGTTGTAATTAATAACATAGTTTAGGATGTATCCATTTGTAGAAACTTACGTGCTGTGTCAAAGTATACGATTTTACTTAGTTTGTAGGTAAGAACGATAGCCGTTGGCTTTATTTTTGATATTATGAGGAATTCGTACTTATAGTTTTATAAACTATTATTATGTAAAAGTTTAACATCTAGTCTTACTACCAATTATGAATTATGTTGTAATCTTTTACTGTATATAAGATGCGTGACCAGATAAGTATGCTGTTCATGTATTTATTTTATATATTTCAGTATCTTTAACGAGATCATTCATCAGATCATTAAAGACGAAGTTTTGAGTCTAAAGTAGATCTTCTGCTACCAACGGCGTCGTTTCTAAATATTGTACAAAGTAATAGCTCTTATGATATCTCCCGTATTTTTATATGTTATTTTATAATGATGACTCGTGGATCTACCTAGTTATAGTAATTTATCACGTTGTTTATTCTCGTGGGATTACGTAAACGTCGTATACGATTAGTTATTTATTCAACGCAGCAGCTCATGTGTAACGCTGTTTTATGTGATATTTTTATAGACTTATATTTTTTTCTGATAACAATTCCTGTTTTGTTATGTTAAATATTTTCGGCGAAGAGATTTAATGTTTTTTTTTTATTTTAGAGATTTGTTTGGTTCTGGGGTTATTACTGTCTGTTCTTTTTCATATGAACATGATATGGTGTTAGTAGAAAAAATAAAAAGCTAGTGTAGGGGAAAATATTGAGCCAAAACTTAGTTAACTCCAGGAGGACTCATGGTTGTCGCAGTGAACCGTTTTTTAGGGTGAGGGATTATTTAAAGTCTCAAACTGCATTTGGTATGTAATTTTACTATGTAAACTTACAGTATTAAATTAAGGCTGGCGATCAACTTTTAAGACTGATTAAAGAAATACCTACTTTAAATTAAGTCACCCGTGTAATTAATTAAGAATTCTTGCTCACGTAAATGATGTTGTTTTAGAAATCTAGTAATACTCAGCAAAGTATTAATTTATTAAAACGTAATAAGTCACTCAACTCAAGAAAAAAAAAACAAGCTTGCTCGGAAGAATTAAGAGCGGATTGCTATAGATATTTATTCGAAAAAATAAATTCTCAACTTCATTACCTCATCATATAGAGTTAAACAGATGGATGAAGGCTTTCGCCTCCTTAGGATGAGGCGTTTGAGAGCGAGTCGAGTAGGTCTCTCACTTTTCACGTGACGGACACTCATCACTTTATTCATATGTTGGTTTAGTTATCTTCATCGTCTTTGTTTTAACTCTAATATGTTAAAATTATCAATTAGACGTAAAATCTTATAACCCCAAGGAAAAGTAATGATAACTGTCTCCATCTGCAGCGATATTTTAAAGTTGCAATGCTTTAGCAGTAACTACTATTAACTATTTCAAACCTGAAATAGTTCTTAAGATTATATAAATGTTTATGTTAAACACAGCTATGATTATATTTTGAATGAGCGTTTACGCGCCACTTGTAACGAAACGAAACGCATAATCTACAGATACTCTTTTTTTTATCGATAATTGTAACAAATTATTCGTTGTGATAGAAAGTTATACCTCTCACCTTATATAGTTTTGATAAATATGTAAATTATACTTTAATAAAAATAAATGTTTAAGGAAAAGTGTAGGTTGTACCAGTATAGTCATAGTTGGAAATATTATCTGGTGTGTAGTCAGCTATTGAAATTACAAGCTTGGTGACGATTGAACTTGTGTTTTAGTTATCATTTTAAACTTTTCAGCAATGTCTTTATAGTAAAAACCGTGTATTAAAGCCAAAAAGAAACTGGCCGTATTTTCCAGAAAATCGATTATTTTTAAGAACAATTTGTTCTATTTGTAAACTTTAGTTGTCGTGCGGCCTACTAGAATGTATCACTCAGAGTTTATGGAGATCTAAACCAACTAGAATTACTAGAAAACTGCTACATCCTAGCGTACTACTTGAAACAACTGCATGTAAGTAGATAATAGTCATTTCAAATGAGACGGGACCGTTCGTTTCGGATTGTAGTGGCAATCGGTGATTAGTTTGAGTCTGATTTGAGTCGTGAATGCAGGGTGGTTCTACATTCGGTCGGCGCGGGGCGGTCTGCACCTGGTGGCGGAGGGGCACATCTTCTACGAGGACGGCGGCTCACACCCGCGCCGCGTCACGTGGCGCTGCGCCCGCTCCTACCAGAAAGCGGAGCGGTGCCAGGTGGCGCTGTGTTTGCGGGACGGACGCCTCGTGTACTTCCGCGGCTCGCACAACCATCCGCCGACGTACAACGCGGCTAAACACGAGACCCGCCGGTTCGAGGTGGATCCCCACGGCAAGTACAAGATAGTGAGGCGCGGCGAAGGCGAGGGCGGCGCGACGTCCCAGCTGCCGCCGTTCGCCGCCGCGCCGCCCGCCTCGCTGCTGCTGTAGGCCTGGCGCGACCTCCTCGTGCGCGGCCTGCTGCACCGCCCGCACTGACCTCGCCGAGGAGAGTCGCCGAAACCACCTCTATTCTCACCACGCAACCATACTAAGTAGGTATACCATTAACATGACTGAACGTATTAGCATTAAGCTGTAGAGGCCAACCAGGTCACTTCGATAGTCAATAAATATAATGTTTGCCAAATAGTGAGCTTAAAATATAGTCATTTCGATAAAGTATTAATATATTAAATTTTGAATAAGAAATAGCGTTGTAGTTTTGTACATTGTCGCCTTGCACTGGATGCCTTAGCGACTGAACGGTATGCGCAACTCGACTGCTTCGGTTCGCAGCACAACCAAAGACTTTTTAAAACCAACCATTCTGATTAATATCCATGTATATTTCGTTGACTGTATATCTGTGAGATAAAAATCAGTGCAAAATTATCTTGAAATGAATGTAGCAACTATGTACACAGTGTAAATCTAAGAATAGCCTAGCGTTCTTGTTGATGCTTTTTATAAAATTCTATTTACTGACCGCGTCATAGTTAGCGGTGCGACTGATAGATACGATACTGGGAATACTCCTATATCTAATGTGGTAATTTAGACTTGGTAGTGTTAGCTCTACAAGGTAGATAACGCCAGCTTATGAAGTATATAGAAAACATAGTTTTTATAAGAAAACATTATTGTTGTGACTTATAAGCATTATATTCATATTTTAGATTATAGAATAAACTGTGTAAATAAAGTTAACACGGAACGTGTAGTTTATGATCTCTTTATATCTTTTGATTAATTTACTATACTTGTGTAAAAGCGAGCGGTTAAATCAGAAACTATCTTGAAATGTAATGGCGCTATTTTCAAACCATCTTAAAATATACTGACTCTATTTCTATTTTGATAGATAATTTATTCGTATTGCTCAATGCATCTATGAGAGTTCATTTTCCAAAATAATATTTAATTTTCTGAATGTTAACATTATTGGAATATATTTTTCAAACATCTCTATCCAGTTCTTCCCATGGCTGTCATATGCGCTACCTACTTTTTTGGCTTTTAATTGTTAAGACTTGTAGGTGAAGACCCATCATGACCATCTTTTTGTTCAAGTTTACAACACTAAACTTCCAAAAGCGTCTCAGTAATTTTAAGTTTTTAAACTCTTGCTACATCTTCATCAGGATTCATTATTCCATATATACCAAGAGGGAAAAATATCACAAGCGTCTTTATAAGAAAAGTCTGAGTATATTTTATGACGGCATCTGAAATGTATACAAAAAAAAAGTTGCTCGTGGAAAAACTTTGCAGGGATGTGATAATCATTATAAAGTTAAGTGTTTTTTTTTATAATCCGATTAAACAAGCAGCAATGATATGATATCACCACTTATTCGGTCTTAACATTGATTGGTCCCTATTAACAAAAATTGATGAAACTAGTGTCAGGAAACTATGATGTAACTTATGTAAAGTTGTTTTGTCAAAAGAATCTAGTCTTGTTTACAAATTTATTGATATTTTTTGTAATAATAATTTACTATTTACTAAAAAGTTATGTTTAAAATTGTATTAGTTACTGAGTATGTTACCTTTAGATACATAAAACATATTTATTCACATCGTTTTTTATTTGCAATACCTAACGATCAGCTTGGTACAATATTTACAACTTGGACGAGATTTGATGTATTTGGTTGAATGTTAAATACAGATGTAATGGCAGCTCCGAATGATTCTCTGTTGAAGATGGGCAAATATTGGTATGAGTTGGACTCCTGCCACGGCGGCAAGTGGCGCTGGCTGTGCGCAAAGGGTTGCAGCGCAAGACTCTACACTTACGGCAAGAAAGTCATCTTTTCTGACTTCCGACATTACTGTCCTCGGAAACTTAATAATACTTTTTGAATATACTTTTCCGTTACGTCGCTTTTTATTTAAGTTTGCTTATTCATTTTTACCTTTGAAGATAATATTTAAGCGTTCATATAGATTTGATTGGAAACATACAAGTCGATTAGTCTGGAAAATAATCGTTGCTCTCCAAAAGTTACTTTATTGAATCCAATGTCATTAACGACATTTTATAGCTAAAATGAACCCGTATATTGAGATAAAATGTGCCTTTTTATACACAGCTACACTATTTTTCTACACGTTTTGTACAGTAATTTTAAATTGCCCTTGACTATGTACACTAAATTGTGACTATAGCGTATGTGAAAAAAAACTTTTGAGTAACATTCTTTAACATACTTTAGTTACACTTTTGTACAGTTGATCGTATTCTATAAAACTATAAAGTCAGTAGAATTAAAACTTAGGTAGATCAGTAGTAGTGCGGGTGTGTGAAGGAGTATAGGTGAACTACAGTAGATGTGTTGCGCAGTGCCGGCGTTGTACGTGCCGTCGCGGACGGGCAAGTCGCTGCTGCTGCACGACGGCTACACCTTCTACCTGAAGAACCTGCAGGCGCACGGCCGCAAGCAGTGGTACTGCTCGTCGCGGGACATGGCGGGCTGTCGCGCTGACGTCATCACGGCTCCTGCCCGCGCCTCAACAGGCGATGTGCTGTTCTTGGTACGGGGCCGCCACATACACGCGCCACCGAGCTACTACTTCACGCCAGATGGAAAGTATGTGAGAAGGAAGGACGTCTACCATCGGTATAGGTAGCTGATAAGCTCGTACGATATGCTTATGTTGTTTTATACGTACCACGGTGTTTCCTTGCCAAGTGTTACTATTTTTTTTATATTATTTTTAACTGTCGTTACAAAATAATCAGGATTTTAAATTTTGTACTTATTTTTTTTTATATGTTTTTTTCCGTCCTTATTTTTTTAAATCAAATAGTTCCTGTCGAATCATAGAGTGGACCAAGTATTTGAAACAAATTATATTATATACGTAGTATACGTGGTTTTACTAACATAAGTGTGTTGGTTAGAAAATTTACAATTCAATTAGAATATAAATTGTTTTCTTATATCTACTGTTATAAGCGTTTCTGTTTCCTAGGCGACTAACTCGCTATTGAAAATGTTATGAAAGATCGAAGGGATCTATTAAATGTAAGAAATTTCCTTGTCGTTTCATTTCTCGGTATCATCTAAATATAGAAGAAGGGCGAGCGTAAGGTGGAGGGGAGGGTGCGGGGCGCTGCGTGACGCGCTCCTTCCCATGTGCACACAATCGCAATTATATTTAGGTTTAGGTTTCCAATAGTAGGACAGGACGTAGTATAAAAGCAGCGTCGTGATGGATCGATACGCGCTGCCGAGTTATGAAAGAAGAAAGTAGCGCGGGACGGGGGGAGGCGGCCTGCGTGCCTGTACTACGTTACTACAGGCTACGCGGTGCGTGTCCTAATTCTGATGTACTCGTGCCCTTTATTTATAGGGCACGCAGCCGCGCGCTGCGTAGGGAGCCTCGGAGCGTTGCCATAGCAGCTATCCGACGCTCTACCTCACTTTTATGCATCGTAGATTCCACGCGCTTCGGCTTTAGAACTTGTTTACTGTTATTTTGTTACCTCCAACTCTAGCTGCTATTGGAATGTTTGAATAATTTCGAAAGACTTAATAATAATGAACGTCAGCGTTGCGACGTATTTTAAAACTATGATATGTTATGTTTTGTTTCGTCACTAAATAAATTACAGAGAATTGTTTGTTTGATTTTATTCATATATCTTTTTTTGTTGTGTTATTTTTATTAATATGACTCTGGAACCAATTGCCTAGTATATATTTTTCATGTTAATCCAACAGGTTTGACCAGAATTAGTTTTTCTCGGATAACTTGGTAACCTAAAAATCTGTTCATCCATTTTTTTTAGATAAATTGGAATGTCCCCAATCAACGCTGCGGTTGTGGTTACGTTCTCAGCGTTTAGCGGTTTAAGTTAGTTGAATAAATTGTACGCAAGGTAGTGTGTGTGAGAGTGGCTCGAGGGGCTCCGCGAGGAGACAGGAGGCCTAGCCTAGATAGAGCCGGTGGTGGTGCGGTCGATAGGCGCCCCACGGTCGTCGGGACATGCGCGGCGAGCGCTCGCCGTGTACCACCACCAATCGATATAGTCCCAAAATCTCTCTCCAGATAGAAATATCTCCCCTCACACACTTCTTCCTTTGTAGTTTCAAGTATCTCGATTCCACTTATCTAATTGCACGCCATCATCACCCCGATACCTAACAACATTTAAAGTGTGTGTGCTACTATCGTTTGTCCAAGGTTACGCGAACTAGGCGCTGATAAAATTAATATCGGAGCGAGACTTGTTACGAATATTTTTACACGATGTTGAGGTAGAGCAGTTACGTGTCCATTATAATGACATACGTCATAGCACTGATTCTCGCCAGTGTGGCCAAATTGAATTGAATATATTTGCTCAAAAGCGAGTTGGCAAAATATAATGTCGTAGTGCTAACGCTATAACTTTGCCTTTTGGTCTCATGTTTCGTATATCGTATAAGGGAAGGACATAAGAGAGTTAATCAAAACCTGTTCATGAGTTATCTATTAAACACGCCGTGATTTTTCTACTTAATCACAATAAATTAAAAAATCATATATTAAAAAAAAAAACTTTGTTATTTGAACGTCAATAGTTAATTAAATTATAATATTAAATAATTACTAAAAATAAAGCTTAGTCTTAAATGATTGAAGTTTAAAATGGTTCCCATATGAAAAACGAAACGTTATTTTATTTCTCTTTCTTGCTCGATATTGATAACGGCAACAGATATTCGTTTGGGAATAATTTCAGATAAGTAATTTTATATTAATTAAAATATTTACTTATTTTTAAAGGGAATTGCCAAACAAAAAAATATGTTTATTTACAGTTTTATAGATAATGGTGCTTAGTGCGCCGGTCCGACTCGCACTTGGACGTTTTAATCTTTTAGTCTTATCGTATTCAAACCGGCTTCGCTAGGTGGCCTCTATTCAAAGATACAATTCATAAATATATACCTAAAACTTCGTCTTTAATCACTCTGTTCTTTGGTATGGATGTTTTGTTTTGTAGAAATATTCGATAGTCTCTGACTACAAAAAAGGGGAACAATATGACCACGTATGGACATATTACGACATTGAGAATTTTATATAAAAATCTTTTATAGAAAAAAGTAGGATAGTCAGTAGGGTGTACAAGTAATAAGTAGTATGCTTTAATTTTCTACCCATCTGTGAATCTAATCTTAAGTCACTTAGCTAATGAATAACATCAGAATTAACTTAATGCAGTGTAAAGAGAATGTTACATGAAATGGTGCCGAGTTCGGTAGCCAGTGAAGGCGTAGTGTGTTAAGCTAAGTAAGTCCAAATTAGTTTATCACACTATACGTTCACTTGATATCGTACTCTTTGGACCATATGCACTTATATATAATGAAAATAGTTTTCGCAATGCTTAGAAAAGATGATTATACGATACGAGTATTATACAAAAAATGTCTGTCACATGTAGGTAACAAGGTTATTAGGTTTGTACAAAAAAAGGTCCAATACTAGGGTCGCCTAATACGATATCAAGGGAAGACCGATGTTAATGTTTTTCGACACTACAGAGCACACTTCTTAGATAGGTTAGGTAGTAAAAATATAAAAATGTGTATTTAACACCTGTGTGTGTATGCACATAGAGCGGTGATAAGACTATAACCCTGTGGTTATAGTCTTATCACCGCTCTATGTGCATACACTGTCACGTAACTAAGTGGTCACTTAGAAAGTTTTCGACTTTACCATCACCAATCCAACTATAAATATACTCGTAGCCCCACCTATGGCGCTGAAAAATAAACAACACATGCATATGGTTGGAGGCATCTAGATTTTTTACATTTGATAGGAAAAAAGGCATTGAGCATAAAATAACAGGCAGGCAGGTTTTATCTAAAACCTGATTTAAATCCCATTTTTTTTAAGTCATTGCCTACCTAGAACAATGAGGGAAGTTACTTGTACAATTAAGAGTAAAGATTATGGAAAGTTGGAATTCTTTGTACTCTTTTATAAATCAATTCAATACGCATATTTTATGTGATTTCGTATTCTCATTAAGTAGGAAAAAATAATAATTACTAAATTGAAGGAATACCTAATGGCTTGATTTCTCATTTCTCAACTAAAATTGCAACATTCGAAGTTGATTTTAAATAACGGCTCCGGTTACTATTGTGAAATATAAATATGCACATTTAAGCCGATTACTTGTAGGTCGGCCCCTATGAGTGGCAAAAAAATATACCTGGGTTTAGAAGGGGCCGTCTAGATGTCCTGTTTTTAAATGCTTTTTCTATTCGAAAGTAGTTTTTGTCGAATCTATTGAATGTTCTAGGGCCAGGTGCAGGTAGTCGACGTTCCTTTCTAACAGCCGCGGCGTCGAGCCCAAGTTTTTGTCTATAGCATCTATTTTTACCGTGAGTATGATTGTGTAGTTAGTGGCGTGGTAGTTGCATTGTATTTGGCTAGGAATGCGATTATAATGGCAGTGGGATTGCAGATTACTTTTATCTGAAGTCCCGGCGGCGCGGCGGCGGCTGGCTGCTGGTGGTGGCGGGCAACAAGTTCATCGTGAACCGGCAGTTCGCGGCCACGGCCACGTGGGTGTGCAGCAGCCTGCGCAGCGCGCGCTGTCCGTGCCGCGCGCTCACCTCGCTGCAGGGCGCGCTGCTGCGCGTGCGCAACCGCCACAACCACCTGCCCAACTACACCGCCGGCCCGGACCACGCACCGACCTTCGCACCCGCTTGCTTGTCCTACTGACACTAGTCTACATACCCTTTACATACTTACCTCTTATTGTTACTATTCTACTTATTTAAGACTGCTTAGCGTATCGACACCATTTAAGTGATTTTTGTTAATATTTTTAATTGCGTTTTCAGCTTGATAAATACTTGACGCTACTTTTTATCTGTTTATTGTGGTTTATCACGAAGGATGACCACGGGTTCGACTTGCCCTCAATACTGTCGCACAATTACGGTGAATAAACTATAATTGGTGACTGCCACAAAACTGGTTTTTGCCGCTCATTTGTATACATACGTGATATTTCTAGATAATGATGAAATCTACATCATCGTGTCATATAACTCTACCACGATTTATTGCAAGTCATCAGTTTTTTATTAAAATTTTTAGGTAACTGGCATATTAGAAATTGAATCTATTATTCAAAGTAGTAAGAATCTTAAAAAAACTTGAATAAAATAATTAATTCGAATTGTGGTTTTATTATTTCCTAAATTGTACGGCTTTGTGAATTTGCATTTTATGGCATTGCATTTCGTTGTCCTAGTCCGTGAAAGAGATAAGGTCAAAGTGTATCACGATATGGATATCTGGTATTTAAAGTGAAAATAACAAATTATAACTTGAGTGAGTGAACAACAAGTAAACTTACA
Source organism: Bedellia somnulentella (assembly GCA_963576735.1). Lineage (NCBI taxonomy): Eukaryota > Metazoa > Arthropoda > Insecta > Lepidoptera > Bedelliidae > Bedellia > Bedellia somnulentella. The sequence goes on from OY755181.1 coordinate 14,576,220, forward strand.
AATACAAAATTTAACATTTGAATACACGAGGGTTCCAAACGGGGTGCGAAATTGGGCCAAGTTATAAAACGTGAACACGTGGGAGCAGTTGCCGGCTTACAGTTATCTGGAATTACTAACAAATATTCCCTTTATAGGTAGCAGTTCCGTTCATCGTACCGGAATTCTTGGGAGAGTCGAATTCATTTCAAATTGAACTTAACCTCGAATTATTACCAAGCAACCGAATTCGAGTTTAATCGGCTTTTTCTATTCGAATCAAGTCAGACTTGTTTTTATGTTATACCCGCTAGGCAATTAGTCTCAACAAGAGAGAGTTCTCAGTCACGATGATAACATATTGTAAGTGATGAAATCGAGGTGTTTAGACCGGCTCTAGATTATTGATGTTTTTGTTTACATTTCTTGCGATATATTTTCTAGATCTCGTTATTCACGCATACGCATTCCTCAGGTGTCGACATGCTACGTAAATGTGGTTGATCTAGAAATAAAAAAACGTAGCAGCCATGTTAAACATACGGCACTAGAGAACTAGATGTGTGTATTGTTCCGTAAGAGTGACAGCGGGTTTCTATTCTATTCAGTAAGTGACTGACTTAATAGAAGTAGACCGTTCTTACTGTTACGAAATGTGTTCGCGGTCGCCGCCGCTACTGCACTAAGTACCAAGCTCACTAGTACCGATATGCCATTAACCTAGTATCAGTCATTGTTCATTGCTAAGGTTCGTCGATACGCATTTTGCTTTATTATATATAGCTCTCTCTCAACCAGACCTACGCAAGATAATAATAAAAAAAACTAACTAAATCGAACGTTTTTATCTATTTGAAAGGTCACAAAGTTTAATAAACACCGCTTCGATAGATATATTTATTTGATGTGAACTAGGCAAGAAGCACGACCTGCTCATAATATGATAACTGCCATAATGTTTTCGAGTATAAACGTTACATCAGAAGGTATTAAACTACCAATTAAAATAGTCGAGATAACCTTCATATACATATTTTAGTCTTTTATTTTATAAACTGCCAGCATTAACATTAATTTTCTATGGCTTTTCATTGAGCCCGTAGGCACAATAAGTCAATGAACTTAAAAAAACTTTTAGAATGTTACAGTCTGTTCTTGGCCTCGACTAGCGCGAGGTGAGCGCCCTCTCGAATAAAAGGGACTGAATAGCATATTTTCCTCCGCTTATTACATTCTAGTGATGCAATGGTTTCGCCCAGATACTGAAATAGATGGCGCTAACAGCTTGCCTTTGACCTCGGCACTAGTTTACGTGGATCGCAGCTAGATAGCAGTAGCTGTCTAGCTCATATCAAAGAGCGATTTCCTAGATAAGATTAGCATTCCGTTACAGATTGTGGACTAGGTAATTTATACTACTGATAGTAGATACTACGAAATAATGGATAGGATGCTTATTGTTAAGGTTTATTATTCAAGCATCATAAACCATCACCATGGGCTATTAAATAGACTTCATTGTATCTAATTAAAGCTTACGTAACCTACGCCTAGCCATAAATGACCATGAACAAAGTCAATGCTCGAAAATTGCCGAAGTCGTTATAATTTATCCTCTTAAAAGTATTAGATTGATGATCTAAGTCGTAAAAGTTCTTAAACTAAGGTAACTGACCTACCACTACCGCTCTCCGCCACACACACATACTGACCTATTCCAATAAATCTGCGGTGAGCTGAATAGTCTTAATGTTTTGCAAATTTATACAAAACTAACGTTCACTGACCTCCTCACGAAATATCCGAGCCTCGCAGATTACTAGTAGGTATACATTTTGGTAATATTATTCGGGCGTTATGGTTTTTGATATATAAATGGTTATTGTTGGGAACCAATTATATGTCTATCTTAATTGTTTTCAATGTGGCAACGTATTTGAATCAGAATTCGTTATGGGAGGTTCCGATGAATACACGCGATAAACACGATCGCCTCACAGCGATATTAATACTTTTGTTTAAATGCTAATTTTAACATGACGACGTTAATGTGACTTGAAAAAGAAAAATGTCTCGAAAGTTAGGCAATAGTGTTGTCTCTATTTTGGTCATTTTGACATTGATTTTCTGCCTAGATATTTCATTTAATAGATTTTCGATCCCAATTATTTATGAAAAATATACAGATGGGCAGGGGTAAGTAGGCGCTATAGCACTACCGACACTTCGCATTTTAAAATATTTTTTACTGGAAATTGCTTAATTATATTTTATGAATCATGGATTTTTTGTTATTTACGTGCCTAAGTTATGCCTACAACATAGCAACAAATTATCTTTGTGTCACATGTGGTTATACAAGTGAAAGTTAGGCTAAAACAGTTAGGTATGCGTCTAGTTTTTAATTTTAAATATCATGAGGCCCAGAGATTAGAAAAGTTGTTATGCTAGTAAATTTAGACCAGTAAATGTACACATTATTGCTAAAGAATCTTAGAAAGAAGTAGACAGTGTGAGAGTCATACGAGGGCGGGTCAATAAGTCCGTAACTTTTTGAATGTCTGACCTCTTTACTGAAACAGCAACACTGCTCCTGTGAACAAACATCTGTCAGTTGACTCCTGTCTAAATTTTAACTTGCTGCGTCAGTTAGTTTGTGTTTGACAGCTATTTTTATCAGACTACTCACAAATTTGAGGAGAAAATGGAAAAAAGTGATATTCGTGTGCTTATTAAGCATTATTTCTTGCGAAAAAAATCCATTACAGAGACCAAGGCTAAGCTTGATAAATACTATGGGGACTCTGCACCATCGATTTCAATGGTAAAAAAGTGGTTTTCTGATTTTCGTTGTGGCCGTACAAGCACTGGAGATGCCGAACGTCCTGGACGCCCAGTTGAGGTCTCTACACCCGAAACAATCGAAAAAAGTCACGATATGGTGTTGGCCGACCGAAGATTGAAAGTGCGAGAGATTGTGGAAGCCGTAGGGATCTCGCATGGCTCAGTGGTTTCAATTTTGAATGATCACTTGGGCATGAGAAAGCTTTTCGCAAGATGGGTTCCGCGTTTGCTCACAGTCGCAATCGTGTAACAACTTCACAGGAAGGTTTGGCGTTGTTTAATCGCAATGTGGAGGAGTTTTTGTGCCGTTTTGTAACCGTGGACGAAACATGGATCCATCACAACACACCAGAGACCAAACAACAGTCAAAACAGTGGGTTTCTTAGGGTGAATCGGCGCCAAAGAAGGCCAAGGTGGGTTTGTCAGCCAATAAAGTTATGGCGACTGTTTTTTGGGATGCACGCGGGATAATCCACATTGACTACCTACAAAAGGGAAGATCAATCAATGGGGAATATTATGCCAACTTATTGGACCGATTCAATGATGATTTGAAAAAAAACCGACCTCATTTGGCCAAGACAAAAGTTCTTTTCCACCAAGACAATGCAAGGGTGCACACATGTGCAGTTGCCATGGCAAAAATCCATGAATTGGGTTATGAATTGCTCCCTCATCCGCCCTATTCTCCAGATTTGGCTCCGAGCGACTACTACTTGTTCCCAAACCTGAAGAAATGGCTAGGTGGAAAAAGATTTGACTCCAATGATGAAGTCATCTCGCAAACAAAGGCCTATTTTGAGGACCTCGACAAATCATTTTTTTGGAAGGGATAAAAAAATTGGAGAAGCGTTGGACAAAGTGTATAGAGCTGAAGGGAGACTACGTTGAAAAATAAAATTATTTTTTTATCAAAAAATCTGTGTTTTATTCCAAAAGTCACGAACTTATTGACCCGCCCTCGTAAGTACTTTCTAAATCACACACCAATGTTACTCAACCACTAATTATATTGTACTCTTAATTGCAGTAAAACATAATCACATAAATATTATGTTTTCAAATTAGCCTACTATATCTCCCAAAACTCTGCGCAGTTAGTGTAGAGTGGGTTTAAATGGCACTACCCCATTTCTCCCCGTTGGCGTTCGTATGAGGCAAGATAGGGTATTGAGCCTTATCATGATATTTTTGGGCGATGCAGTTGGAGAATCATCACCAAAATCATTTATTTTACAATCTTTTACTCACTCAACTTGCAAAAGTACCTGATAAATTTCAAATTCTGACGTTCTGGATTCCTTCTAGGGTTTTTTAGCCGCGAGAATATGTAGGTATGCATCTCTCAAAAGTCTTAATGCCTTAATAAGTCAGAGGCGGCAATAAAAAAAAATAATCTACCGCTATGATTTTCTTAGTTATTTTTATTGTCAAATATTTAATACTAAATACATAATCTTACAGACATGTATGCAACTCATGAAAAAATAAATTGTTGTAGTGAACATGGAGGATGATGAAGAAAAGAAAAAACGCTTTTTAAGGACCATTTATAAAAGCACTTAAAGTTTGGTGGTGTAAAATAAAGTGAAATCTGCCACAGAACTAGAGCTATTTTATATAAATTGAATCATACTATAATAAGTGTGCCCACGCAAGCCTTTTCCTATTTTGCACGGCCACATTGCCACGTGACTTAGGTATGAATCAGCCACGTGAGTTTCCTTACTCTTTTTGTTGTTAGAAAAAAAAAAAAACATTTATTTCATTCATCCCATTAGTCTAGCCATAAGTATGGTCCCAGTAGCTATGAGGGTATTTGTTATATATAATTTGTCAGTAACTACTTATTAAAACTCAGTAATACCTACCTATTTTTAGCACGTATTAATTAAAATACCAATATTATTAATTCAAAATAGCTAGGCTGTTTTATAGTATAGTGAATGGAAGAGCGCGTTACTTGCATCATTGCCTTGGTGGAAGCATTACGTGTGCGTCGTTGGGAGAAAAGGGTGTGAGAGTCACATAACTGAGTCATTGCTTTTGAGAGTGAGGATAATAAGACAGAATGCGTGATCAAGGTTATTATTAATAGCTTCGCGCTACTCACTGATCTGATGAGACAGTCACGTTATTAGCACCGTTGATGGAAATGTTAAAAGACACTACATTTACCCCGAGAAAGTACCAGAATCTCCATCCAAAATTTATCAGCAATGTTGACCAAATATTTCCAGGATCGTGTAAAGTACATTTATGAATAGTCATCCACAAAGTAGCTTGTAAAACCCATCACTAAAGATATTTTATTCATCACTCTTTCCTCTTCAACCACAAGTTTGAAAGGGTTTTTGTAAGTTAACCATCTCGTTCCCCTTTGTTGCATAGAAAGTCAGTCTATGAATTCTTTGAAGTGGTCTTCCTTCATTTTATAGTTGAAATAAATACATAGATGAGGATCATACTCGTACATGGCTTTTGTTAGCGGGGAATCACATTAGGCAAGCATACTACGCAATTCGAGCAATTAGAAATAATTTATCATGCGTCGTTAATCATTCATTTTTCTACTGCATGATTCTAGATAATTAACTTTCTTAGTCCCTGATACTATTGTAATATAGTTACCTACTTATTTTTTTGAGCATGATTCTTGATAAGCTTTACGACTGTTGTGGATTTTCTGATGCGTGAAATGATTATTTCGAAGCTGACTGTGATAGGGTCTCATTTGTTTGCGTCGTAATAAACTATATTCCGTGATAACTCTATTTTACGAAGGTCAAGCATTAATTCCGGCTAGATAATACCACTTATTGTTTAAGATTTCTAACGTTATACATTAGTAAAAGGATCAGCATCGAGCAAATTGTGAAGGAGACGTGTTAAATTCGTTTACTTTCATAACATACTTATTTTACCTATACTCAACGTTCACGCCGTGTATCCCTGTAGATCAGCATAGGTTCTATTACTTCTGAACATTTCGTGTCATTTTGGTCACCTTACGTTCAAAGTACACAAGTTTTGCTTGGTCAGTGCATTCACATGATAGAGGGCAGACGAATCGCCGCTTTGTACGAATACACTGTCACATCTCTAAGTATGACTCAGCTATGTACATATAATGTCCTCACGAAGTTTTCTCAACGGTAAGCAACCTTGATGAATTAGCCACATATATGAATTTGGAAGAGAGACAGGTGTAGACCGGACTCAGGATTGAACTGCCGACATCTTTATGAAAAGCAGTTGTTTTTCCATTGAGCTATAACGGTTGTACTTATTTTAATGAAATAAATAAATAAACAATATTTGTATTTGTGTGTTTTTCTTTCCAATCATCGCCCATTTATTATATTTTATTTTATTACAAGAGCGTCTTCTTTATCCATAAGTCATATTAACAAATATAATGTTAGCTAAAGAAGGAGTTTAACTAGTTTTCCTCTGGCATGATATAATTTATAATTACTATTTATGTTCGTATTAACTAAGTAGAAACTGTAGCAAAGATTCTTGTGCCCCTACACTACAATAACGATGCCATTAATAAACTTCATAAAAATACCTTAACATCAGATTGTTGTAGTTTTTATCTTCATCACTAGATGGCAGTAGGCGTCCTTTAATTGTCTGCAAACAGTAATATTGTAGGTCGGTATATTGGTAAATAATTAACAAAGCATACTAATATGTATTTATTTAGTATGACTAAAGTAGTTATTTAGTGAAACGCCTATTTGCTAGAGTTGTTGTTAGGTATCAAATCTTCCCATCTGCCATGAAAGTACCAAAATTATAGAGCTCTGTTACTCCTAGTATAATATAATCTCTATCATGATACTATCATCCCTTCTAGTCTTTCGATATAAGAATGTATTTGTATGCTTCTTCTATTAACATACTTACATATACTCACGGATATAAATCCCAAAAGGGGTAATCAGAGCTTAAGTTTTTTTACGTACTATCTATTTAAAACTATTTCATCCAGAGAAATGTGCTGAATATAAAAGAAAAGAGCTAGATAGATATCATTCCCACAAGAAACTAGTTAAAGACATGACTCCCACAGAAAAAATAAAAAAAATATGGAGACAAGGGAATAGAAATAGAAAGCAACGAGAGAAACAATGAATCCTAGTTTAAATTTATAGACATTTTATATGTTTTTGTAAATTTTTCGTAATGCTATTTGTTTCCATAATGGTTATCCAAGAGGAACATCTTTTAAAATGCTTGGAATTGGAGTACCTAGGTTGTTAAACTGGAAAAAGAAAAAGAAACATATTTTGGTCTCCTTGATGATTTTGGAACATATTCTGAGGTATAATAACATTTAATTATAAGGTTTGCTGTGTAGTGTCGGCTTAGAATAGCACTACCCCATTTCTTCCCGTGTGTGTACGTAAGAGGCGACTAAGGGTATTGGGGCTTTTTAAGGGATTTTTGGGCGATGCGGTTGGAGACCCATCACCAAACACCTTTATTTCACCATCTTTTCCCCTCTCAACTTCCAAAAGTGGCTGAGGCATTTACAATTCTTCAGCTCTGGCTACCCCTTTTAGGGATTTATAGCCGTGAGTATATGTATGTATGTATGTATAATAACACTTAGAATTGAGCAGACGTTTTCCAAAAACTTTCATCGAAACAGTCCATCACTAAAAGAGATCTTTCCAAACAAATTGTAGTTGGAAATAGTCACGAAACTGAACATGCTGGATAGTCTCACATTGATTTGTTTCTTAAGTGAAATTTGACATTAATGTATGAATAGATATGACATTAAATGGCAATGCAAAAAAGGAAAAGAAGTATATCATAGTATGTAGTTACCTTTTTTTCTTTCTTTCTTAGTTAACTGCTAACTCAGTTTTTTTAGTTTGTTATGAACATATAAAAAGAATAAATTTTTATTGTATCACAACAAGTCCGTTGCAGAGTTTCGCTGCCATAAAATAAAATGGGGGTACAGAGCTAAATGAAGGGAATGAATAAATAGAGCAGAGACAAGAATACAAGGTTAAAAAAAGCATTCTTAGTCTTATGCTGATAATCTCAGACCTTAGCAATATTTTAGGGCTTTGTTATGCAGCGTACATTTACAGACAAACAGACATGGCAATTATGGACTCGTTAGTGATATGTTTGCAGCAAAATATAAAGTAATGTTTTAAGGTTCTAATGCTAAACCATACTAACTAGCTTTTAGGGCGGTCTCTTTAAGTGGAAAATACTAACAAACAATTGCATGAAAAGTATCTAAAGCTTATGTATATAGTTATTACGTGATTGACCTAGATATTAGATTACCCATTTTTACCAAAAATTTGCTTATTATAGCAACGTGATAGGGATTTTTCTCATGTCATTTTTCTCTCTATTGATTCATTAAATATAAATACACCTTCATAAAATTCATGGCTGTGAATTTTGATTTAGAATAGCTTGCCCATTTCTTACCGCGGGTGTAGTAAGGGGCGACTTAGGGTTATTGGGGGTTAATTATAAGGGATGGGGTAGGGATGTGGTTGGAGACCCATTACCGACACAGCAACCTTTATTTACAATCCTTTCCCCCACTTAACTTTTAAAAGTGGCTGATGAATTTTAATTCTGGCTTCCCCTTTCTGGGATTTATAGCCGTGAGTATATGTATGTATGTACCTTCATAAAAGTGTAAAAGAATTAGCCACAGGTATGGTTTTCTGTATCAGGCATCTGCTAGGAGCGGATCCAGCTCTCTATTTAGGTTGTGGGCCTAGCTACCTAAACTTCCAATGCCAAGTCAGCCTACTTATTGTAGCCCTACTAGACTACGAAACAATGAGTCTGCAAGTTAATTGGGATTCCAAAACTCAGTTCAGCCGTTTGAGGGATTAGCTGAAGAGACAGACAGACAAGTAGAGTTTATTTTATTAAAGTTTTTTAACCGACTGCGGCAAAGCTAAAAGGAAGGGTACTGGTTTTGGTGGGTTTTGCTTGGCAAAGGATTAGTAAAAGGAAATACATTCATGCATAGATAAAGTAATATAACCGTGGTCGAAACTTCTGTGTTTTCTGTGTCGAACCCACTTAGATATTTTTATGCCGCCAGCAACCAACTTCATTGAGTAGACGTGATAGCTATCTACTAGGTTTCGCCACAGCTCTACCTTGGCCTTTTTGTATCTATCCATAACATAATTTGCATAATTTATATATCTTGCATATAGTTTTTGTTTAGTCCTTTTCAGTCACTTAATTACGTAGTTGGGTGGTAGTGTTTTCGGAATACGTATCGAGTATACAAAACAATAATAAAAACTTAGATTAACACTCTAATTTTGTAAATATGTTGATATGGATTTCATCATAAATTTGAGTTTGTTTGTAAATACACGCAAACTTTGTAGCTGATACATTTGTATTGAAAATACTTACTTATATTCATTCACGTATATGGGCGTGAGTCCATTATTCCCATTGGGGCAGGCAGAGACTAGAGATCGCCACTTTGCACGATCTCGACAAATCTATCTGCGTTAAAATTATTTGTTGAAATAAAAATGGCGTGAATATATGTATGTATGTTGAAATAACTACATACAATATTGTGTATGTAGCCTGAAAGAGTAATCAGAGTTTTTGATTCTCTTGAATGAATGGATTTTTTGATAGGAGAACCGTTTCCACCCAATCGCCTATCTAATATTATCATAAACGTAACATAAACATAACCATTCACGCCGTTTATCCCCGTAGGGGTTGGCAGGGGTACCAATACTTATCAACAGTACTAATATTATCGTCACTTAAATAAACACTGTTCCTCACTGACGCCATTTTTATTGTTTAATTGCAGGTGCAAAAACTAACGGACACAGAGCTCGGTTGTTCTCCTTTCACGACCTACAGATAGTTCTGCATAACTGTTCCAACGACTGATGAATAGTTCCATAAGGAACCATAACATACATTTATTATACTCTACCTCTGAACTATTCCAAAGTCATTAGTATGTTATAATTGTAATGTGATGTGTGATATATTTGACAATAATGTCAAGGTTTTAAACCTTAATCAAGCTTAGATTAGAAGATAGTAATATTTGTCATGTTATCGTTTATATTTTTGTATCGTTTTTTTGCCACTGCCACTTCTTTGTGATCGAACTCCTCTGGAACGGCTCGACCGATCGCGACCAAATTTGGCACAGTGATCATGTTTATTACATACTAAGTGTCGTCGCATGTCGTGATCGAACCTATCATTGAGGAATAATCACTGAAAAACTATTTTCCATTTAAGTCAACAGAAAATAGTTTATGGTTACTTATTTAGAGCACGGCTCAAAGCTCAAGACTGTACAGATCGTAAGAAGACTGAGGTTTACCTAAATCATTCAGCTCAATTTATTTCAATCGCAATTTTCATTGAAGTTCTAGATTAAATAGAATTTTGAATAAAGCCCGACGTTTTATCTCTTCAATTATGACAAAAACATTGAAGCTCGGTTGTATGGTAGAGTAGGCTTAGCTAGACCTAGAATCTACCTCATTACTTCTCTTCGGTGACACCATTAGCCATCGTACACCACCGTCTTATTTTTATCACCAATATCATATTTAAAATACTGATGTTAGCTTGCAATATTCTTTATCAAGGCTTTCTTTCAAATTTATTAATCTTTCCAGTAAAAGTGGCCGCATTTTGTCTGTAGGATTAATGCATTACAGTACTATAGTCAATTCATCTCTTGTTGATATTCAAATAAACGAGATTGACAACATGTAAGACGTATTCTGTAACCAAATTAATGAGTTCCTAGTTTATATTTTATAAGTGTAAGTTTTTTGTGGTGCTGTGATTTTTTTATTGTTTTTTGTGTCAATAAATATTGTTTTAATATATATGTAGTTTTATTCCTATAATATCAAGTACCTTTTATGGAGTCTTGACATGACGAAGTAATATTATTGAAAACAGATATTCATTTATATTGCCAAATACTTTCGGTTAAGTAAAGGAAACAAAACTATATGAACTGATATAGTTTTTAGTTGGTTTCACAAGATTTGATTTAGATGGGATGTGGAGCTTTTTAAATGATTGTTGGGCAATACAGTTGCTGACCCATAACCAGCGATCTTTTACTTCACCATATTTACAGCTATAGCTTCCTAAAGCGGCTAACCTAAGGTAGCGGATGCTGAAGCTGTGGTTACCTGTTTTTAGGTTCACAGCCATGAGATGTTGTTCGGTTATATTTGTTCTTATGAGATTGCCCTTTTTGATTTATGTATCAAACTTTCACATTTAAAACATAATCGGGAAAATCCATGGCATAAAAAAACGGCTAGAATATGCTCTGCCTCCCTTGGCGTGAACCTTTAGCTTTCGAGTTTTAGTTTAAGTTTGGTTATCAATTTATTTCATACGTACGAACTTTTTAATTAATTCGATGTTGGTTTATAGATAAAGCGAAACAGACTTCGTTGACTTATATCCCGACTAATAGAGGAAAAAGTCTCCTCATGTTGGAAAAATACACATATTCACAAATAAACTACAGCTCCACATGGGTTTGTTCGTCTAAGAAAATGGGATGCCAGGCACGGATCCGGAAACTTGCAGACGAAACTATCATTCGAGTTGACGCGAAGCACACACATCCTCCGCCGCACTATATTGTCAAAGACGGCAATTATTTTAAAATATAACCAATTAGAATAATATTATATCATCATCATCAAACTAACAGTTTTTTTATTACATGTTAAAACATCCTTTTTATTTTGTTTGTAAGCTTCGTTTTAAGACCATCTGGTAAAGGGGCGTTATATACTTACATCACAATAATTTCAGATGTGCAGTTCATACCGACTGAGAAAGGAAAACACATACTGGTGCTCGGGGGGTATACGTACTCGCAGGTGGGCGGGAGGTTCTTCTACTGTAGCTCGAAGCACATGGGATGCCGGGCGAGAGTGCGCGTGGCATCCGGGAAGCTCGTGGCATCCGGAGACAAACACAACCACGCGCCGCCGTCCCACGCGCGCTGCGGCAACGGAGCCTTCGTCCGCCTCCCTCCGAACCCGAACCACTCGCTGGCACCGACCCTGCCCCATCCTCTCATGAGCCTACAAGCTTCCCTCCACGCCTTAGCCTTCCCTCGAATACTACCCAAAACTGATCTCTGGCAGCAACAGACGCCGCCAAAACCTGATGACTCTGATAAGAACTAAATGTGATATGATGAATAAAGGAATGTAGCGGAGTTCGCGCTTTCGACACATCGCTCTGTGATTATGTAAATATTTTTAAGAACTAATTAATGATCTCCAAATCTCTCAATTCTATTTATTGTATTTTACTTTTCTACGCTTTGCTTTTTAGAACTATATTTCTATACAAGTAGTTCAACGATATACGTAAAACCAGTGATAAAATATAGGTATTAAATAATGCGAGCCTTATAGGGTATTAAGCTAGCACTATAGATCCTATTAATTAATATTATTCCTTTGTAAATAAATAAGAACATGTGTGATGGATGACATCGTTAAATATATTAGAAATTATTTTTGTATTTGATATAAGTTATACTTTTTCCTGAAATATATCGCGTTTCCATTATAAAGGATTTTAATGAAACCAGTATTACCTCCTTTGTCCAAGGAAATAAAGCAAAACGCAACTAATTTCACAAATTATTTTACAGGAGTTCGTTTTTTGAACACAAGCAAAGGTAAAATGATGGTGGAATGGCGAGGGTTCAGATATTACAAGAATTACGGTGTCTGGGGTAGCAAGATGTCTTGGGTTTGTGAAGGCCGTAGAACGGGATGTAAGTCCCGCATTCATACGCTAAAATACAATCTGATTGGTGTCAATTCATTTCCACACAATCATTCGTAAGCAATATGGGCATAATAATCTTCGCAAAATATTTAAATTATTTCCTTACATGACCTCAAGGATTTCAAATTTCAAAAGGTATCCCTGCAAAATTTGGTTTAAATCCATCTGGTTGTTTTTAGATAATATAAAGTCTGTTTAGATATAACAATATCTATATGATCTCTACATGACTTGACTATAATATTTTATTGTATACGTCTTGGTCTTTCAATTTGCTGATCTCGTTAAGAAAAGTGTTGAAAATTATTATAAACCAACTTACTTCATTTTGATCACGCACATTATTCCCATTGGGGTAAGCAGAGGGTATAGAGACACTTAGCACGATCCTAACAAATCTTTCTTGTTTTTCTTACATTAATTTTTTTCTTCTCTTATATGTGCCTTTATTCTTTTCATTTACACATTCCGTAAAAACTGTAAGGCTTTACTTAAAAAGCTTTTACCTCATATCTGTTCCTCTCAATAAATTTGACCTATGGATGAGCGCAAGCTGGGGATGCCCTTACTGCACACTCTAAAAAATATGTAGAACCAAAACGAAATATTTGAAATAAAACGTATTTAGCCGCACATGATTTTTTAATGTCCTTAGATCATTACAACAAAAGAAAGAGACAACACGCAGCTCGGCATAAAACATATACAGTACTGCAAATGAAACGTCTTTCATATGATCATAGTTAATTAAACTGTGATAATTAAATCGAAAAAGTTCGCAATAATATAAATGAAATATGTCATGGCAAAGTAGTTTTATATGTAAGGGGCATGCGCATTATATCATACTAGTCGATAAATAAGCAAATTACTAACAATAGTGTAAACAAATTTCAGAGCCCAAATTCGGACTTTCGCAACGTGGAAATTTAGTCGTTCAAATAGGACAATGGAGATTTAACAAACACGCTTCCTGGGGGTCCAAAGTGCGCTGGACCTGCATCAAAAAGAAGAACGGCTGCAATGCTGCTATCACTACCATCGACAACGTCATCGTTAAAACTTTAGGAAAACATAATCATTAGTAGATATTTTTCGTTATTGAGTCGTCTCCATTAACTTACCTCTTCTATTAAGAAAATTCAAGCTTTCGGCTTTTCAGTAGTAAAATATAGTGTATCAATTGTTATATGTGAGACGTGCTTAGCTTATTAGGTAGTTAATGATTTTGGATGATTTAGTGATCATAATTTATTTTTAAGCTACAAGTACTTCTAGTAATTTAAGCAAATGCTTATGCAGGCTACGCAATGTGGTGCAGTAGTGAACTAGCAAGATGCCATACGTGATCGCCAGCGGTTTCTATACTAGAATTACAAGTACTGCCTCTGCCACATGCGTGTGCTCCTCTTTATAAACTGATAAAAAATTATCCTCTTTTTCGTATTCAACTATATTACTATACAAAATGTAATTTACCTTTAACCTAGCGACATGATAGTCCAGTGGGTAGAACACCCGCCCGAAAAACATAAGGGCGTGAGTTCCAATCCTGGGACGGGCCTACACCAATTTGTCTTTTCTAAAGTCATATGTGTGGTTAATTTATCATGGTTGCTAACGGTGAGGGAAAACATCGTGAGGAAACCCACATGGCTGAGTTGTACTTAGTCATGTGACAGTGTATTCGTACAAAACGGCGATAGGCCTGCCCCCTATCACGTGAGTACACTGTCTAAGCAAAACGTGGGTACCTTTCTCTGGAAACTAGATGGCGCTTGCCATGTGAGTTCAGGAGTATTGGTACCTCTGCCAACCCCTTCGGGGATAAACGGCGTGAACGTTTATGTTATGTTTATATGTAAAATGTAATTTTAATATTAATTTCCTTTGATCTAATCTAAACACGGAACAGAATACGTAAATTAGAATCGAATGTATTGTAGTCTATAGAAACCATTGCATTTAGTACCATAAGGTTTTCTTAATCTAGTAACAAATATTTTAAACGTATTCTATTAAAGACAAATAACTAAATTAAATGGTTATTACGTTATTTTACTCATTAGCATAACATCCCGCTCGGTGAATTTGGCATCAGGTAAAATGCAAACTTCTGACGGGTATGATAACTTTCAGATTTAAAACCAGTGTTTGCTCAGTCGCAGCGCGGCAACCCGGTGATAATGATCGGGCAGTACAGGTTCAACCGCGTCAACAAGTACGGCAGCCGCACGCGCTGGGTGTGCGTCAAGGCGAAGGCGGGGTGCCGAGCTTCCCTGCACACCATGGACAACGCTATCGTACGCGTTTGGGGCTTCCACGATCCGATGGCACATACTAGCGCCAATCGCTTCTAACACAACAACCCTTTTACACGACTACACATTTTTATCATTTAATTATACAATTTTAAAATCATGATTATTTGGTAGGTTAAACCAAAAGGTGCTTCTATTTGATGTTATTTATTTGAAATGGTTTAGAATGGATCGGAGTGAGAAATAGTTTATTTGTATCAAATGGCTGAATGTTAATTATAAACAATTATTGAGTAAATTAATTTAAAGTCATTAGTTTCGAAGTGTTATTCTGATGGTGTGAATAATGATATAAGATTATCATGAAATATTATGTTAAGGTGACGATACTACATGAAAATTAGTTTTGACAGAAGCTACGTTTAGATATTATCATAAGGTGGTGGTATTATGCTTTCTCGAGTAAGATGCAATAGATGCTATAACTACAAAAAATATTTTCTTAAGTTAACGTCATCATTGTTAGTATTGTAATGAATAAATGCAACGATCTTTTTTGTATTATATTTTATGGATTGTTTTTTATTTCTGGATGATATAAGCTCAATACCATTCTACTATTTGATCCAGAATTCAGTGAACAAAGCCCCTAATATTTCCCATTTGTTTGTATTTATGAAGACCCATGATAAAACAAAAAAGTAAGTAAATAGCTATAAAAATACGTGAGATTCTAGTCGAAAACAACTATAAGTTGTGGTGAGTGCAAGAATATATTATGATGTGAAATTTGAAGGTGTATAAGGAAGGTAATCATATTTCTTGCAAGGTCTTATTTAAAAGGATTATTAAAATGGAATTGATTTTCAGTTCCAGTATTCTCCAGAACCAAAAAGGGCAACCCAGTGATAACTATTGGACGTCACAGATACAATAAATGTAGCTATGCCAAAGGACCGAAAATGCGATGGACTTGCGTAAAAAATCCTCTCGGTTGTAGGTCGTACCTGATCACTATCGATGACATCATCGTTAAAGCCCAGGATACTCATAATCACTAGTATTGCTACCGTTTTTGAGATGATTAACGAAGAAAAAATTTAATGCTTGGAAAGGAGTTCCTCCCTAGAGAATGATAAATAAATAAATACGGACATATTCCAAGGATCAAGTTAGCCCCTAGAAAGCTACAATGAGCAGTGGTAAGTATTTATATAATACACATGTAAGTGGAATCCAAAAGTATTAATTGAAACATAACCTCAATATATTTACACCGATATAGTATCTAATCTATACTCACATATTGTACATTAGCTATTGGCTAAGAATATGTATATTTGTACGTGTGTATGTTATTTTGTGTGTTTAGTTCTAAGTTAGTTTTTAAGTTTTATTTAGTTATAAGTATTGGTTAGAGCTGAAAACCGGAGCTATCCGCTTTAAGTGGTTAGACCGAGCTCGTAACCATTATGTCTTTTTTTTTATTGTTATTTAATTAGTTCTTTTTTTTAAATTTTTTTTTCACTGTTTTAATAATATAGTTTTTTTGTAGTATGTGTAAAAAGGCAAATAAAATCTTTTTATTTTGTTTATTTATTTATTTAATCTTATTGATAAGTATAATATAACAATAAATATTGTGAAATGAACTATAAGTAATCAGGTCTTTTCTTTCTTTTGATCTTTTTGGTAAGCCCATGTCTGGAAGAGGACGTCAGAAATCATGAATATAATTTCTACCAATAATAAAAACTAGACTGTAAACAAAATATAACAAAGATGAACCTTAATAAGTCAATATGTTATTATAGCCGATAAAAAAAAGTAGTTTTACATTTTGATAGAAGTTAGCTAAGTTAGCCATTTCTACCGAGTTGGATTTTAAGTTGCTGAGCGCTGATGCTTATGACTAATACATATCGTGTGTCATGACTATTTGAAGCTTTTTATATAAAATGTTGGAACGCCCCGCGCTTATATTGTATTTAGGTATTGGTTTTATAGATTCAATGACGTCTTTTAGAGTCGTGTTTTTTGTTTGTTTAGTTGATAACTAAGTAAGAGAGTTGCCTCTACGACTTAATTTTATTCAATTAAGACACGAATCTAAGATGATATCTAATACATTACAGTGTGCTGAGTGTACTAAATAATCAAAATAATTTCAGGAGAAACAAATGCTCAATTTCTTAAATCGTTTGCTGGTAATCCAATATTAATGATTGATGGATACCGATTCAATAGAAGCGGAGGTTCCAAATGGAAAGACCATTCAGTTACTAAAATTAGATGGGAATGTAATAGAAGAAAATACGGGTGTCCTTGTAGAACAGTCACTATCGATGAACAAATTGTGCGAATAGTGGGCGAACATACACATTGACAGAACATTCGCATAAATACATCCAGTTATTTGTTAAATTATTATAAGATTTTTAACTAGTCACAAAAAATCGTTTATTATTTATTATATATATTCTATACAATTACCGTGTAATTCCTAATAAAGACAAAATTTATAAATATTGTTATACTTTTCTTTAATATCGGATAACTTAAGAATTAGCGACTATTCAGTTTTAAAACTTAGTCGACATAGTATATTCATGAAGAATATAAATTCCATTAATTTAAGGTTCGTCAATAGAGGGCGTTGCAGTGATGGAGCTGGGGCCGTATCGGTTCAGCCGCCGCTCGGTGTCGGACGACGGCCGCCGGAGCAGCTGGCTGTGCGACCACTCCACCAGCAACCACTGCCGCGCCTCCATCGTCACCCTCGACGACGTCATCGTGGAAACCGTCCACGAACACACGCATTGACACTTTTTATTATTTACTTACTTTTGTACTTAAGGGCCATTTGTGTTAAAATAATTTTAATTGTATTTTGTTAAACCAAACCAAATTTACTGTGGTTATTGATTTCAGAAATTCGACCACTATTTAGATATTAAGCTAGAAATACTATTATATCTTCCAAATTAAAATAAATGTAGCTTTTATTTTACGAATTATTTTGTATGTTTAATTTAAAAAATCTTTTGCTTAAAAAATATAAACCTAAGCATTGGGTCATACACCATTTATAGAATGATGCTTGTACCACACAATTAATAAAACTATATATTTTTTGAAATTCTTAAAGAAAAGTTGCGCTTCAAATAATTTATTAAAATGGTTATTGTTTTCAGTAGTGCAATTATACAAAACAAAAGCTGGTGGTTTCGGCTTGTTATACGAAGGATATCGGTACAACTTGGATCGCTCAAACAGTAGAGGGGTGAAACAAAGATGGCGATGTTGTAAACGGAATACCAAGTGCCATGCTGCTCTCTTCTCAGTCGGTGGAGTGGTCATCAAAATAATGGGTGAACATAACCACGTCTAATGTACGTTACCCGCCTACCACGCACACCTATCGATTTCACTTTCTTAAATATGACATTATTTTTTCAGTGACAGAGTTTAAGCCATCTAGACGTGATGATAATAATATATTGTAGGTACTATCGTGGTGAGCGTTATACCTTAGACTACAATTGCACCGCGGGGACCATGAGATTCGTCAAGTAGCTTCGATGAAGATGCGCTAAGAGATGCTTAAAGTGTAAAGCTGCGGTTTTTACTATGAACGATAAAATTGTAAGAATATCAGTTCCTAATCACAATCATTAGTATATATTCCGATGAAATTACTGAAATTATAGATTGTGTAACTATAACGAGATATATAATTGTCTGACTACACTCTTTACTTCCGTTTTGTACATGTATATAAGTATCATGTCAAATGTTGTTTTGTAAATATCTTTAGGAAATCAGATATATAATATTTAATGGAATTTTTATCATAAATAATTTCTAGAACTTCACAATATAGGTTCCTGAGATCGTTGTGGCAATAAACTGGCGTTCAACAAAAGAAACATTTAAATTATACAACTAAATATACTAGCTGCAACAAATCGTATTATTTCAACCCACACCCGTCCATAAACAAATATGTTAGCTAAGTCATAATGTAATTTAATCATTTTGTTTGACTTTAAAAATGTTTGTTGAAGATGCAACATTCGTGGAGAAGCGCAACGGTCGGCTGTGTCTCCTGCTGGGGCACCACCGGTTCAATATGGACGTGTGGGGATCCCGCTGCGGCCGCCAGCGCTGGCGCTGCTACAAGAAGCACGCCGGCTGCACCGCCATCGTCTACACCTGCAACAATGTCATCTACAAATACATCAACACTCACAATCATGAACATTAATTTTTTACTCAAATGCTTGTTTTAAAAAACTTATTACTTCATTTTGTTACTGTTCCCCTTTATTTGTATCTGTATCGGTTCAAATGAGAATCCTGCAAACTAGGCTCGTGTGTCAGATAGCTTTATTAAGAGCATTGGTTCCGACTAAATGACATGACGTTACTTACGACCAAGTTTCGTTACTTTTTATGCCTTTGTCTTAAATTTTCTGGAAAATAGTGCCGACACTTCCGGCAAAAACTGGTTGTGGATGCGCGATAGATTGTTTAAATAAATGTCCTAATATTGGCTCCAGTTCTTTGTGCCTATCATTCAGGGTTCATGATGGGACCAAAACCTAAAATTCAGTACACGGTTTTATTTTTATTTAAGTTGCATGTCCTTTTTCCTTACAAAATTGTTAATAGTAATCCTGTCTTTTGTGTGTGCTATTTCTTGTAATTGTTACGCCAGTCATCAAAATTAGAAATATAAAAAATTAAATAAATATATTGAAAATACGGTACTTGGGCTTACCGCTCCATTTCTATGACCAACAGAACATTTCTCTCTAGTAAAACATACGTACGAAAATCTAGTATAAAGAAGACTATAAAGCAAACCATTTATAGATTTATACTAGATTTTAATATTAGATGAAACTACAATAATGTACCCGCCGCAATGTGGGAGTTTCTGAATTATAAGATCATATTACAAGGGAAAACAATTTACTACTTTGAATAAAATCGCTGGATGAGGAAAGTTCACCACGTAAGTCAGGATGTTTTACTATAACTTGTTGTTTTAGACTTAAGTAGACAGTAATTTCTTGCTTAGTGTTAAGTTAGTGTAACTTTTAGCGTTGGTTTGTGTGTATTTTTTATCAATAAATAGTTATAGATTAGGTATACGAGTTGTGTTTTTTATTTAATCTCTTTAGCACGATATTTAGTGTTTATAATTTGACATCGGTAATTAAATGATTGATATCAGGAGGATAACTTTGTTTTCAGATAAGTGTGTACCTCGAGGTCGTTTGCTGTTCCGAGACTTCATGTTCCATTACCACAGAAGAACTGCAGACGGTAGGATCCGCTGGCGCTGCACTCAAAAACACCGCGGATGTCGAGCAGCACTCTATACTGAAGGAAAAGAAATTGTTAAAATACTGAATGACCACGAGTGCATTCTTTTCAAAAAGAAAAAATCGAATACTTCCAGGATATATAATGACCACTCTTAAACATTTCTTGCGAGAGTATTTTTGTTTACTAGTAACCTCGCAGTGCGTTTAGGTTTCGAAACCAAAGAGGATACTAGAAGTTAGAATTTATTTTATTTGCTTATTATTAGCTGTTACGTTATTTTTGATTAAAGAATAAAGTTAGTTTAGTTTCAGAAATCGTATTTTATTTTATGATTTTACACACTTCGTAGAGCTTAATTATTCATAATATCATTTTAGTATATATTTTCTAATTGCGGTATTTACGTTTAGGTCCAATTTTCGTGTCAACTCGAAGCGGGTCAAGGTCGATGTGCGTGGGGAGGTATCGATACAACTTGCACAAGGTCCCTAAAGGCCCAAAGGCCCGGTGGGTGTGCACGCGCCGCACCACCGGATGCCGCGCCGTCATCTTCACACTGCATGATCAAATTCTGGCGATCATCAACGAACATTGTCATTAATAGTCCTTTATTTGTGAGCTTATATTTACAGACAGATAGGAAACAAATTAATTTAAAGTGATATATTATGTGCTGTGTAAATCTGTCACGGTCGCGAGTGGGAATTCGAGTGAATTCTGGGTTTATGTTAATGATTAACTATTAAAAAATGTTAGAAATGACAAACACTGCAAAAAGATACATTATAAGATTTAAATTTTCAACATAGTTGATATTGATAGTATTATATAATATTTAATATATCGTTGAGTTAGTACCCCGTAATACAAGTTTTACTTAGTTTGGGGCTAGCTTGATCTGTGTATAATATCTCCGTGTATTATTAATTTATTTAATAAATGTTAAATAATTCTGTACTGTAGTTTTAATGCTGCTTTGGTTGATACTCAGTGAATAAATGTTGTTGCTCTCAGTTCCATCTGTCGTCAAATCATGAAATCAATATGTCTTATGAAGAACTATGATTAGTATTGGTTACAATATCTATTGTGGTTTTGTTTTTATATTAGATATCACTTCTACATGCCTATCTAAAATAAACTAAAACTGCGCATTAATTAGATGTTTTAATTAAAAATATGCGATCCCTAAAATAAGGTCAAACTTAGCATAATATGTATTCTATTTCGATCCAGTCATTGAGAATCGTTTTGTTTGTAACACGCTTTTATTACTTATTGGTTTGCTAAGTAAACTTCGGAAATCATTTGACAAGATTCAGCTGTTGTATTGTTTAACTGTACATGTCAACTTATATTACAGATGTTTACTATGAGGTTGGTCGTAAAAATGCTCAGTTCCTTGTCATCGGTGAAAATAAGTATATTAAACACAGTTCCAGCAAGTTTCCGAAGATAAGATGGGTTTGCAGAAATAGCCGTCTTGGTTGCAAGTCCTTTGCCGTCATTATCGACGACAAAATTGTTAAGATTAAAGATGAACACAATCATTGATAATGTTGTCATAATAAAAATTTAGTGTTTGTTAATTTGAATATTATTTGTTTTATAAAATGGTCGGGAGGAATTATTGAAGCTGGAAAAATTTCTTTTTAATGCAGAAAAATAAGATTAGATGGTTTCTTTTGTCTATCATCTATCTATACTAAGACTGTACCGGGGTCAAAACTGTACATTAAAGAAAAAAAACCGGTGGAATATGTTTTATTTCAGATACTAAAGCCAAATTTGCTATTTTTGAAAAAAAAATACTGTCTGTCTTTCTGTCTGTATGTCCGGTCATCACGTTAAGTCTACCTGACCGATCTTGATCAAAATTGGCATGAATGTAGGTTATACACCTGGCCAAAATATAGGATATCATTTATCCAGGATTTCGCAAGAGTTCCCACAGGAGCATAAAAAGACCATAACCTTTTAGCGCGATGGGGTGAATAGACATGCTAAATTTAGCGATGTGGGGTGAATAGAAAAATTCTAAACCAAATCGTTACTAATGTATACTTGTATACTAGATGGCGCGAGTAGTTGCTTTCCACATCGCGGTATGATTTCTTATTTTCTTTGTTATAAATACTTTAGTTCATACTAAACTTTTGTGACAGATCGAAGACTGCCGGGTCAGCTAGTACACTATGTAGACCGACGACTTGGTGAAAGTTTTGGGACGCCTAGATGTATGAGGGCAGGAGTTCTACTAGGTACTAGGTACTACTACTATCAATAATGCTAATAGGCATACGTGTCTCTGACTAACAAAAATATACTCACGGCTATAAATCCCTAAAAGGGTGGCCCGAGCTTAAGGCGCCGTTGGTTCAGCGAAAAATATCATCTGAGGGGGTGCGCCGATCGAGCGACGCCGCGTGCGCGCGTTTTACAGTATGGTAAGCAATACAGTTATTGTCAACTCGACAGTTTTAGCCACTCGCAAATATTTTCTATGGTATGGGTTCGGACATTTGTTTATGATTATTTACATTTTCTTTCTAAAATATTTACGAATGGTTATAACAGTCAGGGTGACGAAAACTGTATCGCTTACCCTAGGTTATCAATTTCAAAAATAGTTTCTACCATGGCCGTTTACAATATAAAATATAACATAACATAAACATAAACGTTCACGCCATTTATCCCCGAAGGGGTTGGCAGAGGTACCAAATACTTCTGAACTCTCATGGCAGCGCCATCTAGTGTCCAGAGAAGGTACCCACGTTTTGCTTAGACAGTGTACTCACGTGATAGGGGGCAGGCCTATCGCCGTTTTGTACGAATACACTGTCACATGACTAAGTACAACTCAGCCATGTGGGTTTCCTCACGATGTTTTCCCTCACCGTTAACAACCATGATAAATTAACCACACATATGACTTTAGAAAAGACAAATTGGTGTAGGCCCGACCTAGGATTGGAACTCACGCCCTTCTGTTTTCGGGCGGGTGTTCTACCCACTGGACTATCATGTCGTCGTCGTATAAAATATAATGATACGATAGATTTGTCTACCCCTGTCAGTTTAACAAAATTATTACAGTGATAATTTCATAACTTTTGTCGTGTCGTGTCGGCTTAGAATAACACTACCCAATTTCTACCCGTGATCGTAAGAGGCGACTAAGGGTATAGGGGCTTTTTAAGTGTTTTTTGGGGCGATGTGGTTGGAGAACCGTCACCGAAATCATATATTATTACCATCTTTTCCCAAATCAACTTTCAAAAGTGGCTGAGGAATTTCTCAGTCCAAAGCTCTGGCTATCCCGTTAAGGGATTTATAGCCGTGAGTATATGTATGTATATAATTTTCAGTTTACACCTGTAACTATTTATTATTATTAATTGAAATTAGAAGTTACTTTAACGGTTTTGTTCTTTTTCCCATTCCTAATAAATTAAACAATAAAATATAAAAATGAGTGCAATCTATGAATTGAATGAATTCTTTTATATTTGCTAATGCTAACCGTACGCACGGTCACTCTCACGCCTACATTGACGCGCATCGTATACAGATAGGTCACTCGCACACTAACGGCGCCGCACGCGCGTAAATTGTAAGATCTGTAACACAAGGCGCGCGCGACAAAGGTCCATCCCCTAAAGCAGCTCGCCGAGCACTTAGCGGGCGGCGGGCGGCGCTCGGGCACGAGTAGGACTGCGAATATCGATATTTTTAAAATATTTGTTTTATTGAATTTATTAAAAAAGAAAACTAATCGCCAATTATTATTAGAAATACAAATGCTCAAATTATGATGCAAGTTATATGTAAGTAGGTAAAATAAATAAAATATAAAACCATTTTAAAGAGTGTAATTAGAGGTATGTTGGCGATTTTTTTTCTATCGAGCGAAAATGTATTAATCATGTTTCGAATCGCCAATTTTACAGCAGAAAAGCCTCAAGATTTTGATGTATTTTTTTCAAAACCATATTGTTATAAACATACGCATTATAATGTTTCAAAAACTCTGTTCGCTGCACTAACGGCACCTTAAGAATCAGGAAAGTCTTTAGGAGATAAGATTGTAAAATAAATGTGAAATAGCAATAACAGTATTCATTGATCACATATGTTTGTGGCTGATTGAGAACTATTTTTTTTAATGTAACAATTATTGAACTTCAGTTAAGAATAGAATAGAATAGACTAAATCTTTATTGGACATCAAACATAAAATTTTACAAAAATAATTAGACAGTTTTACAAAGAAGTACAATGGGCAGTCTTATCGCTAAGAATGAATGTTTTTGTGATGGTGCTTAGCCAAAGATAAAATTATTAATCTATTTACAGCGATGTTTTCCAAAACGTGGCGTGGAACTCCGGTGTTAATTTACGGCCAATACAGATACAACCGCTGGAGTGGCAGCAAAGGTACCATAAATGTTCGATGGAACTGCATCAAGAAGCAGTATGGCTGCCGGGCGACCCTCATCACTGTCAATGACGTCATCGTACGCTATTTAAACCACCATAATCACCAACCTCCAGGTTACCATCCGGTTTAGCCTAGGTACCCACCTTTGCTACGTCAGGGCGGGCCCTAAGCTGCCCGGCACTCAAGGTCATTGTTGTTGATGGCCTTGTGCCGCACAGATCACAAGACCAGCAGCAAAAAAACTTTTGGAAAAAAAAACCGCCAGTTTCGACGGCTCCTGGCGGATTCATGCCTCTTGATTGTTAGTAGCACCATTACGAATCATGTCTGTTATTCGATATATGTAATTAATAAATGCCTTTAATGTAAATGTTGTGGGTGGTTTCAGTCACGCTTAAAGCCCTAATCGAATATTTCATATTAACCAGCGTGTACAGTGGTTAAGCTACGCGTTTTGTTTGAGTGCGATAGAACAATATTTTAAAAAAATTACCATAATTATTGAAGATAACTTATTCATCTTCTAAAATTAATATGCGATTTCATCTTTGGGTAATTCATGTTGTTATATTATTTTTGTAATCCATTATTACATTTAGCTTAAGGTTTTCGTGAGTAGGTCCTTAATTTCAAATCTTACTTTTTATATGCAATAACGTAAACAAAGTAGGTAAATTTAATTATAGTTGGAATTTTAATTTGATAAATTTCCATTCTTTTAATATTTAGCCTTGTAAAAACTTGATTTGTTCCATTAGGTAATGGATACATGCAGGCAACATTCACGAAGTCTCGGTTCGGTAGGCCGGTGCTCTCTATAGGGGCATACAAGTACAACAAATGGTCTCACTGTCAAGGACCCAAAGCGAGATGGTATTGCACCAGGAATAGTCGAGGATGCAGGGCCACCGCCATCACCATCGAAGACGTCATCATCAAAATGATTAACGAGCATAGCCATTAAATTAAAGTTGAGAATACCTAAAGCATGACTGATTCGTATAGCACATAGTATGAGAGTAAGACTTATTGATTTGGTGTAAATATTATATAAGTAGAAATAATAAAATACCACTTTTTTATATTTGGCAAGTTTTGCAACTCTTTAAGTTTATTTGCAGCCTCATTATATGAGGATAAAAAAGCAAATTGAATTATGAACTCCATAACTGCGTGTTAAAAAAGGCAAGACGTGTAAATTAAAATATTAAAAATAATATAAAATACAAATATTTGTACACATTTTAAAACTCACGGATGCCATAGATTTGCATATTTCGTAGTGACATCCAGCACAATCATCACCACATGATTTGTAATGATAGTGAATTCTAAGTGAGTTGATAACGATGAAACATGAAATCACGATTTTGTGTAAGAAATTACACAAACAAGTAAATAGAAATCATGTTTATGTTGTCTCTGTTATCAGAGAGAATATAAATATGATATGTTGTGGGCCACTTTCAAATATATATATATATATGTCAATTACAATCAAGATTCTAATTCCAAAAAGGAATCTCTAAGGTTTGTAATCAGAATCTTCAGCTATTTTGGCAATTACATACATACATATACTCAGGGCCATAAATCCCAAAAAGGGGTAGCCACAGCTTCAGAGCTAGAAACTCCTCAGCCTCATTTGGAGGTTGATAAGGGACAAGATGGTAGAAATAAAGTATCGTTTGTGATGGGTTTGAAAGCCCCACACCCTTAGTCGCCTCTTACGACACCCGTGCGTGGGTAGAAAGAAGTAGAGACATTTTAAGCCGGCACTACACGGTAATTTTGGAAATTGTGCGGGTTAAAGATGGTAAAACAAGTTGTCGTTGGTAATGGGTTTGCAAATTGCCCTAATAAGTCCCAAACCCCTTAGTCGCCTCCTATACCAAAGATAATAGTTTAGGGTAGTGTTATTCTGCTGACCCCATAACCAGACTTAATACATATGGATGTGTATAGGTATACATACCAAAATACCTTTTTAACACGATTATATTAGCTTCGGTTGTATCTATATATGTAACGGATTCTTTGAGCGTAATTTTTCACCAATTTCCGGAAGTCTGATTAATTTGAATTTTCGCATACATACTATACTCACGGCTATAAATCCCTAGAAGGGGTTGCCAGATCTAAGGAATTAGAAATTCCTCAGCCACTTTTGGAAATGTGAGTGGGGAAAAGATGGTAAAATAAAGGTTGTTGGTGATGGGTTACCAACCGCATCGTCAAAAATCCCTTAAAATCGATATCAATGTTCGATATATTATCATTCTACTGAAATTTAACTTTGTAAATACTTGATTTGTTCTATTAGGTAATGGAAACATGCAGGCAACTTTCACGATGTCTCGATACGGTAGACCGGTGCTCTCAATAGGGGCATACAAGTACAATAAATGGTCTCGCTGTCAAGGACCAAAAGTGAGGTGGAATTGCACCAGGAACACAAGGGGATGCAGAGCCACCGTCATCACCATCGATGATGTCATCATCAAAATGATTAACGAGCATAGCCATTAAATTGAAGTTGAGAATACCTGCAGACTTACTGTTTAGTCACTGCTATGGCACATAGTATAAGAGTAATATTTATTGATTTGGTGTAAATATTATAAAAGTAGAAATAATAAAATATCACAATAAAATATATTTCTTTTTTGTATTTGCCAAGTTTTGCAATTCTTTGAGTTTATTTGCAGCTTTATTAAAAAAAAGCAAATTGAATAATGACCTCCATAATTGCGTGTTAAAAAAGGCAAAACGTGTAAAATAAAATATTAAAAATAAAAATTATTTGTGCAAGTCTTAAACGTTAGCGGATCCCACATTTTGCATATTTAGTAGTTACATCCAGCACAATCATCGCTATATGATTTGTAGTGACAGTGAATTGTAAGTGAGTAAATAACGATGAGACATAAACTCCCAATTTTGTGCAAGTTATGCAGCACTTACACAAACAAGTAGATACAAAGCAACGACAGAGACAACATATGTTATAGCCCATTTTCAAATCTATCAATTACTATGCTCACGACTTTAATTCCAAAAAGGGGTCTCTAGAGTTTAGAAAACAGAATCTTGAGCTATTTTAGAAATTGTGCTGGTTAATGGTGGTAAAATAAGTTACTGTTGGTAATGGATTTGCACATTGCCCAAATAGAACCGAAACCCCTTAGTCGCCTCGCACACCAACGAGAATAGTATGGGGTAGTGCTATTCTAAGCTGACACCGTAACCAGATTTTACTTAATGCATTATGGATGTACATAGGTATATTAACGAAAATACCTTTCTAAATTTTATGTAATTCTGCCTGTTTGTTCAAGAAACTTTTTGAAGCGGCTGTACTGATGTTAACTGAACTTTACTATTAAATTTTACTGAAGGAATTTTATTAAATTATTTATTACTTGTGCGAAGCCAGGGCAGACTATTCGTTTTGTATATATTAAGTTAATATTTATTATTTCCATAGATATGAGGTGTGCCGAAGTAATATTTTCGACGTCTAGATACGGTAGACCAGTTTTGCAAATGGGCCCGTATAAGTACAATAAGTGGACGGGCAGTAAGGGAGAGAAAACTCGATGGAATTGTACGAGGAAGGGAATATGCAACGCTTACTTGTTAACTATTGGTGATGTTATTATTAAAATAAACCAAGCCCACACTCATTGATAAAACTTGTTGTTAATACATATTTTTAATTTTAAATGCTTGGTTATTTAAATTTTAAATTAAGAAAGTTACATTTGCTTATATGTGTATTGACATGGTTCACAAGAAATGTATGAAGGGAACCACTATTATCGGATTTCTCAAAGTCTATCAATCTAGCTGAAATTTTACACCTCCGCTTGGAGGGACCAAAAATCTGCTTAATTTCCAGACCCTTAACTAAAGGAGTTAGAGACAACGGCAATTTATTCAGCTGGCTATCTTAGCTGGCTTTTCTTTCATATCGGAAACCTTGTTGAATAGTGTAACATGAATAGAGAAGTGTCTCAATACTTCTTCTTTTCCAGGGGTAATTTTAAAAAGGCCTTACTTCCAAAATGCAAATGCTAAAAAACCTTTTCTATCTTTAGGGTAATCTAGAGACTTAATTATTCATTAAAATATTTCTCTTAATTCATGAAAACGGGAAGCGTCTCCAGTTCCTGCCTGTACCCCGCAGATTGCCTCCCTCCATGTTCCTCCACCACAATGCTTACATGCCGCTATAGATATACCCTAAAAACACATTTTAATATACATACATACACATACTTCTATACTATAATAAGACTGTACCGAGGTCAAAACTGTACATTGAAGAAAAAAAATTAAAAACCGGTGGAATATGTTTAATTTGCGACACTGAAGCCAAATTGCCGCTTTTTGAAAAAAATGTCTGTCTGTAAGTCCGGTCATCACATTCATTCTACCAGACGGATCTTGATCAAATTTGGTATGAATGTAGCTTATACACCTGGCCAACATATAGGATATCATTTATACCGGATTTCGCAAGGGTTCTTACAGGAGCATAAAAAAAACATAACTTTTATATGGCTCCTCATATTTACACGATTCACTTTTTCATCGAACGACCTTATCAGACTCTTCATTAATAGTCTTTTTGGAAAAAATAAGGGTTTTATCCATTTTCATTAAAATAAATGTCCATTTAATTCTTTGTCAATATTATGACTACTAGATATATAGCTTAATCCGTTCGGTTAATACTAATCGAACGGAAGACCCAGGTTAAAATCTCGGGCATCGCAATCTTTTTGCGATTTTTTTTTGCTTTTGTGTAAGCTTAGAATAATAGGAAGCACCATTCCTTCTCTTTCACATTCAACTATGCGAATATGTATGAATTTTGCGTATTCGTTTGGTAGGTTTGAGAATATGTTTATAACTTTTTTACTAACTATTTTTAAACTAATATTCTCATAGATATATTGTGCTATACATACGCATAAATTAATATTCTGTTTAAGCCTCAGAATGCATAGTTAGTAAATAATAGCACATATCTTAATTTTAATTTAGTATCCCCATCTATTGACCGATGACTGATTGGCTGCAATCTCTCACACATCACCAACAGTCAGTGTAGGGGGCAGCACCGGGTCGCCAAACTGCTATCCATACTTACTAAAGATATTCTCATTTTTGAACATAGAAACTTGGTACAATGGAACTCACCCCCTAAGGGATTGAAATATAGTATACAGATTTTTGATTTATAAATATACTGTATCTAGAAATTTAAAACTTGATGCGATTGACTGATATAACAACTACAAAAAGTAATATATGAAATTCATCCATCAATCTAGTGTCGGCTTAGAATAGCACTACCCTATTTCTTCCGGTGGGTGTACGTGAGAGGCGACTAACGGTATGGGGGCTTTTAAGGTATTTTTGGGCGATGCGTTAGGAGACCCATCATCAACAACCTTTATGTTACCATGTTTTCCCCACGCAAATTCCAAAAGTGGCTGAGAAATTTCTAATTCCTCAGCTCTGGCTACCCCTTTTAGGGATTTATAGCTGTGAGTATATGTATGTATGTCATCCATCAATCAATCATGAGTATATACTAACGGCTATAAATTCCAAAAAGGGTAGCCAGCTTCAGAGATAGTAATTCTTTATCCACTTTTGGAAGTTGAATGGGGAAAAGGTAGTCAAATAGGTCTCCAGCGGCATCACCCAATTATTACTTAAAAAGTCTCAATGTTCTTTATATCTATTACAACACCCACAGGAAAATAAATATTAAAAAAAACCGAAGTTAATATAGTGTTTTGGTATTTTGAATGTAGACCGGATGCTAAAAATGTAGTCCACGCGGACTTAGTCGCGGGCAAAAAGCTAGTAAGCAATAAGTTCCCATTGGCATTGGAAGTGATTATCCATCGCTGCTTTCCAATCCTGGCAAACCTCCCCAGATGCATTTATATACTAGAGATGTTACGGAAGTGATGATATCGGAACCGAAGTCGGAATCGGAGTTTTTAAATTTGGTTTATCGGAATCGGAACAGGAATCGGAACCGGAATCGGAATCAGAGGCGGAGGCTGAAGAAATATGTGATAAATAAATGATGTCTCTTGAACAGAATCGCATTAGATTAAAATTGAAAAACTGACAAACGAGAAATGCTAGAACCTACCTACCTAACCTAGACTAGAACAAATTTGAATTCGATTTGATCCCAGCCCCAGGTCCAATAAAATAATACAATATTATTAATCAGCTTATTAATATAAAATTTAAAACAATACAATACACCAAATTGGTGTCACATTCAATCGTAAATAAAACACACCAACACTTATTAACAACTCTTACGTTTACTTGAAACTCAAACGCACGAACAAAGCGATTGACCCGATCAAGAATGCAAAACAATAATAAATGAAAGATTAGTTGACAAAACTACGTGGAGCGGGGCATCCTCCGCGCGACGAGTATAAACAAGTTCGTGACTGCGGCCTCGCGCCACCCGCACCACTGTGCGTGGACCTCCGATATAACCTCCGATTTAAAAGTTTCGGAACCGAAACCGAAACCGGAAGTGTAAAAACAATCGGAAGTTCCGACTTTTCGGAATCAGAACCGAACCTCCGTAACATCCCTATTATATACATCAATCTTTTCATACATGCTCCATTGATAAGAGTTTTTTTTTCGTCCTTATGGTAAGGTAAATTTATTGTATTTCTTCTTGTGGTTGTGGTATCACCACTTTTGCCTTAACTGCAAGTTTGTACATACATACATACATACATACATATTCTCACGCCGTTAGTTCCCATTGGGGTAGGCAGAGACTATCGATCGCCACTTTGTACGATCCTGGCAAACCTCTCTGGCTTCGTTTACATCCATCAATCTTTTCATACATGCTCTTTTATTCTTCATACTGCGGACACCTGCCTTTTGTAAAACCAAGTTTGTAATCAATAAATTAAATTGGTAAGTGAAAATTTTGAGTTGTCAATAATTTTGAAAGCCTTTCTAGACTCTTAAATACATGTTATTTAAAAGTAAGAATCAGGAAGTTTTTCAATAATGATCCAAAACTGCCCAGGCTATCGCCTGGGAAATCAGTACATTTGGCATTCCATCTTTCCCCCACATATTGCGGTGTCGGTTTGTAACTTATTGTAACTTGATTGTTTTTGTAGATCTCTCAAGTTTTGTACCGCTGTATACAACATCCAGAAGAGGTAAACCTACCCTAGTGCTAGGGCCGTACAAATACAACCGATGCGTCAGTAGTAAAGGCCCAAAGACCAGATGGATTTGTACCAGAAGAAAATATTGCAAAGCCTTTTTAGTTACATATAATGATACTATTTTATTTATGAGACATGATCATAAGCATTGATATATTGTTGTTAATCTAATATTTGATATTGTTATTTTATTTTTAAACCAAATTTGCATTAATATTTCCGTTTGTCTCACATATTTATGTTTTTGGGTTTTCTAATATTGAGGCTAGAATGACACTATGATGAATACGATGAACATCATGCAATTTATTAATTTTGGATTTTGAAGGTACACTACAAATTTAAAACCTCTTTCATCGCATCTATTATTTATATGTATAATTCGGTATGCAAAGTTTTTTTTTGTATTTATTAAATATTTTTATTCGATAGCAAACAAGAAAATAATAGACTAATTTGAATATTTTTCATTTAAAATGAGTAATTGCAAAGTTATGATTTTTTAAAGATTGTTCAACTTTTGTACTTAATGACGTCATCGATCGAAAATATCACGTAGCGTCAAGCAAATGAAGCGAAATGTTTAATAAAAATGTTGCTGATTGCAAAACGAATTTGTGATCTCAAATGAAATTTTTACTATATTATACTAAACAAACCTATCATTTTCGATATTTTATTATTATACTGCAAAAATGAAAGTCTTTGAAATAACGCTGAAGGTCAAACACTGTTACAGTTTTTTGTTAAAATAACAGTCATCTTAGCTTTGTTTGACCTAATTTCAAGAAAATATGTTTCAAAAACATAATATCTCGAAATGGTTTCGTAACCAGCACCACTTTTGTAAAACTTTGCATACCGAATTATTAATTGCATAATTTTATTCGTTAAATTATAGGTACATGCATGATCATCAAAATAATAAATAAATATGACGTTCACTGAAAGCTTTTACGATAGTTTGCTTTAAATTTCCTAAATATGTATATCTGTGCACGGGTATTAGGAGAATTAAAAAAGTGGTTTAAGTTACTTTTCCGTACAACAGCTATAGCTAGGATATGAAAGTCCCGTCAAAATCAGTCTAGCCATAACAGAAGTTGCGCGGGAACAAACAGACGGACATAAAAAAACTGTTTTCGTAGCTACTACACACACATCCATATGCATTTAGTTTAAAACGGTAACTTAAAATTAACCAACACACACCAGTTTTATCTGATCTTCTTTCCACTAGCATTACCAATCGTTGAGGAAATCGTCTTTGGAAAAGACTTATGTCCACCACTAAACATGTATCGGATGATGATGATGCTGTATTATAACGCTCAAGATCCGGGTAGCGTCAAATTAAAACGATGTAAATATACGAAATGGTCAGAAAAGTCCTTGAAAAGACAAATTCATGTTGTTGGGCGCACCAATTTTTCCGGAAGGCGTGCCGAGGGTTCTGCGAAGCAATACCATGGTTGGAACTGAGCCACATCTTAAGGAGTTATCTGCGCATGTGGCTCTTGCTGTTCTTAGGAACTGCCTTTCCCAGCCAAGGTTGACATATTGTAAAGTACAAGAAGAGAAGATTATCTCTCTTCTTTTGGCATGCCCCTCGTACATATGTCTCCCTCACAGTGGTCGCAGGCAGCCCTTCCAATACGTTTTGGTGGTCTCGGCGTTCGTCGCCTACAGGACACGGAACTCCCAGCATTCTTGGCCTCTTCGCATGGGGTGCTGAAGCTTGTCACTCGTAATCTGAGTTTTGATGGTGACGGTTTTAGCATCCCATTCGCCGATGTGGCTTTTCAGCTGTGGCGAGCCCGTTGCCCGGCGGGAGATTGTCCAGAGAAGCCCAGCGTACAGCGCTCCTGGGATGAGGAACTGTGCAAGTCCTCCCTCGGCGGGTTGTTGGCGCAGAGCTCGGGAGCGGAGCTTGCTCGTCTGAGAGCAGTCTCTCGACCGTAGTCGGGTGCTTGGTTGCATGCGTTACCATTTCCGCATTTAGGTACATTTCTGGACGACAACTCCCTGCGTTTAGCCGTGGCGCTTCGTCTTAGATGCAACATCGCAGCGACGGGAAGCGTCCGGACGGTCTCACTTTGAAACCGTGGGAGAGAGGTCGTTGCCTTTTGTGGGATGCTACGTGTGTTTGTACGTTGGCGGCATCCCACATTAGCTCCACAAGTTTAACTCCTGGGGCCGCGGCGGAGATGGCAGCGCGGCAAAAATCAATTAAGTACGCGCAGCTGATGGGGAGTTACTGGCTTGTACCATTAGCCATCGAGACAATGGGGGTGTGGGGATCGCAGGGTAGGAACTTTGTCAGGGAAATTGGTGGTCGTTTGAGGGATCGGGGATTGGACTACCGCGCTCAGGGGCATTTCTGATCCAGAGGATTTCGCTCGCTGTGCAGCGTGGAAATGCTGCCAGTGTGATGGGAACCTTTGGTCCGGGTATGGCTTGGGGCGGCTTGTTTGCCTAATTTTGTTGTGTTACTTTTAATCTTTTATTATTTTTGATTTAGTTTAAGTTAATGGTTAATTTATTTTCTCCAAATATGTGTATATATAAGAAAATAAATGATATTCCAAATAAAAAAAATAATAAAAAAATACGAAATGGAAATTATTTTAAAAACAACTTGTAAACACCTCTATTTAAGTTGAAATTAACTTGTGATGTATGCCTTTGAACAATAGTAATTACTGAAAGTAACCAAAAATTGGATTTATCTGAGCTTAATAAAGAGTTATGAAAAATCCATATTTTACTCGACGCTTTTGTTTAACTAACTTATTTAATTTTGATGCTTGAATCCTACAGTAAATAAATGTATGTAAAATGTATTTGTCTATACTATTTCCAGTGGAACAATTTGGGATACCAACGTTTTCAACGACCAAATACGGTACTCCAGTGCTGCTACTGGGGTCTCACAGATACAATAAGCGCACAGAGTGTAAAGGAGCTAAGGTCCGCTGGGTGTGTACTCGGTATGCGAGCGGGTGCAGGGCGTTCGTTGTCACCATTGATAATCAGATTATTAAAATGCGGCCAGATCATCTTCATTGAGATTGGAATGTACCACAAAATCCTTATTTATTTCCATATATGTGAAATTTAATAAATGTAAATATCATACTGGTAGTTTTTATTATATTTTATAACCGTGATAGCCCAGTGGATAGAACACTCGGTTATCGTGCAAACGACTAGTGTTCAAATCCTGGGTCGGGCCTACACCAATTTGTCTTTTCTAAAGACATATGTGTGGTAAATTTATCATGGTTGTTAACGGTGAGGGAAAAACATCGTGAGGAAACCCAAATGGCTGAGTTGTACTTAGTCATGTGACAGTGTATTCGTACAAAACGGCGATAGGCCTGCCCCCTATCACGTGAGTACACTGTCCATGCCAAACGTGGGTACTCTGAACACCAGGTGACAAAGTCACGTGATGTTCAGAAGTATTAGTACCTCTGCCAACCCCTTCGGGGATATTCGGCGTGAACGTTTATGTTATGTTTATGTTATATGTTATGTTTAGTTTTTAATTTTTTTTTTGTTAAATTATGTATTGACTCATAGCTTAAGTTAATATATGTAGGTCTAACGGCTTGACGTGTCTACATCTGCTTTCATACTGGAAATGATTAAAAAAATGATGACATTAAATGACCAGAAATCTTATTACTTGGTTGCTATTAAGTGTGTGTATGTCGTCTTTGCATGTGGATACATACAAGCGTGGCGTCTTGTCGAGTCTGAAATGAAAGCGTTTAGTCCAGTACAATACCTACCACC
The DNA here is from genome assembly GCA_963576735.1 of Bedellia somnulentella. NCBI lineage: Eukaryota > Metazoa > Arthropoda > Insecta > Lepidoptera > Bedelliidae > Bedellia > Bedellia somnulentella. The sequence continues at coordinate 14,611,989 of OY755181.1, forward strand.
AACTACCCTTATTTGACCGTCTTTTTCTGTATCTACTCTCATATGTGGCTGAGGTTTTTTTTATTGCTAAGCTCGAGCCACCTTTTTTTTGGATTATAGGTATGACTAATACTAAAGCAAGGTATTAAGTGCGTGGTAGGTAATTAGAAAATGAAATTATAACGAATAATGAATTGTAATTAATAGGCAAGTGAATAATATAATGGTATTATATACCCGAACTTAGGTTTTACATGTGTTTAATTTTTTATGCGTTTTAAGGTATGGAACTCTTCAAGTTTAGAAATACAGTGACAAGTAAAGAAGAGCAGAGAAAAGAACATAAACGACTGCTGGAACGGAAAAGACGAGAAACTATTAAAGCTAACCCTGAATTGTACAAGATATATTTAGAAAATGAAAGGGCTCGTCGAATGAGAAGACGACTGATAAAAATATGCAAAAATGAATAACGAAACGTTTAATGAACAGAAGAGATCTTAGCATATTTCTAATTTATTTTTCAAAATCTATTTTACTTAATTTATTATTATGATTTACTTTTTAAGTATCTTTATTCTTTATCACTTATCTATGAGATTCTGATCATATGTCTTACCTTTGAATAAAATGAATCTAATGCATTAAATTAAAATTGGCGAATCAACGGAGTCTTTTGTGGAGATATTTAAAGAAATCATTTGGGGGGCGTCCATAAATTACGTGAGGTGAGGTGTTTTGTTTAATTTTTTGTCCCTCCCTCCCCCCTTGGTGAGATTTCGTGAGACTTTATTTAAACCCCTCCCCCATTCCCCAATCTCACGTGAGATTTTGGAGAATATGGGTTTCTTACGTGTGTGTATGTACCGTTAATTTGGCCAACATTGAGCTATTAAAAGAAGAAAAGAGCATGTATGCAAAAAAGATTAATGGATTTAAACAAAGCAAGAGAGGTTTGCAGGCTCAATCACAGTGGCAATCGATAGTCTCCGCCTACGCCAATGAGAAATAATGGCGTGGGGATATGTATGTATGTATTGAGCTATTTGGTATAAAATAAATATGGTGGTTTGATGTTACGATGACGCTGAAGATTAAATCTTGAGCATGTACATACAATTTCGATTGAATGGATCAAAAAAGTATATAATATTTGGTATCAGCCAGAATAAAAATTGCGTGATATTTGTAGAGACCCCCCTCTCCCCAATATGAGATTAGATGAGATTTGACTCGACCTCCTCTCCCCCTAAATCACCTCACGTAGTTTATGGATGCTTCCTTGTCAATTTCGGGACATCCGGGACTTGGTTATAGGCTAACACTAATATTCTTGGGTAACTTCGTCTATATTTCTTATTGTATTTTATTCTTCATAAACGGGCTAAATGGTAGATGGGTTCAACGCAACTGACGATTTTTTCCCTCATAAACAATTTAAGTTTAAACACGGGTTGCCAAAGGTTCTGAATTTCCTTTCCTCCCATCAAAGGTTGAACTTGCTTTATAAGAGGTTATATCTATAATAGTCTGAAATGAAAAAAGTCAAAGTAGTTCTATTAGAATACTTATAAATGTGAATGAAGAGCGCGAGGGCGATTGTTTGTATGGTTTTTCTATAAATTTACAAAAACTATAAAAGTATCTGTGATGCCAAAATAAAGTTGTTTTTACAATTGTTTGATTTTTATTTGCTAACTCTTCTTGAAAACCTGTGTAGTGATCGCTTAGTTATATAGACCTTGTTGTCTGATAATAAATGATTTATTGTTATATTTATTATATTATTAAAAAACCAATAACCGATTTCTACCCAGGCATTTTAAGTGATTTTTAGGCGATAAGTCTAGAGGCCCATCGCCAAACATCCTTTATTTTACATAATTTTCCTTCTTCTTCTTTTTTCTACTTCCAAATATTGCTGAGAAATGTTAAATGTTGGTGCTCTGCTAGCCTTTTTTTTGGAATTTACAGCCCTAAGTATATGCATGTATGAATATGAATGTTTTGTATTTTGTGAAGGTGTTTTTGTGCCTTTTTGAACTTAATAGGGTTCTTAAAGTTTAAATTAACTTGCGATATATAAAATTTTAACTGAACCGTTTCATGGTTTTAAAATTCAGTGGTGATTTTATCTTATTAACTTTTTTTGTTTAATATATTTTTATCTGCAGATGAAGACAGCGACGAACCAATATTCACGACGTCTCGGTACGGTAGGCCAGTGATACAGGTAGGAAAATATAGATTCAACCAATCGCATTGCGGCAAGGACACTAAGACAAGATGGGATTGCACGAGGAAAGGAATCTGCAAAGCTTTTATTGTTACGATAGGGGAAGGTTGTATAATAAAATCGAACAATGTGCACACACATTGAATGTTGTATTTATTCATAAAAAATATATATATATTTACAAGAAAGTGTGATGTTTGTCTTTGACATATCATTTGGGGATTCTAGGACGTGCAACAAACATGTTTTTTATGATGAGACTTGTATATTGAATGATGAGCAAAGAGGACGAGTTAAATGTTTATTTTGGCTAATTACTGTATGATAATTAGCTGTGTCTTGTCGGCTTAGGATAGCACTACCCCATTTCTACCCTTGGGTAATGACTAAGGGTATAAGGGCTTTTTAAGTATCTTTTGGGCGATGTGATTAGAGACCTGTCACCAACAAATATTTATTACCATCTTTCTCCCACTCAACTTCCAAAAGTGGCTGAGGAATCTCTCATTCCAAAGCTCTGGCTACCCCGTTACAAACACAAGTACGAATTCATCCAATGTCAGTTACAAAAGTGACGACACTTTTGTATAAATTTATCTTGTGTTTCGGTGTTTTGTAAGAAAGTAAACATCGTTCTTCTTTTTGGTTCTAATTGTTATTTAAAAGTGCCGTGCCGTGTAGTGCCGGCTTAGAATGTCGCTACCCCTTTTTACCCACGGGTGTCGTAAGAGGCGACTAAGGGTATTGGAGCTTTTTATTGGATTTTTGGGCGATGCGGTTGGAGACCCATTACCAAAAACCTTTATTTTTACCATCTTTTCCCCACTCAACTTCCAAAAGTGGCTGAGGAATTTATAATTCCTTAGCTCTGGTTACCCCTTCTAGGGAAATATAGCCGTGAGTATATGTATGTATGTATGATGTTATTTAAAAGCGCATGCTTTGAGCTTTAAGTTAGAAGTTTATGTAAAGGTAGATCAAGCAATAAATGTTTCTGCAAATTGGTCGTATAAGGTAAATTATATTTTATCCGTAGATGAGGCGAGTGAAGAACCAGTATTTACAACTTCTAGATATGGCAGACCAGTATTACAGGTGGGGAAGTATAGATTCAATAAATGGTCTGGCAGCAAGGGAATAAAAACAAGATGGAATTGTACGAGAATTTCTCATTGCAGGGCTTATATCGTAACTGTAGAAAACGTTATCATTAAGGCTAACAACGAACATACTCATTAGTTTTTTTTAACACGCTTATATTAGCTTCGGTTGTATCTATGTATGTTAAAATAGTCTACGTAGGTAACAGAATCTTTGAGCATAATTTTCACCAATTTCCAGAAGTCTGATTAATTTTAAACTTCGCATAAGTATCAAGGACCGATGACAATGCAATAATTTGAAGCGTGGGGCGCTCGATAGACGACAAATATGGCACAGCGCCCTCTATTTTATTCATTACCGTTTGCAACTTATATAAGTCATTTGTGGAGGAAAAGGGAAGATCTTCCGCCAGGCGGTGGTATGCCTGGGGACCGCGGTCCAACTGTATTAAGTTGGAACTTGTATATATAGTAAATGTTTTAGAAACTTCGATTGCGCGATGTACGATTTGTATGGCGAGTCTTGATGACGCGTGTGACGTATATTACTTTGTTTGTGTATGTAATGTAAATGTATGTATATATGTATTTATTTAAAGGTACTAGCATATATGTAGATTTACAATCGTTCTTAACGTAACATGTCTTGCTGGTTCGATGATAAATATAATATCATTGTATATGTGCTTGTTTTTCTTATTCTTTCTCATCCTATGAATATTATACATGTGAAAGTTAAGAGGTTTGGATTACACTACAGAATGTGTTTGAATGAAATTTGGCAGTGAGATAGGTAATGACCTCAAATTAACATAAGGGATACTCTTTATTCCCATAAAATTATGGGTTTAATCCATTTTCAACAAAAATATTCGTCCTTCCTCAGGAGCGGCATCTTGAAGTTTTTAATATCGTGTATTTTTGCACTTCTCTTTTTGTTATACTGACGTCCATAGCACAGGCTAACCTATTATGGCGCATGATACTACTCGTGCACAATCGCTTATTGTTCTCTTGCAATTATGTATTAGGATTTTTATGTATTTATTAGCCTTTAGTGAAATAAATAAATTTATTATTATTTAAAATTTATTATTATTTATTGTTATAAGACTACCAAAATTTTGATCACTTCGCTACGTAGTTTAGCGGTTAAACTCTTGAATCATCTACAGTTCCTGGGTTGGGACCCCAGAGATGTGACTGACATAAATTTTTTTGTGTAAGATTTTTTGGGTGGTGGTGGCAAAAAAATCGTGAGAATAATATTGAAAACAGCTTTTTACTCATCGCATGAGAGAGACCCACAACGCGTCGTCTAAACATGTCAATTTGACGAAGTCTATCAAGTGTCTCATCAGCCCGAAATGTAATATAGATGGTTGTCTACAATTCACATATTAGCCGAAAACAGTTTTTTAAATCGAGTTATAAACATGATGTGGGATTTGAGTGATAAACATAAGAAACTGAAATTAAATAGGATAAACTTAATAGAATTTAATGTATTTTTTGTTACAAAATCATCACAATTTTTCGGGTCTTGCGAACCGCTATCTCAATTCTTTCCGGTGACTATAGCGCCTTGTTTTCCCCATTTCCCTGATAGCTTTTCTGACTTAAACTACAACGTAGTGAAGACTAACGTGTAAAATGTAATAATTTGACATAGATTCTGTAGCTTTAAAAAATGTTTCAAGAAAATAAAAAAACCTACCCAAATTGTGTATTATTTATTTGTGAAATCGAATTATTTCAAGTGAGTAAATTTTTCCTATGTTTCAGCAGTACCTTGTTAAGGTGTACATAAATTGATGCCGGTCAACGCATTTATGCGTCAACACTCTAAACTGTTTCATACTGAGCACCCATAGCGGTACTTAAACATTTAAAATTATAATTATTATGGCACAAAAAAAATATTTGGGTGCGTGATCTAACACAGATTTAAATTTGTTCTGCTTGTGCACTGAATAAAATGTTGTAATTTACAATTTTACTTTGACCGCAGCAGCAATCTGTCGATCTTTCTTTTTCATATCCGTGATGGTGTTGGGCGAACAAAGAACCGATATTCAGCAAGACATACAATGGCCGGCCAGTGATCACCATTGGTCCCTACAGATTTAACATGAGGGGCGACGGCAAAGGACCTAAAATAAGATGGCAGTGCAACAAAATCACCACGGGATGTCGAGCTGTTCTAATCACAATAGAAGATGTTATTATAAGGTCTCTCAATAAACATAATCATTGAGTATGGAGTGTGTTCCCGGCCTTAATGAGTTAATTATTTATGGAATTTCATTGTATCACAGACCTGATATTCTAACGAACGAAAGGCAATAAATGTAATTAGAAATAAGATGAAGATAGTATTCATAAGGTAATTTTTTCTGTGATAGTTTATGTTTGAAAAATATGTCTTCTTTAAAACCTGTGTAGTGATCGCTTAGTTATATAGACCTTGTTGTCTGATAAAAAATGATTTATTATTATATTATTAAAAAACCAATATCCGATTTCTACCCGCAGCAGGTGTCGTAAGAGGTGAATCGGGGTTTGAGACATTTTAAGTGATTTTTAGATGATAAGTCTAGAGGCCCATCGCCAAACATCCTTTATTTTACATAATTTTCAGCCTTATTTTTTTTCTACTTCCAAATATTGCTGAGAAATTTTAAATGTTGGTGCTCTGCTAGCCTTTTTTTTGGAATTTACAGCCCTAAGTATATGCATGTATGAATATGAATGTTTTGTATTTTGTGAAGGTGTTTTTGTGCCTTTTTGAACTTAACAGGGTTGTAAAAGTTGAAATTAACTTGCGATATATAAAATTTTAACTGAACCGTTTCATGGTTTACAAATTCAGTGTTGATTTTATCTTATTAACTTTTTTTGTTTAATATATTTTTATCTGCAGATGAAGACAGCGACGAACCAATATTCACGACGTCTCGGTACGGTAGGCCAGTGATACAGGTAGGAAAATATAGATTCAACCAATCGCATTGCGGCAAGGACACTAAGACAAGATGGGATTGCACGAGGAAAGGAATCTGCAAAGCTTTTATTGTTACGATAGGGGAAGGTTGTATAATAAAATCGAACGATGTGCACACACATTGAATGTTGCATTAATTCATAAAAAATATATATATTTACAAGAAAATGTGATGTTTGTCTTTGACATATTATTTGGGGATTCTAGGACGTGCAACAAACATGTTTTTTATGATGAGACTTGTATATTGAATGATGAGCAAAGGACGAGTTAAATGTTTATTTTGGCTAATTACTGTATGATAATTAGCGGTCTTGTCGGCTTAGGATAGCACTACCCCATTTGGGTAATGACTAAGGGTATAAGGGCTTTTTAAGTATCTTTTGGGCGATGTGATTAGAGACCTGTCACCAACAAATATTTATTACCATCTTTCTCCCACTCAACTTCCAAAAGTGGCTGAGGAATCTCTCATTCCAAAGCTCTGGCTACCCCGTTACAAACAAAAGTACGAATTCATCCAATGTCAGTTACAAAAGTGACGACACTTTTGTATAAATTTATCTTGTGTTTAGTTGTTTTGTAAGAAAGTAAACATCGTTCTTGTTTTTGGTTCTAATTGTTATTTAAAAGCGCATGCTTTGAGCTTTAAGTTAGAAGTTTATGTAAAGGTAGATCAAGCAATAAATGTTTCTGCAAATTGGTCGTATAAGGTAAATTATATTTTATCCGTAGATGAGGCGAGTGAAGAACCAGTATTTACAACTTCTAGATATGGCAGACCAGTATTACAGGTGGGGAAGTACAGATTCAATAAATGGACTGGCAGCAAGGGAATAAAATCAAGATGGTATTGCACGAGAATTACTCATTGCAGGGCTTATATCGTAACTGTAGAAAACGTTATCATTAAGGCTAACAACGAACATACTCATTAGTTTTTTTTAACACGCTTATATTAGCTTCGGTTGTATCTATGTATGTTAAAATAGTCTATGTAGGTAACAGAATCTTTGAGCATAATTTTCACCAATTTCCAGAAGTCTGATTAATTTTAAACTTCGCATAAGTATCAAGGACCGATGACAATGCAATAATTTGAAGCGTGGGGCGCTCGATAGACGACAAATATGGCACAGCGCCCTCTATTTTATTCATTACCGTTTGCAACTTATATAAGTCATTTGTGGAGGAAAAGGGAAGATCTTCCGCCAGGCGGTGGTATGCCTGGGGACCGCGGTCCAACTGTATTAAGTTGGAACTTGTATATATAGTAAATGTTTTAGAAACTTCGATTGCGCGATGTACGATTTGTATGGCGAGTCTTGATGACGCGTGTGACGTATATTACTTTGTTTCGTGTTGCTGTGGAATGTGATTCTTCTTGCACTGTCAGCGTTTCTATGTAGTGCGCGTCATTGTGTACTGACAGCGCGTCGCTACATTACTCCCCCTCCAACAGGAAATTTTGACTCCATATCTCCGTGCCAGTGTGTGTATGCTCGACGGCCATGTGTGCCGGAACCTCAATGCTGACTCCAACAGCCACGGTGTGGGTGCCCCGTTGCGTGTCCCATTGCTGCCGTGCTGTGAGTCGTGTCTCTTGAGCCGTGGATTCGAAGCGCTTTTTTGTCTGCTGTCCTTTGATATCCTTTTTGCTGCTCGTACTTGTCTGGCCAATCCAAATGACTCCTTGTGCTTAGAAGGACGCCATCGTGTTCTGTAGTCGGTGGTCACCAATGTGGAGGAAAAGGGAAGATCTTCCGCCAGGCGGTGGTATGCCTGGGGACCGCGGTCCAACTGTATTAAGTTGGAACTTGTATATATAGTAAATGTTTTAGAAACTTCGATTGCGCGATGTACGATTTGTATGGCGAGTCTTGATGACGCGTGTGACGTATATTACTTTGTTTCGTGTTGCTGTGGAATGTGATTCTTCTTGCACTGTCAGCGTTTCTATGTAGTGCGCGTCATTGTGTACTGACAGCGCGTCGCTACATCATTATTTTTCTTGCTTTGTGTGCTTTAAAAGCGTGTTAATTAGTTTTTAAAACTATATTTTTTTAAAAGCAGGCGTATGAAGTATGAAAAATAAAAGAGCTTGTATGAAAAGATTGATGGATGTAAACGAAGCTAGAGAGGTTTGCCAGGCTAGTACGAATTGGCGATCGATAGTCTCTGCCTACCCCAATGGGAACCAATGGCGTGAGTAAATGTATGTATATATGTATTTATTTAAAGGTACTAGCATATATGTAGATTTACAATCGTTCTTAACGTAACATGTCTTGCTGGTTCGATGATAAATATAATATCATTGTATATGTGCTTGTTTTTCTTATTCTTTCTCATCCTATTAATATTATACATGTGAAAGTTAAGATGTTTGGATTACACTACAGAATGTGTTTGAATGAAATTTGGCAGTAAGATAGGTAATGACCTCAAATTAACATAAGGGATACTCTTTATTCCCATAAAATTATGGGTTTAATCCATTTTCAACAAAAATATTCGTCCTTCCTCAGGAGCGGCATCTTGAAGTTTTTAATATCGTGTATTTTTGCACTTCTCTTTTTGTTATATTGACGTCCAATGCACAGGCTAACCTATTATGGCGCATGATACTACTCGTGCACAATTGCTTATTGTTCTCTTGCAATTATGTATTAGGATTTTTATGTATTTAGCCTTTAGTGAAATAAATAAATTTATTATTATTTGAAATTTATTATTATTTATTGTAATAAGACTACCAAAATTTTGATCACTTCACTACGTAGTTTAGCGGTTAAACTCTTGAATCATCTACAGTTCCTGGGTTGGGACCCCAGAGATGTGACTGACATAATTTTTTTTGTGTAAGATTTTTTGGGTGGTGGTGGCAAAAAAATTGTGAGAATAATATTGAAAACAGCTTTTTACTCATCGCATGAGAGAGACCCACAACGCGTCGTCTAAACATGTCAATTTGACAAAGTCCATCAAGTGTCTCATCAGCCCGAAATGTAATATAGATGGTTGTCTACAATTCACATATTAGCCGAAAACAGTTTTTTAAATCGAGTTATAAACATGAGTTGGGATTTGAGTGATAAACATAAGAAACTGAAATAATAAGGATAAACTTAGTAGAATTTAATGTATTTTTTGTTACAAAATCATCACAATTTTTCGGGTCTTGCGAACCGCTATCTCAATTCTTTCCGGTGACTATAGCGCCTTGTTTTCCCCATTTCCCTGATAGCTTTTCTGACTTAAACTACAACGTGCTGCTTGACACACATTTGTGCGTATCTGAGTCACGTCATCAGATTGGTGTAGTATGCTCTACACATACTCTTCATTGTAAGCGCACGTTATCTAACCTTGTTTCTGGTCACAAGATAAAAAAAAACGACTCAAGGTAGTGAAGACTAACGTGTAAAATGTAATAATTTGACATAGATTCTGTAGCTTTAAAAAATGTTTCAAGAAAATAAAAAAACCTACCCAAATTGTGTATTATTTATTTGTGAAATCGAATTATTTCAAGTGAGTAAATTTTTCCTATGTTTCAGCAGTACCTTGTTAAGGTGTACATAAATTGATGCCGGTCAACGCATTTATGCGTCAACACTCTAAACTGTTTCATACTGAGCACCCATAGCGGTACTTAAACATTTAAAATTATAATTATTATGGCACAAAAAAAATATTTGGGTGCGTGATCTAACACAGATTTAAATTTGTTCTGCTTGTGCACTGAATAAAATGTTGTAATTTACAATTTTACTTTGACCGCAGCAGCAATCTGTCGATCTTTCTTTTTCATATCCGTGATGGTGTTGGGCGAACAAAGAACCGATATTCAGCAAGACATACAATGGCCGGCCAGTGATCACCATTGGTCCCTACAGATTTAACATGAGGGGCGACGGCAAAGGACCTAAAATAAGATGGCAGTGCAACAAAATCACCACGGGATGTCGAGCTGTTCTAATCACAATAGAAGATGTTATTATAAGGTCTCTCAATAAACATAATCATTGAGTATGGAGTGTGTTCCCGACCTTAATGAGTTAATTATTTATGGAATTTCATTGTATCACAGACCTGATATTCTAACGAACGAAAGGCAATAAATGTAATTAGAAATAAGATGAAGATAGTATTCATAAGGTAATTTTTTCTGTGATAGTTTATGTTTGAAAAATATGTCAATGGTCCCTTTTTTTCTCTATTTTTCCCTTTTTATATGAATGAAATTTTAAATCCATGAAAACAAAATTTTTGTGAAGAATATTGCAACATCAATGACTATGTGAACTTAATTTTGTCATTAAATTGCGATTCATTAAAACAGAGAATTTCCTTCATTTTATTTATTTATTAGATAAACACCATCATAAATAAATAAATATATAAAATAATTATTCTACTGCTTAGCGTTGTATAAATCATTGATACTTTTGTCGTTTAATAGTTTCATTATGAACTAAACCTTCACGTACTGACCCCTGATACCATTAGCTTTTCATCGATGTTGCAGGTGAAACTAGTGAAGAACCAATATTCTCCGTATCCCGGCTCGGAAAACCTGTCATCCTGATCGGAAAACACCGATTTAATCAGTGGAGTAGAAAATATGGACCCAAAACTAGATGGACCTGCGTTAAACGTCGTTGCCCCGCTTTTTTGATCACCCTTGACAATGATATCGTTAAATATCGAAATTTTCATAGCCACTGAATAGTAAATGCTAATAAATAGAGAATGTGTTTAACTCAACTCAACTCAAGCATTCACGCCGCATATCCCCAAAGGGGTTAGCAGAGGTACGAATACTGATCGGCACATCACGTGGCATCGTCACCTGTTGTTCAGAGTACCCACGTTTTGCTTGGACAGTGTACTCACGTGATAGGGGGCAGGCCTATCGCCGTTTGGTACATTTACGCATTCACGACTAAGTGCAACTCAGCCAGAATGCATTCAATAATATATAATATGTCACTAACAAAGGCTCATATTTGAGAAATGTAATGGATAAATTTACCAAATAAATTATTATGAAATGTCTCTTTTGTTATTCAAAACTAAAGAACATAATCTTCCCGCCCAATAAATAATCGGCGCAACGTGTCAATATGTTGTGAGGTTTGTTATAAGTAGTTTGTACAAGTGAGATAAATATTTCCTATCACTTCGTGGATATACACTATGCGCAATTTATTTATTTTTTTACCTGTCTTTTTATTTCGTTCCGAAGAAATCCAGACTTGTGGATCGAAACAGTGACAAGAAGCAAATTTGAAAATGAAACATTTATGAGTATGTGCAGAACTCTGCTGCGAATTTATATTTGATATCTGTGACAGTTTGTAGTTTGGTGTCCTTAGTGTGTATTGGTCAATGGTACTAAACTAACTCAGTTAGTCTAAATATCTTATTGAGTCTGATCTTATTACATAGATACATATGTTCACGGCTATGAATCCCAAAAGGGTAGCCAGCGCTTCAGAATTAGAAATTCTTTAGCCTCTTTTTGATATGTAGTGGTGAAAGGATTGTAAAGTGAAGGTTATATAAATCCTAAACGAAAACTAAGAATTTATTAACCACATTTTTATATTAAACTTTTTGTGCAGGTATAAAACCAGAAAGAGGGTTTTCTCGCAACGGCAAACCTATTCTCATTATAGACGGCTACAAGTTCAACTTGAGTGGGAAAGACAACTCAGCCGGTCGAGTGCGCTGGCGATGCAGCTCGTATCCAGTGTGTCGCTGCTTCGTCGTCACTGTCGACGGAGTGATCTATGATTATGACGTACAACACTCACATAAGCGAAAACACATGCCGATGTGAAAGATATTCGTGTTATTGTAATGTTGTTTTGTATTACTGCGATCTGGTTTCATATGGATTCCGTTAGAATATTATATTTCTGTTAATGTGAAAAAGGTCTCTCATTATGGTGGTCGTCGTATAAAATATTTTTGTTTACATTTTAGCTTCCTTTATTTATTCTTGACGTGTTATTTGAGCTACAAGACACTTTTAGTCTGCGGAACGAATTTAATATACTTGCAATTTTCGCAAAGAAATGTACGCAGTAAAAGTGTTAACATAGGTTATTTGCAATTTAAAATAAATATGATTAGCTTCATTTTCCTTCTAATATATGCCAAAGTAATAGTACTTTATAATTATTTAATGCATCAGTCAATTTTGTTGGTGAATATTTTTTAAGTTATCCTATGTGTTGAAGTTATTATTGTAAGAAATTGTAAATGATGCCAGTTGAGGCGACATCTACTAACATAAACAACCTTAAATTGAGTAGTAATTAACGTGTTAGATAATACCAGAGAGGACTTAGCCAAATAGAAAAGAAACAAAAAATGTCCATATCCGTAAGTGGTTCAGTGTGTTTCCACTGACTTAAGCGAAGTAAATGTATGAGCAACAAATGTCAGAACATTAAATCAACCAATCGGGGTGTAGGGACAACGTATTTTGACGTTTGGTTTCTGCTTCATTTACTTAGGTCTTCTAAAGAAAAAATCTCACTGTAGTTATTTTAATTAGGATGGTAAAGCAACACTCTCGACTGTCTTTACCCTTTGTGTCTTGGTTGACTATTGGGAAAATATTTCAGTTGTCACCTCTGGCACCATTTGAAATAAAACAGATGGTAAAGAATATCGTCCGGGTGACAAAGAGGAAAAATACCAGTTCTCAGTACTAAGAAGGACTACTGGGAACAGTTACTTTGTCAGTACAAAAACGACAAAGTATCAGTATACATTCGCACGTCTGTATTGATTCAAACACTTTACTCATTCTCGAACGTTTGCTCAATTGCGTGCGTATCATGTCTGTATACTCGTTGATATAAACGCGCAGCGACGATACGGCCCGTTTAAGTAACGGTATGGATAAAAAAATTGTCATGGTCCGAACACACTACTTAATAATATAGCGGAAACACAAAATACATTTCAATTGTGCAGTTTCGGCTTGGAACAGCACTAACTCCTTTGTTCCCGCTAGTTTCACAAGATACGACTTATGGTTTTAGGGCAAGTGTTTTTTGATGAAGTTGCACGGATTCAAAACTTCCATAAGTGGCTCAGGAATTTCTCATTTTCAAACTCTAACTATGTCTTTTTTAACACAGCAGTGGTTATAAGTTCTTATGTGGAATTCACTTTTCCTGGCTGTTTGCGTTTGCCTGTGTTAAAATAGTTTGATTGCTATCGACTTAGAAACTTAGGCACGATCGCCACATGTTCATAAGTCAACCTTTATTTCTCCAAAAATAAAACAATCTTATATAATTTGCTTTCAGATATACCAGTGTTTGAGATGTCTCAAAGAGGAAATCCAGTGATAGTGCTGGGTCGCTACCGTTATAATAAATGGTCTGGCTCCAAAGGTGCAAAGATCCGGTGGATTTGTGTCAAGGATCATTTTGGTTGTAGGTCCTTCCTGGTCACCATTGAAAATCAAATAGTCTTCCATAGGGCTGGACATAATCATGATTAATTAGTTCGTAATACAGATATTATTCTTTGTTCTGTTAATGTTGTTAAGAAACAAAGATTTGTATAAAAACAACAATTCATAACATAAATCGATTTTGTTTATTTTATTTCGGAGCAATAACATTATTTATATACACTTTTACATTAACATGATACAGTTTTGCCACCTTTAAGAATGTAATGCTGTAAACTAGTCAAAACTTTACTTAATATCTGATTTAATCTTGAATGGGCAGGTCTTAAAATAAGACTAATTACTGTCCCATGCAATGACATAATTGAAATATAAAGCTAAAGCTAAATATAAATATAATATTTATTCCTAAAATAGTAGATCTGTCACCTAAATTGTATAACTTAATAAGTTTAGATCGCTTACCTAAATATAAATTAAGAATTACTTGGAAATATTATCAAATGATTATATTGGCGTGATTGAGATCAATGGTAAGAAAGTGGAACAAGTGAAAGAGTTCGTATATCTGGGAAGTTTGTTTACTAGGGATGGAAAGTGTGATGAAGACATTGAAAGAAGAGTAAAAAAGGGTAATGCGGTAAATGGAGCACTGGATAGTCTCATGTCTAGTCAATCGGTGTCCGAAAAGGCCCGAATGGCTGTGCATGATGCTGTCCTCGTTCCTACGCTTATGTATGGCAGTGAATGTTGGGTGTGGCAGAAGAAGCATGAAAGCAGAGTGAATGCAGTAGAAATGAGATCCCTCAGAAAAGTTTGTAATGTAAGGTTATGTGATCGTGTGAGGAATGATGTGATTCGTGAAAGGTGTGGTGTAAAAGATGATATTGTAAGGAAGATAGAAAAAGGAATGTTGAGATGGTTTGGGCACATAGAGAGGATGGATGACAGTAAAGTGGTGAAAGAGATCTATAGAGCCGATGTGGAAGGTAATGTTAGTAGAGGATGACCTCGGAGGACACATTTAGATCAAATAGAAAATGTGCTCAAAAAGGCAGGTGTCCGAAGTACGAAGAATAAAAGAGCATGTATGAAAAGGTTGATGGATGTGAATGAAGCTAGAGAGGTTTACCAGGATCGTACAAAGTGGCGATCAATAGTCTCTGCCTACCCCAATGGGAACTAACGGCGTGAGAATATGTATGTATGTATGTATGATTATATTGGGTTTCAAAATAATAAAAGTGACACTTCATGAGGCACATCATGTCTACTGCATTATTCTTTCGGGGTCGCTATAAAACAAGAGCAAACGAAGTCTAATTTGGTGATGAAATGAGCTTCGAGACGAATTATGTGTGAAAGATTTATCATTTATTCGAAGATTCATATTAAGAGACAGCTTTTATTAAATTAATGTATCATATATAATCTGAAGACAGATAATATAATTAGGGTTATAAGTACATATTAGTGACACATCTAAACGTAGGCAACAGAAAATATTGTTTTGTTTAAAACTGCACTGTAGCCTATACGTGCGGTACAAATCCTACATTGTCACCAAAGTTTCACAACTTGAAGTCAGTGATATCAAATATGTCCAAGTACCCCGCGTTGCATAGCCGAAAGTTGCTAAACAAAGTGGCAATGGGCAGGGCACATTGCACGCAGAACCGACGTTGGGGCTCGAAGGTTCTGGAGTGGCGGCCACGTACCGGACGATGCTATGTGGGAGGCCTACCCACATAGTAGACCGATGACTTGGTCGCGGGAAACCGATGGATGAGGGCAGCACTGGATCAGTCGTTGTGGAGATCTTTGGGGGAGGCCTAAGTCCAGCAGTGGATGTCTATCGGCTGATGATGATGATGACCCCGCGAAGACACACAAATTTAGGTATATACGTACGCAAGATATGTTTTAAATTAGCCTTATGTCGCTGTTCTTCGATACAAGTATCCTTAGTTAACTAGAGCTCTACATTCTTTTAGTTTCTAGAACAGCATAATGTTTTAATGATACGAAATAAAAAAAAAGATGCTGCAGTATAGTTAAATCAATAGCTGTAGGCTATGGATGGTGACGGTACTTAATTTAAGTTTGATGTTACAGTTACTCTTGTGATTGATAGTGTTTTTTTTCTAGGACCCGTACCGGTATTTACGAGCACGAAAAATGGAAAACCACTTATTATCGTTGGTAAATACAGATATTATCAAAACTGGCCTGGTCCTGGTCCTAAAATAACCTGGGCTTGCACGAAACGAAGCCGCGGGTGCAGAGCTACTATTACCACCATTTACGATGAGATAATTGCTATGAGGAACCCTCACATACATTGACATTGTGTGATTTTGTTTCTTTTTGTTTTCGTGGTTTTGGTGCCTTGTCTAATTAGTAAAAAAATAAAGCTATGGGAATTGTTACAGTGCGTTTTATTTATTTATGTAATATGCCTTTACTCGTGGCTACAAACTTCAATAAATATTCTTAATCACTTCTAAAAGTTGAATGGGGTAAAGGTAGTAAAAGATAGCATAGTTAGGTGATGGCTCGCCAGCTACGTCGACTAATAATCTCTTAAAAAAGCCCTAGTACCCAGTCGCCTCAAAGGAAATAGGTTATTGCTATTGCAACCTTACACTATATAGCTATTCTCTTGCTATAGCTATTCATTGGACTGCTTCTTTTATCTTATTAATAATATTTAAGATGTGAGTATATGAATATTTTGCATGTGAAAGTATTATCCAAAAAAATAAAATAAACCCGAACGGCGTAAAGCATTTGCCTTTATATTTACACCCCAGTAATAATTTTCGCTCAATTTGTTTAAGATATTAAATTTCATAAAAATCATTTCGAATAATACAACTATGTTAAAATTTTAAACTGGTGCTTGGTGCGCTTTTCGTATTTAAAACATTTGCTTTATCAACAATTTTTCTTTTATATCTTTAACAGAAGTACACTACACAACTTCACGAAGAAATCGACCGCAACTTATTTTCCAAAAATACCGGTATTACATCCACAATAAAAGTGCGGATTACAGAATAGCGAAAGTTCTGTGGCTTTGCGTCAAGTACCGGGCGGGCTGTCGGGCTTCCCTTGCTACTGTCGAAGGAGTCGTCATCAAAATTAATAACACTCATAATCATAATCCTAGTCCTTGGCTGTAATTAATTCAAGTTAAGTTAGTTTTAGACTTTATATTATTGTACAGATCATTACTCTAGTCACAGTTTTTACAATTAACAAAAATTAATGAATCCTTATTTGTAACTGAAGTCTCTTATCCATGGAACATGGAAATCTGGTCCGTGGCAATAACCAAAGAAACAAACTGTGTTTTTTAATGTACGCATAGTGATTGGTGAAATATTGTTGTAAAATGTATCGTGGTGCATTGATTTGTTCTAGTCATTTTTAGTCATAAATTCTCTACAACGATATTTCCTAATTATTTAGTAGCAAGGAATTTCTGACAAATCGTTTATAAAATGTTTTATATAAAGGTCAAAGGATATTTATTGATAACGTGTATAATTTTATTATGTTTCTTTTCTCAACCGCAAGAAAACCATTTCATAGTCAACAATAATAATATGTATTGAACATTTAGTCAAAAATCTTCCAGGCTCAGGATATTGTTAATGTAAATCTTATTCTTCTAGTAGTTCTGCTGACTAGCACGAAAATATACTGTTCACTATCCTTGTAAAGTATGTCAACTTTACGTTGTTGTTTAGATAATCCTTGTATTGATAACCCTACCAATGTCTGATAGTGGTTAAAAAGAACTTGTCACTCTTATTAATTAGAATGAAAAACCATACCATTATAACAAGACAAAATTAAATAAAACACTATTTGAGAATTATAAAAACGCCATAATTTTATTATTTCAATACTTTGGGGTCCATTTATAAACTCTCTGATTTAAAACGAATTTATTCATATTTATTTATATCGGGAGCGTGATCTTGCGAAGTCATAAAGCTCTCAGTGTCCTATAAGTTTTTAAAATATCTGAACTATCTATAATGTCTAAATTATACCAGCAAAATGGAAAACTTAATTGTTTGTGTAAAGTTAAATAATAATACATTGTCAGTCATTTTGTATTTAAATACCATACTAACTGACCTATTGAACATGTTAGTTCCAGTATTTGTGATATCTGGTCGAGGAAGCATCACGATGGTCCTCGGCAGTCACAAGTTCAATAAGCACACACCAAACAAGAACTGTTTGCGCACGTTGTGGGTATGCAGCAAGCGGACCAAGACCGCTTGTCGAGCGACTGTCACTACTGTGGACCAACGCATCGTTAGAACTAATCTATGCCACACGCACCCTTGATTTCTATACTCACGTCTAAAAATATAACAAAGGTGTTACCAGAGCTTAAGAAATTTAATAAGCACACACCAAACAAGAACAGTTTGCGCACGTTGTGGGTATGCAGCAAGCGGACCAAGACCGCTTGTCGCGCGACTGTCACTACTGTGGACCAACGCATCGTTAGAACTAATCTATGCCACACGTACCCTTGATTCCTATACTCACGTCTTAAAAATATCAAAAGGGGTTGCCAGAGCTTCAGAAATGTAAGTTCTTACCCGCTTTTGAAGTCGAGTAGAAATAGATTGTACATATGAAGTAAAATAGTTGACCCGCGCAACTTCGTCTGCGTAACTTATCATCAAGTTGTCTATGTGTTAAACAAATATCATGTCAAAAGGCATACCCGCCATTTACTCCGTTAGGGATGTTGAACCGTATATAAATGTTATATAATATATGTGAATTTGTTTATTTGTTTGTTTTCCATATTCTATTTTTTGTTTAATAGACAAAAACATGTTAATAGTTATTTTTTATTAATGTAGTAAATGTCGTTATAAAAAATGAATCGTTTTTGCTTACTAAGATCATTTTCACATACATACATAGACATATATCTACTCATGGCTTTTAATCACAAAAAAGGGGTGGGGTAAATATTATAACGATCGACTGGTGTCAGCCACATCGCCCAACTATCACACAAAAAGCCCCAATACCCTTTTACCTCGTAAGACTCTCATGGTTAAAAAAATGGTTAATGCTATTCTAAGCTGACACTTCAAAACTTACTAAGGTCACGTCATGACGATATTGGCCATAAACTTAGTAAATGAAATATTGGGTGTCTTTTAGTGTTTTAATCTCAGCTTTATTCACATCGCATATTTGTATCTTGGCTTAACTGTTGTTAATTTGTCATAAAGCTTTATTAATGTTCATAACTTCTTTTGATTACTCAATAACATCCTATACAAATTTCCCTAATATTCTGCGTTGTTTTTAACAAAGATAGATGTTATATAACGTTTCGTTTGGTCTACTTATTCTAGAAGCTGTGTTTACGACAAGTCGGCGCGGTAAACCTGTGATATTGTTGGGCAAACATAGATACAACTTGAGCCCACGCAGTAACTATAAACCCGGATTCAAGACGAGATGGCTTTGTGTAAAATGGTCTGGAATACACGACTGTAGAGCTCACCTTGTCACTGTTAATGATATCATCGTCAGCTCTAATACTAACCATACTCACGATTGAGTATTTAAAACGATTTAAATGAGTTGATTTAGAAATGATTGAGAAAGTCATAGTGACTGTAATATGTTTTGGTTATAAACCACCAGTAATATCTGTTTGAAGCTATAGGAACATAGGAAAGCAGTCGTGAAGTTGTATTTGTGATTTGTTGCTAATGTACAATGAATAAAAAGGAATGATTTCCATGATTTCTTAAAAGTTCTATTTATTTTTGAGTGACAGTACGGTCGGATTTTAGCATCCTATGAATGTGGTACAGACGTAATTACATCTTCATTTCATTTTTAACCACAAAAATGATGAAAAAATTTTTTTTTCTAAATTAAATCCAAGACCCTAGATGACTAGTATACATGCACTAGCTACAAAGTTGCTAACTTACAGTTTATTTCAGAGTTACTGGAAGGAGTGTTCAGAACGAGTCGCCGCGGTAAACCCGTGATAGAGTTGAACAAACATCGATATAACTTGAGTCCGCACACCCACTTCAGCAGCGGCTCCAAGATCCGATGGCTCTGCGTTAAGTGGTCCGGGAGGTATAACTGTAGAGCAAACATTGTCACTGAGGGTAATGCTATTGTTGCCACTAATCTCAAACATACCCATGATTAGGTTAAATAGTACTAAGAAATAAATAAAATTGTAATTGGTTTGGAAAGCGCTGTTTAGCTACTTTTCTTTTTTTCAAATAAATTGTGTTCGGAATTTGATTTAATTGTGTGTTTTAATTAATAAAACTTGAGTATCCACGCCCATTTCCGTAACGGGTCTAACATCCGATAGCTCTGCGTCAAGTGTTCCGGGCGGTACAGCTGCAGAGCCTACGTTGTTACTGAGGGTAATACTATGTTTCCACTAACCTCAAACATACTCATGATTGAGCAATACTAAAGAAAATATATTCTGAAGATCGAATACTTTTTACGAGAAAACCTCAGCAACGCTACCACTACCACCCAAATCTATAAGCCTTATCTGAGTAATTCAGCAATTACAATAGCTTAAGAATTTGATACATATATGGAATAGATGGATTGAAGATTTTAAAAGATTTATATACATTTTAATCTCCTGTATTTTCTGTTCCCGTCAGAATTTCCGGTGATCATATTGTAATGTACTTATCTTAATATCTGTTTAAGAGCTTATTCCATTACACTTTGTCGTTGCTGAATTCAGACGTCCTTCGAAGTTACTGCCGCAGACGCTTGTTATTCCACTACACAAATTTCAGTTTGAACGTTATTCCACTAGTCTGAATTCAGATTCTGTGGCTTTCAGACGTCTTCATTCAGACAAATGGAATAAGCTCTTTAGTAGTCTGTATATACCAAATTTCAACCTGATAGAATTGAAATTGTGGGAGTTTCATACAAAATGAAATCTCCCATAATTACCGTTCCCGTAGAAATATCTTGGAATTCTTTTCTTAGTGTTCATTTAAAGCACTAAAGCTATCTACCTAATAAATTTCAGATTTCGAGGTCTAGTGGTTTAAGCTGGGCGCTGTCTGTCTGTAAGTCAGTAACGGAACGATTTTATGTATAGCGATTATCTTAGTTTTTTATATAGTTTTATTAGTAATTTCGATTTACTGTTGTAACTATATTCCCCAATATTGCAGGCATGGTATTCACGACGTCCCGTTACGGCCATCCGGTGATCCTGCACGGTAACTATCGGTTCAACAAGACACCGGGGAACGGCGCCATGACCCGGTACCGCTGTACGAAAGTCGCTTCTAACTGCAAAGCGATCATACGAATTGTAGATGGCAAAGTTATAGCTTATAACAAAGTTCATAATCACTAAATGTTTTGTTGGATTTTGAGTTGTGAAATAAAGTATGTAGAACGCTGGGACTTGTTTCATATTTTTTATGCGTCAAGCAGAGATGAAAGTCAGTGAGGAAGTTATTGTCGCAAACCTCTCTAACTTTGTTTTTATCCATCAATAGTTTTATATATGCTCTTTTATTTATAATACTTTGAACGCCTGAATTTTTGAGTAAAGTTTATGATAGTAACAAAAAAATATATAATGGAAGAAGTTGAATGGGTAGGGCACATCAAGAGGTTGAAGCAAAATAAATAAAGGAAAGATATATATCCAATCCAATCCAATAAAATACATATATATTGGAATATCATTTCATAAAATAATAAATCCTGCATGCAGAAACGGTTAACTATACTAAATAATTGTGTAAAACTATAACTAAACTAAGTGATATTTTTAGAAGTAGGTCCGATGTTCGCGACGTCACGGTTCGGCAAGCCGGTGATAGTGATGGGCAAGTACCGGTACAACAAGAACAACCGCAGCAAGGGGCCGTCAGCTCTCTGGTACTGCAGCAGGAGCTCGGCCGGCTGCCGGGCCTACATCAAGACAGTCGAGAACACCATTATTAGAGAGAAATGCGAACACAATCACTGAACACTTAACAGTAGACTACTGGAACATAAGAATAAATAGCAATATTTACAAAATCAAGTAAAGTTACAATTTTGTAAGTTTACACTGGTTTTATAGTTTTGGGTTTAATAAAACGACTTTATTACAAGTAAAGGAAAAGTTTTATTTCATTTAGGAGATTGGTGACAGTTGACCTGAAAAATGTTTTTCTAAGTTAGGCACGCAATCAAATAGAATATGCACATAATTTGATTTTCTATTGAGCCCTACATAGTGATGACAGTAACGTTAATAAACAAGTTTTTTAATAACATTATAGTGACTAGCACACCTTAAATATAAGTAAGTTATTTTTAAAGTAAGCAATCAAAAACCGACAATTCCTACTAACTAGTCTGTTGTTTTCAGTTCGGTTTTCATCAACGTACCAAGGAACCCCGGTGCTGCTGGTGGGGAACTACAGGTTCAACTTGAAGAACAGCTCAGGATTTCGTAGGAACTGGGCTTGTAATAAAGCTTATCGTTCTTGTAAAGCCACTATCACTACTGTCGGCTCTAAAATAGTAAGAACACCTATTGCTCACAATCATTGATCATATATTTTGCTATTCATTCATAAAACTATATACCTACGTAAAAAAATGTTACAAGTAGATGTTTGTTATGATGGTGATTTAAATAAGTCAAAGTTATTATTGGCATGTTATAATTCATACAATGTACGCTTTATTTATCGCAAGCATTTTTGAAGCCACTGCTCAAAAACATAAAAGTAAAATCGATTGGTTTTAACCATATTTCTGGATATAGGATTTAAATAATGTATTTATTAGCCATTTTAAGGTTTCATTTTAGTAAAATGTTTTTTTCTTGGACGTTTGGGGTAAATTAATAGATGTATTTTCAAACATGTAATTAAGAAATGATGTATGGTGTATCGTTTTAGTTTTACTTGTTTAGGTATAAGATTTGTTAGTGGGCAAACCCTTTTTTGCCGTCTTGTGGAATATCTGTTAAGTTTTTCTATGGTCAGTTAAGTTTATTGAATTAACAATAGCTTTGGAATCGAATTGAATGATATTCCTGTTTATGCTTGTGATTTAGAGAAAGATTTTTCTGCGTAACTAGATGATTAAAACCTTTTCGGTATGTGGTGGGTCTTATTTTTATGCTTATTACATGTTTGTGTAGGTTATAAGATAATGTTAATAATTGAGAAGTTGGATCGAATTTCAAATATTTAATATTAAATATTTCACTAACGCTAGAACTTACTTTCCATTATTTTTTTGATGAGTAAATTATAATATTCGACATAATTATGTTATTATTTTTGAAGTGTTATAAATTATAAATGAATTAAATAAAAACGATTGTGTTATTATTGCTGTTCCAAAATTTAATTCTAGTTAAGGGTTGCACATCTCTGTGGACCTGTCTAAAATACAATGTGTGTAAATATATTACGGATGTAAGCGTATGATATGAATTCGTCGTTCTAAATGTCATAAAATTATATAATGATAAACTGTTAGGTTAATAAAAATCTATTAACAAAAAAATGCATTTTGAGCGTGGCTTACTGATTACTTATGAGAAATATCTCCTCATGAGATTGTGGATCCCTTGCCGAGAATTTGAACATGGAACCTTCGAGTTTTGAGTCTAGCTCTTTGACCGTTATATCATTAAAATAGATTTTGCTTCAAATATTAATTCGTTAAATAGATGAATGATACTTTCACCATTTCTCTCCAATACATCTTCTTACATACGTCTTATTGAATTTGAAAACAAAATGAATAAATAAATATAGAAGTGTTTATATATGTGTCGTGGCCATATCGTAAATTTGAACACATCATGAAATGATCGATTATTTCATGAAATAGTCGTATTTCATGATGTGGCCAACTTAATTTGACCAGATCATAAAATCGTCATCATTTCACGAATTTGTCATCCACGCTTGGCCAGATCGTAGAAATAGGGTGACCTATGAAATGCGATCCAAACTCTACGGCTTTTTACCATACTACGATACGATATGGCCGCGACATATGCTTTGACTTTTCAAAAAAATGATAAGTAAATAGTTAGGGATTACTTTTTATTTATATCTGGAATGTATGTGTGTGTGTATGTGTAAATGTGAAATAAGTCACCAAACGGTAATCAGCAATAAATAAAATTAACAAACATAAGTTTTTTAACCTTTGACAAACGAACAAAATACTTCTACGGTTTTAAAATTTATTTCTTTAGTTTTTGGTTTGAACCTTGTACTTACAAAATAAAAAAATGGTAATAAAAAAGTGGTTTTTCAGATATACGACCAATGTTTGCAATGACTCCGTCGGGGAAGTACGCCATACAGATTGGGCGCTACAGGTTCAACTTGAAGTACACGAAGAACTACAAATGCTACTGGGCGTGCAACAAGAAGCCCAGCGGCTGCAAGGCGACCTTGCTCTCCTCAGAACTTGAGAATACCATACTGCGGTACAATAATTATCATACACATTAAAATAACAGTATTTTTAGTAAACCCTTAGTTGTAGGTACGAGGGGCATGCCAATAGAAGTTAGATACTCTTTTCTCATTTAATTGACACTGGCTTGCTATCCACCATCTTATAGGCTGGTTTTTTATTGACATATTTCAATATAGAACACACTTCTTTTATTTATTTTTTATTTGTATGAGCATCATTTTTCCGAGAATCTGGCAGGAATTCATTTGCAACAATGGAGCTCACTCGACGTGATTTTTGCGCTATGATTTATTCTGACTTTAAAAAAGGTTTAAAGCCTCAAGTATGTTTTGAACTTTTGGCTTCTACTTTTGGTGAGTCTGCTTGTTCCCGAACAACAGTATTCTATTGGTTTGCTGAATTTAAAAGAGGACAGGGATGTCTCGAAGATGAAGCGAAGACAGGACGGAAACGTTCGTGCAGTCGAAAAACTTATTCGTGAAAACCGAAGAATTACATAATGTAGAGCTAGAGCGAGAACTAGGAATTTGATCAGCAGCAATGCAAATCATAATTCACGACTACCTTTCTCTCCGTAAACGTTGTTCGAGACGGGTGCCGCACAAACTTACCGATGAGTAGAAAGACCGTCGGGTGGATTGGTGCCTATTCATGATAGATAAATTTAACGGAGGCGAGAAAAATAACGTATATGATATAATGACTGGTGACGAAACATGGCTATATAACTATGATCCCGAATCAAAGCGACAGTCGACTGTATGGTGCTTTGAAGACGAGCCAATTCCAACGAAATGTCGCCGTGCACGAAGCACACAGAAACAAATGGTGGCCTCGTTTTTCTGCAATACGGGTCTTATTGCTACTGTTGTGCTAGAGAATGAAAGAACGGTGAACCCCGAATGGTATGTGACAGTTTGTGCTCCAACAGTAATATCAGCTTGGTGTGACAAGCGACCGAAGTCAGGAATCCGGCACCTTCTCTGGCACCACGACAATGCGGCGCCGCACACGTCTGCCAGAACACTAAACTTTTTCAACTCGAAGAATGTGTCAATACTCCCTCACCCGCCATATTCCCCTGACCTAGCGCCTTGTGATTTTTACTTGTTTCTAAAAATCAAAGAAAACAAAAGGGGAAGAGGTTTGTAAGCAAAGAAAATGTGCTGGTTGCCTATAATTTCGAGATTTCTGAGGTATCTTAAGAAAAGTGTATACGTGCTCAGGGTGAATACTTTGAAAAGATCGATACTTGTAATAAAGAATAAATTTTATAATTTTTAAGTGTCTAGTTTGTTTTGGCATGCCCTTTGTATTTTATTTACCTTAGGACAGTATAGTTTAATTTATGACTTGAATAATTTACAAACTGATGTATTACTTTTGATACTCCTGTATTATTAAATAATGATGTTGTCAGGTAAAGTTGGTAACAATAGTTCCTCATATGGAGATTTTTAAATACCCGTTTTATATCATCGGGTATAATCTTTAATCGCATTAGAAGATGCAAATGTCAATTAAAATAGTTTATGTGTTATTTTGAATTGATTATAATTATACTTTTTTAATTTTGTAGCAGTGTTTTATAAGCAAATAGTGGTACTGAATAATATTACAGACTAGAAATACGTAAATGTTGCATATTAAATTTTTACTATAAAATATTTATAGTTTATTATTTTTACTGATTATACAATTATAATTTGATTTGCAATCTTCTACAAAACAGCAAAGTCAATGAAGTAAAAAGCAAGTAAATCTATTCTGAGTAACATATTTTTTGCAGACAATCCATACCGCAAAAAAGTTGGAAAGTACTTATTTCATCGTAACAGAATTGACAAAAGTGGCCTGAAAATATATTGGAATTGCAAGTTTAAGAAAAGTCTTGGCTGCAGAGCCACCCTTATCACTTATGAAGGTGAGATAGCGAAATATAATGATAAGCATAACCATTGAGTTATGAGGATAAAGGTTTGAAGATGTTTGTGCTGATGAATACAGTACCTAAAATGTGAAGAAAAATTTGATGAAAGAGGCCTGTATGCAAGTTCGAGGTGCTGTTTTGATTACCCTTATAGTACTTTCTCTTGTTCATTGATAAGATGTACGTACTATGGTGTGGGGCCTTTTAGGTCATACAAAACTAGTCTTTACCAATGGTTTTAATTATATATCTCTGTATCAAAATTTGGTTCAAAGAAAATACGAACGATGATTGTCAATAAACAAACTTGTAAACGTTGTTATAACAAATAAAAATAATATATTTTCTTATTTGTCTTTTAATTATTATCTGTACCATCATATTCATACTGTACCAAGTCTATTTAATATAACTTTAAATATACTTTCGTTGTAATCTTGCAAGTTAAGCTTGCATCAAGCCAATCCAGATTATAATGCCTTGCAATAAAATAGCTTCAAGTTTTTCAGTAAGCTGAGTAAAATGAGCGTATGTTATTGTGTTAGTAGACTGAACCTGTTGAGTTGAAGTTATGCCTAGTATTTTTTTGCAGCTTTAGAGCCAGTATTTACAAAGACAACAGCGGGAACTCCGGTTTTGGAACTCGGTCCCTATCGGTTCAACTTAAAGTATACCTACAAAGGAAGGCGTATGTGGTCTTGTAACAAAGCTTGGAAAACAAAATGTCGGGCAAAGATAACCACTTTTGACACCCAGATAATTAAAACTACATGTTTTCACAATCACTAAATATAACCTCACCCACGAAAATATTGATATATTTTATAGTTAATGCTTTTATTAAACTTTTACAATTAAAAAATATTTACATTGATAGTATAAAAATTAAATTATAGCCAAATATGTATGTATTAAAAACGAAAAATTTCGTGAAATTCATCGTTCTCGGTGTAGGGTAACGTGCCCAATATGCTAGCATCATTTCCTCTTTGGATGGCCAAGCTAATGCGTTGGCCGAGGTAGCTGCCAGCTCTAGGATCACCACACACTTCCACAAGGCGAGCGGACAGTTCTTTAAAGAAAAGCCGCGCCTCGTTAATAAATAAAATAAATACCTTTATTGTTTGTAATTGCTGGCATCATTTCCTACCACAGGCCATTGCTTGATAGGATGCCATTACCCTTAAAATTTTACTTTCAAACTAAACTAATCTATACTATTAACGTTTGCCATAATATAAATGTAATTTTTACTATAATGTAATATATGTACTATATTCATTTGTGCAATGATATGTCTTTTACTTTATTACCTCTTCCATGAAAAAATATAAAATAATAATTTATTTATACAGATACATCATACTAGAGTATTGACTTTATTCTACTTAAGGGTATAGGGAAATGTACCGTATAAGTGATTGTATTTGTGGTTTTTACTTTTTTTTGTCGTATTGAGTACTCTTAATGCGAATAAATGTTTCTTACATACATATATACACATACTCTCGGCTATAATTCCCTAAACAGGGGTAGCCAGAGCTTTGGAATGAGAAATTTCTCAGCCACTTTTGGAAGTTGAGTGGGGAAAAGATGGTAATAATAAATGCTTTTGGTGACGTGTCTCCAACCACATCGCCCAAAAATCAATTGAAAAGCCCCTATATCCTTAGTCGCCTCTTACGGTCACCCACTGGTAGAAATGGGGTAGTGTTATTCTAAGCCGACACTACACAGCAATGCATAGTATAATAAATGTTTCTTCTTTCTTTATATAAAGTTTGCATCACGAAAGAAAGTCAAAAAGAAACGGACGTGGACATGCAACCAATCTTGGAAGCAATGTAAAGCTAAGATAATTACTCATAAAAATATTATAGTTAGTACAAAATTCTCTCATAATCATTAGTTTTGTTTTGGGTAAACGCCACTTTCTATACACAGGTTGTTAGTACTTAATTAGAAAAAGAGGGTACAATTTTTCTTTTATAGTTTCTTATATAAGTATTTGCTGGGTAGTGTCGGCTTAGAATAGCACTACTCAATTTCTTTCGGTGGGTGTACGTAAGAGGCGACTAACGGTATTGGGGGCTTTTAAGGGATTTTGGGCGATGCGGTTGGAGACCCCAACAACCTATATTTTACTTTCTATTCCCCACTCAATTTTCCAAAAGTGGCTGAGGAACTTCTAGTTCCTTAGCTCTGGCTACCCCTTCTAGGGATTTACAGCTGTGAGTATATGTATGTATATAAGGGATGTTTTATATGATGGAATTAATTAGTTAGCTTAAAAATGGCTTACAATCGAAATGATTGGGATAGGGGTTTCACTAGTGCCTTGAAACGTGCGTTATAAAATTTATAGTTACAAGAAAGTTTATAGTTTTAGGTCATAGTTTTGGGAAAATTAAATAAAGCATGTTATCTGTTATAGACATGGGATTTGTTTTTGATGTTTGTAAATTACTTCCATAACAATATATTTGTCAATAAAAAGCCTATAATTTCAATAAATTTTATTTAACTTAAGGGTATGAATCCTAATAATATTGTTGTACAAAAATTGGTGCTATACAAAATAGGAAGAAAATTGTGATTATAAAAAAAAGCAAGCGGTGTCATATATTTTTAACTATTATTTTGATTGGAAAAATATATTGTCCAAATATTATCAAAGCATTAGTAACTCAGTGTGTTATTTGTTTAATATATAAACGCATAAATTATGTGAGAATAATAAGATTTGGAATACATATTTTAAATATGATTGCATTAAAATGATACGTCATATATTATTTTACGGCAATTCGAAGGGTTTTGGGTTACAATAAATAAAAGAAAAATGTATACAGTTTTTTTTGCTTTAGACTATTTTGTTAAACCTAAATTATACATGTTATTTTATATTTAAACTAGTTATTGAATAGAGAAGTGATTTCAGGTCTTCGTTTTATACAAGGTGCCCGTGGCGGCCGGGTGCTCCTACTAGGGAAACATAGATACAACAAAGATCAAACCAACAAAACTTGGATAAGATGGCGCTGCCAAAGGAAAAGATTTGGCTGCAGAGCTTCTGTCTACACTGTCTTTGATTCTATAATGAGACTTAATAATCTTCATAATCACCTGCCATAGCCGAGGGCTGGTTGATGTTTACATATTTTCGTTAAGTTATTTTTCTTATCATGAAGTTTTTATTTATATTTAATGTTAGGACCAGCAAAAATAAGACTATCGCCTAGGGCAGATCTAGAATTTTGGAGATGGGATGGACACAAATCTGAATACTTAGCCGGGGCACAAGGTATGGTAGTACAGAAAAACTAGACATCTCACAGTTCACCCCAGGATTTGCCAATATTTATTACTTCATCCTTTAAAAGAAAAGTCACAACCACCGCCAATAACAAGTAAAAAATAATTCACCAGAATGTGTTAATGTACTTGTGAAAATACGATTAAATGTTCAATGCAGTAGAATCGTAGACACATTTAAGAAGTATGCTAATCGATTTTGGCGCTTCTAACTCCTTATAAATGATAATAAAATTGAAAATCGGAGATGTTACAGTAACTTTCAGAAAAAGAAACAAACTGTTTTAATGTGCGTGTTTTAACAAAGTCAAACAGGGTTTTTTAAATCATTACATGTTCGTGTGATGTTCATGTACGTTTGATACATTAAAAGATAAGGTATAACTGTCAATAAACTTTTACTCCAGGGTATTTAGCTACTCGTAGATAGTTAATATATTACAGCTAAGCTGGTTACTTTGTCTTGCGATATCAAACAATATGTACCGTTTGTGAAAAGCAGATTACTAATCTTGTTTTTTTCTTAAAGTTACATTTGTTTTATCATCGAGAGTTTGATAGTTTACAATCGCAACGCAATCAATTAAAAATAGGTTTTTTGTGTTAAATAGAATACACCTATCGATAATCACCAATGTACTTATTGGTAGATAATCGCAGTTTATTTAATTTTAAAATACATGAAATCAAGATAAAATTGTCAATTTAATTTATCGATAAAAAAAATAATCATTTATTTCGTTCTCGTTTATTTTCATGTCAAGGATATGGTTGTTGAAAGGATTCGATATTATAATTATTGTTGTTGTTGTGCCTTATTAGATATCAAACTGTTTACTAGAATGTATGTGTATTTTGTCAGACATAATACCTGCACTTGTCTTGGACCAAATTTTAAATTTATTAGTATTAAATAATAATTAAGAGAATTATATTATTTTATGTCACTTTTTCATTTTATTTTTATTTAAATATGACTTCTTCAAATATTGCAAGTCTCAATTATGTTAAAAAAACAATTTAAAATTAAGATTCATTGAAGAAATAACTCAAACAAGATTTTGTTACTAGTTATGGACACATTGTTTGTATCAAAATGAACCAATCAACCATTAACATCTATTTTATGGTTACCATAGTTGGAGAAATGATAACGATGACCAAGGGCTCGAGTGCGTTGTACTTCGAGGGTCACACCTACAACCATTCTCGGCCTTCGGGAGGCCATCTCGTGTGGTCGTGCACCAACTACCACCTCGGTTGTAGGGCCCGACTGAGAACTACGTCGGAACTCAAGATCATCCACTTGAGAGGCGATCACACCCACCCGCCTCCGCAGCTATACCGCACGGCTGACGGACGATATGTTAAATTTAATAAGCAGATGTAGTACGAGTGTCAATCGATTCTACGTTTACAATTGCTTTTTATGTTAGAGTAGAAACAATACATGTTAATATTTCTTTCATTCCTTACCAATACTTTACTTTTGGCGTTAAATTAACCTTTTCATAAACGCGCCTTCTACATATAGAAGAGCTAAAGAGAGAATTTCCTCTGATGTTGTTCAATGTTTAAATAATACCGTTTGCATTAACTTTGACATCATACTAACATTCAATAGGAAATATAAAAGTAAAATAATTATTTAAGATTAGTATCTCCAAAATTAATTAGCGATAACAACACCTGAAATAAAGTGATGTGTTTGTATCTTTTGGTAACTCCTCAATAACCGTTAACGTAACTCAGTAGTTAACTGGTTAGTCGCTACTTCAAACTCCTACACTTTAATATAATAAGTATCATCGAATGCCGTACACCATTTGATATTTTTTTGTAGTTGGAGAACTGATAACAATGAGGAAAGGTTCGACGGCGATGTACCTTAATAGTTTCACATACAATAGGAGTCGTAAAACTGGCGACGGCTATTCGTGGTGGTGCACCAACTACCACTCCGGCTGCAAAGTGAGGGTCAATACCACCGCCAAGTTTGAGGTGCTGGACATGAAAGGAGAACATACTCATCCACCTCCAAGACTTTACTGTACTGCAGGAGGCGAATACATTAAACTAAATTGATGTTTGCAAACTTAGTACTTTTGAGATTCTGTATAAGGATGATTGCCTTATATGGATTTCACAGTTATTTTTATTTTAAAAAAATTAACATTTCTAAGCCTTTTTCGAATGCATGTTGAAACAATTCAATGTTTCGTTTTTGAATTCAACCTAAAGGTGAAAGAAAAGGTATTCGTTGTAGAGATAGGTGGAGGTTTTAAATAATGTCGAATAAGCCGTCGAGGAAATAATCAGCTTGTATCTTTAACTTCGTGTATTTTTAACTTATATCTTGTAAGATTCGTCAGTTGGTATAAACTAATAAAAGTACTTTGTAATTTCAGTGAAATACTATCCAAAATCAAATGGGAAGAGAATCGCTATTGTGAATGGTTTCACGTTTTACGAGGTGACGACGGCGAGTAGGAACCACACCTGGAGGTGTTCCAACTGCAATGGGTGTCTGGCGCGGTTCGTCATGGATGAACATAGCCAACGGTTCATTAAGTACAGATTTGAGCACTCGCACCCGCCACCTAACTTCGCTATTCATAATGGATTTTTTGTAAAAATTTAAACTTTGTGTTCAATTTATTTTTATATTTTAATTATACAGTGGAAGTACATTTCAACTTTAAATTTGTTTGGCTTTTAATTTATATAAATAACCTCAAATGTTTGTGTTGCTCAGAAGTATTAGTATTTCTGCTTCTCTCTTGAGGATTTACGGCGTGAACGCTGAATTGAGTTGAGTATATCCTCACAACGTGAGGTGTGAGGATATACTCAATGTACATAAAGTACAATATACTCAATCTCTCACAATGTTCTGGAAATAATAACTTTTGAGTTTTTCATCTAAAGTACCGTTTAAGATCTCTGTTTATCACATACCCATACATTTCTGACCCTAAGATCTCCAAATTCCAATTGTAGCCTAACCCTTCTTCGAATGGAGTTAGAAAATACTGTCACTTACTATTAACATTGAATTAATTGCATACACTAAAACCAAAAATAAGGATTGGTACTAGTACTAATCTAACCAGCATGATAAGTTTCTTACTTTACCTGGAAAACGAAATAAAAGGACTTTTTTGACCTTTTTTGTCTGTGTATTGTCCAATGCCACGTGATGTTCAGAAGTATTAGTACCTCTGCCAACCCCTTCGAGGATATACGGCTTGAACGTTTAGAGTTTGAGTTACTCTTTAAATAAAACCGGGGTCGTGTAATAACAAGCGGTACGGTTTTACCAAAAAAACACACACTGTGAATAGATGACAATTTGTGACTATGGATTGCACATTACTGTGTTTCTTTTTTGCAAATTAACAGCGTATCAATGTGATGGAGTATCAGGTTTGATTGTAGTTATATGTTATTCAATCTTAAACTAGTGGTCTTACACGGCTTCGCTTGTTGAACGGGTTTGGTAAACACAACAAATCAGTTATAAACAACATTTATTTATATCATTTATAATTTGTTTATTTGTTTGAACTTAACGGTGCCTACCACTGTATTAGGGTTTTGAGTCAGGTGTGGAACAAGATTTTATTTTTCCCTCTTTAGTCGGAAACCTTGATCTTCAGCACATTTTTTACTTATCAACTTGCTTTACTAATATAATAAATATGATTCTGAAAGTCCAACAATTTTTTCTATGGATTTCAGTTCAGTTCGTCACCAATGCAAGTGGTAAACGAGTGGCTGTGGTTGATGGATACACTTTCTACCCCAAAAGAAAAGGGAACCAGACTGAGACCTGGACTTGCACGAAAGGGTATCCTTGCAAGGCAATGTTGCAACTATCTGACGAAACCATGGAAATTCTCAAAACCAATCTCTATCATATGCACGCTCCTCCACGTTTTTTTATTGAAAACGGAAATCTTATAAAACTATAAATCATTGACAAAATGTACTGTACTCGTAAGGCCATATTAATGCTGGCTACTCTCATGCTTAAGGTTAAGTAACTGCCTATTAGAAATTGGTATACAGCTTTTAAAGCAACATCAAATTATTGAAAGTAGAACCAAATTTTAAAGTACTTCATTTAGTTATCTGATCCATGAATGGCTTTGTAGAACTACGAGTTTTAGACGTTTGATGTATATAATGATAATACACTTTTAAATTTTCAATTGAGTTAATAATAGAATCCCTTAGAACCTAAAGTTAAAATAGAAATTTTACGAAAGGCATGAGCCTTACGAATGATCGTAGCCAAACAGTACATATGTAATTATTAATTCGATACCATTGTATTTTCTAAAACTAAGAGTTATTTTATATGAGTGATGCTGACAGTGCTTGTTTTTCAAGTGATTGTGTTCTGATTTAGTATTTTTATTTATTTTTTTCTATGTTTATTTAATATCTCTTATTAATATTATTTTCTGTGTGATGTTACTTATATTTTTATCTTTCTTTTTAATTTAACTTACTTATACTCACGCCCGTTGTTCCCATTGGGGTAGGCAGAGGTTATAGATCGCCACTTTGCACGATCCAGACAAATCTCTCTTGCTTGGACTTTCACTACGGACTTTGGCTTTCGTAATAACGTAATAATTATATATATACATAACATACATAAACGTTCACGCCGAATATCCCCGAAGGGGTTTGCAGAGGTACTAATACTTTTGAACATCACGTGACTTTGTCACCTGGTGTTCGGAGTACCCACGTTTTGCATGAACAGTGTACTCACGTGATAGGGGGCAGGCCTATCGCCGTATATATAATAATTATACTTAATTGGAAATGTATTAATTTGCTTTGAAACTTATTTGAATGGATGAAAGTCTGAAATAAAATGATTTTATTATCAATTATTATTATTCCTGTCGTATTTTACTCTTAATTTCAAGAAAATAAAAATCTAAACCTTTCGTGTTTATTCTTTAATTTTTATTCACAGTACTTCCTTTTTGTGATAATTCCAGTAATAATTTAATATTAATAAATTGTAGTAAAGCAGAGGTATGAAAATGCTTTGATGCAAAACTCATATATGTAGATATTTTAACTCGCTATCTAACAGTCACGTATATGATGAGATTCTAACAGCCGCCATACATTGACTGCTTGGAACTGCCAATCTAGACAACTACAATACCCTATATAACACATATATACGGACTGGTCAAACTATCGAATCGCTTCAATTGGTTGACAGCTCTGTGAGCAAGAATAAGTCTGTGTATTTCTAACACTTTATGTAACTGTATTTAATCGATGTTTGTTGCAGAAATTTCAGTAAGGTATGTAAAAAATAACGCCGGTAAAGAATACGCCGTATTAAATGGATACACGTTTTATCCAAGACCTGCATCGAATAGAACAAGATGGTACTGTACACGAGGGACCCCGTGTAAAGCTTTCTTCACACAAATTAAAGGAATACACTATATTTGCGATAGAAATTTAGATCATTTCCACGCGCCGCCGAAGTTTGAATTACTTGATAATGGAAAAATCATTAAAGGAGGATCGTCAAAACGATCTAAGAAACAGTTACCATCCAAATAGTGTTAGTAGAATACGATTTGGGTGATCTTCAATAGTAACCTTTCAAATATTTGTATGAAAAAGATTTCTGGTGTCAATAGGATTTCGTCATAATTTAAAGAATAAACTGGAATAAAGGTCATTTCTTGTACTGTCTCTGGAAAAGTTTGTTAGCAGGATGTGGGTTTAAACTCCAAATCACTTGCCTAACTATGCCAACGCTAGTGGTATATGAATACAACATAATCGTTGATATTAATACAAAATACGTTGATGGGGTATGATACCATGCAAACGCAATACTTTGTTATTAATAGTTAATTTACAATCTAGCTAAATATTGACATCATTGACAAATATTGTTAAGTTATTCGTCTGGGCAACATGTAATAGAAATATGTGCATATCCTTTTGACAGAAAAACCCTTTAAGACTTCTGAGCGTAATCAAGTTCAAACATATCCTGGCTTTGGCGACCAGGGTAGCAACATTTAAAACACTTAATTAAGACAAAAGGCTGTTAGAAATGAGTCGTTAAATTTGTTTTGTATGTTTTTCAGTTATTGAAATTTTCAATACTCGAATAATTGTTGTTTAAGTTAGTTATAATAAGATTATAATAATAAACTGAGAATGTTTATATCAGATATATTAAATTATTTAATGAATACCACGACTAAGACAAAACACCTTTTTTATCCTAAAAGTATTTCCTGTTTTTTTGTTTTTAGATCTCTATCACCCGGGGGTTTTAATCATAAAATGTTCATTTCTTAAATAACAATGAAAAAATATTTAAAAAAAAGGTGAAACTAAAATCGTGCTTTGTTTGCGCCTGCTCTAAACAAAGTGGTTCAAACAAACTTTTTCTGACATAATTGGAACTTAGATTGACTGCTTTATATTATATATTACAAGTTGCATTATTCTATATGCGATATACATTTTTGGTTTCAGAGTTTTTGCAGTATGCGAAAAACACGAGCGGAAAACCAATGATTCTGCTTCACGACTACGCCTACCTGTGGTTCCGAAGAAGCGCCACCACAGAGACCTACTTCTGCACCAAGTGGGGCACCTGCAATGGTAGAATTATCATCAATTTAAAAAATGGCACTGTCGCCAAAGCACAGTTAATTCACTCGCATCCCCCACAAAAATACTATATTAATGCTAGTGGTATGTATATACGAATAAGCTAGTTGGTATTATGTGAAAGTTTACCAGATAAAGTATTTAGCTAACAAAGCAATATCAGTTATTTTTAACCGACTTCAAAAAAACGAGTGTTCTCAATGAGACCGTTTTTTCTTATGTTTGTTCGCCGATTACTTCTTAAATATAATTATTCATCCAAAGCAATCAATAAATTTTTAAGCTTATTTAAGGTACGTTTTTAATTGTTCATATGATAGTTACCACGAGTGCAAGTGTATCAAATAGTTAAAAATATAGAGGTGTGATAGATTAGATAACTGGTTTTCTTTTGACCCTCACCATACTTTTAATCTCGGCTATGAATACCAAAAGTAAGACTTCGGAATAAATAACTTGGTTTTCAATCATTTGGTTTCTGGTAAAACAGGGTACTATATGTATACAAACTTTAACAAATAGTACAGTTATATGCAGTCATAATAACATAAATTGTATATTTTAACAAGCGTATATTTTAACTAAATTGTCAATTAGAGCTTAAAAAATACAGAAACATTTCAATTTATAGCCCAACTTCAGCCTAAGGACAGTTTAAAACACCCATTATATGCAAAACAAATATGAAACCTTGATTCAGCATATACTTGCAGAGGTGCAGTGGCTGGAAAGCAAACACGGCGTGCCCCGAGCCGTGATAGGCGGCTACATCTTCTACCCGGCCTCCAAGACCCTGTGGCGCTGCAGCAGCTGGGGCCACTGCAAGTCCAGGTTCATACTGGGCAGTGAAGGCTTCATCAGGACCGCCCGGTTGGAACACAACCATGAGTTGCCTAGGTTCGCTGTCATCAATAATATCATTTATCGAGAATAAATCTATAAGTTCCCACAAGGTGGGCCGACGATTCGGTGAAAAACACGGGAAGCCGCTGGATGAGGGCAGCGCAGGACCGGTCGTTGTGGAAATCTTTAGGGGAGGCCTATGTCTAGTGGACGTATATGGGCTGAATGATGATGATGAAGTCTATAAGGCAACGATATTTATAATGGTATGTCTTTGAGAGTTGCTATAACTGAGACTAATGGATGCCCTGCTGCGTTCATTTGTATGATAAAACAAAAGAAAAAATGGCAGACGTCCGATAGGTGAATAATAAAAGGACAAGTATGAAAATATTGATGAATGTAAATGAAACTCGAGAGGGTTGCCAGGATCTACCCCAATGGCAGCTAATGATCTGATCATATGTACGAGGGCTGCTATTTATGTATCCGGAACTGGCCACTTACAGAACAATAATTTAAAAAGTAATTACATCATTTAAAAATAGAACTCTTTAGCTTTAGAATACATTTATTTTTATGTGACTGTCAATTGTTTTCACATCGTAGCGTCATTTTGAAAATTGCGTGTCTTCACCACCATGGATTTAACTCGTGAACATTTTCGTGCCATGATTTTTTACGATTTTCGGCGTGGTCTAACTCAAAAACAGTGCATCGATCAGCTTACTTCGACTTTTGGGGATGAAGCACCCTCAAAGACCACTGTGTATCACTGGTTTAGCGAGTTTAATCGTGGACGATCTAAGCTTACTGATGAAATTAAAGAAGGTCGCCCTAAAACGGTCGTTGTACCTCAAAACATCGATGCTGTCCGGGAACTAATAACTCAAGATCGTCATGTTACATATCGTGAGATAGAGGCATCTCTGGGCATTAGTATGACGAGCATACATAAGATACTTCATGAACATTTAGCTGTAAAAAAAATTTGCTCCCGTTGGATTCCGCACAACTTGAGTATTGATCAAAAACAGGCTCGTGTCGATTGGTGCAAAGAAATGTTAAAAAAATACAACCGTGGTGCGTCAAAAGCTGTTTATAATATCTACACAGGTGACGAATCTTGGATCTACGCTTACGACCCCGAAACTAAGCAGCAGTCCACGGTGTGGGTGTTCCAAGATGAGCCGAACCCAACAAAAGTTATTCGTGCAAAAAGCACATTGAAGCAAATGGTCGCTTGTTTTTTTGGTATAAATGGCCATGTAGCTACAGTGCCTTTAGAGAATCGTAAAACTGTTAATTCGGAGTGGTATACGACCATTTGTTTGCCGGAAGTCTTTGAACAAATAAGAAAGACTAACCGACAACGTAGAATCATTCTGCATCACGACAATGCTAGCTGTCACAGGTCGGCCGTCACAACTCAGTTTTTAGAAGCTCAAAAGATCGAATTGACAGGTCATCCGCCGTACAGCCCTGATTTGGCACCCAATGATTTTTATTTATTTCCAAATGTGAAGAAAAAATTACGTGGTCAACGTTTTTCGAGCCGCGAAGAGGCAGTCGATGCGTTCAAAATGCACGTTTTGGAGATACCTCAGTCTGAGTGGAAAAAGTGCTATGAAAATTGGTTTCAACGCATGCAAAAGTGTATAGATCTGAGCGGCGAATATTTTGAGAAGCAATAAAACCATATTAATTGATATATGTTTGTTTCTTTTTTTTATTCCGGATACATAAATAGCAGCCCTCGTATGTATGTATTTTCTTTATTTATTCAATTAATTGCAGAATATATACATGAATGTAATTTTTTTTTGTCGAACAATACGTATACGAGGAATAAAAATAAACAAAATTGTTCAACGTTGGTGCTAGAATTGGTAAAAAAACGTACGTAGTGTAGATATTGTTACGTACCGGGTTCTTAATTTGATAAATACCAGTCACACTTTCGTGCAATAAGGTGTAATTATATTTATTGACCAATAACGCACTTTACACAACACAACAAACACTATCGATAATTAACTATCGATACTCGCACTAATTAACAACACTAATTTACTCCGTTATAGTAACACTGTCCACACCGTTAAGCTTATTTCCGTAATCCGTATATTACTGCACTGTCGTATTTAATTTCTTCCTCTAGTATTTCGCTTGTTCTCGCTTTAGTTCTTCGCACTCGAATAACTCCGTAGCACGCGTCGCTCTTTATATATGCCAAATCTCAAATACGCGAATATTACAGAAAGTTCTAGTACCACATTCTCGAAAAGTCGA
Source organism: Bedellia somnulentella (assembly GCA_963576735.1). Classification (NCBI taxonomy): domain Eukaryota; kingdom Metazoa; phylum Arthropoda; class Insecta; order Lepidoptera; family Bedelliidae; genus Bedellia; species Bedellia somnulentella. The sequence continues at coordinate 14,651,340 of OY755181.1, forward strand.
TATTCGAGAAACATCTAGTAATTCCTTTACTTATTAGAATACTAGTAACGCCATCTGTTATCTAGTAGTGGCAAATCCTATCTCCTACTTGCGAACAGATGTCGTAACATTACCCCCTCCTTACATTAATACTCGTCCCGAGTATTATTGCTTCCATGGTACTTCGCAAGTCGATCGATGTGAACTATTTTCCAAGCCCCTCTAGGTTGGCGTTGAATTCTGTACGTTACATCGTTTATTCTAGTGACCACCTTGTACGGTCCTTCCCACCTATTTTGTAACTTAGGGGACTTCCCTTTCTGGCGAGTTGGATTGTGTAACCAGACGAGCATACCCTCTTCGAAACGCGGCGTGTTAGCTTTACGGTCATATCTGGTTTTCATCTTTTCACTAGCATGTAAACCATTTTCACGCACTAGGGAATGTACATCTTGCATTCTTTCCCTCAAATCGCTTACATATTCAGTTACACTCTGCGGCTCATCTGGTGACCCTCCTGTCAACAAATCTACAGGCAATCGTAGCTCTCTTCCGAAATTGACGAAAGCAGGTGTTTCCTTCGTGCTTTCGTGAACAGCTGACCAGTAAGACAGTAAAAATAATGGAATGTGTTTGTCCCAGTCCTTCTGATGTTTTTCAACCATCTTCGCCAACTGTCTCTCCAGTGTTTGGTTGAACCTCTCCACCATTCCATCTGACTGAGGATGATATGGCGTCGTCCTGGTTTTATGCATTCCAAGCAGTTTGCACACCTCTTGAAATACTTGTGACTCAAAATTTCTTCCCTGGTCAGAGTGTATCTCCAGGGGCACGCCAAATCGACAGATCACTTCCTCAACCAGTTTTGTAGCCACAGTTATTGCTTCTTGATTGGGTATGGCAAACACTTCAGGCCACTTAGTGAAGTAATCCATCACCACCATGAAATATTTATTTCCGGACTCTGATTGTGGAAACGGTCCAGCCACATCAACGGCAATCCTCTCCCAGGGAGCTCCCACATTGTACAACCGTAATCCCCCTCTACTCCGGGTCTGCGGACCTTTCACCGCGGCACACGTTGTACATTTCCGGCACCAGTCCTGTACGTCGTCCCTACAATGAAGCCAGTAAAACTTCGCACGAACCTTCTGCAACGTACGATTTACCCCAAGATGCCCGCCCGAAACACCGTCATGTGTTTCCCGCAGTACATCTTTAACCTTGGCTCTGGGCACGACCAATTGTAGGTGCTCTTCTTTACCGTTGGGTTTCTCCCACCTCCGGTACAGTAGACCATTGATCAGAACCAGGCTGTTCCATTGCGCCCAGTAAGCTTTCGTACTCACTCCTGTGGACGCTACTTCACTCCAAGCCGGTTGATCGTGTTTTTCCTTCTTCCATTTCATGATGGGTCTGAGGTTCTCATCTTCTTCTTGGGCCTTCTGCATAGCTTCTGTTTCCCATCCATCCAATGGACAAATTCGAGTCACTTTCACGACCTCCTCCTTCGACTCTTGCTTTATACAATGTTTACAGTCTTCCGGACACGGTCTACGTGAAAGCGCGTCTGCATTGCCATGAGATTTACCACTACGGTGCTCGATAGAAAAGTCATACTCTTGTAGCTGTTCGATCCATCGAGCTACCTGTCCTTCCGGGTTTTTGAACTGGAGAAGCCATTTCAGTGCAGCATGATCAGTTCGAAGCTTGAACGGTCTCCCAATCAAATACTTGTAAAAATGCTGTAAGGTCTTCACTACAGCTAGAAGTTCCTTTCTCGTGACGCAGTAGTTTCTTTCCGCTTTAGATAGAGACTTGCTGAAATATCCGATCACAACTTCCTTGTCACCTTGGATTTGTGATAACACTCCACCAATAGCCATATTACTAGCATCGCTGTCAACGATGTACTGTCCCTCTGGCTGTGGATATCCAAGGATAGGTGTCTCGCAAAGCCTCTTCTTCAGCTCATTGAAAGATAACTCGCATTCATCATCCCAAGAGAAGGTTTTCTTATCTTCAGTCAACCGATGCAATGGTTTGGCGATCTCAGAAAACCCTTTTACAAAACGTCGATAGTACGAGCAAAGGCCGAGAAAAGCTCGCACGTCTGTTTTGTCCTTTGGCGTCGGCCATTTCTGCACAGCTTCCACCTTTTCCGGATCCGTCTGAATTCCTTCTCGGCTGATTACGTGTCCTAAATAGTTCACTGAAGTTCTAAACAGCCGGCACTTCTTCGGATTCAGTTTCAGGTTTGCTCCACGAATTTTCTGAAAGACTTGTTCCAGGTTCTTGAGATGGTCTTGGAAGCTTTTGCCTATTATGACCACGTCGTCGAGGTACACCAGGCAAGCCTCGCCAACCAATCCCGCCAACGCACATTCCATAAGCCTTTCAAAAGTAGCTGGCGCGTTGCAGAGACCGAAAGGCATGACGTTAAACTGCCACAAACCCTTTCCAGTTGAAAACGCAGTCTTCTCTTTATCAGTCGGATGTATTTCCACCTGCCAGTAGCCTGACTTGCAGTCCAGGGTTGAAAACCACTTCATGCCACTCAAAGTATCCAGAGTGTCATCTATTCTTGGCAAAGGATAGCTGTCCTTCTTTGTCACGTTGTTCAGTTGCCTGTAGTCAACACAAAACCGTGTGCTTCCATCTTTCTTCTTAACAAGAACCACTGGAGAACACCACGGACTGGAGGACGGACTAATGACCTTCTTCTTTTTCATGTCTTCGAGCAATTCTTCAACTTCTTTCTCCTTAGCGATTGGGATTCTCCTTGCTCTCTGTCTAATAGGTCTTTCGTCCCCTGTATCAATTCTGTGTTGCACTAAAGATGTTCTGCCTAAGTCCCCTTCTGCATTTGAGAAGATGTCAGCATATTTCACCAGCAACTGTTTAACCTTGATCCTCTCCAAGTAAGATAAGTCATCCTGGATCTCACTTAACAAGTCAGTTACAGTTGAATTATCGACTTTCACTTTGACTTTCCCATTTGGAGAATGACAGCTCCTCATCCAGACTACTTCTTCACACTGACCAACTACTTCACCCCGCTTAAGCTGTACATCTTCTTGGTCAAGGTTGACTACCTTCACTATTGCCGTCTTGTTGCTTGTAACCAAAGTTCTTGCTGTCAGAAATTTCCTTGGCCCGTTCTTCCCTGTCTCTTCAATCAACACACAACGATGCCTCTTCTTCTCGCTGTCTACAGGTAACATCACCGGAACCAACTTCTGAGAACGCGCAGGAATATTGATGGTTTTCAAGCATGTCACTTCACCGACGGGACCACCCAGTATAAAGATTTCTTCCTGGCCACACTTGAAAATTCCTCTCGTTATGTCAATCCGGCAGTTATATTTCTTCATAAAGTCCAGTCCTAGTATGCATTCATCCATTATCTCAGCCACAATGACTTGATGAGTATACGACGTCTCGCCAACCATCATCCTGACTGAGAGTTCACCAAGGACAGGTATTCGCTGGCCAGAGGCGGAGAGTAGCCGACACTTAGTATCTCTGCTATACTTGATATTCGCTGCTTTCACCAGTGCCGGATTGATCACCGTTCTAGACGCTCCAGTATCAAGGGTCATCTTACAGTCTTGATCATTGACACAGCCCAATATCACCAAACTGTTCCCGTTACAGGCTTGTGAGATGGTCATTGTCGGGGCTTTCTCCTCTCTAGCCAGCACCTGCCCCGCGGTCCTGGCTAATGCTCGTTTCCCTGGACGTTTGCGGCAGAAGCCTCTGCCTGCCTCTTTTCTTCCTTCCTCAGCGGGCAACTTAATCTCAAATGGCCCCTTTTCCCGCAGCCATAACAAATCGGTCCAGTACTCCTTCCGACGGGTGCTTTAATGACCTTGACGTCCTCATTTGCTTCCGCAATCTCACGAAGTCGATGAGTTTGGCGCGTATCCTGGCGGCAAGCTTCAACTTCTAGAGCGTTCGCCAAGGCATCCTTGAGAGACGTGTGGTGTTGAAGTCTCACCGCTGTTCTCACTTCGATATCTCTGATGCCGTCGACGAATGCTTGCACCAGGTTCATTTCCACCGTCTTCGGATCTACACTGGGATAGGCCTTGCGGACGAGCTTCTCGATTTCAAGGGCCCACTGCTGAAGTCCCTCTCCAGAACGCTGGACCCTATCACGCAGCTGAGCGCGGAACACGTGCTCCAGGTGTCGCTCTCCATAGCGAGACTCCAACGCATCCAGCAGGTCCTTGAAACCACCACTCGGAGTCGGCAGCGCCTCTATTACTGACAGTGCTTGACCTCGGAGCGCCACCGTCAGTGCAGTCAAACACTGTTCATCAGTCCAACCATTGGCAGCCGCAACAGTCTGGAACTGATGTCTATACGCCGACCAGGATGTTGTTCCGTCGTAGGGAGGAACCTTCACACGAGGACCATGGACAGCTACTACATTCTCACCGGAGACAACCTTGACCGGTCGTGATTCAAGCTGCAGAACCCTTTTCTCCATTCCGCGGAAGTCGGTCTTCATGTCATCGATATCTTTCTCAATAGTGGTTACCTGCTCCTTCATCTGCTCTACGTCTTTTTCCACAGTAACCACCCGACCACTGACTTCATTGACCGCAGTGAGAACTTGTGAGAACTTAGTTTGCTGTTCCTCGCGCAACTCACGAACTTCTTGTTTCACAACACCCTGTACCTCCGAATGTATGTTTTTTTTAACATCCTGTACCTCCGAATGTATGTTTTTCACAACATCCTGTATGCTTTGTTGTGCTTCACGCATGCTTTGTTGTGCTTCACGCATGCTTTGAAACATTTCAACTATCATCGTCAAGTCAGTATTAGTTGCGGCCGCCGGCGCCGTTGATGTAGACGGCGCGTTAGTCACCGCGGACGTCTCCTCTGGAATGTCACTCCGAGGGTTCGTGACCGATGACCTCATTTCCGACAGCTGTTCACCCTCTGCGGCTTTCTGAGCGCGCGTCTTCATACCCTCTCTTCCGTCTTCCTTCGGCATAACTGGCATCTTCAAATCCACTTCTGACACCAATTGTTACGTACCGGGTTCTTAATTTGATAAATACCAGTCACACTTTCGTGCAATAAGGTGTAATTATATTTATTGACCAATAACGCACTTTACACAACACAACAAACACTATCGATAATTAACTATCGATACTCGCACTAATTAACAACACTAATTTACTCCGTTATAGTAACACTGTCCACACCGTTAAGCTTATTTCCGTAATCCGTATATTACTGCACTGTCGTATTTAATTTCTTCCTCTAGTATTTCGCTTGTTCTCGCTTTAGTTCTTCGCACTCGAATAACTCCGTAGCACGCGTCGCTCTTTATATATGCCAAATCTCAAATACGCGAATATTACAGAAAGTTCTAGTACCACATTCTCGAAAAGTCGATATTCGAGAAACATCTAGTAATTCCTTTACTTATTAGAATACTAGTAACGCCATCTGTTATCTAGTAGTGGCAAATCCTATCTCCTACTTGCGAACAGATGTCGTAACAATATATTTGTATTTTACCGGACTCTTCTATCTCATTTATTTAAATTAAATACGAATATTAAAATGATTCAGTTATTACTGTGTTTGGCGATAAAACAGCCTAATACCGACTATAGATTCGTTGTCGTCTTGCTATTTTAATTCTTATTATATTAATAAGAAGTTTTATGCGTACGCTAACAAAACATGTTATATTGTTCATTCCCATTTAAAATAATTTTATTAGTTTTATAATTGATAACTAAGTACAGAATGATTAAAACTTTTTATGTGCTGTTAGTTATTTAGTTGACATTAAATCATGTACACACCCACGAATTGTTATTTTATTACATAATTCTCTTCATGCATAAATAAATTATAAAGTTATTTTGTTTAAATCGATTTTAATCGCTTTTCTTGTAATAATGGGTAGAGTAACGTAGACCAATTTAGTATTTTTATTTCAAACCACCGTTTATGTGCTTGTTTTAATTAAGTAAAACATTGGTGTAACTCCATGTTCCAGTGGTTATTAGTATTCATCTGTATAAGTGATGATTTGTGTGCTGGTAGCCTTTTAATTTGTTAACACCGAGTGTACAAATGCATGCGCTGTTGATGTTAGCTTTGAATTATACGAAATTTTATACACTTATTTGAAGATATTTATTGAATCATTGTGTTCTTTCAGTGACATGGGTGAAAAATGCAGGAGGGAGAGACATCGCCCTTCTAGACGGGTTCACATTTTACCTTAATAAGAACCGAGTGCGATCCGAAGTGTGGCGATGCACTCGGTGGAGTCGATGCCACGCTCGATTCACTATCGATAAAATCGACAAAAATAGCGTCAAAAATGCACACCTTATTCATACTCACACACCGATGAACCATGTTGTGAAAAACGGAATCTATCTTAAGGTTTAGATTTAAATATCACAATTTTTTTGGACTACCTCACTTGGTTTATGAATTTAAAGTGTAATAAAAATGACAATACCTAAGTATGTGTATTTTCACCGTTAGCCTTAGTTACAAGCGTACTATCTGTGTATTTTTTCCTGTAACTTTTTCGAAAGAAAGTTTTTATGCATTTTTATAGAATTTACAGGATTTTCCGTGTAGTGCCGGGTCAGAATGTAACTAACTCTGTATACCCACGGGTGTCATAAGAGGCGACTAAGGGTATGGGGCTTTTTAAAGTAGTTTATGAGCAATTTTCCGTGTAGTGCCGGCTTAGAATGTCGCTACCCCTTTCTACCCACGGGTACCGTAAGAGGCGACTAAGGGTATTGGGTCTTTTTATTGGATTTTTGGGCGATGCGGTTGGAGACCCATCACCAAAAACCTTTATTATTACCATCTTTTCCCCACTTAACTTCCAAAAGTGGCTGAGGAATTTATAATTCAAACCCCTTCTAGTAGGTGTGCCTACACTCAGCGGGACCCCCTATCCTAAAGCGATATAAGTATGTTTAGGATTTAGTTCCAAATTAGTTCTATCAAATGCAGTCAAAATTTGATTTTGTTCCGTCAAAATGGAAGAAGGGCGTTGGTTTTAATTCTACCTCCAGCCAGCGGGACACTTTTTATTTACAGGTCACAGGAACTTCAAATGGGTGTCAAACTTTAGTTCTACTTTCATTTATTCCGATCTAAGTGAAAACGGTGTTCTAGCGTAAATAATTACAAAAATAACAAGGTTCAAAAGAACCTCCAGCCAGCGGCCAACTTTTTTCAATGATGCTGTGGGAACCTAAAAGTTGCATCAATCTCTTCCCTTTGTTTAGTTCTACTCGATTATCGGTTTTAAATGCTTCTATTTTATCTTTTAATAGTTAACAATGAAAAACAAAAACCTTCAAAAATATGTATTTAACTGTATAAATAAAAAGCATACTTGAAGGTTTTTGTTTTTCATTGTTAACTATTAAAAGATAAAATAGAAGCATTTAAAACCGATAATCGAGTAGAACTAAACAAAGGGAAGAGATTGATGCAACTTTTAGGTTCCCACAGCATCATTGAAAAAAGTTGGCCGCTGGCTGGAGGTTCTTTTGAACCTTGTTATTTTTGTAATTATTTACGCTAGAACACCGTTTTCACTTAGATCGGAATAAATGAAAGTAGAACTAAAGTTTGACACCCATTTGAAGTTCCTGTGACCTATAAATAAAAAGTGTCCCGCTGGCTGGAGGTCGAATTAAAACCAACGCCCTTCTTCCATTTTGACGGAACAAAATCAAATTTTGACTGCATTTGATAGAACTAATTTGGAACTAAATCCTAGACATACTCATATCGTTTTAGGATAGGGGGTCCCGCTGAGTGTAGGCACACCTTCTAGGGAAATATAGCCGTGAGTATATGTATGTATATGTTTATGAGCAATGTGGTTGGAGAACCAACACTAACATACATACATACATATACTCTCGGCTTTAAATTCCTAGAAGGCCAGAGCAAGGAATAAGAAATTCCTCAGCCACTTTTGGAAGTTGCGCGGGGAACAGATGGTAAAATAAAGGTTGTTGGTGATGTCTCCAACCGCATCGCCCAAAAATCCCTTAAAAAGCCCCAATACTGTTAGTCGCCTCTTACGTACACCCACCGGAAGAAATGGGGGTAGTGCTATTCTAAGCCGACACTACATAGCTATACACTAACAATACTTTATTTATACCATTTTGTCCCTTATCAACTTCCAAATGTGGCTGAGGAGTTTCTAGCTCTAAAGCCCTGGCTACGCCATTTATGACCGTGATTATATGTATGTGTGTATTTCCTGAAAGCAAATCCATCTGGTGAAAGTACTTTTGTAAACATATCACTTGCTGAATACAAGCCTATTAATATATATATATATATATATATATATTTATATATTTCAAAATTTATTATATTACGAATACATATTATATTTTTAACCTACAGAACTGGATTTACCGATATCTTAGGTTAAATCTGTAGATGGTAAAAAAATTGCGTTACTGTTTCTACTTGCACAATAATGGAGTGAGAACGAACTCCTGAAGATGTTCTAGATGGAGTAAATGCCACGCAGGACTTAATTTGGCCAGGTGATAAGACAATCTCAAAAATAAAACTTTTCCATAATCATCAACCTAGTGTACATACTGTATTTAAACGAGTTTACATTAAGTTATAGTATTGTTACGACATCTGTTCGCAAGTAGGAGATAGGATTTGCCACTACTAGATAACAGATGGCGTTACTAGTATTTTAATAAGTAAAAAAAGGAATTACTAGATGTTTCTCGAATATCGACTTTTCGAGAATGTGGTACTAGAACTTTCTGTAATATTCGCGTATTTGAGATTTGGCATATATAAAGAGCGACGCGTGCTACGGAGTTATTCGAGTGCGAAGAACTAAAGCGAGAACAAGCGAAATACTAGAGCAAAGAAATTAAATACGACAGTGCAGTGATATACGGATTACGGAAATAAGCTTAACGGTGTGGACAGTGTTACTATAACGGAGTAAATTAGTGTTGTTAATTAGTGCGAGTATCGATAGTTAATTATCGATAGTGTTTGTTGTGTTGTGTAAAGTGCGTTATTGGTCAATAAATATAATTACACCTTATTGCACGAAAGTGTGACTGGTATTTATCAAATTAAGAACCCGGTACGTAACAATTGGTGACAGAAGTGGATTTGAAGATGCCAGTTATGCCGAAGGAAGACGGAAGAGAGGGTGTGAAGACACGCGCTCAGAAAGCCGCAGAGGGTGAACAGCTGTCGGAAATGAGGTCATCGGTCACGAACCCTCGGAGTGACATTCCAGAGGAGACGTCCGCGGTGACTAACGCGCCGTCTACATCAACGGCGCCGGCGGCCGCAACTAATACTGACTTGACGATGATAGTTGAAATGTTTCAAAGCATGCGTGAAGCACAACAAAGCATGCGTGAAGCACAACAAAGCATACAGGATGTTGTGAAAAACATACATTCGGAGGTACAGGATGTTAAAAAAAACATACATTCGGAGGTACAGGGTGTTGTGAAACAAGAAGTTCGTGAGTTGCGCGAGGAACAGCAAACTAAGTTCTCACAAGTTCTCACTGCGGTCAATGAAGTCAGTGGTCGGGTGGTTACTGTGGAAAAAGACGTAGAGCAGATGAAGGAGCAGGTAACCACTATTGAGAAAGATATCGATGACATGAAGACCGACTTCCGCGGAATGGAGAAAAGGGTTCTGCAGCTTGAATCACGACCGGTCAAGGTTGTCTCCGGTGAGAATGTAGTAGCTGTCCATGGTCCTCGTGTGAAGGTTCCTCCCTACGACGGAACAACATCCTGGTCGGCGTATAGACATCAGTTCCAGACTGTTGCGGCTGCCAATGGTTGGACTGATGAACAGTGTTTGACTGCACTGACGGTGGCGCTCCGAGGTCAAGCACTGTCAGTAATAGAGGCGCTGCCGACTCCGAGTGGTGGTTTCAAGGACCTGCTGGATGCGTTGGAGTCTCGCTATGGAGAGCGACACCTGGAGCACGTGTTCCGCGCTCAGCTGCGTGATAGGGTCCAGCGTTCTGGAGAGGGACTTCAGCAGTGGGCCCTTGAAATCGAGAAGCTCGTCCGCAAGGCCTATCCCAGTGTAGATCCGAAGACGGTGGAAATGAACCTGGTGCAAGCATTCGTCGACGGCATCAGAGATATCGAAGTGAGAACAGCGGTGAGACTTCAACACCACACGTCTCTCAAGGATGCCTTGGCGAACGCTCTAGAAGTTGAAGCTTGCCGCCAGGATACGCGCCAAACTCATCGACTTCGTGAGATTGCGGAAGCAAATGAGGACGTCAAGGTCATTAAAGCACCCGTCGGAAGGAGTACTGGACCGATTTGTTATGGCTGCGGGAAAAGGGGCCATTTGAGATTAAGTTGCCCGCTGAGGAAGGAAGAAAAGAGGCAGGCAGAGGCTCCTGCCGCAAACGTCCAGGGAAACGAGCATTAGCCAGGACCGGGGGGCAGGTGCTGGCTAAAGAGGAGAAAGCCCCGACAATGACCATCTCACAAGCCTGTAACGGGAACAGTTTGGTGATATTGGGCTGTGTCAATGATCACGACTGTAAGATGACCCTTGATACTGGAGCGTCTAGAACGGTGATCAATCCGGCACTGGTGAAAGCAGCGAATATCAAGTATAGCAGAGATACTAAGTGTCGGCTACTCTCCGCCTCTGGCCAGCGAATACCTGTCCTTGGTGAACTCTCAGTCAGGATGATGGTTGGCGAGACGTCGTATACTCATCAAGTCATTGTGGCTGAGATAATGGATGAATGCATACTAGGACTGGACTTTATGAAGAAATATAACTGCCGGATTGACATAACGAGAGGAATTTTCAAGTGTGGCCAGGAAGAAATCTTTATACTGGGTGGTCCCGTCGGTGAAGTGACATGCTTGAAAACCATCAATATTCCTGCGCGTTCTCAGAAGTTGGTTCCGGTGATGTTACCTGTAGACAGCGAGAAGAAGAGGCATCGTTGTGTGTTGATTGAAGAGACAGGGAAGAACGGGCCAAGGAAATTTCTGACAGCAAGAACTTTGGTTACAAGCAACAAGACGGCAATAGTGAAGGTAGTCAACCTTGACCAAGAAGATGTACAGCTTAAGCGGGGTGAAGTAGTTGGTCAGTGTGAAGAAGTAGTCTGGATGAGGAGCTGTCATTCTCCAAATGGGAAAGTCAAAGTGAAAGTCGATAATTCAACTGTAACTGACTTGTTAAGTGAGATCCAGGATGACTTATCTTACTTGGAGAGGATCAAGGTTAAACAGTTGCTGGTGAAATATGCTGACATCTTCTCAAATGCAGAAGGGGACTTAGGCAGAACATCTTTAGTGCAACACAGAATTGATACAGGGGACGAAAGACCTATTAGACAGAGAGCAAGGAGAATCCCAATCGCTAAGGAGAAAGAAGTTGAAGAATTGCTCGAAGACATGAAAAAGAAGAAGGTCATTAGTCCGTCCTCCAGTCCGTGGTGTTCTCCAGTGGTTCTTGTTAAGAAGAAAGATGGAAGCACACGGTTTTGTGTTGACTACAGGCAACTGAACAACGTGACAAAGAAGGACAGCTATCCTTTGCCAAGAATAGATGACACTCTGGATACTTTGAGTGGCATGAAGTGGTTTTCAACCCTGGACTGCAAGTCAGGCTACTGGCAGGTGGAAATACATCCGACTGATAAAGAGAAGACTGCGTTTTCAACTGGAAAGGGTTTGTGGCAGTTTAACGTCATGCCTTTCGGCCTCTGCAACGCGCCAGCTACTTTTGAAAGGCTTATGGAGTGTGCGTTGGCGGGATTGGTTGGCGAGGCTTGCCTGGTGTACCTCGACGACGTGGTCATAATAGGCAAAAGCTTCCAAGACCATCTCAAGAACCTGGAACAAGTCTTTCAGAAAATTCGTGGAGCAAACCTGAAACTGAATCCGAAGAAGTGCCGGCTGTTTAGAACTTCAGTGAACTATTTAGGACACGTAATCAGCCGAGAAGGAATTCAGACGGATCCGGAAAAGGTGGAAGCTGTGCAGAAATGGCCGACGCCAAAGGACAAAACAGACGTGCGAGCTTTTCTCGGCCTTTGCTCGTACTATCGACGTTTTGTAAAAGGGTTTTCTGAGATCGCCAAACCATTGCATCGGTTGACTGAAGATAAGAAAACCTTCTCTTGGGATGATGAATGCGAGTTATCTTTCAATGAGCTGAAGAAGAGGCTTTGCGAGACACCTATCCTTGGATATCCACAGCCAGAGGGACAGTACATCGTTGACAGCGATGCTAGTAATATGGCTATTGGTGGAGTGTTATCACAGATCCAAGGTGACAAGGAAGTTGTGATCGGATATTTCAGCAAGTCTCTATCTAAAGCGGAAAGAAACTACTGCGTCACGAGAAAGGAACTTCTAGCTGTAGTGAAGACCTTACAGCATTTTTACAAGTATTTGATTGGGAGACCGTTCAAGCTTCGAACTGATCATGCTGCACTGAAATGGCTTCTCCAGTTCAAAAATCCGGAAGGACAGGTAGCTCGATGGATCGAACAGCTACAAGAGTATGACTTTTCTATCGAGCACCGTAGTGGTAAATCTCATGGCAATGCAGACGCGCTTTCACGTAGACCGTGTCCGGAAGACTGTAAACATTGTAGGAAGCAAGAGTCGAAGGAGGAGGTCGTGAAAGTGACTCGAATTTGTCCATTGGATGGATGGGAAACAGAAGCTATGCAGAAGGCCCAAGAAGAAGATGAGAACCTCAGACCCATCATGAAATGGAAGAAGGAAAAACACGATCAACCGGCTTGGAGTGAAGTAGCGTCCACAGGAGTGAGTACGAAAGCTTACTGGGCGCAATGGAACAGCCTGGTTCTGATCAATGGTCTACTGTACCGGAGGTGGGAGAAACCCAACGGTAAAGAAGAGCACCTACAATTGGTCGTGCCCAGAGCCAAGGTTAAAGATGTACTGCGGGAAACACATGACGGTGTTTCGGGCGGGCATCTTGGGGTAAATCGTACGTTGCAGAAGGTTCGTGCGAAGTTTTACTGGCTTCATTGTAGGGACGACGTACAGGACTGGTGCCGGAAATGTACAACGTGTGCCGCGGTGAAAGGTCCGCAGACCCGGAGTAGAGGGGGATTACGGTTGTACAATGTGGGAGCTCCCTGGGAGAGGATTGCCGTTGATGTGGCTGGACCGTTTCCACAATCAGAGTCCGGAAATAAATATTTCATGGTGGTGATGGATTACTTCACTAAGTGGCCTGAAGTGTTTGCCATACCCAATCAAGAAGCAATAACTGTGGCTACAAAACTGGTTGAGGAAGTGATCTGTCGATTTGGCGTGCCCCTGGAGATACACTCTGACCAGGGAAGAAATTTTGAGTCACAAGTATTTCAAGAGGTGTGCAAACTGCTTGGAATGCATAAAACCAGGACGACGCCATATCATCCTCAGTCAGATGGAATGGTGGAGAGGTTCAACCAAACACTGGAGAGACAGTTGGCGAAGATGGTTGAAAAACATCAGAAGGACTGGGACAAACACATTCCATTATTTTTACTGTCTTACCGGTCAGCTGTTCACGAAAGCACGAAGGAAACACCTGCTTTCGTCAATTTCGGAAGAGAGCTACGATTGCCTGTAGATTTGTTGACAGGAGGGTCACCAGATGAGCCGCAGAGTGTAACTGAATATGTAAGCGATTTGAGGGAAAGAATGCAAGATGTACATTCCCTAGTGCGTGAAAATGGTTTACATGCTAGTGAAAAGATGAAAACCAGATATGACCGTAAAGCTAACACGCCGCGTTTCGAAGAGGGTATGCTCGTCTGGTTACACAATCCAACTCGCCAGAAAGGGAAGTCCCCTAAGTTACAAAATAGGTGGGAAGGACCGTACAAGGTGGTCACTAGAATAAACGATGTAACGTACAGAATTCAACGCCAACCTAGAGGGGCTTGGAAAATAGTTCACATCGATCGACTTGCGAAGTACCATGGAAGCAATAATACTCGGGACGAGTATTAATGTAAGGAGGGGGTAATGTTACGACATCTGTTCGCAAGTAGGAGATAGGATTTGCCACTACTAGATAACAGATGGCGTTACTAGTATTTTAATAAGTAAAAAAAGGAATTACTAGATGTTTCTCGAATATCGACTTTTCGAGAATGTGGTACTAGAACTTTCTGTAATATTCGCGTATTTGAGATTTGGCATATATAAAGAGCGACGCGTGCTACGGAGTTATTCGAGTGCGAAGAACTAAAGCGAGAACAAGCGAAATACTAGAGCAAAGAAATTAAATACGACAGTGCAGTGATATACGGATTACGGAAATAAGCTTAACGGTGTGGACAGTGTTACTATAACGGAGTAAATTAGTGTTGTTAATTAGTGCGAGTATCGATAGTTAATTATCGATAGTGTTTGTTGTGTTGTGTAAAGTGCGTTATTGGTCAATAAATATAATTACACCTTATTGCACGAAAGTGTGACTGGTATTTATCAAATTAAGAACCCGGTACGTAACAGTATATTTAGACCAATCTTGAGTTACCACTTTGGTTATCTAGAACAAATATAAATAAAAAAACTAACGCGGCACTTTTCTTTTTTTTTTTTCAAATTATCTTTAGGATAAAGCAAATTCCACCAATTTTTGCTAGTTTAAATTTTGATAAACATTCTAATAAGTATTTACATCTTATTAAAAAAAACTTCAATTTTGGTGGCCACATCAATGTGGAAGGTAATGTTAGTAGAGGACGACCTCGGAGGACACATTTGGATCAAATAGAAAATGTGCTCAAAAAGGCAGGTGTCCGCAGTATGAAGAATAAAAGAGCATGTATGAAAAGATTGATGGATGTAAGCGAAGATGTAAACGAAGCCAGAGAGGTTTGCCAGGATCATACAAAGTGGCGATCGATAGTCTCTGCCTACCCCAATGGGAACTAACGGCGTGAGAATATGTATATTTTAATGTAACTTTTGAAATTGAAATTAATATTGCATATAATATTAACACGACCTTAAATTTCAGATGTGAAATTCTTTCGGTCTACTAAAGGCAAAGACGTGGCAGTGCTAGACGGATACTCGTTCTTCTGCGGTTCCAGAAGTATAAAAACGTCGAGATGGCGATGCACCAACAGCGGGTCAAAGCTGTGTAAAGCGCGCGCCATCTTTAGTGGCGATGGAAAACTAATACAAGCCTTTCTTAAGCATAACCACGTCGCACCTTCCTATATCATCAAGGATGGAATGTACATCAAAGTTTAACACTATCTGGTACACATGTTTGAGATGGAAAAGTTACGTTTTATATCATGTTACATTTAAAATACATACGTGAGATGACCACTTAATTACCGCGAAGGAAGAAAAAAATAAATGATATAAATATTGTTTTGTATAATTGCTAGGATTTTTTTTCCGAAATCGCAAATTAAATAAACGTTGCAGAATCAGTGTTTATATTCTTGTTGAGTAATATTTTTTTGTAAATAAGACAATTTATACTATAAGGGTTGGGGTTTTCAATGGTTAGATAATACTAATATGATGAATAAATGTCCTTCTCATAAACAAAAACTCTATGTTTTTTCTTTTAACTGACATGGAACTTGCAGAACGTATAACGTTATATAGAGTCAAAGCTTAACGCCAAATACTGAAGCAGGGATTTGGTAATTTATTGAATTGAATGTTCTCATGGTTACCATTATAATATTTTTTGTTTTAGGAGTGATGCTAAAAAGTCGATCAGGTAAAGACCTATTGCTGATAAACAACTATGCGTACTACTGCCGGACAAATCAATCACTCAAAAATGGCGAGACAACATATTGGACATGTAGAAAAGGATGCATGAAATCTGAAATAACTCTGAATGAAAAATTAGAAATAGTAAACATGGTGACGGATCATAACCATCCCCCAGACGACTATGTTATAGTCGATAGTGTTTATGTCCTTGTGTAGACGATTTTTATTACCTTTCAAAGATGTAAATCGGCGAGAGTGTTATGATTTTAATGCAAGGACATACTAATTTTATATTTTTCTACTTGTGTTTTAATTTTTTTTTTATATTTTCAATAAAGTGTTGATTCTTTCCGTTGTTAGTTTTCTTTAAGATTTAATATGCACGAACGTCATACCTTATATCTACTAAGATTTATAATTAAGTTGCGATAATCTTCCAACATCAAAATATCATACTCAGAAATAAGATAAACGTTCTAGAAGGAAACATCACGAATATAATCTATCTTCTAATATATTTCACTTAATTACGATTCATTAATCATACATATTTTCAGCGACCATAGTGAAGTCCCGTGTCGGCAGAGATCTGTTGCTGTACAACCACTACACCTACTACCGCAAAGGAGCTGGCAAACTGCATACTTCCTGGTACTGTTCGACGCACAACTACCGCGGCTGCCGCGGCAAACTGGTCGTCAACCTAAACCATGAGATTATACAAGCTTGCACCGAACATATGCATCCGCCTAACAAATACATCGTCAGGAATGGGCAGTACATCAAGTTGAAAGGGTATCAGGACTAAGTAATGTGAAAGACATAAACGGATTATTTTACTGGCTGCGATACTTAGAATTTAATTTATGTCTTTTAGCATATAAGAGTTTCTCTTTGACTCCTTTAAAGGCTCATTTACATGCCCAATGACTCGTACAGTCACTGAGGAGCTATTTCAGCACTTGCTTAAAGAAACCAAGTGCTGAAACCAACTCCCCTCTTACTTTTATGTATTATTTGCAGCATGCTCGATATTTTTACTCAAAGTTATTATAAAAAAAGCTATGGGCGCATTTAGGGATGATGAAGAGTTAATAAACAGTAGTTTTTTTTAATTAATCTTTTTTTGTGCGGATTTGCAAATGGAATTACAGATTTTCACCAGCTTACTGCTATAAAAAATATTGTTTACATACTATCGATAAAAACAAAATTAGATTCTATATTAAAATGTATTGATACCATTAGAACTGAATATCTTATTGAAGTAAATGATAATAAAAAGTTGATGTTATTAAAGTATTGGGACTGTATAAATTAGGCAATTATATAATATTAAATTAATGAATTCTGAAACCATGTTTAAAACTATATCTGTACACTAAAATTGGGCGGGAGTTAATTAATTATATTTTTCATGTGTTTAAAATCCTTTCATATAACAATATTGTGATCTAAAATTAAATTATATTTGTCATAAAACTGATGCCCATATTTATTTAAAAATAACAACTTAATTCCCACGAATTCACTTACAAATCTCCAATACTCTATGTCGCCTCACACTATATGCTATATTAATTACACGGATAAAAGTCTGTATTTGAATTTGCATACATCAAGACTGTAATTTCAGTTATTGGATTGGATCAGGCGTTCCTTTGCGGAAATCACCAAAGAAAACTTATATTAAAAAAATAACTCTAAAGTATTTGAATTTGCTGTCAAGATATAAAGATATATCAAAATAATAGACATAAAGTAAATTCATACAATAAACACTGAAAATACAATACAAAAATTAATTAATTACTGCAGTCTTCATGCGGCATGCACTGTGCACCGCCCGCCCTCCCACTTTCGAGACATCCAAAAGCAGACATAAACAATGCACCACACACACCCGCAACCGAAAGCCACAAGCACACACAAATATGCGACGCGTTTCGACTCGACACGAGTCATTATCAACCATTAGACGGTTCGGTAGCCAACCACCGAGTCAACTCGACTCGACTCGAGACTGCAGGTATTTAGCGGAATGAAGCGCGGTAATTAATATTTAATATTTATTTTTATTATAAAAATTATATTTGTATCGTACTTTGAGTTTTTAAATTTACTTTGTTTCTATCATTTTTGATATATCTTTATATCTTGAATAGCAAATTCAATACGTTAGCTTTTTAAAATAATTTTATAAGAGTATTTTTAAACTTAGCTAAATATTCATACAAAATAATGCATTCCAAATTGTCTTCAGGTTTTTTTAGTTTGTGTAGCAAAGCTGGTTTGGGCACAGAGAGAATGGATGTAGGTAAATTAAGAAAAAAAAATATAGAGCCAATTTGGAACTGTCAGTTACCATTACTCCTAGTGGGGTAGGCAGAGACTATCAATCGCTTATTTTCACAATCTAGACAAATCATATCATTATCATAAAGTTAGCATAATTTTCCTACATAAAATTATCATAGTCAGAATAATGATAAAGAGAAACATCAAGAATAAAATCCATCATGTAATAAGTTGCACTATAATGATCACAATTTATAAATCACTTAAATTTTCAGCGACTGTAGTGAGGTCCCGCCTCGGCAGAGATCTGTTGCTGTACAATCACTATACCTACTACCGCAAGAAAGCTGGCAAGATTGACTCCTACTGGTATTGTTCGACGCACAACTACTGCGGGTGCCGCGGCAAACTGGTCGTCAACCCACATAATGTGATTATCAAAGCCTACACCGAACATATGCATCCGCCCAACAAATACATTGTCAGGAATGGGAAGTACATCAAGTTACATGGGTATCAGGACTTAGTAATGTCTTAAATTAATGGAATAGATAAAAATGATTATTTTATTTGCTGCGATACTTGAAAAATAAGTACCAATGGCATTCAATCCCCGTCTCTCAGCATTAAAGAGCCCATGTAACGGCTCATACACATGCCCAATGACTCATACAATAATTGATAGCTGTTACTGTAACCAATTGCCCTCTTACTTCTATGTATAATTTGCCGCATGTCCGATAAAGCTAACAAAGCTATAGGCGTTCAAAAAAGCTACAGGCGCATTTAGAGATGACGAGGAATTAATATACAGTTGCATTTTTTTAATATACATTTTTTGTTTGAAACTGCAAATGGAGTTACAGTAGAGTTCCTATATTTAAATGTGTCGATGTCATCAGAACTAAATATCTTTTTGAAGTAAATGAAAATAAATAAGTTAACATTATTAAAGTATTGGGACTGTATAAATTTAAATTGTATCTGTACGCTAAGATTGGACGGGGTTTAAATAATTATATTTCTATGTGTTTCAAAACCTTTTTTATAACAAAATTAGCATTAAAATTTTTATTATACTGTTTATAATTGAGCTGATACAAATATTTATTTAAAAATAACAACTGAATTCCCACGAATTCCTACACAAACTAATGATATTCAGCATGATCTGAAATGATGTGATGTTCTAACATAGTTTATCAATTTCAGAAATAATGCTGGTGAAGTCGCGGTTCACCGGCCGGCAGTTGATAATAATGCAAGATTACAGTTATTATCTAAAGCGGTACAAACAAAGGTTGTCTGGCTACATATTCTCCTGGTACTGCTCCACTCACAACTGTAAAGGATGCAATGCACACTTGTTGCTGGACAAAAACTTGCAAATTCTCCAAAAGAAAAATGATCATAATCACCCGCCTGCCAAGTTTGTCATTTGCAACGGCCAATATATGAGAGTTTAGTTGTATTTTGCATCATCGCATAACATTACAACAATACAAGTCATCGTTTTTTATTCAAAAACAAATTTCAATTCGTTTTCGTAAGGCATGAGCAATTTAACACTTATACCATTGGTAGCTTTATCGCGTGTGTAAGAATTTATTTTATGTATATTTACATTTATTCAAATTCTTTTATTTATTTGATTTCGTGTTCGAATACAAAATTAGGCAAGAAACTTTTTTAATTGGTTTAAATCTGTGAAAATGTTTGTATAGAGTTTGATTTAATTTAATTACTCGGTAAATTAATTACTCGACGATATACAAAATTGCCTTGTGGGTTAATTTTAAATAAAAATAATTAATTTTACAATGTTACAGTATAGTTATACAAGCATGTGTTATTCGTTTCAGGTTATACTCTGTTACCGTTGAAGTCTGGCAGATATTTGCTATCGATAGATAAATTTACATATTCTTCAAACAATAAGGAGTTTGGAGGTCGAAGCACGTGGTACTGCTCACGACGGACGCGGGGCAAATGTGGCGCTTCCGTGAAAATGCTCGCAGGCTGTGTGGTCGCTATCATTGGAAAACACAACCATTTATAATTTTGTGATATAAAAAAGATGGCTATAAAATTCAAAACGGGTAGCCGGAACTTTATGCATACATATTCTCAGGGCTATAAATCCCTAGATGGGTTTTTTTCCCCAGATTTTCAGTATTAAAAAAAATTACCGCTTTTGAAAGTTGGCTCGGGAAATATTACTATATAAAGGTGTTAATGATGATGTTGGTAATGGATCTCCAAACGCATCACCCATCAATCACTTAAAAAGCTCTAATATCCTAAGTGGCTTTCTCGTTCTTACTTTATGCTATATTGAACCGACATTACACGGATAAAAGTCTTTAGCATAAATCTTTATCAATAAGCTTAGACGCATTTGCAGTTGTTTTGAATATTTTTCTTTTGTTTTGTATTGAAATACTTCTATAGTCGCCTTTGTACCTTTATATTTTGTGAAAATATTTACTGCCTACACGAATGTACTTTCAGTGTTAATTGTATGAATTTACTAACTAAGGGGAACTATTCTTTTTGATATATCTTTATATCCAGAATAGCAAATTCTAATACGTTAGCAAAAGTTTTTTAAATATAAGTTTTCTTTGGTCACCACTTATAATGGTTTAGCTAAATATTTATACAAAAGAATGCATTCCAATTTGGCTTAAGCATATTTTAGATTGTGTAGCAAAGATGGTTTGGGCACACATAGAGTATTGATATTAGTGAAGTATTGATATTAACTAATTTGGAAGAAACTGTCAGTTACCATTATTCTTATTGAGGTAGACAGAGACTATCAATCGCCACTTTGAACGATCTAGACCATTCTTTAGATTCATTCTTTTACTAGACGAAATCGAAAGGTTTGCCAGGATCGTACAAAAGGCGATCGATAGTTTTTGACTTGTCCAATGGGAACTTATCGCGTGAGTATATGTATGTGTGCATACTTACTTACTTATACTCACGCCCATTGTTCCCATTGGGGTAGGCAGAGACTATCGATCGCCACTTTGTACGATCCAGGCAAATCACTTTTGCTTCTGTTACATTCATCATTCTTCTCATACATGCTCTTTTATTCTTCATACTTCGGACGCCGGCCTTTTTGAGCACACATGTATGTGTGCATGTAGCAAAGAATTTATTTGTAAAAATGTTACAAGGAATATCTAGTCATAAAACTTTATTTTAATTCTAATTTACTGTTTTTACAATGAGTGTGAACTATTCGATATAAATATGTTTGAGAAAAGTTAAGTTTATCAATCATATACCTTTTTATAACTGACACTAAAATAAATATTTTGAATATACCGATGAACTTGGCAAAGAACAATAATATCTTCATCAATACGTCTAACGCGGGTTCTCAGCTGGTTCTGGTTACAAAACTGACAATGCATTTGCTTGAAGATTTTTTGCTACAAAGTATTTGATTTACATGTGTAAGTCCTAGGAAGCCTTAGACTTGTCTTCTATAGGTTGAGCCTTGATAGCAGTTTCATAAAAATGTATTCATTGGATGGTGATTTTATGAAAAATTACCAGTTTATTTAGAATACCAACCAGCTCTACCCTTAAATAAATCGACCTTTGTTTTAATACTTTAACGTGAAAACTATCAGAAATGTACACATGAAACCAAAGCGTAACATTTACAGCAAAGTATGCAGGAGATCGGTTGGTAAGTAAATCTGGCCTTGTTTTTTGCAGTACTTGTTTTATAAAAAAGGAAATAATTGGTGGACTTTATTAGAACATATTAAACATATTGGTACTATTGTTGGAGTAGGCCACTGAAAAACTCCATGGTTTTATATTTTCTTTATAATGATTGAATATTTTATCAAAATAGTTTTAAGAGCTATTTTTGTGGTGATGTATAAAGTATAATCCTATTCTTTTATTAGAACGGTGGAGTTTTGGATTTGTGCTCATGTTATTTTCATTTCCAGTGATATTTGCTGAATCTCAAAAGGGGAATCGTTTGATCAAATATGGGGGATACAAGTTTTACAAACACTCAACGTCCAAGTACAAGGTACGATGGGCTTGCTCTACCCACTACTTCAAAGGTTGCAGGGCGAGAATATACACCAGTTTAGAAGATAATGTTCTGTCTGTTAGCAACACTCATAATCACCCGCCGACTATCAATAATGAGCAAAATCCGTCTCGTATATTATTGAATTATAGAGCACAAGAATTGTATTAAATATGCTTATTGTCTCACAGTTATCAACTCAAGAATAGGTTATGATTTTGCAGCTTCAGTTATATGTTAATTTTAATGCCCTATAGTAACATGATAATAATGATGGTAATGATGGTCTGATGAAAGGCTCACACTGTTGGGAATTCCTATTTACCATTTAAGAAATACATACAGAGCATATTAAATAATTCACACATAAAAATAGCATTTCGCAGTTTTTTGTTTTAATACTAGTTTGAATGGTAAACTTATCGCACACGCATATATTCCTCTTTATTTATGAAATGATAGCCAAACGACCAGAATATATAACAACCTTAGTATGTGAAATTAGTATATATAAATTTTATTTATTAAATACGAGTATGATATGAAAACTTAAATGGCTAATTATATGATCAATTATGAGAGGATGGGTAATAAATTATTGTCTATTTATTTAATAGCATAAAAATGAATAAATAAAAATGATTGTAAATACTTAAATCGTTATCTGATACTCTCACTCTTATAAATTAAGTCAAAAATCATAAAATAATAGATATATTTAATGTATATGAAGAAAAATCGTTGCAATAATGAAAAAATATACAAAACTAAATAGTTATTTTTGTTTCTGATTGCATTTACTACCCAAAACCTGTGTACATATGTATGAATCTTTATATTTCTTCATAATTTTATTTTAATTTAGATTTAACCTCACTCTATTCAAATATCAAACTAAACTACTTAATCACCCTACCATTGTCGTCGTCCAGGTGTAACAGCGCATTTCACGACCACTGCCCGAGGCAACCTAGTTTTGTTTCTCGGCGATTATAAGTTTAGAAAGAATTCCAAAACCGGAGCCAAGGTGCGCTGGCGATGCGCCACCCACGAGAGGTATCACTGCAGGGCTGTCGTGCACACCGTCGGCAACGATATCATATATCTGAATAATGACCATGTCTTCTAGAATTTAGATCTAATACACATACATACCTATATTCACGCCATTAGTTCCTAATGGGGTAGGTAGAGACTATCAATCGCCAATGACCCTTGAAAACTTCTGTAGCGTTGATAGCCTAGGTCTTATGGACTGAGTAAATGGGCGAGGCAGAGCTCTCGGCCAAGTACTTGGTGCTTATCAACTTTGGATAGATCGGCTGACTGTGCGAAAGAAGTAGCCTATTTCACAGTCTAAGCCGAGGAGCTTTTTATTGTCTTGCTCATTAACTCAGAAGTTTTATTTTAGGTTTTCCTTACACGAATAATGATATCATGTCAACAAATTAAATAATTATTTGTTAAATAATATTATTCATTTCTGATGATATAGGTTTTTATTATTCGTTATGTGTAAAAATTGGTTTATTTCGTAAATTGAAGACATGTTTGTGATTATTGAAATGAAACTATTTTTACATCTATCTGTTTGTTTTCTTGTTTATCAGTCATGAATTGCTTTCTTCAAGTTTGCATTATTTTTGCACCCGTTTCAATATCCGGTAAGTAAACACAATTAGGTTCCAAATTGCGACTATTTGGTTAGTAGTTTTCAAACTCGCAAAGAAACTAACGAACGATCTTTTTCATTTATTCACAGTGACCTTTCTGACCTCAAAGACGGGTGTGAAGTTGATCGGCCTGGATCAGTACATTTTCTTCAAGTACAAGAAATCGCGGTATCGAGATTTCGATATATGGAAGTGTAGCACCCATTCAGCTGTCGGCTGTCAGGCTGAGCTACACGTGGTTGATAAGAACGTTAAAATAATCAATAGAGTCCATAACCATTAGGGATAGATTCCCAAAAAAGTCCCGTCATTTTTCATATTTAAAGTAGGTTGGACCATTAGCGTCGGCAGACACTTTTAAAGCAAGAGGTTTGCCAGCATAGTGCGGTGTCGATAAATCTATACCAATATAAACGAATAGCTTTATACATCTTTGTAAATAATACTATTGTGAGACATCCATATATATATATATATATATATATATATATTTGTAAATAAAAGATGAGTACAGAGTTATATTTTTTCAGACTTGCAGGAATAATTTTTAAGTATATTATATTTTGCACTTAATTTAAGTTTCATGTTTAATTTAAGAGGCATACACAACTGTTGTAATTTGTATATTTAGAATGTTTTATTAAAGAGCTTGTTCCACTTGTCAACATTTAGACGTTCTAAATCATTCTGTTTCTAAATTTAGTCAAATGAAATGTCATTTATAACGTTAGGCTTCTAATAATAATGTATTATATATCATACATACATACATACATATACTCACGGCCGTAAATCCCAAAAAGGGGTAGCCAGAGCTTCAGAGCTAGAAATTCCTCAGCCACATTTGGAAATTAATAGGGGAGAAGATGGAGAAAATAAAGTATCGTTGGTGATTGGTCTCCAACCGCATCGCCTAAAAACCACTTAGAAAGCCCCACAACCTTAGTCGCCTCTTACGACACCCTCGGGTAGAAAGGGGTAGTGACATTCTAAGCCGGCACTACACGGAAACATATCATCTGAAATCCATATTTGAGTAATACTAACGCAACGTAGTAGGGCTACGGTTTTACCTCCAAAAGTTTTGAGAACAATGAAATATTTTTACTTTTATATTGATGTTTACTTGTTTTTTGTTATTACTTATCCATTAATTTCTTCCTCATTCATCACATACATTTATTATATTATCATGCATGCTTTTATATTTATCTCATTTCGGAGTTTTTGCCTATTTAATATTTTGTGTGAAAGATTTGAAAAGGTTTCGGTACATGAATAGGATTGGTAGAAGTATGTTAGAGAAATGGATATATATACGTAATATGTCGTCGCTCAGTAAATGAAAGTGGGATGACCCGTAAGAGATCAGATAGAAAGCGTTTTGAAAAAGCGGGAGCAATTTCGTAAGTCCGGCCGGATTCACCGCGCGCTCTCGCTAATTTTGTTTCATAGTTATTGTGTAATAACAAGCTTATGTCCTGAGAAATATAATAAAATGTCTAAATTGAGTAAACTTTTAAACTTTAGTAGATTAAGCCCTTTACATGTGTAAAAATAGTAATTAAATGAAATAAACTGCAGCGTAAAAAAAAGTTATACTAAAATTCTACTATTTATTGAAGTGAAATATTTTTTAAGTGAATAATAATCCAGTTATCAGATGATTTAATAATTTGGTCCCTATTGGATTAAAACAAATTTATGTAATCTCATAAAGTATAATATAGAAAAACCTGATTTGCCGTGTAGTGCCGGCTTAGAATGTCACTACCTAGCTCTTTCTACCATAGGTTCATAATAGGTGACTTTTTAAGTGGCTTATACCCCTTCTTGCCATAATATAATGTAAGTTAGTGTTAAGTCGTTAGTCAGTAATAAACATATATGGAACAAGCAAACACGTCGTTTAATTACGTCATTGCATTAATCAGGCACCATTTTTAGCGATGCGGTTGGAGACCCATCACTAACAATACTTTATTTCTACTATCTTGTCCGCTATCAACTTCCGAATGTGGCTGGTTTCTAGCTCTGAAGCTCTGAGAAGGGGTAGCTACCTCTTTTTGGGATTTATGTA
Source organism: Bedellia somnulentella (assembly GCA_963576735.1). NCBI lineage: Eukaryota > Metazoa > Arthropoda > Insecta > Lepidoptera > Bedelliidae > Bedellia > Bedellia somnulentella. The sequence continues at coordinate 14,677,251 of OY755181.1, forward strand.
TGTAATCAAAAAGGTTACATATGTTTCAAAAAGCTTTTATTTGATTCTTTTAATATATTTTTTTTTACAGCGCCGATGTTTGTGGTATCTCAAAAAGGACGCAAAATGATAGCACTGGGCGAGTACAAATTTTCAAAGAGGGCTAATTCATTGGGTCCCAAAATAAGATGGTTCTGCTCAACCCACACGTATCGAGGATGTAAAGCTAATATCATTACTTTGGAAGAAGAGATTATAGACATTAATAACACGCACAATCATTGAATTATTTACCAAGAAGCAATCAAACTTGTTGGTCGAGCCATTTCTTAAGTTTAGTGATCTATTAAACTCTAGACTAAAAAATAATGTTTGAGTTTGTATTAAACAATATGTATTTTTATTCATATAACATGATATAAAGCTACAAAAAAAAGAAAAATGGAAAGAAAAAAGAAAGAAATAAAAAAAAGATACAAAAAGAAAGATAGAAAAAGGAATGTTGAGATGGTTTGGGCACATAGAGAGGATGGATGACAGTAAATTGGTGAAAGAGATATATAGAGCCAATGTGGAAGGTAATGTTAGTAGAGGACGACCTCGGAGGACACATTTGGATCAAATAGAAAATGTGCTCAAAAAGGCAGGTGTCCGCAGTATGAAGAACAAAAGAGCATGTATGAAAAGATTGATGGATGTAAACGAAGCCAGAGAGGTTTGCCAGGATCGTACAAGGTGGCGATCGATAGTCTCTGCCTACCCCAATGGGAACTAACGGCGTGAGAATATGTATGTATGTATGTATGTATAAAGCTACAAATGTACCTGATATTTGGAATAAATGAATAATAGTTACCATATTGTGTATAGGTGCTGTGGTCTTATGTATAACTAGAAAAGAAATAAACTTCTATATTCTACCATCTTATCGTATCAATATTCCAGAATTTCTCAAATCCCCCTTTAATCTCATTGCAGTTAATGCTTTAACTTTTTTTATTCGAAGGTGAAATGGGTTCCAAAGATACGAATATCCCGGATATTGAGACCGTAGAAATGTTTACAAATGAAAATGGAAAATCAATGCTTAAAATAGGCCAATTTAGGTTTACGAAAAATAAGTCGAAATTGAACAAAATATGGTGGCGATGTTCCTCGCACGGTTCCAGAGGTTGCCGCGCTAAGGTGCAGACATTTGATGAAGAAGTGTGCTCAATATATAATAAGCATACACACTCCTAGAATTGTTACATAGGTAATATGTTGTTTTTATCTTATTTATAAATGCAATATTCCAGTTATGTTAATAAATTAATTAGAACTGTTTTCTTTTTTTTTTACTTTGTGCATTTTTGTTTTTATTCTAATTGTATTACATCAATATGTTCATTTTTTTACTCAAGCTTTTGTTGGATGACTGTTATGGATAAGAGCAGCAGACGCCAAACAAGTAGATATTTTTGGGAAGGCTTATGTCCAGCAGTGGACGCGGTGTTAACATTAATAATTACCAAGCAGCATAGCTATTATCTAATTACATCTGAAACCATTACTTACATATTTATACATATAAGGTATTTTATAGTAGGTAATTTTTATTAAAAGGAAATGCATAAACTCTGGGCTCTAAATATAAAAAATGGGTGGTTGTATCAGATTTATAAATTCTTCAGCGAGCTTCAGAAAGAAATGCATTGATTATGATATATATAGTTTAGTCTCATAGTAGCGTCTTCAGTTAGTAACATTGTTTTAATTTAATATGACCTAAAAAAAAAGTCAAAAAGTTTATTTTTCAAAATTAAGTTAACAACTAACATTTTTTGAACGCTACGATAAACATACTCCTTTTATTAAAAATAAACTTCAGCCCTAAAATTACTAAACACACAACAGATACTCTTAACCCGATAATTTCTAAAACAATATATTAAAACACTACAGAACAGAGAATGTATAAAGCATATTTTACAGTTGTATTCACCATATCAAAGAAAGGCAAGCCTATTGTCATAGTGGATGGGTACAAGTTCTTCAGGAAACGTTGCCGCGGCTCCTACGAATACTGGAAATGCTCGTCGCACCATAGCAAGGGTTGCAGCGCTGTCATTGTCTCCGTCGATAGAGATATCGTCAAGATGGATAATCAGCATTACCATCTGGGTTCACACAGCCTCTTAGCCAAATTTATGTGATACCCATTGGTATTTGTTATGGTTTTTCGTTGACTTCAGCATATCTTGTGTTCTATGAGTTGTTGAAAAAATTAAATAGTATTTGTAAACATTTTGCGTGATTAAAGATAAATAAAATTTAGAGTTACCCAAATTAAAACAGCACACCTTATCCACTATATAAGATGTTGTTGATTTCTTAGATGTTGCAATAATTAACCCGCCTGCTAAGCGAGTTTAACACAAGTGTTTCAAAGAATATTATGTAGTTTTTTTATCTAGTGGGACATACCTTAAGCAATATGTTTGTAAATAAATGTAATAAACTACGGGCTGTTAATGTATGAAATGTCTGTTGTTTTAATAAAACTTAAATTAAATAATATATGTTTTAATAATCTCATATTTAAAATAATTTCAAATTTATAATAGTGTATTAGTATTATTGGTGATGGTAGACAAATAAAATTTAAACCAGTATTGATATGCCCATTGTTTCAGTAAAATTTATACGAGTTGGGAAAGTGAATAATCCATTGGCAAAATACAAGGAATACACTTTCAACCGACAAAAGAAGACAGCGGAAGGAATGAGGTACCAATGCTCCAAGAAGAACTGCCGAGCCTACATTACCATTCATGAAGAATTTGCGACGCTGATCAAAGCTAAAGTTGACCATAATCACGATCCACCACGTTTTTTTGTTGATCCTTATGGCACACATTTCAGAATATAGAAAAATATATATTATTTGTGTTATGGTTATTAATATGTTGAATGAAGCTGTTTATTTGTCAATTATCCTCTTATATGCGATCTAATCGAATCACTATAGCCAGATTCAAAATATGATTCTATAGCGCAAGCAGCTGTGACGAGGTATATCGTATGCATATGTGCATACTTATAAAAAAACGCGTATGCCTAAGAATCTTTAGAAATGTTTAAGACTAATACAGTATGTATAACTTATAAATATAAAATGTATATTGTAAAATATGTTATCAAATAAAAAGTTGTGTTTGTTTAAACTTTTTTTTACTTTACCATTTAAAAAAAGTATTATCTTTAGACTCCTAATATTTTTATTTACGTGTTTTTTTACGAGTTTCGATTAATAATTGATATATTGTAGTGTAAAATAATTAATACTCCATTCCATTATGTCTTGTACAGTACATCTACTTATTGTTGTCGCTAACGTACTGATCTCGCCATTAAAAGGTTGTCTGGAGGAGATTGCTCTTAGCGATAAGACCGCCAGTTGTACTTCTATTTAAGGTTTTTGTGTATAATGTTTACACTGTTGTGTACAATAAAAAGTTTCTATTCTATCCTATTCACAGAATATAAAGTCAGAGTTGAAGAATTCGTAGAATACTTTTCGGGTAGTACAAGTCTACTCCATACTAAATCAAGATGTAAGTTGTGTCCAAGAAAAAACGATAAAAAAGTGAGAAGAGCTTGCCTAAAATGTAGGAACGCGGTTTGTCCTGGTCATCGTCAAGAGTTCATATTTTGCCAAAAATGTATTCCAGTGGAGGCTGAATTGAAGCCCAAAAAAGTTATTAAGAGAAGAAAATAAATTAAAGTTTTGGGTCGCATGGCTGTGGATTTTATTTAACATTAAGTAAAGTTGTACTAGTATGGTACAATTTATCAAGATAGAGTGGAATCACTAATGAGTAACAATGTAAATCAATAATGTATGTATGTATTTATATATCGTAAAATGTGTCAAATAAAAATATAGTTTAAAAAAACTATAAGACATGCTTTTGGAGCGCTTTAAGTTCTGCCTATAAAGTGAAAAATAATTCCTAATTTTAACTGCAAATGATGGTAATGAATGGTTTTTTTACTACAGAGAATGATTTAAGAAAGATCCTATGGAGGCGTTTTTAAAACTAAGTTAGTTAAAGTACATGTATTATTTTAAAGAAATCTAAAGGTTTCCATTTTAGAGAAAAACAAAGATAGAATATTATATATTATATATTAGATTATATTATTAATAATAATAGAATCTTTGAATTAGTGACATATTTACATAAATTGTTCAGATAATAAATACACTATATGTAAAAAAGTTAAGATTTAATTTGAGTAATGGAAAATTATTTACTTTCAGTGACGTTGATTAAAACGAAAAAAGGTAAAATGCATATCCAATATGAAAAAAACACATTTTACTTAAAGCCCGGAACATCGAAGAAAAATAAAAAGAGGTTTTGTTGCACCCAAAACAAGTACTGCAAGGCGTGCCTCTATGTTGTGGATAATTGTATTGTAGCTATTTATAATAAACACAATCATGATAAAAAGTAAAATTTGTTTAAATATTTATTACTACATAAAATGTTCTCAAGATTATCTTTCTAAGAAATATTTTATTATCAATGTCACAATTATAATTACTATCAATTTCTAAATATCAATATTAGCACATTTATACACATTTAAATTGTTAAAAAATAAAAGCTATAATCTATTCTAAACACAACAACACACAAGCGCTTGGTGGCAGGGTTCCAAAAGCAAACAAAGCTAGCTGCATTGCCCCTCTATAAGGTACGCTAAAATGTTCTCCGCTTCTTAGCTCTTCTCTTATCCTCCTGGATACCAATACGGAGAACTAAAAAATTGATGCTGCATCTTAGGATTTACTCGTATTTACTTACTTATACTTACGCCCATTATTACCATTGGGGTAGGCAGAGACTTTTGATCGTCAGTTTGCATTATCTTTCCAAATCTCTCGTGCTACTACACAATCATTATTCTTCTAACACATCCTATTTTATTCTTCTCACTTCAGACTTCCGCCTTTATAAGAACGTTTCCCATCCCACCTGATCTCAAAACGTTTTTCGGGGCCGTCATATTTCTTTCGCTACTTTATTTTCATCTATCCGCTCTATGTGCCCAAACCACCTAAAATCGTTTGCAATCCAACAATCATGTAAACAAATATGGCGGACTGACATTGACAGCGTATTGTTTATGCCCATAGTGATGTCATAGTGTTCGAATTTAATTTAATTAAATTTATTTTTCTTATTATTTTAATTTTAAGTCATAGACTATGGCCCATAGTTGTATAGTTACTAAAATAAAACTGAATATATATAAAAAAAGTGTTTATTAAACAAATTTAAATCTTCGTCTTCGTCATCATCACTTTCAGTGTGAGTGAGTTTCACTTCAAGTGTCGCCGGTGACCGTAATTATAAATGGAACCACTGTGTCATCGCTTGCCGTGTCTAAAATGTCTAGCCAAATCGTAAAGCTAAACAAAAGTCCAAAATGAGAATGCAAAGTCGTAGAAATCGGAAACAGAAAACACTAATGCACAGGGAACCCACAGAACAGTGAATGACTGTGAATGGCCACCTGTAATTTTTTAAAAACTAACCATTATTTTTATGGCTTAGGATACAATCCGTTTTGGTTAATTATATTAAGCTCTTGAAAAAAATTATATTGACATAACATAACATAAACATAACATAAACGTTCACACCGTTTATCCCCGAAGGGGTTGGCAGAGGTACCAATACTCCTGAACTCACATGGCAAGCGCCATCTAGTTTCCAGAGAAGGTACCCACGTTTTGCTTAGACAGTGTACTCACGTGATAGGGGGCAGGCCCATCGCCGTTTTGTACGAATACACTGTCACATGACTAAGTACAACTCAGCCATGTGGGTTTCCTCACGATGTTTTCCCTCACCGTTAGCAACCATGATAAATTAACCACACATTTGACTTTAGAAAAGACAAATTGGTGTAGGCCCGTCCCAGGATTGGAACTCACGCCCTTCTGTTTTTCGGGCGGGTGTTCTACCCACTGGACTATCATGTCGCTTAATTAAATTATATTGAATTCAAATAATATTGAATTAAAATAATTTATTAAATTAAAAATAAAAGATGACTTCAGATTACTAACAACACTAACTTTTCAATGACTTATAGAGTTCGATGAGTAAAAAACTAAGATGACAGCTTGTCAAATACTTCGTAATTTTTACGTTGCAAATGTTTTAACAAATTTAACTTATAAATACAAGTTAAATCGTGTTGAAGATAATGTGAAAACAATGGTGCGTTCGTTGAAATCAGACTATGTTCATAATTGATGGTCAAATGTATGTGATGACGGAGTAATCGTGACAATTTGGTTTGTTTACATGATTGTTGGATTCTATTGCAAACCACTGTAAACATTCCTTTATAGAACCACTATAGAAGTGTCTATATATATATTGATCTTGTATGTATATATATATATATATATATATATACAAGATCAATATTTTTATATAAAAAAATATAGCTCTGCAGGCATTACCCCATTATGCATGCATAAAAATATTGCCGTGCTATTTGATCTTATATTTCGCAACTCTTCATACTAACTCACAGCTTCTGAACATCACGTGACATTGTCACCTGGTGTTTAGAGTAACCACGTTTTGCTAGGGGGCAGGCCTATCGCCGTTTTGTACGAATACACTGTTAGATGACAAAGTAAAACTTTAGTTTTTCCTCACGATGTTTTCCTCACCGTTTGCAACCATGATAAATTACTTAAACATATGTCTTTAGAAAATTCGAATTTGTGTAGGGATTTGAACCATCATCGTCTTCACGATAAGCGATGTTCTACCCACTGAGCTATCACCACAATTCACACTAATTTTTTTTTGTAATTATATTTAATTCGTATTTTTATTTTGGTTTTGGGAATTTGTACCTCATCCTGTTTCCGGGGTTCTAATGAAGATGGCCAAGAAAAGTCAAATGCTTAACTAATATGTTGATTTTTAGGTTTTAATTTCATCGTTTTGTAATTACTTCAAAAATAACACTTTTTTTTAAGTAAAACATCCTCTATATATATCTCATTTTGTTTTATTTAATTACTTACATGCAGTTTTTAGAATGATTCATTTATGTTTATTATTTTAAGCCTATATTTTTGACTTCAGTTTATTTATTGGTATAACTTCTTGAAAATTACAATTGTGATGTGTCGTGTGTGTTGGGTAATCTAGCCTTAAGGTGAACCCTGATCTAGTAAAGTTGTTTTTTATGTTTAAAAATTCATTATAAAACAAATAACCTGCAGCGTTTGGTTCCAACTAATGACTGATTCAAACTAATTTCAGAATACGGAGACTTCAGGTTCATAACGTCTCGGAAAGGAAACAGACTGATTTATGCCAATGGGTACAGGTTCTATGAAATGAAAGATAAAAGACAAAAACATTCATATAAAAAGCGGTGGTTGTGCATGGCACGGAAAAAACATGGCTGCAAGGCAAGATTGTATACTATCCGAGATTCCATTGTCGCCTACGCGAAAGTACATAATCATATTATTTAACCGGACCATATCAGCCATAATTATTTTCCTATGTTTAAGTTACGTCTGTATTACTTTTTATTGAGAAATCAATGTCATGTATAATATGAAGTATTATCTTGTAAATATTGAATACAAAATATTATCATTTTCATTTCATATCTAATGTTTTTCATCCTCACAATCCATATATGTTCCCACCGAGAGGCTCGCACCTAATTTAAATAGATTGATTTTGCTATAGTCCAGTGGCAGACAAAGCAGTCCAGTGGGTTGCTAGTTAGGCGAAATTTATGATACAAAACGAACCATGTTTTTTCATGGTTTTTAGTTCAAAACATCAAAAGCGCGCTATTTTTAACTTTTTAAGTACTATACCGACTGAAATTATTTAATCCTGGCGACCCTAATCAGGACAATGATATGAACCTATATAATTATTATACTGTCGCTGATTCTTGATAAGTGTAAAAAGTTTGAATTAAATCGGTCCGTTTAAAGTGGGTCTAGATCGAGTTCTAAAGGAGTCGGTTACACACATACATACAGGTGGGAGCTAATATAAGCGTGTTATAAAAAGGGTCGTAATGATCAGCCTGTATGCCTGCGCTTATGGAAATTAATGGCAGCACTAAAGCAAAGTAAGTAAAGTAACTCAATGTCAAAACATCTGTTACCAATAAAAAGGCTTTCTGGACTTTGTTACTATTATGTTCGCATGCATTGGTCTCCTACTATTTTATGTGTATCTGTGATGTGAATGTCGTAGTTTACCTTTCGTAAATTATAACCATGCCCACCACTTCATATCGTTTTCAGTTTACTATTGTACGACTAAAGCGGACCGAGAAATTATTAAAATTGGAGACTACTCATTTTACCCTCAGATTAGGAATGATGCGACTAAAAGGATAAGATGGCTTTGCCGACGACGAGGCTGCAACGCCACAGTGCATACAATCGAAGATCAAATTGCTCGGATGAACAATGTCCATAATCATTAATACGGAATTATTATTACCTAACCTACAGAACATTTTATTCATCGGTTCATTTCCGTCACGAGTGTAAATAACTGTAATGATTTTCCATAGACAATCAGAAGAACCAAGTTGTTAAAATGCCTAAGAACTTATAACTGATGAATTTGTTGAAAAACACTACGATAAGTAGTTAGTGAATATGGCGCTGTTCTATCTTTCCTTGCATGGATTGCGAGAGCTTTGTTCATACATACATACATATATACACTCCTATACCGTTAGTTCCAATTGGGGCAGGCAGTGACTAACAATCGCAATTTTGTGAATCATACTGTTGATAATAATATTTTTAAGACCATTCTTAATCATTAAGATCGATGATCTTACCTTATTGAGATAGATATATACAAACACACAAAGTACAACCAATGTGACTAGAATACATTACCGACATTAAAACCACAGAAATACCTATACATTAAATAATAGAAAAACGAAGTTGTAACACCTATGTGTGTGTCACAGCACTGAAAATGGGATCGAACTCAGTGTTAAAATTAACTTTTCGTATAACCCAGATTTTTGTTATATTCGTGGGCTGAAAGTGATACTTACCAAAAATTTAGTTAAGGTTAAGTAATTATTTATAATTCAGTGTAAAAGTATTAAAGAAAACTACAAGATAAAAAATTAAGAACATACCAAAATAAATATAAAAACATTGAAACAAAATATGAGTAATAAAATGTATAGCAATTATTTAAATCTTATAATTTCCACTTCATTCGCAGTTCACGTCACCTCAATAGCCGCTTTAACTCATCATTCGTAAACCACTACCTTCGCATAGGATGAGTGAGATTATTTCAACTAAACATGTGGTGAGAATTCGGTTCTATAATTAATGTTTTTTATCTTAACAGTGTTTCGATTTGATCAACATGTTTGAAATGTATGTATTGAGGGTTTGCAAGTTTTCATTGCATACTTATTTCAATGAGTAACTCCTAAACATTTAAACAGTACCTGCAATTCAAACCCGTATTCCTTTGCATCGTCGAGTTTTTCTATCTCCCCGTACTAGTTCTTTATCCATTAAATCTGCAAAGTTTAATTTAAGCGACCATCAATGTGAGCAAAGAGGTTGTATTAACTTGGATATAAACTACTTAGGTACTTCATTAACTTTGTTTACTTTATATGTAACTAATAAAATAATTAATATAATCTTTCACAGTTAGTTAAAATAAACCCAATTATTATTCCAGATTGCGTAGAAAAGATACCTATTGCAAACTATGATGGGCATGACGCATTCTTCGTCAAATTACTCAATGGCACAGATCGAATATATATCGGCAAACATACTTTTGGTATTAAAAAAATATCAAAAACGACTAAGAGATGGCGCTGCTCCCTCCATACTTCAAAAAAATGTAAAGCCATTATAGTCACCAGTGGTAATAAAATTATTAGCTCGATGCACAAACATTCGCATTTATAATTAGTAAAAACTGTGCTATTGTATGAACAATAACTGAAAGTTGTCATTGATAACCGCAGCGGTCTTTGTTTGACACTTATTATTTATTTAATAATCATATTTTTCTTGATAATGTATGTCAAGTTATATATAATTTATTAGTTCCTTTTGGATCTCTATTATTTTATTTTAATATAACTTAGTAATTGTAATGACTACGAATATAATTGGAATGGCCAATTGTAAAATAAATACCAAATAAAAATTAATATTTTATGAGACAGTTTTACTCAGAGAAAATGGTGAATCCAACACATCCCTTATTATCATGTAAGTATATTTTTATATCAACAAAATGTTTATTAAATATCGCTATAAACCAAGCTATCGTGTTCTATTTACAGCAATTCCAAAAACCTGAGTCTTTATATGTATTGTTTATTTGTAGATGGCGCGGATGGCGCTCCGACATTTGTGACGTCACGCCGTGGTAAAACACTCATCAAATTCGAAGGCTATACATACGGGCTCCGGTACACGATGGGTGACAGGGCTCGCTGGCGCTGCTCCACCCACAACTCCAAGGGGTGCACGGCAGTTATAGTCACCGTTGGAGACCAAATTGTTAGGGCTGTTAATAGACATACGCATTAAGAACAAACTGGCTATATGCTGCTCCGTATATTGCCTTTTTTAGTCTGTGATTTTAAAATTTAGTGGAAAAGTCATTAAAGTATATAAAAGGCACAGCCGAATGGGACTTGAAAAGTCAGAGTTCAATTCGATAATTACATATAAACTGATATTGATAAACACTGAAAACTTACGTATAATTTTATAATATATAAAAATAATTTTAAAGAAATTTTAATAGGATATTTTTAATATTCGTTTTGCCATGAAATAATATATTTACTGCCAAATATGCAGTCATACACTCTATTATTGTTTTAGATTTGATATTTTTTAAATAATGTATTCATTAAGCAATTAAACCAAATACGTACATAACTTAAGAAATAACATATCTACCACCTGTAACATTTCAGATACTAAAAGCAGTAAAAATATAGTGATAATTTATTGTACTAGAGACATTTTTCCATGAGATGAATTTATTGATATGAAATGAAAGGCTATTATATTCACTAGCTTATGTTATTTATTACTTAGTCCCTTTCCCATTATGGTTTGTGCTTTATTACTTTCTGAAAATAAGATCATTTTTGCTAGATATTTTTGTTTAATCCCATCGTATTAAATCATATCGACGGCCCCTACGTAAAGTATCGTAACTGCAAAACCTTAACTTTACAGGAGAGCAATTCGAATCTACCACTTAATATAGTTTTTGGCGCGTAATTTGTACAGTTTCGACAGTATTCAATTGAAAAATGGTCTTAAAAATGAATAAAATCAAAAAATAATTAATGTACATCATAGATACTCATAGATTTTGATTGATATTGATACTCACACAAATTTTGATTTTTGCAGTTACGATAGTTTACGTAGGGGCCGTCGTATTATTGTTATGTTGGTTTTCATTTCGATTCATCATACATTTAACAAAGTCGATGTGTGAGTAAAATTTTTGACGTTATCTTCGTTTTGAAATAAGACTTTTTCTAATATAAATTGAAGAATATCATATTTATCATGGTGGTTAACGGTGAGGGAAAACATCGTGAGGAAACCCACATGACTGAGTTGTACTTAGTCATGTGACAGTGTATTCGTACAAAACGGCGATAGGCCTGCCCCTATCACGTGAGTACACTGTCCATGCAAAACGTGGGTACTCTGAACACCAGGTGACAAAGTCACGTGATGTTCAGAAGTATTAGTACCTCTGCCAACCCCTTCGGGGATATTCGGCGTGAACGTTTATGTTATGTTATGTTATGTTATGAATATCATATTATTATAATCTATTAAGCTTTGGTCAGATGAATAAAATAAAATAATCAATAAAATTATCTTTTTAACTTAGACCTTGCAACGTTTAAGTGAAGATGTTTAGTAAGGAAATTTGAAAATGCTTGTAAATTACAGATGCAGAGGCGTTTTTTGAATATTCTCAACGAGGCTACCCCATCCTCCGATTGGGTGCATACAAATATTATCAACATGTGCAGACAAAAGATGGAAAAATCAGGTGGAGATGTTCAACACATACCTACAAAAGATGCAAAGCTGTTTTGTATACTTACAACAATCGAATTATTAAATCAACAAATGAGCATTCATGTTGACTAAGTTTGAAGTTTTTATAAGCTGATTAATATTATTAGTTACACATATAAGTCATAAATCCTATCCTACCTAAGCTAACGACAAGACAAACGAACGAGTAAGACATGAGATATAATTATAAACCAATACTAGGCCATTAGTTGAACTTCTAGCAGATAACTCCCTATCCTCCAGAAAAAGGCTTGTAATCAGTTTCTACTTAGACTTACGTACTTAGTAAAACTATCATACAAACGATTTAACTTATATCAATTGAATTTATATTTTTATATGATTTAATATGTGCCATTGAATAATTTAATTTATATAACAAAAATATAGCCGTGAGTATATTGTTACGTACTGGGTTCTTAATTTGATAAATACCAGTCACACTTTCGTGCAATAAGGTGTAATTATATTTATTGACCAATAACGCACTTTACACAACACAACAAACACTATCGATAATTAACTATCGATACTCGCACTAATTAACAACACTAATTTACTCCGTTATAGTAACACTGTCCACACCGTTAAGCTTATTTCCGTAATCCGTATATCACTGCGCTGTCGTATTTAATTTCTTCGCTCTAGTATTTCGCTTGTTCTCGCTTTAGTTCTTCGCACTCGAATCACTCCGTAGCACGCGTCGCTCTTTATATATGCCAAATCTCAAATACGCGAATATTACAGAAAGTTCTAGTACCACATTCTCGAAAAGTCGATATTCGAGAAACATCTAGTAATTCCTTTACTTATTAGAATACTAGTAACGCCATCTGTTATCTAGTAGTGGCAAATCCTATCTCCTACTTGCGAACAGATGTCGTAACATTACCCCCTCCTTACATTAATACTCGTCCCGAGTATTATTGCTTCCATGGTACTTCGCAAGTCGATCGATGTGAACTATTTTCCAAGCCCCTCTAGGTTGGCGTTGAATTCTGTACGTTACATCGTTTATTCTAGTGACCACCTTGTACGGTCCTTCCCACCTATTTTGTAACTTAGGGGACTTCCCTTTCTGGCGAGTTGGATTGTGTAACCAGACGAGCATACCCTCTTCGAAACGCGGCGTGTTAGCTTTACGGTCATATCTGGTTTTCATCTTTTCACTAGCATGTAAACCATTTTCACGCACTAGGGAATGTACATCTTGCATTCTTTCCCTCAAATCGCTTACATATTCAGTTACACTCTGCGGCTCATCTGGTGACCCTCCTGTCAACAAATCTACAGGCAATCGTAGCTCTCTTCCGAAATTGACGAAAGCAGGTGTTTCCTTCGTGCTTTCGTGAACAGCTGACCGGTAAGACAGTAAAAATAATGGAATGTGTTTGTCCCAGTCCTTCTGATGTTTTTCAACCATCTTCGCCAACTGTCTCTCCAGTGTTTGGTTGAACCTCTCCACCATTCCATCTGACTGAGGATGATATGGCGTCGTCCTGGTTTTATGCATTCCAAGCAGTTTGCACACCTCTTGAAATACTTGTGACTCAAAATTTCTTCCCTGGTCAGAGTGTATCTCCAGGGGCACGCCAAATCGACAGATCACTTCCTCAACCAGTTTTGTAGCCACAGTTATTGCTTCTTGATTGGGTATGGCAAACACTTCAGGCCACTTAGTGAAGTAATCCATCACCACCATGAAATATTTATTTCCGGACTCTGATTGTGGAAACGGTCCAGCCACATCAACGGCAATCCTCTCCCAGGGAGCTCCCACATTGTACAACCGTAATCCCCCTCTACTCCGGGTCTGCGGACCTTTCACCGCGGCACACGTTGTACATTTCCGGCACCAGTCCTGTACGTCGTCCCTACAATGAAGCCAGTAAAACTTCGCACGAACCTTCTGCAACGTACGATTTACCCCAAGATGCCCGCCCGAAACACCGTCATGTGTTTCCCGCAGTACATCTTTAACCTTGGCTCTGGGCACGACCAATTGTAGGTGCTCTTCTTTACCGTTGGGTTTCTCCCACCTCCGGTACAGTAGACCATTGATCAGAACCAGGCTGTTCCATTGCGCCCAGTAAGCTTTCGTACTCACTCCTGTGGACGCTACTTCACTCCAAGCCGGTTGATCGTGTTTTTCCTTCTTCCATTTCATGATGGGTCTGAGGTTCTCATCTTCTTCTTGGGCCTTCTGCATAGCTTCTGTTTCCCATCCATCCAATGGACAAATTCGAGTCACTTTCACGACCTCCTCCTTCGACTCTTGCTTCCTACAATGTTTACAGTCTTCCGGACACGGTCTACGTGAAAGCGCGTCTGCGTTGCCATGAGATTTACCACTACGGTGCTCGATAGAAAAGTCATACTCTTGTAGCTGTTCGATCCATCGAGCTACCTGTCCTTCCGGGTTTTTGAACTGGAGAAGCCATTTCAGTGCAGCATGATCAGTTCGAAGCTTGAACGGTCTCCCAATCAAATACTTGTAAAAATGCTGTAAGGTCTTCACTACAGCTAGAAGTTCCTTTCTCGTGACGCAGTAGTTTCTTTCCGCTTTAGATAGAGACTTGCTGAAATATCCGATCACAACTTCCTTGTCACCTTGGATCTGTGATAACACTCCACCAATAGCCATATTACTAGCATCGCTGTCAACGATGTACTGTCCCTCTGGCTGTGGATATCCAAGGATAGGTGTCTCGCAAAGCCTCTTCTTCAGCTCATTGAAAGATAACTCGCATTCATCATCCCAAGAGAAGGTTTTCTTATCTTCAGTCAACCGATGCAATGGTTTGGCGATCTCAGAAAACCCTTTTACAAAACGTCGATAGTACGAGCAAAGGCCGAGAAAAGCTCGCACGTCTGTTTTGTCCTTTGGCGTCGGCCATTTCTGCACAGCTTCCACCTTTTCCGGATCCGTCTGAATTCCTTCTTGGCTGATTACGTGTCCTAAATAGTTCACTGAAGTTCTAAACAGCCGGCACTTCTTCGGATTCAGTTTCAGGTTTGCTCCACGAATTTTCTGAAAGACTTGTTCCAGGTTCTTGAGATGGTCTTGGAAGCTTTTGCCTATTATGACCACGTCGTCGAGGTACACCAGGCAAGCCTCGCCAACCAATCCCGCCAACGCACACTCCATAAGCCTTTCAAAAGTAGCTGGCGCGTTGCAGAGACCGAAAGGCATGACGTTAAACTGCCACAAACCCTTTCCAGTTGAAAACGCAGTCTTCTCTTTATCAGTCGGATGTATTTCCACCTGCCAGTAGCCTGACTTGCAGTCCAGGGTTGAGAACCACTTCATGCCACTCAAAGTATCCAGAGTGTCATCTATTCTTGGCAAAGGATAGCTGTCCTTCTTTGTCACGTTGTTCAGTTGCCTGTAGTCAACACAAAACCGTGTGCTTCCATCTTTCTTCTTAACAAGAACCACTGGAGAACACCACGGACTGGAGGACGGACTAATGACCTTCTTCTTTTTCATGTCTTCGAGCAATTCTTCAACTTCTTTCTCCTTAGCGATTGGGATTCTCCTTGCTCTCTGTCTAATAGGTCTTTCGTCCCCTGTATCAATTCTGTGTTGCACTAAAGATGTTCTGCCTAAGTCCCCTTCTGCATTTGAGAAGATGTCAGCATATTTCACCAGCAACTGTTTAACCTTGATCCTCTCCAAGTAAGATAAGTCATCCTGGATCTCACTTAACAAGTCAGTTACAGTTGAATTATCGACTTTCACTTTGACTTTCCCATTTGGAGAATGACAGCTCCTCATCCAGACTACTTCTTCACACTGACCAACTACTTCACCCCGCTTAAGCTGTACATCTTCTTGGTCAAGGTTGACTACCTTCACTATTGCCGTCTTGTTGCTTGTAACCAAAGTTCTTGCTGTCAGAAATTTCCTTGGCCCGTTCTTCCCTGTCTCTTCAATCAACACACAACGATGCCTCTTCTTCTCGCTGTCTACAGGTAACATCACCGGAACCAACTTCTGAGAACGCGCAGGAATATTGATGGTTTTCAAGCATGTCACTTCACCGACGGGACCACCCAGTATAAAGATTTCTTCCTGGCCACACTTGAAAATTCCTCTCGTTATGTCAATCCGGCAGTTATATTTCTTCATAAAGTCCAGTCCTAGTATGCATTCATCCATTATCTCAGCCACAATGACTTGATGAGTATACGACGTCTCGCCAACCATCATCCTGACTGAGAGTTCACCAAGGACAGGTATTCGCTGGCCAGAGGCGGAGAGTAGCCGACACTTAGTATCTCTGCTATACTTGATATTCGCTGCTTTCACCAGTGCCGGATTGATCACCGTTCTAGACGCTCCAGTATCAAGGGTCATCTTACAGTCTTGATCATTGACACAGCCCAATATCACCAAACTGTTCCCGTTACAGGCTTGTGAGATGGTCATTGTCGGGGCTTTCTCCTCTCTAGCCAGCACCTGCCCCCCGGTCCTGGCTAATGCTCGTTTTGCGGCAGGAGCCTCTGCTTGCCTCTTTTCTTCCTTCCTCAGCGGGCAACTTAATCTCAAATGGCCCCTTTTCCCGCAGCCATAACAAATCGGTCCAGTACTCCTTCCGACGGGTGCTTTAATGACCTTGACGTCCTCATTTGCTTCCGCAATCTCACGAAGTCGATGAGTTTGGCGCGTATCCTGGCGGCAAGCTTCAACTTCTAGAGCGTTCGCCAAGGCATCCTTGAGAGACGTGTGGTGTTGAAGTCTCACCGCTGTTCTCACTTCGATATCTCTGATGCCGTCGACGAATGCTTGCACCAGGTTCATTTCCACCGTCTTCGGATCTACACTGGGATAGGCCTTGCGGACGAGCTTCTCGATTTCAAGGGCCCACTGCTGAAGTCCCTCTCCAGAACGCTGGACCCTATCACGCAGCTGAGCGCGGAACACGTGCTCCAGGTGTCGCTCTCCATAGCGAGACTCCAACGCATCCAGCAGGTCCTTGAAACCACCACTCGGAGTCGGCAGCGCCTCTATTACTGACAGTGCTTGACCTCGGAGCGCCACCGTCAGTGCAGTCAAACACTGTTCATCAGTCCAACCATTGGCAGCCGCAACAGTCTGGAACTGATGTCTATACGCCGACCAGGATGTTGTTCCGTCGTAGGGAGGAACCTTCACACGAGGACCATGGACAGCTACTACATTCTCACCGGAGACAACCTTGACCGGTCGTGATTCAAGCTGCAGAACCCTTTTCTCCATTCCGCGGAAGTCGGTCTTCATGTCATCGATATCTTTCTCAATAGTGGTTACCTGCTCCTTCATCTGCTCTACGTCTTTTTCCACAGTAACCACCCGACCACTGACTTCATTGACCGCAGTGAGAACTTGTGAGAACTTAGTTTGCTGTTCCTCGCGCAACTCACGAACTTCTTGTTTCACAACACCCTGTACCTCCGAATGTATGTTTTTTTTAACATCCTGTACCTCCGAATGTATGTTTTTCACAACATCCTGTATGCTTTGTTGTGCTTCACGCATGCTTTGAAACATTTCAACTATCATCGTCAAGTCAGTATTAGTTGCGGCCGCCGGCGCCGTTGATGTAGACGGCGCGTTAGTCACCGCGGACGTCTCCTCTGGAATGTCACTCCGAGGGTTCGTGACCGATGAACTCATTTCCGACAGCTGTTCACCCTCTGCGGCTTTCTGAGCGCGTGTCTTCACACCCTCTCTTCCGTCTTCCTTCGGCATAACTGGCATCTTCAAATCCACTTCTGTCACCAATTGTTACGTACCGGGTTCTTAATTTGATAAATACCAGTCACACTTTCGTGCAATAAGGTGTAATTATATTTATTGACCAATAACGCACTTTACACAACACAACAAACACTATCGATAATTAACTATCGATACTCGCACTAATTAACAACACTAATTTACTCCGTTATAGTAACACTGTCCACACCGTTAAGCTTATTTCCGTAATCCGTATATCACTGCACTGTCGTATTTAATTTCTTCGCTCTAGTATTTCGCTTGTTCTCGCTTTAGTTCTTCTTACTCGAATCACTCCGTAGCACGCGTCGCTCTTTATATATGCCAAATCTCAAATACGCGAATATTACAGAAAGTTCTAGTACCACATTCTCGAAAAGTCGATATTCGAGAAACATCTAGTAATTCCTTTACTTATTAGAATACTAGTAACGCCATCTGTTATCTAGTAGTGGCAAATCCTATCTCCTACTTGCGAACAGATGTCGTAACAATATGTAACAAAAAATAATATTACTTGAAATATTTCACCCTGGCAGTGTATATATAACACGGCATTACGACTTAGAGGTGCTAGTTTTTCTGAATATTACCTACCATATATTTTTGATCTAGTATTCAAAGTCCGAGCTTTTTAACTAGACTAAATTGCCTTATACCCATTATTAGGCATGTCGGTTACCGTTTCATATACATATAATATCGTTTTCAGGTAATCCATTAGAACTTGTCCCTTCGCGTAAATCTTATGTCGGAAAATGCGGTCGCCTTCTCAAAGTTGGTTTGTTCACTTATGGCCGCCATAATGTAGGCTGTTCGAAATCACGAACATGTAAAGCATATTTCCACATTTACGATTATATGATTATAAAATTACATAACAATCACTCCCATTAAAGCATACTTAAATTTGCTGTGCTTTAATTTATTTTCTTATATTTTTGACGTCTGCCTCAGATGTAAATGGAAGCTACCTCATTTTTTAGAAATTAATGAAATTGAGTGAAGGTTTTCTTTTTTTAACATTATATTTATAAGCTTTACATCTTAAAAATTAAGTCAGATTATTCTAATTACATTTAAGTGTTAGATTCATCAACAATAATTTCAGTAGCCAAATTTGTACAATGTATTACTTGTTTTAATTGAGTGAAGGTTGCTGTAGATGGATTTTAGATTGCAATTAGGATAATGATAAGTTCCCCGGCAACTTATTTATTTCTGTTATATACTTACACGCTCACGTTACTCGTTCTCGCAGTGGTAGATGTAGGCTGGTATTATCGTTTGCCACTTAGTTTTATCCTTTCGCGACTTGGTTACATTAATCCATCTTTTCATACAAACCATTCTGTTATGTGTACCTTTAAAATTATTAACGACTTAGTGGTTCTTTTTCTAAGATTCTACTATTTATTTGATTTTCCTCTCAATTATTTAGTGTTTCTATTTTGCAGAGGATACGCCAGTATTTACAAAGTCGCGACGAGGTAAAACACTAATAAAAATAGGTAAATATACCTATTCTCTAGATTCTGTAGCCGGAACGGGAAAAAGTAGATGGCGCTGCTCTACACACTCCTGTAGAGGTTGCAAGGCTTCGATTTCGACTATGGACAATGTGATTATAAAAGTTTTGAATACTCATAACCATTAGTAAAAATTTTTGGACAAAATACTGTTGTTGTGTATATACGAGTACGCGTTGATTTGATCAAAAATATATTTTTGTATATTCAATAATCTTATTTATTTATTTTATTAAAAAACCTTTTTCATTAGTTGCTCATTTTACGGCAGAGATTTATTTCATATGGACATACAACGCAGAAACAAAATCAGGCCGAAACCTTGCCCTAGGTCATTTGTTTCTTGGTTTGTCAAACTAAAAGATAAGTTGTATCTCTGATATTTAGTAGGTCAGGTACGTAAGTGGTATCTGTGATAACAATTGCTTGTTTTATAATAGCTTTGCATTTTTCACAGTAATTTCGGCCATATTTACCACATCACAGCGTGGTAAAGATCTCATTAAAATAGGCAAATACTCATATCGCTTAGATTCAACTTACAAATCCGGAAGCAAAAGATGGCGCTGTTCGACGCACTGCCACGGAGGATGTAAGGCTTCGGTAATGACAGTAGAAAACGTGATAGTTAAAATTGGTTATGAGCATAATCATTAGAATATTTTATTATAATAAAAATCTTGTTCATGCAATTAGGCTGATTAAGTACAAAGAAATATATATCTTAGAAATATACAAAATTAATTAATAAAGTTAATGAAATATTTTTTGACTCCTATTATTTAACCTGTGCAACGGAATGAAAACCAAATATAATAATACACCAAGTATTACCTCCGGAATAGTGTTAACTCCGGTTTTGTGATGCAAATAAATAAACTATACCCTAATTTAATGCGTATACCAGTGTAATATATATATGCAAGGAACCGATAAACAATCTAATTGCTAAAGCCTCAAAATTTAAAGTGGATTTTATTGTTTTTGCATGATATACATAAATGCAATATAAAGGTTAATTATTGAGAAAAATAAAAGACTATGACAAAAAAACTTACGGGCGGATGATATTTGTGTTAGTAAATTTTGGTGCTTCATTATAGAAATGGATGAAAGATGATCATTTGAATACAATGCAATATGTCACTTTTTGTGTTGGGGTCAAGGTTATAATAGATTTTACTGTCATTAATCACCATACTTATCAATTAAAATTAAACATATTATGAAAATAAATCAAAGGATCTTCTTTATACGATACCATAATATACTAAGCAAGGGTTTCGATCATACATTAAAATCTCGAATAAAAAATTATCATTTTATGTAGGTTATCTCTGATCGACTGAACAAACTTGGAAAACAAAAACATTTAGCGATAAATTGTTAAACCTTTCAGACTAACACTATTTGCTCAGAGTAATTTGGAAAGTACTCCGTTATACATATTTATTGACATATTATACAAACTATTTTCTTTCATCGGCAGGTCCTATACCAGAGTTTACTTTATCGCAACGAGGTAAAACTCTCATCAAAATTGGATCCTATACTTATTGTGTGAACACAACAACTTCAACGGGGAAAACTAGATGGCGCTGTTCTACACACTATTCTAAAGGATGTAAAGCGACTATAATGACTATTGACAATAAAATTGTCAAAATGTATAATAACCACTTGCATTAGTTAACCAATTAATATTATTTTGTATATTCAGTTACTTTTTGTTTCATTTTCTTCTCTTGTTAATTTCTTTTTTTTAATTTGCGGGACGCACGAAAGTCATAGAGAACAGGTTTATTATTCTTTTATTTATAGCCAAACCTTTTTCTTAAATTTTTTTTTATTTTTTTTTTTATTTACTTCCTTTTTTGTTACTCACAGTTACTGAGCCCTCCTTCGTGATTTCGCGCCGTGGAAAGACACTCATAAAATATGGGGCTTACTCATATAGCTTAGAGACACAAAAACCAGAGGGAAAGTGTAGATGGCGATGCACGTCACACTACTCTAGGAAGTGCAAAGCTGCGATAATCACTTTGGATCAACATATTATTAAAATGTTGCGCGAGCACTCCCATTAACTTTATATTTTATACATAGATACTTAATCATGTTAATTTTGAATTTGTTAACATTTTAAAATTTGATAATATAGTTTATTTTATTATGTGTATCTTTTACTTTACTAGTTTTACTTTAGCAGTCTGTAAGTGCAATTTAAGGGTAATTGGTTTGATAATATTCAGGATAGGTAGTGTTGATTCTTTGATTCAAAGAAAAAAAATGGAAACAATAAGGTAAGAACTTCATAAGATAAATAGACAATTAAATAAAATTCATTTCCACAGAAAGCGTGGTTTATGTAAGATCACGCCGCGGAAGAATGCTATTGAAATATGGAAATTACACGTATTATATTGACACGAAAGTAGGGGCAAGAGTCAGATGGCGCTGCACTTCTCATTCCTCTAAGAACTGTAGGGCAGGAATTATTACTTATGATGATGTAGTTGTCAAAGTTAGAAATTACCACAGCCATTAATTGTTAAAATTTCATGTTTATGTGTGATTATATTATTTTAAAAGAAGTAAAAAATATTTATTTATTTTATTTTCTTTGCGGGGCTTACAGCTAATAGATAGAATAGATCCAATGTGAACTTATCATTATAAAAAGTAAATTCATTGCAAGATCTGATAAGATAGGCATAACGTTATACCAGTTTTATAACTATTTTAAGACATAAATGAGATGACGATTCTTCAGTTAAGTAGAAAAAATAGTATAAGTAGTTAGAAATCATGAGTTATCAGTTTATTTGTTTTTGAGTTTATTTGTCTTGAGGACACGAAATCAACATACGCGTTCAAGATAAAAATCTTCTTATATTATAATAATTATTAGAAAGGAGTTTAGGAAATTTTCATTAAACGATTTACCCAATTTAGTTGAAATGTTGGAATGCAAACTCAGTTAGCAGTTAAAGCACATGATTAATTTTACAACTTCTGAATATCACTTAAATCGTATAACGATATCTGATTTTGAGTTGATTTTGGCAGAAAATTTCTAGGTGAATTTATACTATACTACTACTAGTGGTACAGTTTATACTATATTTTGTCTTTATCTTGTTACTTAGCTACCGAAGTGCAGTTTATCCAATCGCGGCGTGGGAACCCGCTTATCAAACTGGGTGATTTTACGTACTGTCGGCAATACAATGTGATAAAAGGGGGTATGAAAACAAGATGGCGCTGTTCCACACACTACTCAAGAGGATGCAAAGCTGCTGTGATCACTGACGAAGCCAAAATAGTCGAAATAATTCGAGAACATTCACATTAGGTATTGATGTAGTGTTGTTCTTCTTAAGGATAGTTAGTGTTTTGTTATTTCCTGTTTTTTGTTATTGTAACATAGTATTATTTTGTCATTTAGGTGTTATATTTTATTATTTTTCGTTACGTTATTATAGTGACAATGATAATTGTAATGTGCATAATATACATTGAATAAATTTGAAGTATCTGTTGATATGTTTGTGTGAGAAATGCGTCTATTAGCCTTTCTTTTAGTTTAGTTTTTATACGAATCTAATGATGTTGTTGGGAGAATCTATGTCGAACCGTCATGCAGAAAAATCATAGTTACTGTGGCTACTACAAAATCAACTTTTCAAACAAAAAATATTTGAAAAGATAGTAGTGATGTGCTTGTATCTTTGAGCGATATAATTCTAAGACTGCCGATGTGCAGCAACGCATGGAGTATCAGGAATTAGAAAGAAAGAAAGAAAGAAAAACGTTTATTCGCCATTTGTAGGCACAAGAAGAACAAGTAACATAATACAAAAAATAATTTACAACTTAATCTTAACAACATTTAAAATAAATTAGTTATAAAATAAAAAATAATAAAAAACAAAAAAAGACGAACGAATCAAATTACGATAAAAAAAATAAATAAACCGTACTGGCATTCACAATTTGTATTTGTAATATATTTTAATACTTCGAAAATTTGGTGGCTATATTTGACATAAACTTATACAAAAAAGAATTCAAGTGTATAGACTTTTAATAAGATTAAAAGTTTTACTCAATTAAAGTATAGCATTAATTAGTTTTTTAGTGAATAGTTGCAGAGTTGAAACATTTTATGGTATATAATATAGTAAATAGATTCAATATACATTATTTTTACCTTTCCTTAGACATGAAAGTACGGTTTCTCCAATCGCAGCGTGGGAACCCATTTACTAAACTGGGAGAATTCACGTACACTCGGCAATACCAAACAAATGGGATCGGGGGCAAGAAAACCAGGTGGTGCTGCTCGACGCACTTTACAAAAGGATGCAAAGCTGCTATTTTCACAGTCGAAGGCAAAATTGTCAATATTCTGCGTGAACATTCACATTAGATACTAAGGAATGTCAATAAAGAGCTTGTTCCATTACACTTTGTCGTTGCTGAATTCAGACGTCCTTCGAAGTTACTGCCGCAGAAGCTTGTTATTCCACTACACGAATTTCAGTTTGAACGTTATTCCACTAGTCTGAATTCAGATTCTGTGGCTTTCAGACGTCTTCATTCAGACAAATGGAATAAGCTCTTAAGCAGTATTAAAATATGAGAAGTATAATTTTAATTGTTTTATGTTTTTGTTATTGTATCATGTTTTTATGAGTTATGCTAAATGACAACTTGCTTGTTTTAATGGCTGTGTCTTTTTAGTTTAATGAAGCTCAATTTTCTTTTAAACACTCTAAAATGGTCTCACTTTCCCCAACGAACGATGTCGGATAATTAGGAAAAAACATTCTGAATTGTGATATACATTAGTATTTAATAATTGACAAATTTTTGAGTTAACATTCCTCGGTCATACATGTGATAGTTGAAAACACTCCACTCAAAGACTCAAAAGTTCACACTGCATATCCCTGAAGGGGTTGAAAGAGCTACCAATATTTCTGAACATCACGTGATATTGTCACCTGGTGTGCAGAGTACCCACGTTTTGCTTGGTTTCATGTTAAAAACATCGCTTAAATAACATATCAAACTTCATATGTGATTGTTTAATCTAAACTTTTTAGAAACATACTATTTGTTTTAAATTTGATATAACGATAGCTGTCGTCGTGTATGAATTGTACGTTCTTTAAACGAGTGACATAAGGTATATATTTAATGTTGCATATTACATTACAGATACTTTTAAATTAACTATATAGTTTAATAATTGTTTACAGAGGAGATCGAGATTCAGTTGGTCACGTCAAGGCATGGTAACACTTTGATCAAAATAGGCAAGTATTCGTTTGGGTTAAGCAAGCGACACGGACTGAAAACTAGGTGGTCCTGCTCTAGTCATCATTCAAGAGGATGCAAAGCTAGCTTATACACAGTCGAAGACAAAATAATTTCTATAAGCAACTTACATACTCATTAAAAAAACAAAAGCATCCAGTCTTTTTATTTACTTTTATTTGAACGCCGGCAAATACTTTTTAGAATACTATATTGTACATGTTTTATCGGTATTGTTTCATATAGTATATTGCTTTATTGTTGGATTATAATTACTATAATTAACTTCGGTATATTTGCAGGCGAAGAAGAGATGGGGTTCACTTTATCACGGCAGGGAAAAACATTGATTAAAATCGGCAAATACACGTACGGAGTCAGCAGACGGACCGCCGGAAAAACGAAATGGCAATGCTCTACACATCGTTCGAAAGGATGCAACGCTTATATTTTTACTGTGGATAATATTATTGTGAAGCATGCTAATAAACATAGTCATTAAGATGTACACTATCTCCATACGATTGGCCATCATTCCAGAAGATCAATACCAGCTCAAATATTACACCAACAGTGTAGCATATTATGTACAATAATTTGTGACATAATGGTTTCTGCTGCCATTAGACGAATTGTTTTTACTTACTTACTAATTTTTATTCACTCCTATTATTTCCATTGGGGTAGGCAGAGACTGTCGATCGCCGCTTTACACGACAAATCTCTTGCTGCCCTCAAATTCTTTATTCAAATAGCCAGACATATTTGTTTTGCCTTGGATAATCGTGTGGAGTTAGGAAAAGGGGAAATATAATAGAATTAATCAATATATTGTTAATGCCGCTATAATGCCATCTGCTTGTTAATGTTTATAAGCATAAGCATAAGCATAAACATAAGCATAAACGTTCACGCCGAATATCCCCGAAGGGGTTGGCAGAGGTACTTATACTTCTGAACATCACGTGACTTTGTCACCTGGTGTTCAGAGTACCCACGTTTTGCATGGACAGTGTACTCACGTGATAGGGGGCAAGCCTATCGCCGTTTTGTACGAATACACTGTCACATGACTAAGTACAACTTAATGTTTATGTAATCAAAAATTATGGGAATATAATGATGGTTAGATATAACTCATAAATAAAAGATGTTATTAAAGGAAAGAAAAATTTCGACACTGGCGGGGCTCGAACCCGCGACCTTCGGGTATACGCCCCCGTCGCTCTGCCAACTGAGCTACAGTATCAGTTGGCATCCAGCGCGAAATTTCTCTATCCTTTGTTTCTTTTTTACACGTTCAAGTAGTGTTTGCGTTTCCTACCTCCGAATAAGTTAAAATTCGGAGGTAGGAAACGCAAACACTACTTGAACGTGTAAAAAAGAAACAAAGGATAGAGAAGAAACAAAATTTAAAGGTCGCGGGTTCGAGCCCCGCCAGTGTCGAAATTTTTCTTTCCTTTAATAACATCTTTTATTTATGAGTAATAATCCCCACATGAGGAAGTCATGTCAAAAAACATTAATTTAGTTAGATATAAGTTTGTTAGTTTGAAAATGATAGATTCATTGTTTCACTTTATTGGGATAGATTTAAGATTGTAAAGTAATGTTTCAATAAATTGTTCTTTATTATGTTGTTTCTTTTTAATCGCCCATGCAGGATATGAATGGATTGAACTTAAACTATTCTTATTGAGTTCTGGCTATAAATGATGTGGCTTAACGTTTTTAAATAAAAAAAGGTATACCAAGTTTTTTGTTTCTTTATACTGAAGCTATCATTAGTTGTGTGAACGTACTCTGTAAAAATATATATTGTTGTTTTTTTAAAATCACCGCAATTGCTTCAGTTCAAATACCCGGTTTTATTAACACTTAATTAAGATCAGCATAGAATATCATTTTATAACCCAACATTTCTCGTGTTGGTTCGATCTTGCAATAAAGGGTAAGGAATCTCAACTGGCTAGCTCTGGTTACTCCTTCTTTCGATTATTTAACAACTCTACCTCATAATCAGTCATTGATGGCAAGTCAAGACAAGCAGAGTTCAAAACCGTTGAATTAAACCTTTAAACCTTTGCATTTCTAGTATTGTTTTTTAATCCACATCTAGAGGTTATTTAAATAACAATTTTACAAAATATTTTGTTCTAATACAAACTGAATGGGGTTTAAGAAAGATATGTGATTGAATCGGCTTCCTGTTATTTTTAGATACTGCCGAAGCTGAATTCACTGTTTCGCGACAAGGTAGACCTCTAATAAAAATAGGCAGATATTCGTACGGAGTCACTAAGATGAGTGGAGGAAAAACGAGATGGCAATGTAGTACACATCGTCCTAAAGGATGTAACGCTTTTATTATTACTGTAGACAACGTTATTGTACGGCAAATAAATAATCACAACCATTGAAGTTTTGTTTTTTTTATTTGGTTTATGTTGAGAGATAATTTAAACATTTATTTTACAATCTTTTCCCCACCTAACTTTCAAAAGTGGCTGAAGATTTTATTGATTCTTAAGCTCTGGCTACCCCTTGTGAGTATATGTATGTATCTATAATTTGAAGCTTCTGGGTTGGGAAGGTCTTCGCATCAAATTTAACAGCGGGTACATCACAACCGAGGAATTGCTGATTAGAAAGATATCGGCTTCTTGTTATTTTCAGATACTGCCGAAGCTGAATTCACTGTATCGCGACAAGGTAGACCTCTTATAAAAATAGGCGAATATGCGTACGGAGTCACTAGGATGAGTGGAGGAAAAACGAGATGGCAATGTAGTACACATCGTCCTAAAGGATGTAGCGCTTTTATTATAACTGTAGACAACGTTATTGTACGGCAAAAAAAAATCACAACCATTAACGTTTTGTCCTTCTTTATGTTGAGAGATAATTTTAACCTTCTGGGTTGGGAAGGACTTCGCATTAAAATTAACGGCGATACATAACAACCTGGGAGCTGCTGATGATAGTGTGGTTATGGCTAATACACGGATGATCTGAGTAAAATGCTCAATGTTCTTAGTTGAGACTCTTAGAGTGTGGGTTTAAATATATCGGTAAAATCAATATAATGTCAGATAGAAAAGACGTACACACTATTGAACGCAGAGACTCTACATTAAACGTTTTTGACTATGTATTTACCAACAATTTGAGAACTAAAGCAAATTTTGAGAATAAGGTCAGCCGTCGCATTCAGTTTGTATCTCTATATGGAGTCTTACTCAGGATGGTACATACATGATACATACTAAAATACATAATACATGATACATACTCAGGATATATTCCCATTTTAAATTCCATAATGTCTGAAGACTAAGATCTTCTTTCCTACTAACTCTCATAAGAAGGTTCATCTCTGATGCTACAGAGATGGCTATGATATTAAACCTATGGCGATAGGTAAGACGTAATGTCAAAATATATATTTTATATGATGTAATGGTAATGGTAATACATAACGTATGTTAGAAATAACCCACGTTTTATTTAGCTTATTTCTAATTGTGTCATTTATTTCATTGAACTATGTTATTTAATGTTTTATATTTATTATTTCCAGATGAAACAACAGCTAAGTATGTTTTGTCTCGACTTGGCAAGAGGTTGATCCAAATCGGTAGATATACGTTCGGAGTTGTTAGCCAGAAAAATGGTAAAACAAGATGGCGCTGTTCCACTCACCGGCAAACTGGGAAAGGCTGTAACGCTAACGTTATTACTATTAATGATATGATTGTTAAGCAAATTAATAATCACAACCATTAGATTTATATGTACAAATATTATTACCAGTATTTACATAAAAAGCAAGGAAATAAAAAGGCTCAGCAACTTTGTAGAACTTTGTGCAGACATACTTATATCTATGTTTTTAGTTTCCATTGGGGGAGGCAGAAAAAACTATTGCTCTTTTATATGAACCTTTAAAACATCAAGTGCTTCCTTCACATTTTATCATACCTTCTTTTTTATTTCTCAAACTTTGAGCTACTATATTCTCTAGTTTAACTTTATGTGTCCCCAATGATTTTCTTCTACTATCATTGCTATACATATTGATTGGCTCTATGTATCACTTTCACCACTCATCCTTTATAAATTGCAGCCAAATTGTTTATGCTTCAGTCATATTTGAACTTAAGATTAATAATATTAGTATAAGTATTAGTTTGGCATAAGCGTATTTACATTTAGTTACCATTAATATACTAATTGCTGTCTTGGTAAGATAGAGCTAGTCTTCGAATTTGCTTCTTTTTTTAACAAACATACAAGAGTCGTCAGAGTTTCAGAATCATAAGATCTTCAACCACTTTTGAAGCTTTGTGTGAAAAAGATTGTAAAATCAAGAATAGTAGGTGATGGGCCTTCAAGCACATCGCCCAAACCTTCCTTAAAATCTGCAACACCCTAAGATGCCTCTTACGGTACCCGGATGCAGAAATGGGTTTGTGTTATTCAAACCCTTCACTAAAACATAAGCTTTTTGAAACCAAACAGCTCACATAACATAAGCTTTTTGAAAACGATTACTCTTATTTCTTGGTGAAGGAACGTACGGAGATATGCTTTGTGAATGATTTATTTTGCTATGGATTAATGTCTCAAAGGTTAATATTTATTTTAAAACAGCCAGTTCGTTGAGTTAAATTTACATAATTTTTTTTATTAATCATGGTTCTAAATATTGTGTTCTTATTATTTATGATAGAATTTTATGGTCCATAATTGAATTGTGTTCTTGTACTAATATCGGTTTTCCTGCAAGCAATGAAGCGTGCGCCCTTCAAATGATGTCTAGATGTTTTTGAAAAGTATTATTACTCAAAATTTTGTGATAATGTCTTTTTAAGTAGGGTATCAAGTAATAAGTTGTGATAAAGTGTAAAAAAAAACATATGTGTTGTTATTTACCTCAGATGCAGTGATTTTATATTTCCTATGATGCGAAGTTGTGGATCCTACATCTATTTAATGATATTAATTTGACATTCATATTGTTTGTATAAATTGTATTTGTCATTTTATGATGGCTTAGAATGTGACTACCCCTTTCTACCCTCGGGTGTCGTAAGAGGCGACTAAGGTTATGGGCATGTTTTAATGGTTTTCGGGAGATGCGGTTGAAGACCCATCACCAACGATACCTTATTTCTACCATCTCGTTCCCTTTCTAATGTCGCTGAGGAGTTTCTAGCTCTGAAGCTCTGGCCAACCCCTTTTGGAATTTATGGCCGTGAGTATATGTATGTATGTATGTTGTACAAAGTATGGGATCATTAAGAATAGATTTAAAAAAAAAAGATATTACACTGTTAGTAAGTACATACATACGCGCGTATACTCTTTCCTGTTGGGTTAGGCAGAAACTAATGATTTTCACTTCGTACAATCTATGTTAGTATAGTATAAACATAAATAGCTGAAAAATATTACACTATGGTGTTAAAAAAGAGTCACAGTAATTGCGGATTCAACGTTTAGTGAAAATGAATGAAATGTTGAAGTGATATCTTTATTTGACGACAGCCGTGGCCGAGTGGATACGTGACTAGCTTCTCAATCCCGAGGTTGCGGGTTTGATCCCCGCTGAGAGCAACATTTATGTGATGAGCATGATTGGATGTTATTTATATGTGTTTTATATAATATTAAATTTATCTTTGAGTTAGTATCCAATAATATACCGGTTTTACATAACAATAAAACCGATAAGAATTTATATACTCAACAGATCAACCAATGGTAACTTCATTCAATGGGTATAGACCATAGACAGAAGTAAGATTAACAATGCATTCTTCAAGAGCAGTGCAAGAGCAGTGCTGTATGTTTTCCAGAGGCACATCAATACAAGTCTTACTTAGTTTGGGGCTAACTTGATCTGTGTATAAATAATATATTTCTGGATATTATGCCGGTTTAGTGGACTATGGCTTAATCACAGGCATAGTCCATAGGCTTAGTCAGGGTAGACTTGAGTCTCGAGCCCCTTGACATCTGGGCTATTCTTGTGCTTGTTATTGATATAATTTTTAACGGGTAAACTCAGCTTAGAAAATACCGGATGGTAATGTTCAACTAATTTGTTTTATGATGAAATTATCAAACTGTCCTTGAACAGACTTAACCGTATTTTGTTTCAGATGTTGTTCAATTCGAGTTTGTTAAGTCACGCACTGGAAGTACCCTCATCAAAATTGGTAGCTATACTTACGGGCATTGTAGAACTCGCTCCGGGAAGATTAGGTGGCAGTGTTCTACTCACAAGTCGAGAGGATGTAACGCGTATTGTGTATCTATAGAAGATAAAATTGTTAAAATCTGCGACACTCATATCCATTGACCTTATGTGTAATTTTGTGTAACAATGTAATTATAAGTATTTTTTTAATATAAAGGCAAGATTTAATAAATTGTTTTTCCTTTTTCTTCTTGATACATATTTGTTATAATAATATATAAAACTAAACGGTGAAATAACTTATTGAGTACCGTCTCATCCAGTTATAAGTAAAAAACTTTTAGGGTGTAAATATTTATTTAAAAATTATTTATGTATGATTTCAAAGGGTGTAAAAATATTTAAATGTTTACCAATGCACTTTATTAAAATAGAATGGAGACCTTACCGTCCCGGAATCCGCGTCAGCCGTATGGTGTTTCAAAAAATATAACATACATACATAACATACACTTACGACTTATTTCACATCCTCGGCAGAGACTATTTATATCGCCAATTTGATCTTAGCAAAAAAGTACTTCCAGCTAAATCAGTTACACACAGACTTATACATCCACATTTCTATTATTTTCTGTTAAAAATAATTAAGTAAGTGAGAAGATAACTGTGTCTTAGACTCAAAAACTGGTGCCAAAGGTCCAAATTATATTTGAATGTATATATTTATTAATTTGTTTTCTATTTTTCAGTTAAAATAACAAGACAAAAATCACTTAGTGGAAGTAAAAGAACGAGGAGGTACCGAGAAAAGCAAACAATTGAACGCCCTGAGGAAAGAAGAAATAGAGAACAAATCCGGGATGTGGTTGGCAGGAACACTTTTAGGCGTAAACTAAGGGAGTCCTGCTGGCTCATCAGTAACCTTTTGTATTAAATATGTATATGTGTATTATACTTATCATTATTTACAAAAACTTACTTGAGTGAGTTCAGAAGTATTGGTACCTCTGCCAACCCCTTCGGGGATAAACGGCGTGAACGTTTATGTTTATGTTACTTGTATTATACTTAAATATTGTATAGCAGTAGTATAGTCCTTGACTTTGAATACGTCTTTACGTTGAAGCTAAGTTTCACTTATTGAATCCACACTTTTATTTTATATTATTTTGTATAATTGATATATAAATCGTAGTCATTATAGATATGGATGTTGTAATATTTAAATATAACATAACATAACATAACATAAACGTTCACGCCGAATATCCCCAAAGGGGTTGGCAGAGGTACTAATACTTCTGAACATCACGTGACTTTGTCACCTGGTGTTCAGAGTACCCACGTTTTGCATGGACAGTGTACTCACGTGATAGGGGGCAGGCCTATCGTCGTTTTGTACGAATACACTGTCACATAACTAAGTACAACTCAGCCATGTGGGTTTCCTCACGATGTTTTCCCTCACCGTTAACAACCATGATAAATTAACCACACATATGTCTTTAGAAAAGACAAATTGGTGTAGGCCCGACCCAGGATTTGAACACTAGTCGTTTGCACGATAACCGAGTGTTCTACCCACTGGGCTATCACGGTCTCATATTTAAATATGTATTTAGTTTATATCTCATTATAGGTACATTCTGTGTACTAACATACATACATACATACATACATATTCTCACGCCGTTAGTTCCCATTGGGGTAGGCAGAGACTATCGATCGCCACTTTGTACGATCCTGGCAAACCTCTCTGGCTTCGTTTACATCCATGTATATGTATGTGTATATGTATATATATATATATATATGTATATATATGTATATGTATCTGTGTACTAAGTATCGGAATTTGTCAACAAAACAAAAAATACAAATTATTCATCTAAATTTATTTAATCGCCTTCAAAGTAGGCCCCATCGCTTGCAATACAACATCTCCACCGCTTCACCCAGTCTTCCATACATTTTTCATAGGCTATTTGCGGTATGGCCTTTAGCTCATTCAGCGAATTTTCTTTTATGGCTTCTATCGACTCAAAACGTTTTCCTCGAAGTGGTAATTTTAACTTGGGAAATAAAAAAAAGTCAGACGGAGCCATATCAGGTGAATACGGTGCTTGGTCGAGAACTTTTGTTGAATTTTTCGCTAAAAACTCTTTCACTATAATGGCTGTGTGTGATGGTGCATTATCATGGTGCAGCATCCATGAGTTGTGTTGCCACAAATCTGGACGTTTTCGGCGGATAACATCACGCAAACGCTTCATGACGCCTAAATAATATTCTTTATTCACTGTTTCTCCCTCTGGAAGGAATTCGGAGTGAACCACACCACGATAGTCAAAAAAAACTGTCAGCATCACCTTGATTTTGGAGCGACTTTGCCGCGGTTTTTTGGGTTTCGGCTCGTTTTCGAGACGCCATTCTGAAGACTGTTGGCTTGTATGCATGTCGTACTCATAAACGCATGTCTCGTCGCCAGTTATTATACGTTTCATAAAGGTCGGATCCGAAGAAGCTCGGGAAACCATGTCTTCAGCGACATGCTTTCGCTGCGCTTTTTGAACAAAATTGAGCTCTTTTGGAACTAGTCGAGCGTCGACGCGTTTCATGCCTAAAATGTCAATGAGAATGTTGTGGACGGACTTAAAAGATATGTTCACCTCACAAGCCAACTCTCTCAGACTCATACGTCGATTTTCGAGCACTAGCTTCTTGATTCTGTCGATGTTTTCTTAGTTCGTAGCGGTTGAAGGTCTACCAGAACGAGGCAAGTCTACTACTACTTCTCGGCCTTCTTTAAAAGCCTTATACCATTCATAAGCCCTTGTTTTCGATATACACGATTCGCCGTAGGTATTTCGCAACATTTTTAGTGATACACCACATGGAATATCATTCGAAACACAAAATTTAAGGCACACTCTTTGTTCAACAATATTTTCCATTGTAAAAATCGCCGAGGACTCAATACTATGACCAACAAAAAATGTAGTTTAAAACAAATTAAATGACAGATCCCGCTCAAATTTTGCGCGCTAAATCAGTACAGTGCTACCAACATGCAGTAAAAAAATTTGAACGACCTCTTTTACGCGGGTCTTTTTATTGACATATTCCCGATACTTTTTACACAGAGTAGTATATGTAATAATAAGTAGCGACATTATATATTTTTATTACATTTTTTATATTCTACCGTTCGTGATTCTTGAGATGCCTCAGATGTCACTCTACAATGGTGCGGGCTGATCATTACTGTGAGTCGAAGGCTCACAGAAAATGCTGAGACAGTACCGATTCGCTGTTGCAGTAGCGCAAGAAGTACTGATACTCTGTATCTTATACTGTGGCGTTACAGTGTTGTACATGTTTTTGTTGTATTTTTATTGTTTTTTGTGTGTTGTATTTGTAAAATAATTGTTTTTCTTGTGCCTACAACGGCGAATAAACGTATTTTCTTTCTTACTTTTAAATGACATCTAAATATAGAAAAATTCGTGAATTGGCACTTGAAGAAAAATAAGCTAAGAGGAAAATTTGGAGGGCACAAAAGAGGAAGGAAAGGGAAAACAAGAGCTTGTCATTTATACACATGAATAAAATGGCAATAATTAAATATATTTTTATGTTTTACATCCAAAAGTACGTGGTATAATGATTCTTGATGCATATGTCAATTAGTGAGTACGGTCCTATTCTAACTTTCGCTGGCATAAACCGATTAGAATAATTTATTAATAAAGCACGCACGCTCTATTTGTTTTCAATTATTAACAGGAATCGCAGTTGAGTATGCCGTCTCAAAAAGGGGAAGAACACTATTGAAGATTGGTAAATATGATTATGGTAGTGCTAAAACCAGGGCCGGAAAGACAAGATGGCAGTGCACCTCGCACAACTCGAAGGGATGCCTTGCTTTCGCCGTCACTGTAGACGATACCATTATTAAGATGGGTAACGATCATACTCATTGAAATTCTAAAAGACGCTCATACGGACATCACTTATAGCTATATATATGTAGCGTACGGATATCAAGTACTAATGAAAAGATTATTTATCTATGATAAATAAATAGTGTTTTACTTTTCATCAGTATACTAATTTCCAAAGCTACTTTCATACCTAAACTTTTATCACCATCTTACTTTTTTATGGCCTCAGTTTTAAAATAGTGTTAAAATAGGAAGTTAAAAAGTACTTTTTCTCCTGTCAAAGACTTATTTACTAAAACAAGGGTTTGACAAAGCATTCCTCTCTGCATTTTTATTTAAATTTATGTTTTCCGCTGGTTAACTGAAGCTTTTAGTAACCTCAATTAATAAAATGTCGAAATAAAACAGAAGAATATTGTTACAGGCGGAGAGGTGGCGTACGTGACATCGCGGGTAGGAAGACCGATGGTTATCGCTCATGGATATACCTACCGGTATAAAGATGAGAAAAAATGTGGAACCAGGTGGTTTTGTTCAACACATGAGTCCAGAGGGTGCAAAGCATATGTTCATACTAAGAATGATAGGATTATAAAGTTTGGGCACACCCATTGCCATCCTGCAAGATATGCATAAAAGTGATGACTTATGATTATTATTATCTAGAATTATTATAAAAAGTATTAATTATTACGATATATATTCCACTTAATAGTCTGTACGTTGAATAAAAAACCAAATTGTGAAATGTACTCGTTCAGTTCAACAGGATTAAAATCAAACTAGAAAATATTTTCAGATACGTTTTTTCTCATATTCCGGCTATCACAATCCTTTCCTTTCAAAGTTTTAACTGATTGATTAAGTAAGCATTCAAGCTTGACTTTCTTCAACGTGACGAATAGTTTCAAAATGGTTTGTATTGGCTCTTAATTTTCATATAAACATGTTTCTTATACAAGTAAATTTAACAAACAAAATTTACGCCAATGTTTAGTCAGGTAATGCCAATAGTATTTTGTTCGCCGTTTGTGTCCCTATGACTGTGTTTCGAATTTCGATAAATAATCACTTATAAGCTATTTATATGCATAATTACATCTTTGCGCTTGACTATATTAACGATATCGACTTTCTATAATTCATTCAATTCAATTAGTACATGGGTAACCAAGTATGAGTCGCATGTAAAAATACCTTAATATAATGTGCTCTTGGCTAATCTATGTAGATCCAATCTAAGATTATAATTGTGTGTGAGAGAGAGTGTGTATGATTATTGAACTTAGCTTTAAGTTTGAATTTGGTTAGGGCTGAAAATCGGAGCTATCTGCTCATAGTATAGATCGAGATCTTAACTACTCTGTTTATGGTTTTACTGATCAATTCGATATTTTATATGTGACGAATAAAATCATTAAATATTAATATTACTTACTAAATATCCTTTTTCCTGGTTTTGGTCCTTGAGAACGGTTGCTTTTAAAACTTAGTAGCACATCTTATTCAAAAACAAATATTACCTTTTTTAAATATAGTTTTGGTGTGAATAATATTTACTAAGCAGTAAATAAATATATATATGAATATAATTAACCATTTATTTATCTTGCTACCATGATTTCCTTACAGAATCGGAGCAGAGCTATACAGTTGAATTTGTGAAATCCCGTCGTGGTAATACAATTATCAGTTGCGGTCCACATAACTACACTTTCAAACAAAACAACGGTTTGAAGACGCGGTGGATTTGCTCCAAACAATCTTCGCAGGGGTGCAAATCATTTATTATCACTTTGGAGAATACTATTGTTAAAATGAATGATGTTCACACACATAGTTGATGTTTTGGTGTTCTTAAAATAAATGAATCGGTTTATTTAATATGTTTTTAAATATGTATTTATATACGATATTGACAGTGAGTTTTTTTAAGTAAGTGAATGATTGAAAATGGCAGAACGTATGTATATGTAATTATTGGGTAACATTGACTCACCTCTTATCGTGGGATTTTAATGATACTTGAAAAAAAAACAGTTTAATCGGAACGAACAACTGTCAAAATGACTAAATTGTGAATGAACAATGTGTCTAGAAACACATCATTAATGAACTGCCTCATCTTTGGTATTGTGGTGCAAGAAAGTTTGTTAACTTCGTGGGTCTGGAAATCTTTTCGGTTTATTATTATGCAATATGCAGGTATTGTAGGAGGTCTAAATACTAAGAGAATAGAAGATAAAAATATGATCTTGTAACGCCCTCCGCGGACTAAAACAGGGCTAACAAAAGCTAAAGCCTAAAACTTAATCTTAAACAGTTACTCTATTAATAAAAAAAATAAGTTGGTATGGGTTTGTTCTCAATAATCAAATTTAATTCTTTTTTTTTACATCGTAAAATATTTATTTGGTATAATTAATCTTGTTTTCAGAAAACGCCGAACCACATTATATTAAGTCAAGTAGGGGCACTACTTTAATCAAAATTGGACGTTACACTTTCGGTTGCCAAAGAAATGGTATAAAAAGTCGATGGTCCTGCTCTACTCACAACTCTAAGGGCTGCAGAGCTCATCTCATCATGTTCAACAAAGAATTGGTTAAAATAGTAAACTCACATAGTCATTAAATCAATGCTAATATTTATATCAATAAATAGATTTAAAAATATTATTTTTTCTTTCTTTTTTACCTTAACGTCTATGTGAATAACATAACATAACATAAACGTCCACGCCGTATATCCCCGAAGGGGTTGGCAGAGGTACTAATACTTATGAACATCAAGTGACTTTTTCACTTGGTGTTCAGAGTACCCACGTTTTGCATGGACAGTGTACTTACGTGATAGGGGGCAGGCCTATCGCCGTTTTTGTACGAATACACTGTCACATGACTAAGTACAACTCAGCCATATGGGTTTCCTCACGATGTTTTCCCTCACCGTTAACAACCATGATAAATAAATGTTATTTTATTTAAGTATTGACATTGAAAAGTCATCGTTGACTCGTTTTGATAATTGAAATTGTAGTATATATAAATTAATTTAAAAAAATTGCAATCATCATTTGTCTTTCTCTATTGTAAATAACTCTACCTACTATACAATTGTAATCTTTATTAAAACTTATAAGGAACCTTTTTGCATGATTGATTACTTAAGTCGGTAATAAAAATTTATTTACATTTTGGTTGTTAAAATAAGTAAACTACTCGTATTACTATATGATTAAAAAAAAATAAGTACGTAATTACTTTACGCAGACATTGTTATAGTTATAACTATTACAGAAATGGTGAATGGTAATAACAGTAGAAACACAGCAATCAAAATAGTTACATCCAAAATATTGATCTAGACACAAAATATTGTTTGTTAAATTTGTAGTGGTTGGTTATAAAATGCTGAAGTATAATAAATTCGTAGACGATATCTCGTAGAACAAGTTATGAATTCTCGTAGAACGGTGTTCAAGGTGAGGCTTTGGGCGTAGTCATTTAATTTCTCAATATGTTCGCTGAATTCTCGAATTTTATGAATTATCTTTAAAGAAGATACTATAAAATCAGAAAGGGTAAAGCGGCAAATACGAGTATGTAACTTTAACGAATTTGACTGGTTTCCCAAAAATACTTACATTTCCGGTTTTGTAAATTACACAGTTAATTAAAATAATAACTGAGAAACAAAACTAACCTACCAAGATTAAAATATTATTTATTTTAAAATTTAAAATTTATTTATATATTATGTGTCTTAAGAAGACTATTTTGACATTTCACCATTTCAAGTTTTAGTGACGAATTGGTTAACTGGGACAAGAACTGGTGGAAGAGACCGCTTAAGATCGCCTGGAATGGAAGAAGGGCAGACAGGCCTTTGCGCAGCAGTGAACACAAAAAGTTCACAAGAAATTAATAAAGACTCATATATTTTTTTCATATTGTTACAGATAATGCGGCGCAATTCGTATTGTCGCAACGTGGCAAAACTTTGATAAAACTGGGAAAATATACCTATTACGTGAAGGAGAAGTACAAATGCCAAAACAAAACAAGATGGCAATGTTCCACACATTACAGTCGAGGATGTAAAGCGTATATTATTACAACAGATAATCAAATAATTCATGTCGATGAAGAACATGTTCATGAACAAATGATCGTTCCTCGAAACTTTTAGTGCATGTAAAAAACGCTTTTCGACGCGTGAAACCCAAATCGCCAATTAGTCCTTATTCTGTTAACGTAGGTTTTTGGACGGAACTTAGATTGTAAGTTTAAATAAATTAATGATTCCAGGTGTGCGTTTAAAAAGCCTAAACACCTGTGACTTGTCAATTTGTCTATCGAATACCAAATCCTATTGCGATACTTGTATTCTTTATTTTCCCATTTTATAGTTAAATAAATAAAAAATAATAAAATATGTTTATTTCAAAAACCAGATGTTACAGTACAAGTTTGCTGGGGCCTTCTATTAAGTAATAGTACCTGTATTAGAAGACCCCGCTCCCTCACGTCCGTGACTGATTAACAACTTTAAGGCGCTAGTTTTACAAACATAAATCGAAAAAAGTTACTATTAATGTTTATTTTTGTTTATTTTGACATTAAGTTGTAACATTAGGCTAGAATTCGAGAGGACCGGAATTGGACTTCTCTACTGTTCCTATTAAAAGGTACAGTGTTTGTTTAAGTAATGATGCTTACTTTTTTTTCATTGTAATGCCGGGAACGACCGCTCATGATCTATGAAATGTTATTTTTATTACTACATTGTAGTTTTAAAATTCTCAATAATAATTTGTATTAGCATTGTAATTATGACTTTTATTTTTATGCTTCGGTCCCAAATTCAAATGTTTTGATTTTCGTTTAATAAACTTTTGTTTCTTATTGTAAATTGAGGTAAATTTAAATAACTATGTGCTTCATTGCAGAAATCCCTCAGTTTATATCGTCACAGCGAGGGAAACCATTAATAAAGTTTGGGAATTTTACTTCTTATTATTCAAAAACCACTTCAAATAACAAAACGAGATGGCAATGTTCAACTAACTACTACCAAGGATGTAAAGCATACATAATTACTATTGAAAATGAGGTTGTCTCCATAAATGGAGAGCATTCTCATAAGAGTTTTAAATAGTTATAAGTATTTATTGTATTAAGATACTTAGTTGTTGTGTTAATCGTCAATGATACAGAATGTTTTTTCATAAATTGTTGTTTTAATTTTCATTTAAGAAATAACCTTGAATTTCAAAGCAATCAGGTTATTTATCAAGAAGAGTTCACAAGGTTTGTCAGTTACGGAAAAAGTATACTACAGTTATATGAATAGCATAGTAACGTAGTTTTAACCCTTCGGGGATATTCGGCGTGAACGTTTATGTTATGTTATGTAACGTAGTTTTTGAGTTATAGTTTCTGTAAATTCATATTTTCTGTTAACCATTTGATATTAACAGCATATATTTTTCCAGGGAAAACAGCGGTTGCGCAATTTGTGAAGTCTCAACGGCGGAAAGGCAATCATTTGATCAAAATCGACGATTATCGATACTTTTTCCTGAAACGAGAAGGTGCCAAGATGCGTTGGGGATGCTCCTCCCACAGGTCCCGCGGGTGCAACGCTTTCATCATAACAAAGGAAAATGAAATCATCAAAATTAAAGATCACCATTCACACCCGCCTGCCCCGGAGTGCGCCAAATATTCAAATTAAACTTTCATGCGCTCATATTGCCAAAGAATATTTAAGCTTTATTGTTAATGTAGTGAAATTAATTGTATTTGACTTATTAGTGTGATAAATTAGCAGTTTATCAATGTTCTCGTATAATTCAGCCAACATTTCATCGTGATAGCTCAGCCAAAGTATTTAAATTATAATACTAAGAGTGGCATTTTTAAACCAAAGTTGTTTTTAGTCTAATTTGTATCTTTGTCTGATATATTGTCTGTTAGACTATGAAAACTAAAGTAATTTGTTAGTAAGTTACCAACTATGTCAAATAATAATAATAATAAATGTATTAAGTATGAACTTTATATTACCTCATTGGATTACATTCCTATAATATTATATTGCAACGATACATTGAAACTTAGATTTAAGCTACATTAATGTACTACGCAACCGTTTGCTTATTAATACTTCGTGTTTAATATTGTGAAAATCACTGCTCCAAAGTTTGTTTTAAAGACCGAAAAATAATTAATGTTGATCTTAGAATTCATTCATTTACTAGTACAAACTTTTAGACTGTTCGTAAATTAAATTATATGAAGCATGTGCGTCATATTAGTGTTAGTTAAAAAAAATGTAACCATTCCTGCTTTGAATGTGAATAATGTGTTTACAGCCGACGTGCGGCAGTTTTTTTTAAAAGTTTTGAGTAAAAAGCCTCAAACGGCTTTGACTCTGTAATGATTGGTGTATTATGAAATATCACAAATTAATTGAAATAAGGAATCACTACAAAGTTGGCTGAGTATTTTATTGTAAATCAACTTACATCATGTACTTTATGTTATCCTTTTTTTTTATTAAGTTTATTTATATTTAGTTGTGTGCAAAAGGGAGGTTCTAGTGGAATAAAAAAAAACACTGTTTTATTTGTCTATCTACCTAAAATAATAAATTGTTCAAACAAAGTAAAATAAGTGTTAAGTGAAAAGCAACAGATGCCATTGTTAAGTAACATCATTTCATTTTTTTATTATTTCTCTGTTTTTATGTTTAATTATAATTCTTAATGAATGTATCTGATTTTTTTGCGTGTATACGTGTGTCTATAATGATTTTAATAAATGTGTGAGAACTATTATAATCATTTTTGACAGACTTCCTTAATTTCCATAAATTTTTAGGATTATGGCCGACACAATTGAAAAATGAAATAATGGATCGTTTATAATATTATTATAACAAACCCATAGACACACGATGCATGTTTTTCCAATAAATACACAATAAATACAATTTTCTATGATTTTTCCACGGTGCTCGAATTTTCTAACACTTGGACCAAACAGACAATGTGCTCAAATAGCCAGGAGTCGGCGAAGAATAAAAGAGCGTGTATGAAAAGATTGATGGATGTAAACGAAGCTAGAGAGGTTTGCCAGGATCGTACTACGTGGCGATATATA
The DNA here is from genome assembly GCA_963576735.1 of Bedellia somnulentella. NCBI lineage: Eukaryota > Metazoa > Arthropoda > Insecta > Lepidoptera > Bedelliidae > Bedellia > Bedellia somnulentella. The sequence continues at coordinate 14,719,365 of OY755181.1, forward strand.
TTCTCTGCCTACCCCAATGGGAATTAATGGCGTGAATATATGTATGTATTCTCAATGTAAAAGACCTCTTATTGTTAAATTAACTCCTTCATTTTAACTTTAACGAAATTTTTCCATTGAAGGGCATTTCCGTTAAAAAAGATGTAAAGTAGTTTTCAAGTTGTCGTGTCGTGTTGTTGAGCGAAAATAATTTTTCATAACTTTCTCGAGCTGTAAGGAGTTGATCTAAGTATTTAAATGAAATTGGGAGATATCAAAGCTTTTGAAAATAACAGTATTGTTTCATATAAGTAAAAGAAAATTGAAAGAGGTGCAATCAAAAAAATGTTTTTCATTCATTCCATACTGACCCAGAATCAACACAGTCTCTTCAATAGTATTTTTTTTTCAAATTATTGTATGACAGTGTACGATTCTTTTGGCAAATGTGAATGAATTAGGGTTTATTTCCTATGAAAATTTATACATAATTAATTAGATACCAAGAAATAATTATTCAAAGTATTATAAAATGCTGTCCAAGGGTTTTCGACAAAACTGACATGTCAGAGTTAGTTACGCTAATAAAAAGCAAATGTCAAATTTACGCCTGTTTCCGGGAAGATTTTCTAAACTGGCATCACTTAGAGTGTAAACAACAGGTAAGCCGCCATTTTTAACAGTCAGTCTTTGTTACATTACGGCAAGAGTGTGACGTGTCCTTGGAGTAGGTAAGCTTTCATGTGTTTCTTTGTCAGCATTTGTTACCAATTTTGCACGAACCTGCTATGGTTTTGACTCTTAACAATAACTATGATGTATATAACAGTTGCTGTGTAGTGTCGGCTCAGAATAACACTACCCCATTTCTTCCGGTGGGTGTACGTAAGAGGCGACTAACGGTATTGGGGCTTTTAAGGGATTTTTGGGCGATGTGGTTGGAGACCCATCACCAACAACCTTTATTTCACTATCTTTTCCCGACGCAACTTCCAAAAGTGGCTGAGGAACTTCAAGTTCTTTAGCTCTGGCTACCCTTTCTAGGGATTTATAGCCGTGAGTATATGTATGTTTGTATGTATGTATAACAGTTATCCGTGTTCTAGATTAAATGTAAAATATGACAATATAACTATCAATTGGGATTAAAAATACATGTATTTGAACCATGGTGCATTATCGTTACGTCAGTTACGTTACGACTAGCTGCATAACATATTGCCTGACTAAAAATGTAACGAAACTGACAGCATAAATTTTAGGATACATTGAGTGCCATCATCAAAAGCTCAAGTTTAGAAGTTTTAAAGTTCTCCGATGATGGTTGTCACCTACTAAATACCTACTTCACAGGCTTAGATTGAAATGTATGGTAGATAACAAGCATTTAATGTTTTTGTGTGTACCTTATAATGAAATCTTTTATAGGTATCACCATGGCTAAAACTGCGGCGGAAAGGATGAAAGCATATCGAGAGCGCTTAAAAAGAAATAATCCTGAAAAATACGAGGAACAGAAGAAAAAAAACCTAGATAGAATAAAATGTAAAAGAAAGAAAATAGTAGAATTATCAGAAACAGAAAAGATAAAGCAAAGAAAATTGTGGCAAAAGCACAAAAAGGCGCAAAGACAAAGAGAAAAGAACTTCTTTATCAACAACCGAATTTAAGTAGGAACGGGTTCGAGTTTTTGGCGTTAAGTCTCGCAATAAATTTTTTAAAAGACTGCACTAATGTTTAAGGAGTATTAATATTTCTTTATTATTTTTGTAAGTCTTTTCATTTGGTATGTCGCAACTTTACCTGGTCAGTTCAGTAACATGAATGTCAGATGTTGTTACAGTCCATTATTTTTGTTAATTTAGCTTAAATAGTTTCAATGTTCTGCCAAATTTTTTAATTTTACAATATTTTATAAAAAAAAAATACAATATTTCTGAAGTAAATAAATGTGTTCAGTAAAATATCACAAAGCATAAGAAGACAATAAAAAAATATATGCTCAACATACTTATTGCGTAACGTAACGGACTTTTTTTATATTCCTATCTTGTAAAACGACTTCTTAAAGTCACATTTTTTATTATCAACTGTTGCATTACATCTATGTTAATTATTTAAAATAAACACTTGTTCATTTAGTAGATCTATATTATTTATTTTGAGCCCTTATTTTTCGTATTGAAACTGACTAAAATTTGGTAGAAAGCTGCAAATATTTATTAATATTGGTATCAGACACTAAAATTAAAGGTGTGCTTTAAAGTTTTTCTTGTAATATATTAATCAATGCATATTCAGGCATAAGATCGTGCGAAGTGGCGATCAATAGTCTCTGCCTACCCCAATGGGAACTAATTGCGTGAGTATATGTATGTATGTATTCAGGCATAAAAATACCCTATAAAAATCATACTTTTGTTTTTTTCATTTTTTTCTGAAAACCAAAGTTTTTTGACGGAAATGCCCTTAATATACAATAAATTCTCATTTCTTTGTTTTTCAAGTATAACGTCTATGTGTATTGCCTCCATTCAATGAAAACTTACGGTAAGTCGCTTTAATATAGAAAATAATCGACATGTTAGGTCAAAATTCTAAGCTTGATATTTTTTAAAAGATTATATAATGTTTGTTTTTCGAGTCTAATGCTGTTGCCAAATCATTTTTAGTTTCTTATTATCATTCTTAAGAGCGATGAAAAACTTGCCTCAGTCATGTGACTATATTGCAGTACCTTTGTTCTTCACACCACAACTGTTTTATTTCAGATGACACGCCACTACTCACAACTTCCATTCGTGGTAATAATGTTATTAAAGTAGGTAGCTACATTTTCAGTGCAAAAGCTCATCGCGGTGACAAGCGATGGTGGCAGTGCTCCAAACGAACGAGCCGTCAATGTAAAGCCTTAATAGTTACTCATGAAAATGAAATTGTGAAATATAGTTTTATTCACAATCACTAACAAGTTAGTGCTGTCTCATTTGCCTAGGAGAGTTACCAATTATAATAACTATAGTTTCTAGATATGATGGTGTGTATCGTGAGTTAAAACGTTAACTTTTTTTGTTTAAAAAGTAAACTTCGTAAATAAATATTAATAGAATTCTCTTTGCAGGGATATTCCCAAGGTGGTCGGAAACGTCGCATGGCAGTCCTTGTATCAAGATTGGGAAACAAGTGTTCGGCTTACACAAACACTACTACGTCAGCGATCACAAGCAAAGATGGCGGTGTTCAAAGCACAATAGTAAAAAATGTCGTGCGTACTTAGTTACTTCTGATAAAACTATTTGCGCTCAACATTTGACTCATTCTCACCATTAAATAGATTGAATAAATTTTTGATTTCAATTTACTTTGTTTTAAATTGGTTTTATTTCGGACACCCGACTTTTAAAAAAAATATTAACAAACTATTTTGTAAAGGATTACTCTAACTCGGTAAAAATTGACTAAAATATAATCTACCAAAATAAATTTGCATCTCTGAACTAAATATGGAACTATATTTTCAAGGTAAGGTATCTGGTTCTGGATGAGAATAAGTGAGAAAATATTCAGAAAAATGTTTTTTACCAAAGTCATTCTTGGAACTAAATACATATATACATAACATATAACATATAATAATACATAAACGTTCACGCCGTATATCCCCGAAGGGGTTGGCAGAGGTACTAATACTTCTGAACATCACGTGACTTTGTCACCTGGTGTTCAGAGTACCCACGTTTTGCATGGACAGTGTACTCACGTGATAGGGGGCAGGCCTATCGCCGTTTTGTACGAATACACTGTCACATGACTAAGTACAACTCAGCCATGTGGGTTTCCTCACGATGTTTTCCCTCACCGTTAACAACCATGATAAATTAACCACACATATGTCTTTAGAAAAGACAAATTGGTGTAGGCCCGACCCAGGATTTGAACACTAGTCGTTTGCACGATAACCGTGTGTTCTATCCACTGGGCTATCACGGTTGCTAAATACTTATGTATGAACTAAATAATTATGTATGAACTGCTTCAACTGATTGACAGCTAGTGAAAACTATTAAATTAATTTATGATTATTAAATGATATGTTAAAATGGTTTGTGCACAAAGATAGAATGGACGAAAGTTATTGGTGGAGGAGATATTTAGAACCAACGTGAATAATAATGTCAGCAGAAAAAGAGACAAATATAGATGAAATATAGAATGTGCTCAGAAAGACTGGCTTCCAATATGAATAATAAAAGAGCTTGCAAGAAAAAAAATATGAATGTAAAGTATTATATTCCCCAGGATCATAAAAACGGGCCATCGATAGTCCCTGCATACCGCAATAGAAACTAATGACGTAACTATATGTATGTACCTATGTAATAGATTTGTCTTTCAGGTGTACACCCAAGGTGGTCGAAAACATCGCATGGCAGTCCTTGTATACAGATCGGGAAGCACACGTTCGGGCTACACAAACGGTTCGGTTCGAGCTACTACTACCAAAACGAGCACAAACAAAGATGGCGCTGTTCCAAGCATAATAGTAGGAAATGTCGAGCATACTTAGTCACTGCTGATAAAACTATTTGCGCTGAATATTTGAACCATTCTCACTAAACAATGCCTTAAATTATTATTTTTAAATATGTTAACCGATATTTCAGTGTTTTACGCTTTGATTAAATAAATTAAATAATCATTTCATTTCAATTAATTTCTTACATACATACATATACTCACGGCTATAAATCCCTAAAAAGGGTAGCCAGAGCTGAGAAATTAGAAATTCCACAGCCACTTCTGGAAGTTGAGTGGGGAAAAGATGGTAGAATAAAGGTTGTTGGTGATGGGTCTCCAACCGCATCGCCCAAAAATCCCTTAAAAAGCCCCAAGTCCGTTAGTCGCCTCTTACGTACACCCACCGGAAGAAATGGGGTAGTGCTATTCTAAGCCGACACTACACAGCTAATTATTTTCAGCAATTAATTTCTTATTAACTCTTTTTCATGCTTTTTAATCGTAGATATTTTTGAATCTCGAATTTAAAAAAAAACAACTTTTTTAAAATGTAAGCTATCTGGTGCTGGTAAAGAAGGCTTACTTGGGTAAAGATTACCTAAAATATTTTCTACCAAAGTCCTTCTCGGAACTAATAAATAATAAACCTCGGAAATAATAAAACTAACTATGTATGTAATAAATTTACAGAACCATTGCCGGTGTGGTCAAAAACATCTCAAGGAAGTACTTGCATAAAAATCGGCAATCAGATTTTCTGGTTACACAAGCGATACACTAATGACAAGAAAAGATGGCGGTGTTCCAAGCATGCTACTAAAAAATGTCGTGCGTTCTTAGTTACCATAGATAGAGCTATTTACATTCGAGATTTGAACCATTCCCATTGAATGTTGTCTAATAATTGTTTTATATAATACAATATGCATTACACATAACATGTGTTTTAAAAAACCGTGAGAGTTTAAAAAGTGTATGTTTTTTAATTGGTGTAGGCCTGACCCGGGATTTGAACTCACGCCTGTCTGTTTTCGGGCGGTTCTTCTACCCTTTAGACAATCATGTCGTTAAATTAAAATTAGTAACAGAAATATAATGCAGCTACCGATCAAAATAAAACCATATCATGAACAATGGCTATATTTTATTTTATAATAATTTCCACGTACATCTTTCAAAAGTAGTTTAGGAATGTCTTATGATAAATTTTTAGATTATATAATGTAATCAAATGAAATCAAGATGGTAGAATTAATAAAAATATCAAAATTAAGGCTGAGTCTAATTTGAAACCGTAAACTTTTCTGTTAATATTTTGTTGAACGTGCTTTTAGTTTTTAACTGAATTTCTATAAACTTGATTAATATTGCATGAACAGGTAAAGATAATTTTACTCTTTTATTATTTTTCACTGAATTTTTCAGAACCACTATGGACTTACAACTCACGCGGCAATCCATTGATCTTTGTAAAAGGGTATAAGTTTAGCTTGAACAGTACTTATGGAACACCTTCGAAGTCTAGGTGGTATTGTTCTAAACGAGGCAACCGTCAATGTAAAGCATTTATCGTCGCAGTACAAAGAATGATTGTGAAAAGTGACCTCAATCATAATCATTGATTAATATAAACTGCATTTAGAAATACATATTCTTCTTGTGTAAAAAAAAAGATGTTTTTATATTTTATATTATTCTAGTCTTCTCTGTCTGCTATTACATTACATGTATAAAACGTGATATAAATCCCCGTCTCTCATGTGACAGATATATGTTTAGATACACCAGACTGTGTTTTATTTCAAAAGTTAGAGCATATTTATATACCATCTGAATATATATCATAGTAAAGTGGACGATAAATTGATCTGTCAGATAGGCTCCGAAACTGGTCAACCGATTGAACAAGATATTTCACCGATGAATACTAACAACGGACAGACTTTAGTCATTAATAAAGTAGTATACAGCAGTGTTTATTTTTTTCATTTTGTTAATCATCAAGGAAAGAAAAACTTCCCCACATGAGGTTTAATGCACAACAAAGTCTAATTACCTTTAATTTTGGTTAAGATTTTCTTATCTATAGGGCTTCAAGTATTTGGTAATAGACTATTATTTATTTAGTGAATGCAAGGTTGTAACAGCATATTAACATGTATGTTTCTTTCAGGACAACTGGTGCCACAGTTTGTGCAATCTCTTAGAAAGAACGGGAACCAACTCATCAAATTAGGAGATTACAAATACTTCTTCCTGAAACGGGAAGGCACCAAGTTCAGATGGGGATGCTCTACTCACAGATCGAGGGGATGCAATGCTTTCATCATCACTCAGGAAAACCAACTTGTCAAAATAAAAGATACTCACTCACACCCACCCCAAATACATAAACCGATGAACTCTAAAGCCAAATACATGAAATAATATAATAAGAAAACTGATGGATGTTAGAATGTTTGATATTAAGGTAGCTGTATTAAGGATAATAATATTGAAATGGTGTCATAGTATTAATAGATTCATAATATAATAATCGTGATAGTCACTAAAGTATTGTTTCGTATAAGGTTTTGATTAATTTACAAGTTATGTTTAAGTTTATTTTAATATGTACTGTTTTTGTTGTGTAACTCCTTTTTGATTTAAAAATTGTGATTTATTGGACCTGGTTTTGAATAATAATTAATAATTTAGACTCAACTCAATTTAGAATAATTCTGATTATAAATAATAATGTTGATCGTATTTCTTTGTGATATTGATGTAAAAGCGGTGAATTCGATATTCACCCAAATCGTGTGCATTTATTTCGTATTAAGACTAAACAAATATGAAGGCTGGTAAGTTTTTTTGCCAAAAGTTGTGTGTCTATCGCCCTTTGTATTTGAATAGTGTATAGTCATGGGTAGTGATAAACATATTACGCCATTGAAATTTGCTTGTTAGTCATGTAAAGTCAATGGTTGGAGAAAACCATTTACGTTTAGTTTTGATGGTAAGAATATTTCATTTGATGGTAAGATGCTAGTCTAGAATACTTTCACCAAGTTTCGGTCTAACTGTAGAATTTAAAAATAAATTTCGTACAAAAAATTTGATTCTTAATTTTTTAGTAATAAAAGAAAAATCCCTTTATTTTAAATTGACAATGCTAGTTTTGCGATACGCCCTATTCAGTCTATACTATTTCTAATTCACTCGATACCGAACTCTTTTTGTACCTTGGCGTTAAAACTAATGTAATACTAATAATAATAAAATACAAAGTAGTTTTTATACTTGACCTTTTTAACATATATGTGTGATCATTGTTATTCTTAAATAATCTACCAGTAAATTACATAATAGTTCCACAAGCCATTTAAGTTGATAGTATTTCACTAAACATTCTATTTTAATCGTCTGTGTTTTTCTGAAAGATTGTTAAAGTTTCAGGATATGATATTGCGTTCACCACCTCTAAACGTGGTAAACGCATGATGATAATAAATGGACATCGGTTTGGATACCACAGTGGTGTCCCTGCGACATCCAAGAGTAGGTGGATCTGTACGAAGCACGCTTCAAGAGGGTGTACGGCAAAATTTCATATGTACGAGAACCAAATAGTCAAATCCAACTTCGAGCATACGCATGAGTAAATCTCAATGGACAATTCTTGTAGCTATCAGGGTCAAAATAAGTGAAGTGAAATTTATAGTCAATAGTTTAAGTATTTATTTGATTGTATTATATTCAGACAGATATAAAATAATATAGAAACATAGTTGTAACATTTTACAGAAATTAAGTTTGGCCAGGATATAGTGGTGTGGTACAGTGCCGTGTAGTGTCGGCTTAGAATAACACTACCGCATTTCTTCCGGTGGGTGTACGTAAGAGGCGACTAACGGTATTGGGGCTTTTAAGGGATCTTTGGGCGATGCGGTTGGAGACCCATCACCAACAACCTTTATTTCACCATCTTTTCCCCATGCAACTTCCAAAAGTGGCTGAGGAATTTCTAATTCCTTAGCTCTGGCGACCCCTTCTAGGGATTTATAGCCGTGAGTGATATGTATGTATGTATGTTGGAATAATGGTTTTAGTACCATTTACACACTTGGGAAGAGGGCAAAACACTTGTTATTTAAAGCTTTTCATACATAAATACATAAATGTACTCACTCAATTATTTCCCATAAGGGTAGGCAGTCACTTTCAATCGCCACTTTGTACTGATCCATGCAAACCACTCTAGCTTCGTTTATATCAATCTTTTCATACATGCCCTTTTATTCTACATACGGACGCCTGCCTTTCCTTGCGTTTACAACTATCTCCAGTTAAAGTGATAATGTAATAACTGCTGCTGTTTTCGTTTTTAGCTTCCCAGTTGCCAGTGTACGTTTCATCGATAAGCGGTAAACAAATAATTATTTACAAAGGACACAGGTATTATATAAAAAATCATGCAAAATGTGGATCCAGGCAAACATGGACTTGCACGAAGCATTCTTCCAAAAAATGTCGCGCCGCCATAATTACGGTAAAAAATTCGGTTTATACGAAGAACTATGAACACTCACACGAATGAGATTAGGAAAAGAGACTTACATATTTATGCTCCAGCTTTAAGTTCTCAGGACTTCAGATAAACATAAGATGAATAATGAGTTTGGCTATTAACCTATTAATAAAGTACTTTTTCATTGGTTATTGATATCAGGTGAAAGGCCGTATTGTAAATATGATTGAAAATAGAATGTTAGGATGGTTTGGGCATAAAGAAAGTAGTATGCTAGTAAATTAGTGAAAGATATTTTTAGGGCATATGTGGATAGTTAAGTTAGTACAGGACGACCATGGAGAATATATTTGAATCAAATGGAGAATGTGCTTAAAATGGCAGGCAACCAAAGTGTGAAGAATAAAAGAGCATGTATGAAATGATTTTTTGATTGATGGATGTAGATGCAGCTACAGAGATTTACCAGGATCGTGTGAAGTGGCGATCGATAGTCTCTGCCTACTTCAATGGGAGCTAATGATTAGAGCAGGTATACGTATGTTTAAATGGATGTTAATAATATTTGTAAAATGTTATAACTATGCTTGAATATCCATTCAGCCTATGCCCAAAGAGTTTTAAACATAAGAAAATTTACTTTTAGTCAAAACTCTGCGCTGTTGTTCTGGGAAACATTCTGAGAAAAACAATAAAATTGGTGAATCAGTCCAGTTTTTCATTAAATTCCGTATTCAAAATGTCAGCAAATATTTTTCGTTTAAGACAATTTTCCAGATATTTAGTTAAACCTAATCTGATGGGTACATCCACGAGTCTAGTGACACACAATTTGGAGATAAAACCATACGTCAGAACTAGTGTTTGTGGTTTAGTTGCTATCTCCTGTTTCAATGGCCTTGCACGTAGCGGGACTTAGTCTCTTATCGGTTCATTGGTGTTAGCTGTGTAGTGTCGGCTTAGAATAGCACTACCCCATTTCTTCCGGTGGGTGTACGTAAGAGGCGACTAACGGTATTGGGGCTTTAAGGGATTTTTGGGCGATGCGGTTGGAGACCCATCACCAACAACCTTTATTTCACCATCTTTTCCCCACGCAACTTCCAAAAGTGGCTGAGGAATTTCTTATTCCTTAGCTCTGGCTACCCCTTCAAGGGATTTAAAGCCGTGAGTATATGTATGTGTGTATGTATGGTGTCAAAAGTGGGGAGATATAAACACGATGTATTGAGGATTTTGTGTTGTGTTTTATATTAAGCCGAGCAGTATTAAAACAAAACAAATTACGTATTTTTAATCTATATACATATTATGAAAACGGCAAAAGGCCTGCCCCCTATAACGTGAGTACACTGTCCAAGCAAAGGTACTCTGGGCGCCAGGTGACAATTCTGAAGTATTAGTACCTCTGCCAACCCCTTCGCGGATATGAACTTATGAACTTAGGGCCGGCGCTGACTGCCGGCATGGCATGGCAAAGGATTTCGGTACAGATATAGCATTTTTAATCTTATTACCATGCATATAGAATTAATTTTGACACAACGATGCCGAAGGAGGCCGCGGTAGGACAGAACGTCAACATCGTTGTGTCAAAATGAAGTAAAATGAATTCTATACTCATGGTAATAAGATTAAAAACGCTATATCTGTACCGAAATCCTTTGCCATGCCATGCCGGCAGTCAGCGCTGGCCCTTACACTTGCTATTTAAGGATCATGTAACCTGTATAATACTCTTTTTACAACAGGCAAAAGAATGACAAAAGATGTGAAAAATTGCACACCTGGTATCGGGTGCCCGTATTCAGAGCAAAGATTCAATGATTAAAACATACCGTTATAGTGTAGTTATATTCTCCATCAGTCAAATAATTACGACATTTTATGGTCTTATATATTTTTAGATGAAACGCCAATGTTCGTGGATGCTGGTAACGGCGGTAGAAGGATAATAATTGGGCCGTACGTGTTTCGGAAGTACGGCAAGAGCGCGGGCAAGGATCGCTGGGTGTGCGCCAGACACCCGGGTGTGAAATGGTGCCGAGCCGTCGTCTATACCGTGAACGAAGAAATCGTCAAAGTGGTCGATAGCCATGAACATTTGTAAGAGTTACTAAAGGAAGTTGGAAGTTAAGGATTAGTTGTGATTTTGTGAATTATCGTTATTTTATAAATGTAAGTTACATTAAAATGTTTGCGTTCACCTAAATGATTTTTCGGTCTGTGACCCTTGCCCTCGGAGTTCGAAAAAAGCAGATAGATCTTTTTGTGCATTCGCTAAACTATTTGGAACATAAGTTACAGTAATATGTTTTGCATGCTTTATACAATTTGCTATTACTTTTTAACTCTGTTTTATGTATTTTGTAAAGAAAATCACATGTAAATATTTTTTACTCAGCAAAAACGGTAAACCTAATGTGGGGTCTCAGGTAATTCATTGTTTGACGTCATGAACATGTATTGACGCAAATTATCTAAAATGTATGTGGTATTATTCCATTTATTGAGCTCATCATATAGAAGAACATGTGTATTTTGACTTCTGACTTTTTTTCTAGAACACCAAATGGCGCAATTTATAACATCTATTAAGGGAAATCAAATTTTGCTCTACAAGGGGCATAAGTTTATGAAGAAAAGTAGAACAAAGCATGTTCATCAAAAATGGAGTTGCACCAAACACTCGTCGAGACAATGTCGAGCTGTGATTCAGTTGATTGATGGATTTGTTATCGAAAATGGTCTGGAACATACGCATGATCCATAAAATATTGTTGCTGTATAATTATAATACAATTACATCTCTGATTGTTTAATAATCAGATTGTGCAGAATAAAAAGCAAGAGAGGTTTGCCAGGATCGAACAAAGTGGCGGTCGATAGTCTCTGACTACCGAAATGGGGCCTGATGGCGTGAGTATATGCATGTATGAAATGAACTAACCACATGCAATTTTATATAAATTATCTAATGGATTTAGCACCGCATTTTAAGGACCTTTCAGTATTGGTCATCTGAATAAACAATGATAAGAATCAAGCTCTGCTGTTTAGTTATTTTTTTCCTTGATTGTTTTGCGTCGCCTTTGCTTCCTCATGTTCATGCACCTATAAGATTAATAGTTGTGAATTGAACATCCGGAACAAAATCAATACATACATACATACATATACTCACGGCTATAAATCCCTAGAAGGGGTAGCCAGAGCAAGGAATAAGAAATTCTTCAGCCACTTTTGGAAGTTGCGCGGGGAACAGTTGGTAAAATAAAGGTTGTTGGTGATGGGTCTCCAACCGCATCGCCCAAAAATCCCTTAAAAAGCCCCAATAACGTTAGTCGCCTCTTACGTACACCCACCGGAAGAAATGGGGTAGTGCTATTCTAAGCCGACACTACACAGCCTAAACCAATATCATTTATAACAAAATCAATATCATTTTCAAAGTTGCGTAAAGGAATAAACTAAAATTTATAACCTTAACTCAATATTTTCCTTACAGATATGGATCCGATATTTGTGTTATCGGCAACTGGTACTAAGAGACTGAAAATTGGTCCTTACCTTTTCCGCCACCATCGCAATCACAAAGGCAAGATCCGTTGGGTGTGCTCAAGCCATAAGGGGCTGAGCTGGTGTAGAGCTGTCGTGTATACTGTAGAAGACCAGATTGTCAGAATTTTCAATGTTCATGATCATTGAAATTATATTGAACATGACAATTATTACTGGTTTTTTGTGTGGTTTGTTAATATCAGTAATTACAAGGATGTATTTATAATAACTGTTATAAAATTATATAGATTGTGATAATTTCCGCCCATCCCGTTTGGAACCAATGACGTTTGTTGCATGTAAAAATTTGGTACCAGCAATCAGGACCTGAAATAATAAATTGTTAAATAAATTGATAATAATAAGTGTGGTCTAATTTTAAGCAAGAGACTGCAAAATTAGTTTGAAACGCCGAAAGTTGTTAGTTTGAAAACTTACGAACATAATTATATAAATGATATTTAATTAAAGATAACTTTTGTTATTATAGATTTTCTAAAAAAAATCAAATTATACTAGTGGGTAATGAGATGATATCATGGATATCGTTGATATGACAAATATTATGATTAATGAGATTTTTTTGTTCATGAAAACCTCATGTGGGGATTATTACTAGTAAATAAAGAAAAGAAAAATTTCGACACCTGTATTTATTAGAAATATTATGCCTACTAAGTGGAACTATTATAATTAAATGGTTTACTTGGACTAGATATGGAACGAAATATAATGTTATTAAAATGTGTTTTGATTGCAAATAAATTAAGTGTTGGTTTTTAATTTTGATTTTTAAGTTTGTCAGATCCTGACTCGAGGATACACCAATGTATATTTTCTTAAGTCACGTGTGAGATGAATTTATCAAGTTAGTTAATTATTAAGGCCACTATCATGAGGAAAGCCATATACATAGATAAGTTGTAAGTTATATGACAGTACATATGTACATATACATGGATGAGTTGTAAGACATGTTCGTACAAAACTGCGATAGGCATCCTACTATATTATAAGACACACACAGATTCAACACTCACAATCATATCAAGAATGAAAATACTCTCATTCTAGTTAAAATATTGCAGATTTAACTCCCCGTTTTGTGACGTCACTAAGAGGAAAACGCCAAATTCAAGTTGGCGTTCACAAGTTTCGGTTTCACTCGTGTATGGGATTGAAGATTCGCTGGGCTTGCTCCACCCACAGCAGCCTAGGCGGGGACAAGAGATGCAAAGCTGTCATACACACCTTATCTGATGAAATCATTAAGATTCACAATGTACATAACCATTAGTTTTCAAATATTTATTATTAAGTGTTATGTAGAGTAAATAAATTATATAATTAATCATTTTGAATAAATCAAGTGTTAAGTAAATAAATTATATAGTTAAAATACTTTTGAATTAACCTCTTTTCCGTGACCAATTCCTAAAGATTTTTAATGAAATTTAATGAGGTACTATGGATCATTTAAGAGATTTTTTGTGACTGGTGGTGGTGGCCAGGAAGGAAATACTAATATAGGTACGATAGCGAAACTATTATGTAAAAACTAACACAAACGATTTGTTCCAGATTTGAAACCTGTGTTCGTGAAATCGAAACGTGGCAACCGACTAATACAACTCGGCAAATATAAGTTCTACGCGCATTCGATGAAAGCGATGAAAACAAGATGGCTGTGTTCCACGCACAGCGGGTCTAAAAGGTGCACCGCCATCATTCATACCATCGATGATGTCATTATTAACATCAAAAATACGCATAATCATTAAGTTTATGTTTAATTACATACTTATTTTCTTGATGAGGTTCTGAAGATATTTTTTTTAATTCGTTTAATGTACTCTTTTGTGTTGCTCTGTATCCATGCAATAATAATGGTATACTGATTTCACTTTGCGCCTTAAAAATAACAAAAATATATTTAATAACGGATTGCGTTAAGTACTTATAAGTGAATATTTCCTTTATAAAATGTGATGTTCAAAAAAACAAAACAAACATCGAAAGTCAAATTACACTTGGTACAAAAGTAGGAAGTCTAGGCGTTTCACATTATTTACATGTTCGCTATAAATGTGTACGTTCAAGTATATTATGGTGATAAGTTTAAGTTTATAGTAAATTTATTTACAAAGGGTCCAAGTTGCAGTAAATGTTGGGTCAGGATTATCGTTATAATTATTTTTTATATTAATTAATTACGACTTTTCTTTATCACTAAACATAAAATAGGACTAGTTTCTTTTATTATTCTAATATGTTACTCATCGTATGCAATAATTTTGTTTAAGTTAATTTTAAAAATACACTTAATAAAGTGTAGTTAATGTAGCTAGAGTATTAAGTTTAATTTTATGAATTTGTTAACACTTCGTTCATTTAAAATAGTATTTATCTTTAATGATAATTTAACTTAAGCACTATTACTTATGTTGAGGATTATTATTTTGGTTGCTTTAGTAAATGTTACATTAATTTAGATTATAATTAAAATCTAACGACCCTTCATGATAATACATTTATTTAATAACTCGTGTTTTTTTTTTATATTCTTACGTTTATACCTATATAATTTCATACTTCTATCACGAAGTGACTCAAAAATCAAACTGGCTGGTCTTGTAAGTATTGGTAAGTGTGATTGGAAACTTGACACAAATATCATATAATAACAAGAAGAAACCTTATAACCATGCTCTTTTCCATTTCAACATTCTAGAGGATGGTGGATTTTTAAGTTCTTTTTTTAATTTCTAAACCTATAAAAATATATTTTTTCGCTTCTTCTATCACCTAAGCTGTGTAGTATTGACTTGGCTTAGAATAGCATTAACCCATTTTTCTCACGGTTGTCATAAGAGGTGAATTACCACTAAATATCGTTTTTAATAAATATAACTTCATAACTTTGTTAGTTATATTCATGAGGTCTTTATTTATTTAAGCTTGCTCGCGATTACATCGTTAGCTCGTCGGTTAAAAAGAGAAGATGTAAAAAACCACGATTTGTGTAGTCCACGCAGGTCTTGTAAAAATGGAACTCTATATTTTGATAAATATAAGTAAGATATTATGAGTGCATATTTATTTTAGATAGATACATTCTCTGAATATATTTATGATATTTAGAAATTAGAAAAGATGCACAGATATTGGTGAAATTCAATCAATAATTTGTTCTAAAATAATTATTTAGTTATCTCTCTCTAGCACTCAATTACATAATCTAACATTTGATTTTTTCTCAGGGACCTCACCTCTACTGCATTTTCCCGGCTCACATCTTTTTCTGCTTCTGTTATACCCAACATTCGCTACAATAAAAAGCGTAGGCTATAAAATAGCATAATGCCATTAACATAGTTGTTTAATATCAGACGTGCATTTCGAGTTTATCACTTCCCAAAAAGGAAAGTCGTTGATAAAGATAGACAATTACACGTTTTGTTCGCATAGCAAGTGACCTCCATTGACCAGATGGGCTTGCTCCACGCACAAGGGTTCCAAAGGATGCAAAGCCTTCCTGGTAACATACAATAATGACGTTGTAAAAATATGACATACGAACATATAATCACGGCTGTAAATCCCTAGAAGGGGTAGCCAAAATATGAAATTCCTTAGCCACTTTTGGAAACGTGAGTGGGAAAAGATGGTAAAAATAAAGGTTGTTGGTGACGGGTCTCCAACCGCATCGCCCAAAAATCCTTAAAAACCCCAATACCGTTAGTCGCCTCTTACGTACACCCATCGGTAGAAACGGGGTAGTGCTATTCTAAGCAGACACTACACGGCGGAGCCGACACTACACGGCGATGTAAAAATATTTAACAAGCATAATCATGCTAGGACTTAAAAGTACTTATTTGATATAAGTTTGATAGGTAGATCTTCTACCATAAAAATATCTATGACTATGTTTATAATTAAATGTAGATCTGTGATCCTACACTATAGGAAAGTATTACCATACAAATTATAGAATACAAGTAGTCCAACAGTGGAAGACAATCGCCTGAAATTATGCAAATTATAAAATAAATAATATAAAATGATGTATTAAGAACTCATTAATAAAATAATTAATACATTATTTATGTAGAGTGTAATATATTTATCACTTTAGTAAATGTATTATTTATTTAGATTATTATTAAAATCAGACAGGTCTTGTTTTTACAATATCTTACCGTTTAATATTGGTAGAGAAATACACTACTCCATATATTCTCATGGTCTTCTCAAGAAGTGACTCAGGAAACAATCAAAATATATCTGGGTCTCTGCTAGTATTGGTAAGTGCGATTGCAAACTCTACAGTGACAATCATATTGTACCATGGAAGAAACTAAATTTGTATGCTGTTTTTCCATTTTATCATTATAAAGGACGATGAGAAACATAAGTGCTAGCAAGAGTTCTAGCTTGTAAAGCATTGCATATAAAAGTGTTTTTTTTTGTCCTAATATAGCTGTATATTTGCAGATGTGAAATTTGAGTTTATCAAGTCTCAACAAGGGAAATCGTTGATCAAGATAGGTCTTTACACGTTCTGTGTGCACAGCAAGAGGCCTCCGAAGACTAGATGGGCTTGTTCCACGCACAAAGGCTCCAAAGGATGTAAAGCCTTCTTGGTAACCTGCGGTGATGACATTGTAAAAGTATTTAACAAACATAATCATGCAAAGGCGATTGTAATGCAAAGTTTTTAAATAGGGGTTATATCTTTATTCGTAAGAATGCGGTGTAAAATATATAAAAGGAAAAATAGATTGTTGACCCTAGGCGATATGAAATGATTACCAAGTTGTAAAATACAAATGGCTCAATCGAGGATTTCAATGGATTGAAATAAGGCAAGTGATGAAATAAATAATAAAGAATGTTGAGTAAATTAAGGTTTAAAAAAGGTTTGTGGAATTTTGGTAAAAAAATCGTAAATCGCGTAGATATGTTAAAGTCCCATAATAGGCTGTCAAATAGTTATTTAAAATGTATTAAGTAGTAACTATGAAATCTATAAAAATGATTACTTTCAGCTGCAATAAGGATTTACCATAAACCTTTTTCCTGTAATTTTTTGTAACCATTATAATATTTGAAAAGTGTAAGATGGCGTGTCGCGCTTGTTTTCTGAAGTAGTACGCTAGTCAACATTTATACTAGCATCCACTTTTTGTAGTGCATATGAGACGCGAAGACGTAATATATATAAGAAGCGAGCGTTTTCTCTCTAATGACTGGGGTTCTTAGAGGTATATGTATATTACTATCAATATCACTTAATTCTTTGCACTGACAATTAGCCCACTTAATGATATATTATTTGGTTCTTAAAAAAAAATTGGTTTGAAGAACTTGTGAATTAGAAATTTGGCAAAAACTTATTTTGATTGAAAGTGTGATAAAAACTCTCTGATTATTAGGTTCTTCGATTATTAGTAGATCTTAGATGATTAATCATTCTTTGGATTTGTATGATGGCACTTTAGATAAGTCGATTTGTAGAGTGTGTCGTATTTCCAATTATTCTGTAGCGAATAATGATTATTTAAGGTGAATAAATAATATTTGGCGACACATCGAAGGCAATATAAATAGAATAAATAAAAACATTTAGTGCAGCTTTGTTTCAAACTCTGCTGAACCTTAAAACAAATAGTATGTATTTACTGTATACTATATTTTAATAATTACACATATAAACATAAATCCTTTATTAAATATTTACATGTTATTCGTATAAAATTTTGACACATAGTTTTTTCTGTAATTATAAGTTATTAATGATTGTTTTTTTATAATTATAATTACATTGTATATTATAAAATTTTCTATGTGTTTCAGTATCATATCACTACTTAAAGTCTAGTGTATTTCTCATTGATTTCAGATCAGATCTTTTATCACAGTATCAGTCGGTAGGTTAGTTCCCTTAATGATCTCTGGCCAATCAAAATCCCCTTGCAAGCACTCGGGCTAAAACAAAACACTTGTGAATTAAACAACGACTAATTTGGCGATAGGCGATCTGAAATTAAATTCTCATATTTTTTTAACACTTTTTATGAGTTTGGTTGCTAAAGTGCAAGGCACGGTTTCAAATCTGATATTGGACGCACCAAGATTTTTATCTACGTACATAACTTATGGCTATGAATTCCAGTTAAAGCCAATACAAAAATTCCTAAGCCGCTTTTGAAAGTATTTTGAGTCATCATCATTATTATTATCAGCCACTAGATGACTTCCGCCCAATGTCTTCAAAAATATTGGTCCTGTGCTGATCTCATCCATTGAGATCCTTCAACATTCACCAAGTTTTGTACATGTGCTAACACTTAGCTTCTTTGAACTATTACTAAAGAGTCGGTTAATTTTTACAGGTTTGAAAATGACTCCATCTGAAAGATTAAAATTATACAGACAGCGCTTAAAAATGGACCCAGAGAAATACGAACGAAGCCGTCAAAAGCATAAAGAAAGGATGAAACTTAATAAGAAGAAAATATGTGAAATGAGTGAAGAACAGAAGTCAGAACAACGTAAGAAGTGGCAGGAATACAAGAAGAGACAACGGGAGAAAGAATTGGCTACGTGGGGACCACTGTTTTTCGCAAAGACTACTTATAATTGATGTAATCTATTTTATCATAATAATCATGGTATCAAGTGTTCTGCAATAGATTTGAATTCAATGTGGCACATTTATTAAAGTAATCATAACGGTCTGATTTTAATTATAAGGAATGCAAAATATATAACCAAACCCGGCCAAGTGCGGTTGGACTCGCCTACGCAGGTTTCCGTAACTTTCTACAAGAACGGCTAAATAATATGATTCCTATGAGACCCTCTTTAATACCAATTTTATTTTGATTTCATTATTAATGTGACTCTAATCCATTTGCATCAATATTTTTATTACTCAATACGGCAGCTCGGCTTCCAAATTAGAAATGGTTCAATTAGTTGGAGTGGGAAAAATATAAAATAAAAATGGTGTAGACTCTCCAGCTGCATAGCCTAAAAATCACTTTACGCCCCTGATTATTGCCATTCTGAGGCTTCAATACACATAATAAATAAATCTATATGCATATTTTGTAATCTTGTAGTGTTTGCTTGGTCTGGTGGGAATGACAATAGAATTCATTTAACTTACTTAATTTCATCTGTATAAATTATCCACATTACAACTGATGTATAATTGTTTTGTTTTCATTAGTTATTTAATTTGCGTTTTTCTGTATCGTCTGTATATCAATTGGTAGAAACTTTATAGGTCAAGAACTTCTCTGTATTTTTGTCTTATTTGAAATATTGTGTACCGTTTGTTTCTCAAATAAATAAATAAATAAATAAATAAATAAAAATACTATTTTTTTCTTGAAACTAATAGAGAAAAAATAATTATATTAAATTTCACTTTTATAATGATTATTATATTTTATTCATGATAATTACATAACATCGTAAGTAGTATAATAAGATCTTATAATGATCGTACTTATTGTATACGTGTTGGATACTTACTGTATAAATTGTCGCAAATATTAATCTTTATACATCTTAAATTCGTCATTATTGTCTTGTGTAGTGGTTTAAAAGTAAAAATTTTGTGACAGATTTTACTAAGAGAGAAACGCGTGGTATTACTTATACTTTTTCATACGGCCTCTTTACCACTTTCCCGCTCTCATTTGATACGTCAAATGATCTTTACAATAAATAATTTTCAGTAGTAGTAGTATTCTTCATAAAATAATTCAGTAGGTACATTAGGTAGGTACTTATATTCACTATATCTGACAAGTTTTTTGAGCAAGTTATTATTCTCACATCATTAATATTCTCGTGCATTTAATATTAAGTAGGTAGCATTATTTGTATGATATATTTAAGGATAATTTAAATTAATAAATTGTAAGCAAAGTATGGTGATTTTAATTTGTGTTTTGGCTACAGAAAACCATAATACATTAAACGCAGTTTCAACTAAAATAATTCTTTTAATTATTTTACTAAATTTGAAAATAAAACTTTAATTAGATATTATTTGAATTGTCCAACAAGAACTACTCGTTTTGGCTTCACAAAAACAATGCAGCATATAGTTCTCAAACGTAATTTAATAATTCCGAACCCCATTTCAAATTATATTTTATAAGATTATATTTATAAGTAAGTTTGTAAGTTTGTGTAATATATTTTTGTAACCAAAAACCTTTTTTCAGAGAAAAAACGACTGATTAATGCAGAAAAACAAAAGCGATATAAAGAAAAATTGAAGCAAGATCCATATAGATATGAGATTTATAAAATGAAGAAGAGAAACCATTATCATGCTACGAAAGTGTTAGTTGGCGAACTTCCACCATCAGAATATCAAAAAGAGCTAGCCGATTGGAAGACTCAAGAAAAAATGTTTAAGAAAGCGAAAGAAGCCAAAAAGAAAAAATATAGAAATGAATAGAAATATAAATTTCATTCAACGTCACAAAATAACTATTCAGAAAAGAAGTAAGATTTGTGATCTTTTCACTGAAAGCCATCTCTATTTCATTGTCGTATGTTAATATCTTTAAAATTTTAGTCATGTTAGGACGTTAGATGGATGTCAAAAAACATGTTTAACTAAAACTAAATATTTAGCTTAAATCTATATTTAATCAATTCCAACATATTTCTAGTTTTAATTAAAGACTAAGTAATATATTCAAAAATAATAAACTCTTTAAATTCATAAACGTACTTAAAATATGTACATCCATAGATGTACTCATGGCTATAAAAACCTAGAAGAGGTAGCCGGAGCTCCTAAATTAGAAATTCCTAAGGCACTTTTGGGAATTGCGTGGGGGAAAAGACTGTAAACTAAAGGTTTTGTACAGTTGTGGAAGTTGATTTGATGATGGATCTTCCACCGCATCGCAAAAAAATCAGTTAAAAAGCTCCAATAAGAGTAACACAGTCGTATCCTACGAACACCTACAGGAAGAAATGGGGTAGGGCTAGGGAGTGCAATCTCGGTATTGCAAGATCTCGAAATACCAATAATAATAATAATAATATAAAATAATGATTTTGGGTGCAAGATTGATCTTGCAAAACAAGTGCGAGATCTCGCAAGATTTGCAAGACTAGGCAATATTCCATGTCTTTCCTAGAACGGTCGCTTATAAACCTAGGTAGGCATATAACCTCTTCAGTACCTTTGTTATGCTCATAGCCTTAAGTTTATCATTAAAAACTGTCAAGTTTTTCCAAAAATCACCCACAAAAAATTATTTTTTACAAAAGTTCATAACTAAAGAGTTTGGCAAAAACATGCAGTTAGTGCTCCGAAACTCGGTGGTCAAGTCGCGCACATATGATCTCAAGATTTAACATATTTAAGACGTGTGTTAGCAAGGCTTTAATAGATGTCAATATGTTGCTTTGGCTGACTTAGAACCTATGTTTCAACCTATCATTTTGATAGTTGAAGTATTGTGTCGTTATATCACCGCTGAAACTATTTTGCGCTTCATAGTTGGAAAGTTGGATAACCTCACTTCACCATTAGCACTAAAGCTGGCTGACGCTATGAAGACTCGCATCGTGTGTGGCGAAACATTTTTCCTGCAGTTTTATTTTATTCATAAGATTCTGCCCAATATTATTAAGATTTTAGGTCGCTCATGTATGATGACACTTTCACCTTGCCACCAGAATCTTTAGTAATAAAAATAATTTAAAGAGCTGATTGAACAATTATGCCGGCAGAAGCAAAAAACAGGCAAAGCAAGATTAGATGTCCGCAATCTTGCAAATTCCGAGATTGAGATTTTGCTGAAAGATTGCACACCCTAGGTAGGGCCTAAGCCGCCAATAAAAATATAATCTATCTATACTTATAATAAATCTGTAGAGAGGTCAATTCTGTACATTAAATATATTTTCAAAATAACCATCAGGTGGTGATTAGGGATCGATACTGATGCCAAAAATGCAATCAGTAAAATTTTTGTCTGTCTGTCTGTCTGTCTGTCTGTCTGTCTGTCTGTCTGTCGGTTTGTATGTTCCTTATGGAAACAAAAACTACTCGACGGATTTTAACGAAACTTGGTACAATTATTCTTCATACACCTGCGCAGGTTTTTGTATACTTTCCAGCAGAGTAGTAAAGGGGAATTTTGGGAAATTTTGGGAAAACGGGAGAAGTTACTCCATTTTTTAAGCTCCCGTCGCGTGTGCAGCCTTAATGGTTAAACTTACATAGAAATCGTGTATGACGGAAATATTATTCATAAAATTATCTAAAAAAAAATCCTTAACAGTTTATGTCTATCTTTTACGGTTGACTCACAATAACACGTGTAATTCCTGATAGCTTAGCAGTTCGGAACATTCTGATTATATTTGTTTACTCTGACGTTTGGAAACCTCTTACTCATTCCTAATTTAAAAAAGGTAACATTATTACCTATTCAATAAAAAAAAATCATAGAAATCGGTAGACAAACACCGAAATTATACATAAAATAAGCCATCGCGCCCGTGACCAAAACCAAATTAATTTACATATAACATACTAGATGGCGCCAGTAGTTGCATCCTACATCACGTAATGATTTATTTTTAGATTGTTATAAATACTTCATAGCGTTTTATTCCAAAATTTGCTAAAATTTGCGGAAATACTGAACCGTTCATTAAAGCGCATTTAAAATCACCAAACTACACTGTTTAGGGAGTGCTATAAATTTAATAAATTGAAAACATTGCGCTGAATTTCACAATGCTTGAGCAGTGACTGAAGAAAGAAACCTCAGATATTTAAAAAAACAACGCTACCCGTGCGAAGCTGGGACGATCCACTAGTCGTAAATAAGTTGCTACTCAGTACGAACTCATATATTCATGTGAATACTGATATAAAAAACACTTATTATGTATAGTTTAATTCACAGTATTGTAATAAGTGTAATATTAACAGTGCACGCCATAGTATAACATTGTTTCAGTGAGGTAGTTTAAAATAAGTGTGTGATATTATCATATAAATAAATTTAATTACGATATTGATGTGAACTAAATATTAATTAATTCATTTGCAAAAGATTTCCATTAAAATAAAGTAACTTAAGTAAATGATGATAGTAAAAGGTTTTTATTGCTTTTGATCTGCTTTTGTTAAATTATTCCCAAGCAAGTAACCTAATTACATTTCCTATATATTAACAATAAATTTGTCTGTACAGTTTCTTCTCCATGATAGTAATCATCTTATTTTATAGAATTTGACTCACAAACTTTACTGAATAATCAAAATGTTTAACAAATATAAACTTACATATACTATACTCGCACTAATAAATGAAGTAATATGAATACTTAGATTATTTAGACTGTTTTAGATTAGAGAAACAGTGTAACAGTGTCTCAGTGTGTATAATACTTAGAAATAAAGTAATTTAAGAATTGCTGTGAATCTTAACTATTTTATTGTTTTAGAGCTATTATATTATTAATTATTTCTGATTTAATAACAACCCAACTCCTAACCTTATTTTTTTTAACAAGCTTTATTTGAATCGTGTTACATTGTTTCATAAAATAATTTAAGTTGTTTTCTTTTAGATTTGAGACCGAGATTTGTGATGTCGAAGCAAGGCAAAACTATTATAATATTGGGAAGATACCGATTTTGCAGACATAGGGGAGATAGCATGCGGTCTCGCTGGAAGTGCTCCACTCATTCCGGTGCCAAGCGTTGCAAAGCTGGCCTGCTGTTGGTCAATAATGAAATACGCGAAATAAAGAATGTGCATAATCACTAGTTGTAGATTTTTATTTTCCTTTGTCCGTTTGTACGAGTAGCTATAAAATCGTGTGATTTGCGTTGTGGGATTCTTGTGCTGAATCCGTGGTCATTTTTTGTTCATTACGGAAATGTATAAAAGGTTCACTTCTAAGCTTGTAAAAAACAATTATAGTAGTGGGAAGTTAAAGATTTTGCAGGCATTGGGGAGATAGCTTGCGGTCTCATTGGAAGTGCTCCACTCATTCCGGTGCCAAGCGGTGGAAAGCTGGCCTGCTGCTGGTCAATAATGAATTACGCGAAATAAAAATATGCATAATCGCTAGTTGTAAATTTTCATTTTCCTTTGTCCGGTTCTACCAGTAGCAGCTGTAAAATCGTGTGATTTGCGTTTTGGGATTCTTGTATTGATTCTGTGGTTGGTAGACATGAAATAATTACAGATGTTACACTATTTTTCATTTAAGGAAATGTTTGAAAATTAGATACGCTTCTGAGTTTGTAAAAAACTATTATGAAAGTGGGAAGTAACGGCTTTTGCAAGTATTGAGGAAATAATTTGAAGTCTCACTGTAGTTGCTCTTGTTGATTTATAGTGAAATGCGCCAAATAAACAATGCATATAATGACTAGCTGTAGTTTATTATTTATTTCCGTCGGGATGTACCTCCTATGTAGTGTAATTTGCGTTATAGAATCTTTTGTGAGAGAGATGTCTGAATCTGAGTAAGTAGTTTGGAGTAGGGTGAACAATAATTTTGCACACTTTTATTTGTTAGGGAAATGTGTAAAAAATTAAATACTATTTTGAGTTTGTACCTCTCACTTCTATTTTTTTCTTAAATAGGAGCTAACTTACCTAGTACGCCATTGAAATAAATAACCGACATACATTTTATCTTATACTGTATTTAAAATGCAGAAACCTTTAAAAAAAACTACGTAGCACAAACATATTTTTTAAAGCTCGTATAGTTTTTTCAGAGGCTATAAAATAAAATATAGTTATGGAAACTTCTCAAAATTTTACGGTCACGTTACCTTTACTACGAACTAATGAAGCGAATTAATAATTTATAGTTTTCGAAGAGGCATGATTTGAACGTGAAAACCGTGCTAAAATTAACAATTGATTTTGTTATGATGCCTTCTAATCTCTTGTTCCTATTTGTTGAATTTTCAGATATTACCCCCAGATTTGTGACTTCGATTCGAGGCAAAACTCTAATAGAGGTGGGAGGCTACCGTTTTTGTAAGAACAGAGGAGATGATATCAAATCGCGGTGGCAGTGCTCCACGCATGCTGGGGCGAAGCATTGCAAAGCTTGCCTGACTATGGTGCAGAACGAAATTGTGAAGATAAATAATAATCATAATCATTAGACAAGAATAATAAATAATAAACTCAGACACTTAAAAACGTGCGTGCCATTGTGTTACCGATATTTTAGTATCTCATAATAAAACATACGAAATGTCAATGTTAAAATTAATAAACCAAAAAATTCAGATTACGTATTATCAGTTTACTATTAGGTTCATAGGGGTTTATTCCAGGTTCCCCTATAACTTTATTTTAAGACACTCTCTTTTAATAATTTGTGACACATTAAGTTAACCTTTTATTATTTTTGCAGAATTGAGGCCGAGATTCGTTCTTTCCCGTCGCGGGAAAACTCTCATCGAAGTAGGAAACTACAGATTTTGCAAACACAGCGGAAATTTAATGAAGTCTCGATGGGTCTGCTCCACTCATGCAGGCTCTAAACTGTGCAAGGCTCTTCTAATTACGTCGAATAGTGAAATCATTAAAATAAATAACGAACACAATCATTGAATCGTTGAGTTTTATTATACAATTATGTTCATGCATTTGAGTTTTATTTAATAAGTAACAGCAACTAAATATATCTTAACTCAACTCAAACGTTGACGCCGTATGTATCACTGAAGGGGTTGGCAGAAGTACTAATACTTCTGATCATCATGTGATATTGTCACCTGTTGTTTGGAGACCTCATGTTTTGCTTGAACAGTGTAATCATGTGATAAGGGGCAGGTCTATCGCCGTTTTGCACAAATAGACAGTCACATGACTAAGCATAAATTACAATGTTCTCCTCGCCGTTAACAACCAAGATAAATTAACCACACTTATGACTTTAGAAAAGATACATTAGTGTAGGCCCGGCTCGGGGATTGAACTGACGACACCCTGTCTGCATGATAAGCGGTTGCTATAACCACTGAGCTATCTTGGTTGCAACTAAATTTATGCTTGTACAAATATTTCATTTTTATATCAACTAAAATTATCCACATTATTTGTTCTAGTTGGCTCAGATCACTTGGTAATATTATTCTCATAAATCCTGTCCCGCTTGGCACCGCCTACTTTGAAAATAATTAGGATAGTTTATTATGTTGTTGTAGTATTAGTGTTGGTAGATTATTATTTCTCAAAACTTACACTGTTTGGCGGCCACAAGCTTGCTTGCCACTTAATATATATCTTAAAAAAGGTTTACTTAAATAAATATTTGAACTGCCAAATCTAAGATAACGAAAACTTTCAACTCTTCCTAGAAACCGTCTTGTATGCCTTGGTGAATGTGTAAGTTTTAGATTTTGTTACAAAAGTTTAATAATTGTCTGAATAGATGGGTCATTTTTTAAGGCCTATTACATATTTTCACTAAATAGTCAGTCCACCTTGTGGGAGACCTACTTCGAGCTCCAACGACCGTCAGTTCTGTGTAATGTGCCCTGCCCATTGCCACTTGAGTTTTGCAATTCTCACAGCTAACTTTAAACCATAATTTTCAGATCTACAACCAGAATTCGTGTTGTCAAGAAAAAATAAAACCCTAATTAAAGTGGGCAATTACACATTTTACAAACAAAAAGAAAACAGTTTCAAATCGCGGTGGGTTTGTTCTACGCACGCCGTTAAACGTTGCAAGGCTTTTATTTTCTTGTGTGAGAACGAAATTATTAAAATAAATAATGTCCATAATCACTACACGAGTCTTTTCATCCATTTGTTCATACATTCTTTTTTCAGAATACATATTGCTCACAGCTATAAATCCCAAAAAGTTTGTTAAGTATGTTAGTAAAAGTAAGTGAAACTAAAAGTAACTAAATATATGTTTTAACATATATCTTCTTTCAAGAAGAAAAACAAAACTCATTTAGGTATTCATCTTGCTTCATAGGCAGCAAAATTCATATATTTTGTCTTCGTAGCCTCAGATAACTTGTCCTCTTTGCTCCCAATAAGGGAAAAAATAGTTAAAAGATATTATTTTGTCATGGATGAGTCATATATACTAAAACTCTAGAATAATTGGTAGACAACTCTGCTGGAGAAATATCAGCTTATATTATGACGTGAAATTACTTAAAGTATAACAGAGGATGTAAAACTTTCTGGCCGTATAAACCAACATATAAAATCGCTTTCCAATAATGGTAATATTTCTGAGATCTCACTCACACGTAATATTCAGTCTTACAGTTGCAGCATTTCACCTTTTCCCTAACCTGTCTGGAAAATGTTAAACAGAGCTAAAATCCTATCAAGCAATAGTTTGAAAACATACATATATGTATCTGTATATGTGAGTATATATACTCACGACTATAAATCCCTAGAAGGGGTAGCCAGAGCTAAGGAATTAAAGTTTAAATATGAAACTTAATACTGAAACGGTCCGGCAGCTTTGTGGTGTTTAACCTAATACAATAACTTCTCTATTTTCACAACTTAGAACAATCATTTTTCAGATCTACAACCCAAATTCGTGCTGTCAAGAAAAAATAAAATGTTGATAAAATTGGGCAATCACACATTTAGCAAGCAAAGTGAGATGGATATGAAATCACGCTGGGTTTGTTCCACGCATTCCGGTTCTAAACGATGCAAGGCTCTTATAACCATGGTTAATAACGAAATAGTTAAAATAAACAATGTCCATAATCACTATACCAGTCTTTTTCTTCCTTTTTCATTATACACATACTTATATATATATATTCATACGTACGTAGTTTCATACGTACATATAGGGGTACGTATATATATAAAAAGTGTAGACAGAGCTTCGCAATGAAAAAATCCTTCATCCACTTTTGGAAATTGAGTGCGCAAAAGATGTTAAAATAAAGGATAATTGGCTAAGGTTTTCCAGCCACATCTCCCAAAATAGCCTAAAAAACCCAATAACCTTGAAAGCCTGGTTCTACCACCACAGTAAGAAATAGATATGAAAATAATAATAGATAGTAAAGAAGAACACGGAGATTGGATAGTGCTGTTCTTAGCTGACACTACACAACAATAATGATTTTCACTGAAAAGTTTTTTTAAATATATGTGCTTTTATTGATTGCTTCTTCACTTGAAAGTCTGTCCCCTTACTCCACAAGTTTTACATATAATGTTTGTATTGTTATTAACTAGCAATTATAATCAAGACTCTCTGTTTATGTGATACCGTTGAGTTTTAATGATTTATATATTTTTAGACATGGTTCCAACGTTCATGACATCTCAACGAGGCAAAAGAATGATGGTCATTGGAAACCACACGTATAGGATCCATACAAGGGGCACAAAGACTCGCTGGGTTTGCTCCACACATTACCAGAAAGGCTGTAAAGCCTTCATTACAACTGTTCATGAAGTAATAGTAAATTATTATACCGAACATATACACGAGGCAAGAACTGACTTGGAAAGGATTATTTTAAAGCTTAATAAGTAATTAATATTTTGTTATTGATTTTATATGTTTAGATAGTGAAAAAATGTGAGCGCCGAGCCAACAGTGATCATATTTTTTTATGATTTGCCTTGCTGTTTCTAGTTTATTGAGCTCTTTCTAAAGAAAGGTTAATAGATTTGTTTATATAATAGTAGGAAAAAATTACCCGTATTATTTGACGTCGTGTGAGAGAGTGCAATGTCATAGTCATTCCATAACGGATTGAATTGATTGACAATCAAATAGTTTGTAAAACATGTATTAATGATGTTTATATTTTTTGTCTTTGTTTCAATTATTAATATTTGGAGCCATTGTAAAGCTTTTCCAAAGGGTTTTTTTGTACATTATTCACTGAGTGAGATATTATACACGAGAGAAAGGGAGACAGAGATAATAAATATCTTTTATTGACAATCTGTTTTTTATTGAAAAAAACTATTTGTACCATTTTCATAAGTAATTAAATCAGCTATGTTTTTGACAGATATACAATTGTACGAGAAGCATGCCAAAAGAAACTAGATACTCAAAAATTATAAAATTTATTCTTTATTACAAGTATCGATCTTTTCAAAGTATTCACCCTGAGCACGTATACACTTTTCCATACGCCTGAACCAATTGGAAATTACCTGTGACCACTCTTCTTTACCTCAGAAATCTCGAAATTATGGGCAACCAGCGCATCTTCTTTACTTTCAAACCTCTTCCCCTTTAGTTTTTCTTTGATTTTTGGAAACAAACTGTCACATACTTTCGGGGTTCACCGTTCTTTCATTCTCTAGCACAACAGTAGCAATATGACCCGTTTTACAGAAAAACGAGGCGACCATTTTTTGCTTCGTGCACGGTGACATTTCGTTGGAGTTGGCTCGTCTTCCAAGCATCATACAGTCGACTGTCGCTTAGATTCGGGATCATAGTTATATAGCCATGTTTCGTAACCAGTCAGTATATCATATACGTTTTTTCACTCGCCTCCGTTGAATTTATCTATCATGAATAGGCACCAATCCACCCGACGGTCTTTCTGCTCATCGGTAAGTTTTGGACAGGAAAGGTGGACGTGAATTATGATTTGCATTGCTGCTGATCCAATTCCTAGTTTTCGCTCTAGCTCTACATATATAATTCTTCGGTTTTCGCGAATAAGTTTTTCGACTGCACGAACGTTTCCTTGCGTGACCGTGGTTGGCGGCCGTCCTGTCTTCGCTTCATCTTCGAGACGTCCCCGTCCTCTTTTAAATTCAGCAAACCAATAAAATGCTGTTGCTCGGGAACAAGTAGACTCACCAAAAGTAGAAGCCAAAAGTTCAAAACATTCTTGAGGCTTTAAACCTTTTTAAAGTCATAATAAATCAAAGCGCGAAAATCACGTCGACTGAGCTCCATTGTTGCAAGTGAATTCCCGCCAGATTTTTGGAAAAATTATGCTCATACAAATAAAAAATAAATAAAAGAAGTGTGTTCTATATCCGTGTAGTGCCGGCTTAGAATGTCGCTACCCCTTTCTATCCACGGGTGTCGTAAGAGGCGACTAAGGGCCAGTTTTTTGATCCGTGGTTAAAAATATAACCATTTGTTACATTGACTATAGTTAAATGACTAACCAGTTGAGTTAACCACGGATCAAAAAACTGGCCCTAAGGGTATTGGGGCTTTTTATTGGATTTTTGGGCGATGCGGTTGGAGAACCATCACCAAAAACCTTTATTTTTGCCATCTTTTCCCCACTCAACTTCCAAAAGTGGCTGAGGAATTTACAATATCTTAGCTCTGGTTACCCCTTCTAGGGAAATATAGCCGTGAGTATATGTATGTATGTATGTTCTATATTCAAATATGTCAATAAAAAACCAGCCTATAAGATGGTGTATATGTCGCAGGAAAATCGTCAAACTCGTTAACTTATAAGTTTCCTAGGAAACTTGTAAGTTGACGGAAATCCGTCAAACAGCATGCGAATTTACATCTTACCTGATAGGTTTTAAGAAACTTGTAAAATAACGAACTCACCTCAGGAAGATTGTAAGTGGGGATCATTTTTGACAAGTTTACTAGTTTTGAATTTAAAATTTAGGAAATTTGTAAGCCTCCTAATGGCTGCTAGTGAAATTGTTAATAGAAGTAGTTACTTATGATGATTGGTTAAGATGTGAGTTGAGTAAAGAAAAAAGCATGATATTAAAGTAATGACAATGTTTTGATATTTTCAAATATAAATGAGGAACTGGACTAAGAAGGGTTTCCTGGCCGTTAGTCTTACGTAATAATAAACGAAAACTACAAATAATTTATTACGATAACGGATTTTTACACTAGTTTCCATTCGTTAATCAACCAACCTTCTGACTTGCTTTTCATACACTCACATTACAGTAGCGAATTACTACTAAAATCAGAAGGTGGCGCTGGGTATGCAGCCACTTCACCTAACATCACTTAAAAAGCCTTTGGTTTCCTCTTAGGACAACCGCGGGATAAAATATTATGAATGCAGTAAATTTGTTAGAATTTAAAATCTTACAAGCATCGGTTAAGAATAGCACTAACATGTTTCTGTCGGTAACCTATAACAATGGATGTCATTGGAGGCGATGCGGTTGGAGACCTATCGCCAATAATGTTTACATTACAATACAATCTTTACCCCTTTAACTTCCGAAACTAGCTAAGAAATTTCTTATTCCGACGGTCAGGTTACCCACCCTATCTAAGGATTTATTGCCGCAAGTATAGGTATGTATGTATCGGTATTAAAACGCTCTTTAAAAAAAGGTCTAGAAGGTATTCATACTATAAAAAATAAAAAAAAATTTTTATTCAGTTTTCAAAAGCACATAATATTCGTCTTAACCTAGTTAATTATTTAAAGTACAAAATATAACATTTTCCTGTTCCTAAGCTAGGTAATTTACCTGTATTTCAGGCAAATTACCTATATAACAACAAAGTATCACGACATATAATCAAACAATTTATATTTAATAAATACTCTTAAAACTTTTTAATTTTATGTGAGTAACAGCAAATAATAGCAAATTAATAGATTAGCATTAGTAAAGCAAGGAAAATATTAGTTTCGATTGTCGAGTTGAAAAGACGCGCGAATGCGTCACGTCACGTGACCGCCGCCAGCCAATCCGCATTCGCTAACATCCCTCTCTTCGCGCCGTCAGCGCTGCATTGACAACTTTCCTAGCGGGATTCAGGAAACTTGTAAAATTCCTAAAATACAGAATTTTAAACTCGGAAACTTGTCAAAAATGATCCCCACTTACAATTTTCCTGAGGTGAGTTCGTTATTTTACAAGTTTCCTAAAACCTATCAGGTAAGATGTAAATTCGTTTGCTGTTTGACAGATTTCCGTCATTTTACAAGTTTCCTAGGAAACTTATAAGTTAACGAGTTTGACGATTTTCCTGCGACATATATAAGATGGTGTATAGCTTGCCAGTGTCAATCAAATGAGAAAAGAGTATCTAACTTCTATTGGCATGCCCCTCGTAATTAAAAGCTTATACAAAAAATAACAGTGATTTAACGTGTTCCGGTGTTTTTTTTTTAATTAAATTTAAATGGGTATGCATTTTACTCGTTTACAAGTTTGAAATATGCTGTCAATATCACAATCAGATGAATATTTGTAGAGAGACAATTCGATGTATGTTTATAGTTCTCTGCACTATCATATAGATTTATTAATCGAAATCAATGAATAAATAAATAAAAACACCTCTAATGAGTTGATTTCTATGATTCAGGTTTCTTATCGTAAAATATTTAGTTTACATAGCTAGATGTCCATCATAATTTTTATTGTTACATAATGATGAATGTAACAGTCAACTTAGCTACCCCATTGCCCATGCTAAGATCATACTCAGACAATATATTTTATTTATGAGATTTTATTAAAATATAAGTATGGCTGACTAGTTATCTATCTTATATAAAACTTTAGGTATCCCATTTGATTTTATATTAAAGTTCGTGTAATGTGTTTCAGATAATGTGCCTCATTTCACAACGTCACAAAAAGGAAGGCGCATGATCAAAATTGGCGGTTACTCATTCGTGATGCAAACCAAGGGTTACAAAATACGATGGACATGTTCGACTCACCATAACAAGGGATGCAGAGCATTCATCTACACTGTGATGGATGAAATAATTAAAATTAATAACACTCATTCACATCCACAGCCACAATGCAAAACTGTGAAAGATAACTCATTGTTCCATACCCATTCATCGGTATATCGCATTGACGGAAATTAAAATTTTAGTAGGAAATTAAAAAAGTATACCGTTTTCTTAACTCGAAGCTGTAAATATGATAGAAATTGGGGTGCCATGTTTAAATTTTACATACATACATACGGCTATAAATCTCTAGGTGGGGTAGCCAGAGCTAAGGAATTAGAAATTCCTCAGCCACTTTTGGAAAGTTAAGTGGGGAAAAGATGGTAAAAATAAAGGTTGTTGGTGATCGGTCTCCAACCGCATCGCCCCAAAATTCCCTTAAAAAGCCCCAATACTGTTAGTCGCCTTTTGCGTACACCCACCGGAAGAAATGGGGTAGTGCTATTCTAAGCCTTCTACACAGCTAAGTGTTTAAATTTTATATAAATATATACATACATTGCAAGGACGTGCATTTAAAGCTTATTTATTAATATTGTGCCCATTTTTATCTATGTCAACTTGTTAAGCACT
Source organism: Bedellia somnulentella (assembly GCA_963576735.1). Classification (NCBI taxonomy): domain Eukaryota; kingdom Metazoa; phylum Arthropoda; class Insecta; order Lepidoptera; family Bedelliidae; genus Bedellia; species Bedellia somnulentella. Next base: position 14,753,243 of record OY755181.1, read on the forward strand.
ATAAAGTTATTTTAAGCTTGGGGCTTTACCACCCATTATTTGACAACATTTTCTCCATTTAAGTTCTAATAATGGCCAAATGATTTTAAAGCCACTGTCCATAAAAATCACAAAATGAAGCTAACACCACGCTATAACGAGCTATTTTTAATTATTGACTATAAAAAAATACTTAAATGAAATTAGATTTTATAGTTTCTATTAATTTTCTTATATAATCACGACATTAAATTGATAGCTTGTAGCAGGCAGAGACTATCGGTTGCATTTTGTACGGACCTGGTAATCCTTTCGGGCATATTTTCTATTTTAATTCACAATGACATCTTTAGCTTTCATTTTTAAGTAATATGCGCGCTTCTTGTGTGTAATGTCGGCTTAGAATGTTACTACCCCTTTCTACGCACGGGTGTCGTAAGAGGCGACTAAGGGTATGGGGCTTTTTAAGTGGTTTTTGGGCGATGCGGTTGGAGACCTAACACCAACGATACTTTATTTTTATCATCTTGTCCCCTATCAACTTCCAAATGTGGCTGAGGATTATCAAGCTCTGAAGCTCTGGCTACCCCTTTTTTGGATTTGCGGCCATGAGTATATGTATGTTTACGTTTTATAATGTGTTTAGTTTTAATGCAATAACGACATGATGAGAATATAAATCTTGTATGGAGTCTCAGTTTTATATAACACTAGCTGACCCCACAGACTTCGTACTGTCAAAAGTGTAGACTTTCACGTCGTCACTCTGAAATATTGAACTGACCTGTTGAGGGTCTCTGTCATGCGATGAGAAAAAAGGTGTTTTTCATAGTGTCCTCACAATTTTTTCACTTTATAAATTTTAAGTTTATAAGTATAGTAGTTTCGGCTGAGCATTGATTCTTAGTCTGTTTAACCATTTGTTAAGAAAATTTATTGATCTCTTATTTTTTCTGGAATAAAAAGTGTCCTATTGTGTTAATTGGGATAATTATCTGTCTGCCTGTAAATTTTATTTTAAATACGTTCTGTGAATTAGTCTTCATTTAGCTACAAACACACAAACATCTAAACTTTCACATTTATAATATTAATAGGATAAGGCTTAAACATAAGCTTCCCGCTCAGGTGACCTCGCTCGCCGGCCAGCGCAGCGTCTTGTCTAGCGCTTCATGCACGCGTGTAAATTTTGTTACGGAGTAATTTAAAAATTGTATTATCTTCTAAGATGTTTATTTAAATTAAGTGATGTCAAGGACAAGTTTCTTCTCAATTAAATACTCTCAATCAACAACATATTTATCTGGTTAAAGATTAATATTATGTTGATAAAACATTATGGCAATTATACATTAAATTCGACCAAATTTATTTACCATAAAAATGGTTATAGTAAGTGAAACCTAAAAGTTGGACATATACTGTCGCGGGCATTTTTTTAGATCATTTAAAGAGAAATAATTCTTTAATACATTTTTTTTGGGTAACTTAAACTGTTTACGCAGCGCACAGAACGGAAGCCTTAGTATGAATAATTATCCCCGTTTTTGCAACATTATTCGCTGATAGTTTGCTCCTGTTGCTCGCAGCGGGATGATATATAGCCTTAAACCTTCCTCAATAAATGGACTATCCAACACAAAAAGAATTTTTCAATTTGATTGGGTAGTTCCTGAGATCCTAGCGTTCAAACAAACAAACTCTTCAGCTTTATAATATTAGTATAGATAATCAATTAATATAATGCATTTTTTAAGAACAATACCTAGCATATACAATTTCTTAGCAATAGATTTAGATATTATATTTATTAGACCTTATTTTAAATAAATTTTATTAAAATAATACTGTGTATTTTTTCTATCGTCATCTAAGAAGACATAAAATATTTAAGACACAAGGTAAAAGACATGTTTTAGTTTTATTATTTTCTCTAAGAATGGTAATTCATTATTTCATCTCTTCGTTTACGTCTTACAACCCCAAAGGCGTGGCAGAGGTAGTAATTCTTCTGAACATAACATAACATCCTACCAGTTGTACAGAGTTCCCTATTATTTCCTGGATAGAACATCCACATCATCGAGGTCAGGCCTATTGATCATTAATATAGTTATTAATAAACCACGCGTGCGAATATAGAAAGAAAAATTGTAGTATGCCTAATTAAGATTTAAATCCACGCCTATGTACATTTGAGGTGGTAGTCTTTCTCACTGAATATTTTTAGTAAATAATTAACAAATGTCCCAGGGCCTATCCATTCACAACATTTTGAACGCATAGATAAAAGTAGGATTTTATCAGTACATAATGTTGTGTAGTGTCGGTCAGAAAAACTATTACTCACTTCGTCCTATTGGAGTTGTTAGAGGTGACAAAGGGTATTTTAAGTATTTGATGGGCAATGCAGCTTGAAACTATCACGATAAATCATACATACATATTCTCACGCCGTTAGTTCCCATTGGGGTAGGCAGAAACTATCGATCGCCACTTTGTACGATCCTGGCAAACCTCTTCTCTCGCACGAAAAATCCTTTATTTTAATATCTATTTTCAACTCAATCTCCCAAAACTCGTTAAAGAATATAGTATTATGGAGCTCTGGCTAGCCTTTTTAGGGCTCCTTGTCGAGAGCATGGGAGTTAAAGTATAAACAAGAGATAAATTTTAGAACATGTTAGTAATAAAAATTTAACATCTCTTAATTTAATGTTTTTTGACATGAATTCCTCATGTGGGGATTATTACTCATAAATAAAAGATGTTATTAAAGGACAGAAAAATTTCGACACTGGCGGGGTTCGAACCCGCGACCTTCGGGTATACGCCCCCGTCGCTCTGCCAACTGAGCTACAGTGTCAGTTGGCATCCAGCGCGAAATTTCTCTATCCTTTGTTTCTTTTTTACACGTTCAAGTAGTGTTTGCGTTTCCTACCTCCGAATTTTAACTAATTCGGACGGCCACTTGTCTACCTTTTCAGATAGAATGCAAATGTTGGAAACGCCTAACTATCACATAATTTAATGTTTTTTGACATGAATTCCTCATGTGGGGATTATTACTCATAAATAAAAGATGTTATTAAAGGACAGAAAATTTTAACATCTCTGTTTGCGTGCTGTAAATAAACCATTGGGTCGTACAAGTGTTTTTAATTGTAAACAAATTTCAGATGAAGAACCATGTTTTCTTAAATCTAAAAAAGGATTTGACTTGATACAACTTGGTGGATATACGTTTTCCGTACAACGCAGAGGGATGAAAACACGATGGCACTGTTCTACTCATCATAGAAAAGGGTGTAAGGCTGCCATATATACAATACAAAACACGATTGTTAGAACGTATAAAATACACAACCATAACTAATTTTTTTGTCCTTATTTTAAACTACGTCCTTATTTTAAGCGACATGATAGTCCAGTGGGTAGAACACCCGCCCTAAAAACAGAAGGGCGTGAGTTCCAATCCTGGGACGGGCCTACACCAATTTGTCTTTTCTAAAGTCATATGTGTGGTTAATTTATCATGGTTGCTAACGGTGAGGGAAAACATCGTGAGGAAACCCACATGGCTGAGTTGTACTTAGTCATGTGACAGTGTATTCGTACAAAACGGCGATAGGCCTGCCCCCTATCACGTGAGTACACTGTCTAAGCAAAACGTGGGTACCTTCTCTGGAAACTAGATGGCGCTTGCCATGTGAGTTCAGGAGTATTGGTACCTCTGCCAACCCCTTCGGGGATAAACGGCGTGAACGTTTATGTTATGTTATGTAATTTTAAACTTACCACCAGCCATTGAACGTCCAATTTGTAATATAGGCCTCCTGCAAAAATCTTCACGACTATCAGTTTTATGCTGTCCCTGTAAACTGTATACTGCATCCTGCCTGCCCCATTCATCCTTTACATAAAGTCTACCTTCAGTGCGTCGTCTGGTGCATAGAATAGTATGTTACATGTACTGGAATGTAATGGAAGGTGTGTATTAACCATTTGAGTCAAAATCAAAAAAGTATTTTTCCTAAAAAAACAGAACTGGTACCTGATATTAATGAAACGTTTGAATTAAATGGATGTCATTAAACGTGATAAACATGACAAGTATGATAGTCCAATGGGTAAAACACCCGCTCGTCAAAACAGACAGGCGTGAGTTCAAATCCCGGGTCGGGCCTACACTAATGTTTCGTTTATAAAGACATAGGTATGTGTTGTTAGTTTGTCATGGTTGTTAACGGTGGGGGAAAATATCGTGAGGAATACCACATGCGTAAGTTGTACTTAGTTATGTGACAGTGTATTTGGTACAAAACGCTAATAGGCCTGGCCCCTATAACAGATATCAGAGACTATCGATCAAGACTTCGTATAATCTTGAAAATTAAATGTTCCTCGAAATTTCAAGCATCAAAAAGGTAATAATGTTTATTTTTTGTAGATCTCCAACTACATTTTGCAAAGTCACAAAGAGGAAGGGATTTGATACGAATAGGGCAATACCGATTTTCAATTAATAAAATAGGATTAAGAACGAGATGGGTTTGCTCGACGCATCAGAGAAGAGGGTGCAAAGCGTTTATAACCACCATAGAAGATAACATTATAAAAATCCACAATGAACATAATCATATATAACAATAGATATATTATTGTTTATCATTGAGATTACAAAGCTAATGATCACTAAATACTACCAATTTTATTTTATTTCAGTGTCGATCAAGGCACTATACAATTTGTAATTTTTCTAACGTTTAAAACTATCAGACCTTCCCCTGCTATTTTTATGTTTAACTGTATTTATTTTCTCCTGTTACGTTCTACGTGATAGCGGACTTGGGTAAATCGAATAATTAAAATAAAATAACGGAGATGTAGATGGCACTATCAACATTTAAGGGGAAAGACACACAGAAAAGTCGTAAGTAAGTGCAACGGCGGAAATAGTTTTGGTAATTTGATTCAATGTTTTTTCCCGAAATATGCAAGACGCCGCCGCCGCCAAATTGTGGACCTCTAAGTATGATTGATTTTATTAGACACAAATAATGATATTGCACAGCTCACTAAAGGAGTCAAATGGGTATACATAGTATTAAAATATCTATACCTACACAGCCGTGCTTTGTCATAAATAGTGTATTTTTGCGGTTTATTTCCTTCGTCATTTTGTAATTTATTATTACTTACCCTATTTACATACAAACATACATAAATATACTCACAGCTATAAATCCCTAGATGGGGTAGCCAGAGCTTCGGAATAAGAAAGTCCTCAGTCACTTTTGGAAGTTGAGGGCGTAAAAGATAATAAAATAAAGCCCAAATACCCTTAGTCGCCTCATACAATCACCCATGGAAAGAATTGGGGTAGTGCTTTTCTAAGCCAACACTACATAGCACATGTAATGAAATATTACTTTTGATCCATAAAAGTAGTTTTTTCGTACATATTTAATTTTCGGAACACATGATTAGTTCATAATAAATATATGAATTGAAATATTTACTAGCGTTTGTTAAGATTAAATAACCAGTAATTCATTTCAAAGTATCAGTATCAAATTCACAGTATATAAATGTAATTTTTACGTCATGATATTTGAATAAGAATATAACTAAGGAGAGGTAACTTATAGTATAACTGACACTCATACTTAATTTTCAGATTTAGTACCACATTTCGTGAAATCACAAAGAGGCAAAAACTTGGTGAAAATTGGCAACTACACATTTTCGGTTCAGTTGAAGGGTTCCAAAACTAGATGGAACTGTTCGACGCATCAGAAGAAAGGGTGCAAAGCTTTCATACACACTGTGCAAGACATGATCGTCAAGATTTACAACATTCATAATCATTCATGAAAGCTAAACAATAATTCATCATACCTTGTGAAGGACGTAGCTAGATAAACTAGTATTATATAAATCGATATTTGTTAAAATAAAGTTAATGACCATTAAACATTAATGGAAGTTTTGCTTAGTTTTTTACAATTCTATATCCCTGAAAAGTTAATTTTATCTTGTTAAGAAATGCTGTGTAGTGTCGGCTTAGAATAGCACTACCCCATTTCTTCCGGTGGGTGTACGTAAGAGGCGACTAACGGTATTGGGGATATTAAGGGATTTTTGGGCGATGCGGTTGGAGACCCATCACCAACAACCTTTATTTTACCATCTCTTCCCCATGCAACTTTCCAAAAGTGGAATATAGCCGTGAGTATATGTATGTATGTTAAGAAATGACACAATTTAAGACACCGACGAAAAAATAATTGAAACACACGTCCTGTATTAAAATACTGACGGGCCAGTTTATTTTTTGTGTATTAAATATCGAGTGAAGTCTATCTGCGAATAATTTTAATTAATTATATTTCTTACTTTCTTTCCGATGTTCCCTTTTTTGAAAAACCAGTGTGTGTTATGAATTTTACTGATTTTGTTGAAATTTACAACACATCTATGAGAGTAGCAAGAGAGATTTGGATCGTGCAAAATAACGATCGATAGTCTTGGTCTATCCCAATGGGAAATGGGCGTGAGTATATGATTGTATGTAATCGAAATATGTGTTTTTGACTATACAAATATAAACAGTTAAACTCAGTGCTCTGTTATGTTATGAAAGAGACGAAAGACTTTGGAAAACCTTACAAAAAGTCGTCTTAAACTATAATTTTTGGTCTTTTTTTTAGATGCAATTCCTCGTTTCACATTATCTCGAAAAGGTCGTGAGTTGATACAACTGGGACAGTATACATTCTGTGTTCATAAACGAGGAACCGCAAAAACAAGATGGCAATGTTCTACGAACAAGATAAGAGGCTGTAAAGCTTTTATACATTCTTTAGAAAATACTTTAGTTAAAATAAATAATAATCATAATCATTAAAAGGGTTTGAAACAGATCCATTATAAGCTTGGCTAGAACAGTAAGGTCAAAAATATGGTCACTTGAAAGAATTGGTTTTATAGGTACATATCGCAGAAGCAAGAATTTGTAAAGTATGGTTTATATGATCGAGTGAACAGTAGTGTGATTTGTGAAAGGTGCAATTAGAATATAAAGATATAAATGATGTAAAGATAGAAAAGAGAATGTCAATATGCTAATGCTACATATAGAGGATGTATGAAATTGGGGAAAGATATATATAGTGCCAATATGGAGGGTAATTTTAGTAGAGCACAGCTACGGAGGACATATTAAGTTCAAACAGAAGTGTGAAGACTAAAAGTATATGAAAATGCTTATAATCTTTGACGAATCTTGAGAGGTTTGCCAGCTTTGTTCAAAGTGGTGATCAATAGTCTCTGCCTAGCCTAGATAGTAATCGAAATATGTGTTTTTGACTAAATAAATATGAACAGAACACTCAGTACTCTGTATGTTATGAAAGCGAATTGGCAGCCCAAACGAGAACATATTTTAAGCATATTACGTTTTTTCAGACTTGAAGAATGAATGATATAAGAAGAACTGATATTTAATAAACTGTTTTAGGATGGTTTTTACTGTTTTGTCAAATCTTTTTTAAAAACTTGCATATTTTTTTTCATTGAGAAATTGTTTTGTAATTTTATAGTCATAATCTAATGTTTTGTAAAGAGTCTAGTTGGTTTTAAAAAATGAACTGATGTAATTATTTTATGATGTTTGATTATTAGTATACGATGTTAATTTATTAAAATTCAAGAGTAATTCATTTCTAGTATGGCTATGTTATTAATTTTCTTAATATCTATACATAGTATAAAATGAAGTTGCGAAGGGCGCTCAAAATGTTTTTGTTACCTAGGATCTCAAAAACTACTATATCAATAGCTATGCGGTTTTCAATAATGGAAAGAAGACATTCCAGGGATTCTATAGGTGTATAATTTAGGTGTACCTACTTAAGAAATTATTAGAGTAATCGTAACAGTTATCAGACGGACGGAAGAAAAACGAGCTTTTTGGAGGCTTGCATTGCGTGCGCTGCTGAAATAACTCAAAATACAGAATAACAATGTATGGGGGCATTATTTTTCTCAAAAAGTTCTATAAAAAAGTCTGCGATAGCATATGTCTATCCTTTAAGGTTTAGCCACAATAACGATTTTAGTGGTGTTCAAGTTTAATTTACGAAATATCTAATTTTTCAATTACTCGATGTTCCTACCGACATAGACCAATAAACATAAAACAAAATGCATATCAAATTAAAGCTGATGAAATGAGGATTCCGAATATACACATATCATAACACTTTTATGTTAATATTAATACACAAGATGCATTTACAATGCCGAGGGTAGAGATGGCGGCGGCGGCGGCTGCGTTCCGTCGTTGTGTCAGTCGGTCCGCATAGCACGACAGTCGCGGCGAGTGGCGGCGCGCGGCGGCGACGGCGGTGGTGGGGGTGGGCCCATCTTGAGGTGCGCGACCCGAACGGGCAGACACGTGAGGGCAGACAAGACAACGTTGATGGTTGTGTCGAATTATAAAATTGAAATTTGGCAGAATGCTAGATAATGACCCAAATTATAACATAGGACTTTTTATCCCGGAAAAAATTGATTAGTAAAATATTCACTCCTGATTGAACTAAGAGTACCGGAAAAAACACCTTAAGCTTTGTCATAAGCAAATTTGACAGTACGAATTCTGTCGGGTCATCTAGTATATATATATGACACCAATAATAATATCCCATTATAATTGCCGATCGGACCAATTTTGAACTACTAAATTATGGTGTTGCTAAACTCGCTTATAATAAAATTTTATCAATACTTACGAATACGATAATTAAATTGAGAATCAAATTGATCTACACTATCATCACGCTACAAATGGAGCGGAGCAGCAACAATCAATGATAAAAATTGGACGCAATTTTCTAAAAACAGCTCTTAACACGTATGTATACTTTATTATTCACTAGTGGATCGGGCCCAGCTTCGCACGGGTAGCGTAGTTTTAAAAATATCTGAGGTTTCTTCAATCATTGCTCAACATTTGTGAAATTTAGTGCAATTCATAGCATTCCTGAATAGTGTAGCTTTGTGATTGTAAAAGCGCTTTAATGAACGGTTCAGCATTTCCGAAAATAAAACCATGCAAACAATCAGAGTTACAAACTTTGCATACATACAGGGAGTATATGTATACTCCCGGCTATCTTTTGCGGGCGCAACCATTACAAAAAAAATATCCTTATAGCATGATCACGTGCGACGACAGGGCGCGATAGCTTATTTCATGTATAAATTTGGTTATTCTATACCGATTTCTATGATTCTTTTTTTATTGAAAAGGTAATAATGTAAATCTTTTTTAATGAGAGATGAATGAGAGAACAATAAACGTAAGAGTAAACAAATATTATCAGAATGCTCCGAACTGCTAAGCTATCAGAAATTACACGTGTTATTATGAGTCAACCATAAAAGATAGATAGACATATGCTGCCGACGGATATTTTTTAGAAAAAATTATGTAGAATATTTCCGTCATACATGATTTCTATGTAACTATAACCACTAAGGCTGCACACGCGACGGAAGCTTAAAAAATGGAGTAACTTCCCCCGTTTTCCCAAATTTTCCCAAAATTCCCCTTCACTACTCTGCTGATAAGTACACTATAACCTGCCCAGGAGTATGAAGAATAATTCTACCAAGTTTCGTTAAAATCCGTCGAGTAGTTTTTGTTTCCATAAGGAACATACAAACCGACAGACAGACAGACAGACAGACAGACGGACAGACAGACAGACAGACAAAAAATTTACTGATTGCATTTTTGGCATCAGTATCGATCACTAATCACCCCCTGATAGTTATTTTGAAAATATATTTAATGTACAGAATTGACCTCTCTACAGATTTATTATAAGTATAGATATAGATGAATTCATTATATAACGTTATAGCCGTGCATTTATACTTTTAATTGGATATATGTATGCATGTAAACATGTGTGTATATGTGTTCATTATGGATTATACAATATATCTTTTTATATATTTTTTCGGTATTTGTTTATTGTATGATATTTTTAAATGTAAAAGTGCAAGTTGTGTATGCGGGTATGGCCAGATTATAGGTCGCATTTTTTGGTTTTGTACTATTTATTTTGTTGCTGATTTGTGTGTCACTCCAAATGGGTCCTGACTGAAAATCAGTGTTGTGTGTTCTACACACAACAATAAGCTGAGGCAGGACCTTTTCACATTTGTTAAATTTATAATTTTCTTTGTCACTTTTTTTATGTCTTTTTTTATTATTTTAATGTTTAAGTAAAATGTATGGTATTTATTTAGTAATTCAAATGTGAATAAATGTCTCTTCTTTCTTTCTTTTTATTTCTTATTTGCGTGCATACTCTCCTCAAGCTAAAACTGAAACGTTGACGCCGTTTATTCCCGAAGAAGTTGGCAGAGGTACTTATACTTCTGAACATCACATGACATTTGTGGGTGAGATAATAAAATATATTTAGGGAAGATGTTTTGAGGGAGGATTATTAAAGGAAAACTTGGTTCCTAAGTTTGATGAGAGAAGCTTTTTTTATTGCAATTTATTTCCGGTGTGGCTATCAGTGATTTACTTTAACCTCTCAACCTACCAACTTCCAAATGTGGCTGAGGAGTTTCTAGCTCTAAAGCTCTGGCTACCCGTTTTTGGTATTTATGGCCTAGAGTAAATATATTTATGTAAGTTATAAAATTTTGAATCGAATAAGTTAATCACCTCAGCCCAGAGATATTCACTATGGGACACTGGCCTCCCTACAGATATTAAACTGCATACATAATACATACGTAATTTATCATGGTTGTTAACGGTGAGGGAAAACATCGTGAGGAAACCCACATGACTGATTTGTACTTAGTCATGTGACAGTGTATTCGTACAAAACGGCGATACGCCTGTCCCCTATCACGTGAGTACACTGTCCATGCAAAACGTGGGTACTCTGAACACCAGGTGAAAAAGTCACGTGATGTTCAGAAGTATTAGTACCTCTGCGAACCCCTTCGGGGATATTCGGCGTGAACGTTTATGTTATTATTATGTTATAATACATACGGCTGTGGGCTGCAAAAATGGCTTCCTACAACGTTCTTGTTACTTCAATCAAAATTACCAAAATTTTCCATTACAGCTATGCATAAGTCGATTCTACTTTTTTTCAGCAGGTGGCTTTAATCACCCGATCGAAAGGTACTATTTTTATTGCATACATAATTGCTTTATTTACTTCTATTTACTATACATTTATCACTGATAGAAAAAAACTATTATTACAGATAGCACGCCAGTTTTCGTCAAGTCTCGACGCGGTAGAGATATGATAAAACTGGGCCAGTACACATTTTCCGGACGACCGAAGGGATTAAAAACAAGATGGTATTGCTCTACACACTCGAACAGGGGATGTAAGGCGGTTTTATATTCTGTAAATGATACCATTGTTAAAATTAACAATATACACAACCATTGATGAGTATCATTTTGTTTAAATTACTGCTTTAGGGTAAGATTACAACAGATTTGCGAGTTTAATGAGTTGTTGAAGAACTAATATAACAGACGACATCCGTGGCAGAGAGCTTAAGTGACTAGCTTTTCGATCCGGAGTTTGCAGGTTCGATCCCCGCTGAGCGCAACATTTATGTGATGAGAATAAATTATTCTTTCTTAGTCTTCGATGTTATTTATATGTGTATTATATGACCTTAAACATATCGTTGAGTTAGTATCCCATAATACAAATCTTACTTAGTTTGGGGCTAACTTGGTCTGTGTATAATATGTCCGCATATTTATTATTATTTTTTATATATAATATCATTGCTGCCTTTATCTGCGTCACCAAGATGCTGAGTAAGGTAAAGAAAATGAAGCGGCACTGTTGGTTCCTTAAAAACTCATTTACCTCGCACATCAATGGTAAAAGCGCACTCCGCTCGCAGTGGTACGACTTAAATAAGTTTACCCCCATTTGGATACGTTATTACTTTATTACCCACATTAGTATGAAGAGTAATGTTTAAATGATATTCTTTACTATGAAATACTAGATATATATATTACTAAGTAATTCCATCATATATTTTCACAGATATTACACCAGTTTTTATGAAGTCAAAGTTCGGTAAAGATATGATAAAATTGGGTCAATACAGATTTTCCGGAAAAGCGATGGGTTTAAAAACAAGATGGTCTTGTTCAACTCACGGAAGCAAGGGATGCAAGGCGTTTTTCTATACTGTCCATGATACGATATTTAAAATACACAATATACATAACCATTAATGAGTATATTATTATTCTTGTCTATTTTTAATCTATTAAAATTGATTATTGTAGGGTGTTTTTTATTACACAACGCTACCTTACCTAACGCGGCATATTTCGCTTTCACTACTTAACTGCATTAAATTACTGACAGTGGAAGACAGTTGCATCCGAAAATAGTAAATATCACGTGACAATCATCATTGTCAACACGAACCAATAGGAACTCCGAAGTTATGTCATGAGTGTATGTTATGTATGTATGCATGTATGTTTAGATTCCATATATAATTACAAAGTAGTAGGTATTTTTTGAAAGCCAATTAAATTTAAATAAAACTCATTGGGGATGTACCTATTTTAATTCTACGGGGTGGCACTACAGGGTGTCCCCGATTTATTCATGCATATACATACATACATATATAGACTTACGCTCACCACTTTGCACACATGATGTTTTTTTTTTAAATCTTTTATTTATAAGCTTAACATCTTAAAGATTAAGTCAGTTTTGCACATATGATGATGATGTGATAAAAATTATGTCATTGTGACATTAAACAGGAAATAAAAAAGAACCTTAAGTTGTTCACACATAACAATTGACAATTTGTACGATTCTAATTCAGAGAGTCTCGTGAAATGCTGTGTATTGCCGGCTTAGAATAGCACTACCCCATTTCATCCGGTGGGTGTACGTAAGAGGCGACTAACGGAATTGGGGCTTTTAAGGGATTTTAGGGCGATGAGGTTGGAGACCCATCATCAACAACCTTTATTTTACCATCTTTTCCCTCTTTACTTTCCAAAAGTGGCTGGGGAATTTCTAATTAGGGTCTCGTAGAATTGCTCCCTTGAACATCTGCGTTTGATGAGACGATCAGTAAGTACTCGTAACGTTATGATATTATTTGTATCACTGACATGACACTTTTTTTTACAGATGACACGCCTATTTTCGTAAAGTCTCAACGAGGAAAAGATATGATAAAAATGGGTCAGTTTACTTTCTCCGGACAAGCGAGAGGATTGAAAACAAGATGGTACTGCTCGACTCACGTCAGCAAAGGATGCAAGGCGTATTTTTACACGGTGCAAAATACTATTGTCAAAATTAATAATACACACAATCATACATAAGAATGATATTTTTTAATTGTTTCTTTTCGATTTGGTAAATCAACTTCCCCAAACTGATGCAAAATAGTGGTGGTAGATCGGCTTACTATGACGACAATTAGCTGTCTAAAAGTGGCTTCTCTGAACACCGGGTTACAAAATGGCACGTGAGGCAACTACGAAAGGGACCTATTATTCTCGAAAAAATTCGTTTAATATCATAATGTTACAATAATACATGTGATAATGTGTTACATCATTGTATTTTTCTTGAGATTCATACAGGACATACATATATAAAAATAAAGATATTAAAATTTCTAAAAACATCGCTTTGTTTCAGATGATGTACCTTCTTTTATTATTTCCAAAAGGGGAAAAGATTTAATAAAGATTGGTTCTTACACGTTTTCGGTCCTCATGAAAGGGCCTAAGACTAGGATGGAGGTGCTCTACCCACCATTCAAAAGGATGTAAAGCGATTATACACACAATACAAAATGAAATTGTAAAAACATGCAATGTTCACAATCACTAGAATATATAATATATAATATAATATATATATTTTTCTTGTTTTATATAGCGAACATGTTAGTAAAATAAAGATTCCTAGTCAATATTTGTAGCTGTATAATAGCTCGTAAAGGTTGAAGGATACATATGTATGTAAGAAGATATATTTAAACTGCGCTCTTATTTACGACTGAATAATTATATTTTTTTTAATTATATATTTTTTAACCAACGTAAAGAATTATATATTAAAACTTTCAATTTAATTAATCACTGATATACCAGCTTTGATTCAAATGAAGGTTATGACATATCACTTACGCTTTTCATCTTCAAAAGGGTAGCAGTGGCACTAATCCTTCTGAATTCCACGTGACATTCGTCGCCTGGCGATTGTAATACATAGTTTGTTGCTGTTGTTGTTTCGTGATGGGGGATAGGCTATTTGCCTATATACATACATATTTAATAATATTCCCATTAGGGTAGGCAGGTTGATAGTCATCGATCGCCACTTTGTACGATTCTGGCAAAGCTCTCTCTCTAACTTCATTCACATCCATCAAACTCCAGTCGTCTATATGTAATGAATAAACGTCAGTTACTAATTTTGTTAATGTAAAATTGTGGATTATCACGATATTAATTCCCTCACATGTGACTCTTATTGGTGAAAAAGTTATTGGTGTAAGTCTGTATCATGATTTCAAGTTCTGTTTGTTCAGCTCTTTGCATCGGAGCAAGTGGTCTAGCCACTTAGGGCCGGCGCTGACTGCCGGCATGGCACAGGATGGCAAGGTAAGTTCTGCTGCAGCATTCCGAAGGATGACACGGCCTTCCGCGGCATGCCGTGGCATGACGCGGCATGCCGTGGCATAACACGGCAAATAACTCCGCGCATGTTCAAAGTTAGTTGTGTTCATAATGATTGACTGGGATTTAGTATTTAAAGTATTATACACTCCTACCCTTGCCCTCCCCCCGCGCGGCGAACGGACTGCGCCGCGTACTGGCGGCCCGTGCGTCTCGCGAGATGCAGCAGTACGCCGCGGCATCCCGTGGCATGCTTAGGCACGTTCTGTCCTACCGCGGCCTCCCTCGGCATCGTTGTGTCAAAATAAAGTAACATGAATTCTATACTAATGGTTATAAGATTAAAAATGGGTATATCAGTACCGAAATCCTTTGCCATGACACGCCGTGCCATGCCGGCAGTCAGCGCCGGCCCTTAGCTACCAAGGTTATACTGTACAGTGCAGCCAATATGATTGAAATAAATTGTTAAAATATTTATACTTGATTCTGAAGATCGAATGTATAGCAACGGCGGCACCATGTATGGGTACTAAGTTAAACGAAATCTGATGCATTAGGATTTATTTGATCACACCGATACAATACAAAAAGGACAGTTAGTGAATGTAAAAATGAGAGATGCGAAATTAAATTAACACTTCAAGAGTATTCAGACTTGAGAAATTTTATTTAAAAGATATCCATTTTCCACAGGATACAAAATGGTCAAACCCAAGAAAAAGACGAGAGAAGAAATTTTGGCACAAAAACGAGAGACAGAAAAAAAGCGCTATGAAAAACTAAAAAACGACCCAAACAGATTAGCAAAGTTAAAACAGAAGCAAAAAGAATACTACGTAAAATTAAAATCTGCAGGAAAAAAATTAATCTCTGATATGAGTGATCACGAAAAAGAGGTTCGTCGGAATTCATGGCGGACTAATTCTAGAAAGTATTATGAGACAAAAAAAAGAGGGCGGAGGCGTGATAATTAAAGAACATAAAAAGCTGTAGTAGTCTCTAAAAATCATCATGATAAGTTTAGCCAATAGACGTCCACTGCTGGAAATAGGCCACCCTAAAAGATCTACACCATGAATCTATCTATAATGAATGATCTACCCACAACTTCACTCAGTCGTCGGTCCACCTTGTAAGACGTTTACCCACACTGCGCGGTGGTCCGACTAAATAGTTGCCGATCCAACACCTTTATGTCCTAACGGCCGTCGTTTTTGCGTACAAGTGACTTGCCCAATGCCATTTTAGTTTCACAACTCCCTGTACTATGTTGTACCCCAGTTTTTGTAGAAAATACGGAACTTTTCGCTATGGTTTCGATCATTTTATCACATTCCTAATAAATCCCTCCTCATAGGTAACAGGGTGACTTGGAGCCTTCTTATGAGGCCCATTATGACAGGTCACGTATCCTCTTAACTTAGTGAGTCGGACTAGCATAGTTCCGTTACTATACAAACACAGTTGAGAATTTTCAGTTCACTTTCCAAGACATATTCATTCCTTGTTCATAGTTTGATGTTACCAACGTTTCGATAGAAAATCAGAAGACAGAGAAATATGTCTTGACAATACCTTCCCATAGTATGGTATTTGGATGATTGTCCGTTTGTTACTAACTTTACAGTGCGTGAAATTCTCACCAAATATATTTTTACTGAGCCATTACTTGCTTATGCAAAAACAGAGTACTATTTAATAACGTGTTAATATATCCGACGTTCTTGCTGATTTTGGAACAACAGAGATATGACTTCCAAGTTTTAAGCATTAATTTATTTCATTGTTTAACAAAGCTATATCATTAAAATTTGAATAAAACAGTGTAATGTTCATTTCTTCCTGCCTTCATTTTTTATTTTCCCTACACACTAATTAATATAACAGACAAACTCTTTATTGCACATTGATCATAAAACATATGCAATAATAATGAGACGTTGTAAAAAAATATTGCTCTCTTATCACTAAAAGGGATCTTTCCTAGACACCTTTGAAAGAAAATGTTAATAAATTTACGATATGTCAGATACACAGAAATATGGTCAAACAAATAATTTGGCCTATACTGACTAACTTATACTCACGCCCATTATTCCCATTGGGGTAGTCAGAGGCTATCGATCGCCACTTAGTACGATCTTGATAAACCTCTCTTGCTTCCCTTACATTAATTATTCTTTTCTAACATTCCTTTTTCTATCTTGCATACTACGTCATCTTTCACACCTACTCGTTTACGAATCGCACTATTTGTCACTCTATCTAATATGGTCTATATCTATTTAAACTTATTTAATGCGTTTCATTACTTTCTAGCGTAGTGAGTGTTTCTGTGTGTAGTGTGTATGCAATGACGACTACGTACATGTAATTAGACTAGGTAAGCTGTGTAGTGTCGGCCTATAAAATTACTTGTTGCTAGAGGCGATTAATGGTTTTTTGGGCTATTCAGGTGATGGTTGGGAGATGTGGCTGGAGACCTATCATCGACCATACCATCCTTTATTTCATGATCTTTTACTCAGTCAAAATTCAAAAATTGCCGAGCCAGAGCTTCTGAATTTTTAATTCTCAAGCTCTTGCTATTATGTTTGAGATCTATAGCTGGGAGTATATGTATATGTACGTATGTCTATTGCTTTCCTGAATACTTGTTTTTTTCTACTTGTCAGTTTTTAGTTAAGAAGATATGTAATAAATATGCCTTTGATAATTAATGCTAAATTAATCGCTTCGTTTCAGACGACGCACCTCACTTTATTATGTCCCAAAAGGGGAATGATTTAATAAAGATTGGTTCTTACACGTTTTCGGTTCATTTGAAAGGGCTAAAAACTAGATGGAAGTGCTCTACCCACCATAGAAAAGGATGTAAAGCTATTATTCACACTCTACAAAATGAGATTGTTAAATGTTATAATGTACACAATCATTAAAATAATCTATATTATTGTTTTTCTTCTGAAACCAACTTATGTACAAGAATAAAAATTTAACAAATTAATGATACATTAAATATTACAATAATTAAGGTTATGAAGTATCGCTATTTATCTTTGGAATACAACTATTTCGAACACTCCCACCATTATATTTCTTAATATCATGTGATAACATACGTATAATTATTATTGTTTGCCCGGACAGTGTTTTGCCGTGATGACGGAGTAGATATATCGCCGCATTGTATGAATTCACTGTCACTTAAATGACTCAAACTTGTATAGAAAGAAAAAAACATATTTTTTTACCAAAAAACATTACATTAACAAATAAAACCTACTTCCTAAAAAAGGGGCAGAGCCATGTGAGCATAATGTGAAGAAAAGTGGTAGCAATGACTTTTATTGTCAGTAGTAAATAATTAAAATTTAGTACAAAAATAAACATATAAATATAATCACTGTAACGCTATAACTGAAGTATACATAAAAAGGTATGTGTATTTGTGCATATGTGTGTGTATTAAGTTTACACTTAATATATATATATATATGTGTGTCGTGGCCATATCGTAAATTTGAGCACATCATGAAATGATCGATCATTTCATGAAATAGTAGTATTTCATGAAATGATCAACTGTTTATTGACCACATCGTGACGTGGTTGGGGCAGATCGATGATAAGAAATCGTTTCTCGATATGGGCAACTGAACACATGGCCTCTTCATGAAATGGTTAAGATTATTTGGTCATATCGTAAAGGAGTTACATTTGTTACCGGTAGAGGCGCTGAAAACGCTTTGTTTATGTGTAAAGATGGCGGCCGCTGACAAAAGTGTTGTTTCTCGCAGTAAAAAAGTAAATAATTCGTTATTAAGCGAGTGAAAACATAAGAGTTTACGACGAAAAGTCTCTCGAGTACTTTGTAAATTACGAAAAACTCAGCAATATGTTAAAAAACCATAGAGTTTGAATTGTATTTCACAGGTCACCCTATTTCTACGATCTGGCCAAGCGTGGATGACAAAATCGTGAAACGTTGACGATTTTATGATATGATCAAATAAGGTTGGCCACATCATGAAATGTGACTATTTCATGATATGATCGATCATTTCACGATGTGTTCAAATCTACGATATGGCCACGACATGTATATATGTCGTAGGATGATTTGATGTTTAGGTTTTTTGCAAAAAACCTAGGGATTTTGCAAAAATCCGGATAATTAGATAACGATTGTAATATTTTCTAATCTTACTAGGTTTTTTGCAAAAAAACTAGTTGGTTTAGTAAGATTGTACTTCTTTAACGCTGATTGGTTGATTTCTGATTGCTCGCCTACACTTATTCTGATTGGTTCGTCAATGTGGTATTGAGATATTACAGCTAGAGTAATAAAGGGTAAAAAATGACAATACTTATTTGATACTTGAAATCAAATATATTTTTTTACTATTTTGTTGTAGTAAAATTAAAATCACGTTCGGACATATTATACACAGATCAACTTACCCCAAACCACAGCCCAAACTAAGTAACACTTGTATTATGGGCCACTTGGCCACGGACGTCTTCAATATAGGTAGGAACAATAAAGTAAGTTCGTTTTAAATTGTAGTATTGAGGTATTATATCTAGAGTTATAAAAGGAAATGACAATACTATTTTTATACTTAGGAACTTTTTGTAACTTAAATAAAATTAAATGTAGGTAGGAACAATGAAGTAAGTACGTCTTAATTAACAACCAATCAGAGATGACGTGTTTATGGGGCATTGCCATCGACCAATCAGTGTTCAATATTCATAAAAACTGACATTTCGTTTCGAAGTCATACTAAACCAACTAGTTTTTTGCATAGAACCTAGTAAGATTAGAAAATATTATAACCGTTGTCTAATTATCCGGATTTTTGCAAAATCCCTAGGTTTTTTGCAAACAACCTAAACATCAAATCATCCTACGACATATATACTATCATACTATTTCATACTATCATATATTTTTAATTGCAAAATTTTAAGAATATAGATTCTGCAGTGGATAGTTGCATCATAAGTCAATTAGTGAAATTATTTACGTACTCCTATACCAAATTCATGAATATTAAGGCCCTAAAAGTTTAATATCTTATTGAATCGGTTGTATAAATGAGGATCGAGGAATTGAGAGAACCAGAGAAGAAAGTATTAAACCTCTCTCTTCATTGAACTACCAAAGTGGTACTTTCATTGCAAGTCATTGCTGATTTTGCAGCTTTACACATGTTAAACTTACATTTGGGTGAGCAGAGACTAATCATCGCTTGATTTTTCGCCATTTATAACCCTTTTTCTTTACTCACAATCCCGGTACAAGCCATGAAGCGGATAAGTGTGACGACTGAACAAACACACATTTGTGGAGTAGTTGTATAGTGTAACTTTGGGTTGTATCCTTAATTTATTACGAGAAAGCCTCGGTGAAAATCTACAAAGCCCAGTATCTCCTCTAGACAATCCTTGAATGGTAAGGTCAATGAAATGTAATCGACTAAATTTGTTATAATTTTTAAAATGTAATGTCTGTAAAATTCATGAACCTCCTAAATGTTTCAGATGAAACACCGCATTTTACCAAATCTAAAAGAGGCATAGACTTGATACAGATTGGTCAATACACGTTTGCTGTTCACTTGAAAGGGGTGAAGACGAGATGGCGGTGTTCTACTCATTATAAGAAGTTATGTAAAGCTAGCATTTATACTCACCAAGATGTGATCATAAAAATTAATAATATCCACAACCATTAGCGACGGGTGCTGAGGCTTTTAAGCTCACAAGCTTGCATAAGGAAGGTATTCTGTATAAGTCGTTTTCGGCCGCGTTTCGTGTGGCTTAAGAACAAAATTGTAATCAGTCTAGTGCTACTAAAATTCAAAGCTATACAATTTTAGCACAAAATACAGGACTAAATCAATAAAAATGAGGAATTTTATTTTATTTGTTGAGTAATTATAAGATTTCTTGAATATGTTTATGAAAGTGATATTCATTGTTTTCATTTTTCTTCGGAATTTCTGTTTGTTGATAATTTTGTTAATATGATAATTAATATTTAGTTTTTTCATTTATTTGACTTTTGTTTGTATGTTAAATGATGTTTGATACTAATTAGCAATTAGCAATTTTATGCTACTGTAACGACTAATCCTGGATACCTGCATCATAGTGTATTATGATAGGCATAAAAATAAAGAAAATTACCAAGTTTTATGACTATTTTGTGGATCTATAGCTACTCCAGGAGAATTTCTCAAAGACTTAAATCGCGACAGAACCAATAATATTGTATAGTTATCGAATGTAAAAACTAAAAAGATTACTACTGAAAATCCAATCATAGGGCATTTTTTACAGGGGTTAATTATTGCGATAATATTAATATCAAATTGATACCCATTTTAATCAAGTGAAATAACGAAGCCAAAAAATTTGTCAAAAATATCAACTCAAAAGAAAACACAAAAATAGAAGAATTTTAGAACTGTAACCCATTAAAGCTTAAAAAATGACTATAATAATTTTTAATAGGTATTTTATGTTGATATTTTATGGTTTATTATTTTATACATACATACATATACTCACGGCTGTGAATCCCTAGAAGGGGTAGCCAGAGCTAAGGAATTAGAAATTTCTCAGCCACTTTTGGAAATGATAGTGGGGAAAAGATGGTAAAAATAAAGGTTGTTGGTGATGGGTCTCCAACCGCATCGCCCAAAAATCCCTTAAAAGCCCCAATACCGTTAGTCGCCTCTTACGTACACCCACCGGAAGAAATAGGGTAGTGCTATTCTAAGCCGACACTACACAGCAAGGTGCCTATTCATGATAGATAAATTCAACGGAGGCGAGAAAAAAACGTATATGATATACTGACTGGTGACGAAACATGGCTATATAACTATGATCCCGAATCAAAGCGACAGTTGACTGTATGGTGCTTTGAAGACGAGCCAACTCCAACGAAATGTCGCCGTGCACGAAGCACACAGAAACAAATGGTCGCCTCGTTTTTCTGCAAAACGGGTCATATTGCTACTGTTGTGCTAGAGAATGAAAGAACGGTGAACTCCGAATGGTATGTGACAGTTTGTGCTCCAACAGTAATATCAGCTTGGTGTGCAAGCGACTGAAGTCAGGAATCTGGCACCTTCTCTGGCACCACGACAATGCGGCGCCGCACACGTCTGCCAGAACACTAGACTTTTTCAGCTCGAAAAATGTTTCAATTCTCCCTCACTCGCCATATTCCCCTGACCTAGCGCCTTGTGATTTTTACTTGTTTCCAAAAATCAAAGAATAACTAAAGGGGAAGAGGTTTGAAAGCAAAGAAGATGCGCTGGTTGCCTATAATTTGGAGATTTCTGAGGTATCTAAAGAAGAGTGGACACAGGTATTTTCCAATTGGTTCAGACGTATGGAAAAGTGTATACGTGCTCAGGGCGAATACTTTGAAAAGATCGATACTTGTAATAAAGAATAAATTTTATAATTTTTGAGTATCTAGTTTCTTTTGGCATGCCCCTCGTATGTATGAGAAAGTCAAGCAACTTGGTTGATGAATTTCCCATACGCTGGTTTTCAGTTAGCATAACACTATCCAAATTTCTTTACGTGGGTTTTTGTGAGAGGCGACTAAAGGTATTGGGCCTTATTAGGTGACTACGATAGAGACCCATCACCAAAAACCTCTACAATCTTTTCGTGACTCAACTTCAAAAAGTGGCTGAGGAATTTCTTATTCTGAAGCTCTGGCTACCTCTACTTGGTATTTATAGCCGTAAATATATGTATGCATGTATTGTATGAATACTTAAAATAAATACGGTGTTACGATCTTTAATAAGTACGAATGGCGGTTTGTGCTCTAACAACAATCTGCTTAGGACAAAATATGGGTGATATGAAAATATAAAAAAAAACATTTACCACTTTTATGCGACCATTCATTAATCATTTTGCACATCCAATTCCAGTCTTAGTTCGTTTGGGTATTACTGTGTTTAACTAAGAATTTTGTTTGCAGATACCGAGGTCCGTTTCATCAAATCACAAAAAGGCAATAAATTGATTCAGCTAGGTGAATACACCTTTTCCGTTCATAAGAAGGGCATGAAGACAAGATGGTTCTGTTCAACTCATAACAGAAAAGGATGCAAAGCATTTCTGTATACTGTTAATAACAAGATTGTAAAAATATTGAATGATCACAACCACACCAAATCTTTGTAGATGTTACGAATTATGTTTGGCTTTTACACCACGGCGTGTCATTGTATATAAGACTGACTAAGATCAGTGTTGTGGGGTAATAATAAATGCTGAAAACAAAATGCTGAGTCAGAATCCTCATCGTTGCTGCGCATGAGAAGAAGTATTAGTTGCTGGTAGTGTAGTTACTTTGTATTTATTTTTTGTGTGTAAATGTGTGTGATCTGTTTTTATGTTTGTATATTTGTAAACCTAGTTGTAAGTTGGTTTTTTTGCAGCAGCGAATAAATTTGTTCTTACTTTCTTTCTTTATATAATATTAAGACTTTTTCCAAATCAAAACTGAAACCTGAAAATACATATAATCATGACAATTATTCATTTTGCAGGCTTAAAACCTCATTTCGTAACGTCTCAAAGAGGAAATGCCATGATCAAAATAGGTAACTACACGTTCTCTATACATACAAAAGGCAAGAAAACGAGATGGTACTGTTCCACTCATAACAGCAAGGGATGTAGAGCATATATGCATACTGTGAAAAATGTTATAATCAAAATATGTAATAATCACAATCATGCTTAAAACATATTTATGTATTTATCGGAATAAATTATATGTCATGTGATGATTCTTTATTAGAACTTCTTTGTTTTTTCAGAATCATTGATTCCCAATGTACGGGTGCAACATACATAGGAACACATAATATTGTAGCAGTATAAGTTTTATATTACTTAGCAGAAAAAAATAACTGTTGCTTAAAATAAATACTTTCGTAACATTGATCCTTATAGACGCATTTCTGAGTCTGTCTAAATCATGCATGGACATTATTTTTCAGATAAACGGTCTCCATATATAGTTAAGTCACGAAAGGGTAAAGATATGATAAAGTTAGGACAATTCACGTTCTCTTTAAATAACCCAGGGCCCAAATCAAGATGGGTCTGTTCCACTCATCAGAGAAGAGGATGCAAAGCTGTCTTGTACACCTTCGAAGATGAGATCGTATCAATCCATAACACACACAATCACGAGTGAACATTCGTTTTTTTTCATAATGGTGTGTTTTTTTATTCATTTTGGTTTTCGGTGTGCTCTTTGTGTATATTATATTTAAGCAATTTGAAAATGAACTGAAATGTAGGACATTTAAATGGAAAAAAAGGTAGTTTGAAAATGCCATGCAATTTATGTGCATCATTATAAATGTGATAATTTAATTGGTAATAATAATAGTATGGAATAGAAAAATCTCTATGACACTAATTATAATATCATTTTACCTTTTAATAGTATAATCGGCAGAGATAATAATCACAACTAGTTACTCTATTTTATTGAAATAATAACTTAAGTTAAATTATAAGTAGAACACATTATAAAATTAAGCACTTCTTTGTATGATTACATTTATACTCAAATTCCAGGAACTTCAGACAGTGACTTTGAAAAAGACGAGCAAAGGCCATTGCAAGAGAAGCATGTGCTAGAAAAGAAACCAGGAAATGCCGCAAAAGTTAGACGATTCTGTGCCCAGTGCTACAGAGATAATGTCGAGCGAATGTCTAGAAAACAAGCCAAAAATAAAACAAAGAAAGTAACTACATACTGTGCGCAGTGTGGGTATCATTATTGTTTGGACTGTTTTAGTAAATTGCATTGTTGAGTATATAAATATACATTAGAAGGTTTATATGTACTATATATTATTTTTATATGTACTATATATATGGGTCCAATATGTGTTCCAATTATAATAAACACGGAGGCGGCGATGTAGCTCGCCACTCATCACGCCATGGTTTCTCACGGGGCGAAAAGTGGGCTAAAGAGACCCGCTTCAGTACGATGAATGTATGTGGAGGAATGTTAGAAAAATTAGATGAAGTATGTATGATTATGAATGAAAGAAAAATGGATTTTCTATGTTTAAATGAGACGAAGCGTAAGGGAAAGGAAGTTTCACAACTTGGCAACATCACAGCAATCTGGTCTGGAGTCGCTGACAATGACCGAGCTAGCCAAGGAGTGGGACTTCTGATATCTGAAAGGATGGCTCAGTGTATGAAAGATTACGAATGTGTGAGTCCAAGGCTCCTGTGGATTAAGGTGAAATTGGGACTAGTCCGGATGCGCATAATTTGCGTTTATGCTCCGGACATGTCTAAATCCCTATCCGAGAGGGAGGAGTTTTGGAATCTGTTAGACGATGTTGTGAATGGGTGTGATCAGAATGAGAGACTTATAATGTTAGGAGATTTTAATGGCTGGGTTGGTGTGTCACGCAACGGTTGCGAAAGAGTTTTAGGAAAGTTTGGCGATCAAAGGATGAATGAGAATGGTGAGAAATTGATTGAGGTATGTTTGGAGAGGAATCTTTGTGTTACAAACACGTTGTTTAAACACAAAGATATCCATATGTATACAAGACAGAGGGGAAGCGAGAGAAGTATGATTGATTTTGTGATAGTTGATGAAAGGCTGAGAGCAAAGGTTGTTGACACCAGGGTCTATAGGGGCACGAACGTTGGCACAGATCACTTTCTCGTTATATCACGATTAAGGGGTCTGTGTACGCGTTGGCGTCACAGGCCTAAAGTGTCAACAACGGATTTTGCGAGAATAAAAGTGGAAAAACTGCAAGAAGATGTAAATATCAGAGATGAATACGTGAGGAAATTGGATGATAGACTAAGTTGCGTGGAGATGAAGGATGAAATGGAAATAGAAGAAGTATGGGATGTGCTCAAATCGACAATGGTTGAATGTGCGACGGAAGTTTGTGGAGTGTGTAAAAGGTCAAATAGACCACCAACAAGTTGGTGGGATAAAGTTGTGAAAGAGGCGGTTGGAGATAAGAAGAAAGCGTGGTTAGATTTACTAGCGATTAAAGCTAGTAAACGGATGAATGCGAGTGTAACTGACGATGTAGTGCAGAAAAGTGAAGATGAATATAAGAGAGTTAAGAATGAGGTGAAGAAGAAAATAGAAAAGAAAAAGCGGGATTTGCAAGAGTGGTGTGAGAGGAAACTTTCTGATAATTTCCGGAATAACCAAAAGTTATTCTGGAAGTATATCCGGAAGGAAAAGGGAGTTTCCCAAAACACGAGAGTGAGTGTAATAAGAGATGAACAGGGTGAATTGGCGACGGATGAAAGTAGCATGAAACGGGTATGGAAGAATTATTTTGAGGGACTGTTTGAAAAAGAGGATGCATCCATTTCTCCGCCAATCGACAGTAATGTTGATTGGAACGAAGAGATGGGTGATTTCAGTGACAGTGAGATTAGTATGGAAGAAATAATGAAAGCAATGAAAAGTATGAAAGTAGGGAAGGCGGCAGGGTATGATAGGATTACTATCGAAATGCTGAGGGCTGGTAAAGGGTTGGTGGCTTCTTGGTTGTACTTCCTTTTCCAAAAATGCTGGTCGAGTGGCAAAGTTCCTCGAGACTGGTGCAAGGCGGTGATTGTGCCTCTATATAAAGGAAAGGGGTCACACCAAGAGGCTAAAAACTACCGCGGCATCAGCTTACTCAGCATTGTTGGTAAATTGTATGCTAAGGTACTGATTGAAAGAGTGATGAATGAAACTGATGAGAAAATATGGGATGTGCAAGCGGGATTTAGGAAAGGAATGGGATGTATGGATCAAATCTTCTCTCTAAGGAGCATCACCGAAAAGTTCTTAGCTAAGAACCAAAAGGTGTATTGCTCCTTCATTGATTTAGAGAAGGCGTATGATAGGGTGGTAAGAAAGTGTTTATGGGAGGTGTTATCCAAGTTCGGTTTGGGGAGTCAACTTATACGTGCATTGGTATCACTCTATGAGGATTCTAGTGCATGTGTAAGAGTAAACGGGGAAAACACTGACTGGTTTGGAATCTCTAGGGGTGTCCGACAGGGATGTGTAGCTTCTCCGTGGCTCTTCAATTTGTTCATGGATGACTGTTTGACAGAGTTGCGTGAAAGTGATTATGGACTAAGAATGGGTGGATTCATCATTAAATGCCTCTTGTATGCTGACGATCAAGTGCTACTTGCATCATCGGCAGAAGAGTTGCAAGAGATGATGAATATTGCATGTGAGTCTTTTGTAAGAAAGGGAATGAGGGTGAATGTGGATAAGACCAAAACGATGGTTTTTGAGAGACAGGAAGATGTGACAGAATGCGTGATTGCGATTGATGGTAAGGATGTGGAACAGGTGAAGGAGTTTGTATATCTGGGAAGTTTGTTTACAAGGGATGGAAAATGTGATGAAGACATTGAAAGAAGAGTGAAAAAGGGTAATGCGGTAAATGGAGCAATGAATAGCCTAATGATCAGTCAATCGGTGTCTGAAAAGGCCCGAATGGCTGTGCATGATGCTGTTCTTGTTCCTACGCTTATGTATGGAAGCGAATGTTGGGTGTGGCAGAAGAAGCATGAGAGCAGAGTGAATGCAGTAGAGATGAGGTCCCTCAGAAAAATTTGTAATGTTAGATTGTGTGACCGAGTGAGAAATAGTGTTATTCGTGAAAAGTGTGGTGTGAAAGATGATATTGTAAGAAAGATAGAAAAAGGAATGTTGAGATGGTTTGGGCACATAGAGAGGATGGATGATAGAAAATTGGTAAAAGGGATCTATAGAGCTAGTGTGGATGGTAATGTTAGTAGAGGACGACCACGGAGAACACACTTGGACCAAATTGAGAGTGTGCTCAAAAAGGCTGGCGTCCGAAGTATGAAGAATAAAAGAGCATGTATGAAAAGATTGATGGATGTGAACGAAGCTAGAGAGGTTTGTCAGGATCGTACGAAGTGGCGATCGATAGTCTCTGCCTACCCCAATGGGAATTAATGGCGTGAGTATATGTATGTATGTATGTATATATATATATATATAACTAGAGCGTTATTCATGTGACTCTCTCAAAGGGCTGTATTTTTTCAGATACTTCTGAATGTATTGTTATTACTGAATAGTATATTTCATTACAAGTGCGGAATGGCTGTCATTACAAAGAGTTCCGACAAATGTTAACCCGAGTCGAAGGCGAGAGTGGACAGTCTAAACGAGTTGCAATGACGGTTGCGCACGTGTACTGAACGACTATATTTAATACAGTTGCGAAAAAATGAAGCAATTTAATAAAATAATAAAAACACAGTAAACTTAACCTACTAATAATTTTATTTCTTACTATAGTTATAATTCACATAGACATTGAAATTGGTACAGTTTTTAATACTTACTGGGGAAGTTTTAGGTTGCATATTTATTTACATTTTCCGAAGCATTTTGTGCAATAATACCAAGTTCCGGTGGAGTTAATTCAAACAGATTAGGGCCAAAAAAGTCAAAATCACTTTTTTTCTGCAACAAACTACTAAAATTGCAAAGAAAATTTCTGGACAATGGCGGCAACCGTAGACCATAGAGAAAGTAGACTTTAAGCTGAGATTTTTTTTTTCACCCATTCTGGTGGATAAAGGAAACTATGACTATACAGCCGTCTACAGTAGAATCTTTCTATTGATATGAAATGAAAATGAAATTAAGTGACATGAAATTAAATCATTCAATCAAATCATTAAATCTGATATTGAAATAAATTAGTAGCTTCTTTTTAGAAATATATCTACGTATTTGCATGAAACATAAAAACTACTCTAATTTTTTTTAAACTTCATGGTTTGTTTTTCTTTATAATATACATTATTTTGACAGTTGGGAAAGAAAACGCACTAGTGCGGGAATGGCAAAAAAAGCACGATCGTGTAAATAGCTCACATTCCGAACGATATACGTCCCTGCAATACGCTACTTTTTGAGCAACTGTATTAAAAATATATATTTTATTATTATTTAAACGAAGAATAAATAATTTTGTTGTTGTATAGTATGAGTTATTTTTTGTATAAGCATTTTATCTAATTTTACGAGATGTCTTTAAGAGAGGTATTTACCTAGTCTATTTATTATTTTTAGCAAATAAATAATAGGTATGTTAATTTAAGAATAAAAAGTAGTTATTATAAACACGATGAGATGGGGTTTTTGTGATACAACTATTTTAATCTAAAGTGTTTTGAGCACAGCGAATTTTTCATCATTAGAATTTATGTACCCATTTTGATTTATTCTTACTTCCTTTTAAAAAATATTAAAAATGGACTATAACCTAAAACTGTGCGTCACATTGATCGAATTGCTCCAACATATACTATGGTATTAAATATAAGTAGTTATGACGTCATTGGAACAGTTGTTTAAAACAGTGATTTTATGTCGTGACTGTCTCAAGGTTATAAGATAATAGAAATAAGGCGCTAAATCTAACCCTAACATTGGGGTGTCTCTGTTGCTACTACTGTTGTTCTACAAACCATATTTTTGTTAAATCTTTTAAAGTTTATAAGATATAAAGTCCTGAAATCGTAAAATTAATGTGTGCTCTAATCCGAATTAAAATAAGAAAAATCCATGAGGATTAATAAATATAATGTTAAATAATAAATATAAATGTAAATAAAATACGCGATATTTGATGCATCTCAATAAATAATATAAATGAAAATAAGCATGTTATTTGCTTCATACAAAAAACAGTGAGTAGTTTTTGAAATATTTAAGCATATTTTATAAATCTGCAAACCTAAACTTTGTATTTCATATAAACAGTATGGAAAACAACGTCATGCCTGTGCGTTTTGATTTCTGGTCAAAAATTTGTTATTGCTACTATTTATACGTTTTCTTCTTGTTACTAAGAAACCCTTCGTATTTGTATTGTATTTGAACGGGTAATTTTCCGCAAGTCGACGTCTTTTGTGCGCCTGTTTTGCGTGATGAAGGGATGACACTACTCTAGCCATCCCAGCTCACCAAGGAAGTTCAGGATCCCCCTAATATCCTTGAACACCTCAGGGAGCGACCTGGCGTCACCCAGGTGTGTTACCCTGTAATCCGCTACGCCTGTACACTCGAGGAGCACGTGCGCAGCTGTTTCCTCCTTCTCCATGCATGCTCTGCACAAAGGGCTATCTGTAACACCTAAAGTAAACAAGTGTTTGTTAAAAGGGCCATGCCCCGTGAGGGTGGCTGTGATCCAACTAATTTGTTTTTTGTTAAGTTTAAATAGTTTGTTAGTAAGTTTCTTGTTGAACCTGGGTAAAGCTGTTTTGGCTTGACTGCAGCCGCTTTCCGAGGACCAACATGCGTCCCACTTACCTCGTATGGCCTTACGGACTATAGTTTTTAACTGATCGTTTGGTAGAGGCAGACATGGTTCTGGGCCTGTAAACGGGGTATCTGATCCTCTTCTGGCCAATTCGTCTGCTGCATCATTGCCGCGTGATCCGCTGTGTCCTTTGATCCATTGTATGGTAGTTTCATTGGTTTGCCCTATCACCGTTAGGGCTTTGTGACATTCATATATGAGCCCTGATTTGCACTCGTAGCTCATTAGGGCTTGTAGGACTGATTTGCTGTCCGAGAGAATACGAATTGGAAGTTCTCTGATTTTCCTCGCTGTTACTGCTTGGGCGGCGAGTATGATTGCGAAGCATTCTGCCTGAAATATCGAATTCCAGGTGCCCATTGGTCTAGCTATTTTTATCTGCAAGTCTTCGGAGAATACCCCCGCTCCTGTGCCAGATTTAGTTTTAGAGCCGTCTGTAAATATCCTCACTTCCCTTTCATTGAGGCCTTCGTTCGGATTTTCTGTCAGCTGTATTTTGTACTTCTTGTCAAAGAGGTATAGTTTGGGTATCCTGTCGTTCACAGCTGATATTCTAGGTGTCTCTTTTACCATCCTGGTAAGGATTTCGGCGTGAGGGACTTTGTTGGATTTCCATAGTTTGTTTGCATTTAGTCTCACAGCTGAAGCAGTAGCTTCTTGCTTGATGAACAGGTGCAGTGGAGTTAAATTTAGCATTATTTCAAGGGCGGCGGTAGGGGCGGTTCTCATACATCCCGTAGCCGCTCTGCACACCAGTCTCTGAAAGCTTTGTAGTTTGCTTTGCACTGTACTTAGCTCTGTTCGTTGCCACCAGGCAACAGCGCCGTAGCAGAGTATTGGTCGTATCACAGCTGTATACAACCATATGATTATTTTTGGGTTTAGACCCCATCGTTTTCCTATCATGCTTCTGCATTGCCAGAATGCTATGCTGGCCTTCTTGAGTTTGCTCTCAATGTGGCAGCTCCAGTTTAATTTGCTATCAAGGATTACTCCCAGGTATTTTACAGTCGGTGAGAGCGTCAGTCTCTTGTTGAAAAGCTTAGGTAAGTTGTAGTTTTCTATTTTTCGCTTATTGGTGAACATTACAAGCTCGGTTTTGTCCGGATTCACTGTCAGCCCGTGCCTTATGCACCACCTCTCTACTATTCGCAAGGCTGATTGCGTTACGTCACAGACTATACTTGCATAAGAAACCCTTCACGGGCAAGCCGAATTCCACTTGGTCATTTTTACACAGTTGTAATGGCTGAGGAATTTCTCATTCCAAAGCTCTGGCTGCCCCGTTAAGGGATTTATAGCCGTGAGTATATGTATGTATGTATGTTGTAATGTTAAAACAAACTTTTATTTTGTACTTAATGCATAGCAATATGCTATCAGTTTCAGGTAATAATCTCAAAAAAGTAAGCTTTTGAAACTCTTTTTGTCTTTATGAACGATCATGACATTAATTATTTTCCAGGTATGACACTTAATTACACCAAATCAAAGAGAGGATCATTGTTGATCCGAGCTGGAGAATATACATTTTTCAAGAAAAAGAACGGCTTGAAATCGAGATGGGAATGTTCGTCACATCACAGTAAAGGCTGCAGGGCTTTCATGTATACTATCAACGATCACGTGACCCGTATAAGAAATGTTCATACTCATTGAAATATAAGCTTTTGTAACAATTATGAAGCTATTTTAATAATTTATCTGTGTTTTGAAAATTACAATTGTAAATAAGATTATTATTCGAAATAGTATTCAAGAATGCCGCTAAGAAAAGGAAAAGTACATACATTCATAGTTCCATGGTGTGTTCCCATTGGGGTAGGCAGAGACTATCGATTGCCACTTTGTACTATCCTCGCAAAGCTCTCAAGCTTCGTTCATATCCATCAATCTTGGATTAATGTCAAAGTAATGCTAAATATCCATCCAACTATACGCGGCCAGTAAATAAACATACATACATACATATACTCACGGCTATAAATCCCAAGAAGGGGTAGCCAGAGCTAAGGAACTAGAAGTTCCTCAGCCACTTTTGGAAAGTTGAGTGGGGAAAGGATGGCAAAATAAAGGTTGTTGGTAATGGGCCTCCAACCGCATCGCCCAAAAATCCCTTAAAAGCCCCAACGCCGTTAGTCGCCTCTTACGTACACCCACCGGCAGAAATGGGGTAGTGTTATTCTAAGCCGACACTACACAGCAGTTCTACATTCTGTAAATAAACCAAAGCGAATATTATTTCACGCGTAGGTACTCTAGGTTTTGTGAACGGTTTAGTCAGAGCAAAAAATATATAATACAAAAGTCAAGGAAAACTAAATAAATAATCCCTTTTGCACAACTTGTGTCATTTTGTTACATTAGGGTGTATAATGTGATTTTGGATTTTTTTCTTCACTATCCGTTGTAACTAATTGTAACGGAAGTTATTTTTACATACATACATATATTCACGGCCATAAACTCTGAGTTCAATCAGGCGTGAATATTTTATTGGTCAAATTTTTCCGGGATAAAAAGTATCCTATGTTATAATTTGGGTTATTATCTAGCATTCTGCTAAATGTCATTCATATACATTCTGTAATTGAGAAGCCTTTTTACCTCAAACACACAAACATCCAAGCATCTAAATTTTCACATATACAATATTAATAGGCTTTATTTAGAAGTTATTTCGAACTTCGTAATAGTAGGTAGAAGAAGAGAAAACAATTTTAACGAAATATATTAGCATAATAATTATCTGAACATAAATTATTATTCTTGGCTTATTGAAAGAACTGTTACCGGTTAAACGTTCACGTTCGTTCACGCCGTTTATCCCCGAAGGGGTTGGCAGAGGTACTAATACTTCTGAACTCACATGGCAGCGCCATCTAGTGTCCAGAGAAGGTACCCACGTTTTGCTTAGACAGTGTACTCACGTGATAGGGGGCAGGCCTATCGCCGTTTTGTACGAATACACTGTCACATGACTAAGTACAACTCAGCCATGTGGGTGTCCTCACGATGTTTTCCCTCACCGTTAACAACCATGATAAATTAACCACACATATGACTTTAGAAAAGATAAATTGGTGTAGGCCCGATCCAGGATTGGAACTCACGCCCTTCTGCTTACCGGTTACCCTTTGTTACCGGTTACTCCAGAATAAATACGCGTATACTAAGATATATTTTTTTATTTGAATTAGTAGAGTTTTTAAACGTTCAGTGTAGCTACCATGAGTTGCTATAGTAAATTACGTTTCGTGAACTATACTCGATATCGAGTAAACGCGCATTTCATCTATTGAATCAATTTCAAATAATACTATAAAAAAAATGCCGTGTAGTGCCGGCTTAGAATGTCGCTACCCCTTTCTACCCACGGGTGTCGTAAGAGGCGACTAAGGGTATTGGGGCTTTTTATTGGATTTTTGGGCGATGCGGTTGGAGACCCATCACCAAAAACCTTTATTCTTACCATCTTTTCCCCACTCAACTTCCAAATGTGGCTGAGGAATTTATAATTCCTTAGCTCTGGTTATCCCTTCTAGGGAAATATAGCCGTGAGTATATGTATGTATGTATGTATAACAAAAACTTCCGTAAGTTGAAATTACGACATATAATTGTGTAACAGTACCATTACTGGTTTTTGTTCTCCACGTATCCCCTAGGGGCGTTGATAAAATTTTCAAACAAAAATTTGACTATACTCGCTAGTGAGTGCGTTTCGGTAAACTCATGGTAGCGCTACAGTAAACGTTTAAACGCTAATTACTCTAATCTTTACATTTTAAATGAAAGACCCATCATCACCTACAAGGTTGTTTATGATGGGTCTTTCATTTAAAATGTAAAATAAGAGTTCACCGCTTTACTTCATAAAAGTACACAAATAGTTTTGATGTTTTATACAACGGCAATACAAAATTAATATTTGTGGGATATACAGCAATACAATAAAAAATATTGGATCAAAAAGTGAGACCCAATGGAAACAAACGGTGTTCGGAAGTATCAGTACCTCTGCGAACCCCTACGGAGTCATATGGCGTGAAAGTTTGTGTTTTTTATTAAGAAAGGTGCCAACTCGAAGTGGGAGTGTTCTTAACATCAAACTAAAGTCTGTTAAGTTTTAAAAAAATATGGGTAAATAGTGGCGAGAGTATTTGTAACGTAGTGTGTATAGGTTGTACCTGATAAAAGTTAGATATTTTTATAATTTACATGTTATAAAAGTGAGGCTGCACTGATAAAATGATAGTATGGCCGATGTAAAGCAATTTTCATCATATCAAAACGTTTATTCAGTTGATTAAAATCTTGAAAAAGAGACTGCTAATTAAATAATTCGAGCGTTTCTTTCCCTTCCAGATAATAAGCCATATTTTGTGACGTCAAGAAAAGGAAAAAGAATGATAAAAATTGGTAATTTTACCTTTAGCTTAAACAGTGTTGGTAGAAGATCTAGATGGGTTTGCTCAACGCATCAAAATAAAGGTTGCAAAGCAAAAATGTATAGTGTAGACGATACAATTGTAATAAGTAACAATTTACACAATCATCCTTAAACACTTACTTACATATACTTACGCCCATATTTCTCATTGGGGTAGGCAATGACTGACGAACGCCACTTTGCAAGATCTTGACAAATCTCTCTTGCTTCCCTCACTTTTATAATTATTCTAACACATACTCTTTTATTCTTATCACTTCGGACTCCCGCCTTTATAAGAAAGTTTTCCATTTGTTCTAGAAACTTTTTCACTACTTTATTTTCATCATCCGCTCTATGTGCCGAAACCACCTTAACATTCCTTTTTCTATCTTGCATACTACGTCATCTTTCACATCTAATCGTTCACGAATCACACTATTTCTCACTCTGTCAAATTACCTTACATTACTGATACTTCCGAGGGATCTCATTTCCACTGCATTAACTATTATTTCATGCTTCTTCTTCCATCCCATACATTCTTCTTCATATATATTATTTATAAGCTTTTTATTTAGATTGCCAAGTTAGGGCTGTGAAAGTTGAGCCTTGATATGCACATTAAAATATTAAAATAATAATTGTTGTTTCTTTTCCACTACCTCCAGGAGGAGTCTATTCTCAAATCAATAATTTTGTCTGTATTTATTCTTATCCCAAATTTTATTTGGGGTTCCACTATTTTAATATTTGAAATTTTAATAATCAATGATAACTTTTTGAAATCAATGATACCATTCAATGTCTAATTGGTTTCATCATCGAATAAGTCATTGTTATCATTATTAATTCACCAAACATGTTAATTACCCTTAATAACCTTTGAAGTGATGGCTATTTATTTTCTCTTCCTAATATGCTTCGTGTTATGAACATTTTATATTATGGCGTTATCTAAAAAGAAGATGAACGTACCGATTACCAAAGCGCGATTCGTATCAAATTTTATTCAAAGAAGTATTGCACCTAGGTGATAAAAATATTGGTGGAATACTCCTATGTGTTCCTTTTGTTTCATCCAACAATAATTTAATCGCCATTCTTTATACGTTAGTGGGTATAAGTAAATGGGCAATCATAAAACATTAACTATAATACTAAAGGAATCGCAATAAGGAACCTAGACTAGGCAGGACTTTGTCTAGATTTCATTATTTTTTAGAGATGAAGTAGCAGCTCTATCGAGACTTGGCTAGATTTTTACAGAATGTATTTAATGGGTGTTGTTTCACAATAATCCATTTGAAAATGTTGTTCTGTTAATTATTGATACAGTAAACTTTTTCTCTTATTTTCAGGCAACAGGCCATGTTTTGTATTGTCTCAGAAAGGTAAACATTTGATAAAAATCGGGCAGTATACTTTTGCCTTTGCGAATAACGCTGGTTACGGTCGAGAAAAAGCTAGATGGATCTGTTCTACTCATCAGAAGAAAGGCT
The DNA here is from genome assembly GCA_963576735.1 of Bedellia somnulentella. Taxonomy (NCBI): domain Eukaryota; kingdom Metazoa; phylum Arthropoda; class Insecta; order Lepidoptera; family Bedelliidae; genus Bedellia; species Bedellia somnulentella. The sequence continues at coordinate 14,789,357 of OY755181.1, forward strand.
GTAAAGCTTTTGTCTATACTGTAGATAATACTATTGTTAAAGTTAACAATGTACACAATCATTTATAACTGTCAGTTTACTTTGTTTGCGACTTATTATTTCTATCTTTTGTATATATTTAAAAGTCAGAGATTAAATAAATTTGCGACTTTAATAATAAAGATACAATATAAAAGGTTCTTTTTTGATTTTCCTGATTAAAAATTATTTCCCTTTGTTTACTATGACCCCTCGGCGCAATATTTTATTATATTATCTATTCAGTATTCTTTCTTATAAAACACGACAATTGGTAAATTCTAGCGCAGATTGGACCATAATTTTTACGTGTATTTTTTGAGTATAAGGTGTACTTTCCCGTTTATTTTATTGTTTGTTTGTGCACTTTTGAGATAGCGTTAATAAAAAATACATAATACATCATGATGTGTGAGTATGATTAATATTGTTTTTTGAGTGTTTGAACCAATCATATTACAAAATCTGTAGATTACGATAATTATATTTTTTGAAACAAACACATACAGGAAATTATTAAAATTAATTGCAAAAATGGTGGAAGTTCACACAATCTACTACTACCGTAAGTAAACCATTAATAGAATAGAAGAATAGAATAGAATAACTCTTTATTGCACATCAAACACAAATTTACAAAAGTAATAATATGATCAAACATAGTATTTTATAAGATTTTCACGATTGCACATTATAATTGAAACAAGTTTTGATTTTCGGATATTTTAATCGCGTATTATTACATTATTTTTAAAGCCCGACGTTTCGAAAACTTTTCAGTTATCATGGTCACGGGAAGACTGAGGTGTTATTTGTCATTATACAGTACTATAAAATTATTAATACTAACTACCTTCACAAAATTTTAAGTTACATTTGCGTTTAATATTTGCTATGTACAAAAAGAGCTAATGTTATCTGGAGTCTTGCTAGTGTTCTTCCCTCGCTTAGTTGTGCTAATGATCGGGTTCCAAGCAGGTGGTAATTGCCAACCATCATCTCTATTGAAGTTTGGATGTTTCTTTATTTCAATAGACTCGCGTATCATTCTAGGTATCAATCGATTCTCTTTTGCTAGAATTGTAGGTTTGTCAAAACGCATGTGGTGGTTTGGCTTATCGAAGGTGTGTTCACACAAAGCAGATCTTCCAGGACGCCTATTCTTCATATCAGCAATATGTTCACTAACGCGAGTTGCTACACTACGCTTTGTTTGGCCTATGTATGAAAGACCACACTCACAGTCTAGTTTATAAACGCCTGCATCTTGTAAAGGGATCTGACATTTGATAGGTCTTAGAAACTGACTTATCTTTTGGTGCGGCTTGAAGTAGGTCTTAATGGAAGAACGCTGTAACACAGTACTAATTTTGTCTGTTACACCCTTTACAAAAGGTAGAGTTGCAGGGAGTCTTTCAACAGTAGGTGGTTTATCGGAGGAGCGGTGACGTTGGCGGGGCAATTTCAGCTTGTTGTTGTGAAGAACTTGTTTCACCTGACTGAGCTCTCCAGCAAGATGGTGTTCGTCACAAAGATGTTTGGCACTCTGAAACAAAGTTTTACCAACAGTAGCTAACTGAGATGGATGGTGGTGTGAGTCACCATTGAGGTACCTATCAGTGTGGGTGGGTTTCCTATAAACTGTGTGACTAATTGAGTTATCAGAATTCCTTATCAAGAGGACATCTAAATGGACATCATATTATTATTATTAATTTAAAAATAATGTAATAATACGCGATTAAAATATCCGAAAATCAAAAGTTGTTTCAATTATGATCAAACAGTTTACAGTGAGGTACAATTGGCGGTCTTATCGCTAAAAGCGATCTCTTCCAGACAACCTTTAGAAGGTGAGATCGATAAATTAATTATTTGGGTAGATGCACAAAACAAGGCCAAAAAAACATAATAAGATATTAACCTTACTTAAAACTAACTTATCTAATTTAAATAACAATATAAATATTAATCATACAAAATAATATAGATATAAATAGATAAAAAGCAATATTTAATTGTAAAATACCTTTTTATTGTTTCAGACAAAACTGTTGCGTTTATCACATCTCATAAAGGCTCGAAAGTGTTATTGGCACATGGACACAAGTACTTTCTGAAGCACAAAGGCAATGAGAAAACAAGATGGGCGTGTTCTTCACACTACAGCAGAGGATGCAGGGCACATATTATTACTATTGATGATGAAATTATAGCGTTTCATGACGAACATATGCATTAAAATGTGTTAGGTAAATTTTGGCTTTCGTTGTGTAGGAGCTAAGAATAGCACTACCCCATTTTTTTCCGTGGGTGTACGTAAGAGGCGACCAAGGGTGTTGGGACTTTTTAAGAGGTTATTGGGCGATTCGGTAGGAGACCCATCACAAACAACCTTTATTTCACTTTTTGTCCCCCACTCAATTTTCGACAGTAGTTTACGAATTAGAAATTCTTGCTACTTTCACCTCAGATAGCTAAACTGGAATAATGTGAACCCAGCAAAATGAGAGATGATGTTGTAACGTTAGTAGAGGACATCATGCAAGAAACATTAAGTTCAATTACAGGATGTGTGACAATAGACAGGCGATGGATGTGAGAGGAGTAAAGGAACATGCATTAAAAATCATGAATTTAAATGAAAAAAGGTTTACACGAGAAAAGTGCAATCAATCCTTAGCCCGATAGCAGCTAATGAAGGGAGAATATATATAAAAATATTCCAAAAAATCAGAGCTTAAGAATTGGAATTTATCAGATAAAATGGCAGATAAAAACAGCATAGTTGATGATGGGTCTCCAGCCACACTTGTTGCTCAAACCACCTCATTAAAAGACCCAGAAGCCCTAAGTCACCTCTTACTACATACCTGGGAAGAAATTGGTTATTGTTACTCTAATCCGACACTTGGCAGGTATATAAAATATTAAATGAAATGCTTTTTGGTTCCCTATTGTTATGTTTGTTTTATTTAAATTTATATATATAAGCCCTTATCAACGGAGGGCTATTGTATTTGAAGGACTTACAATCAGCAAAATATACATAAGTGTTCTGCAAAAAATGTATTTTTGTATATAATTTGTAATACATGTGGTTGATTGTTGTTTTTTCTTTTCGAACCCCATGAGAGTTTCTTGTGATTCTCACATAAAGTTTTAACTCTTAAGTATGTACTTTACGTCTGCATTGTGCTACATTCCTCATAAACTCAGACACAAAAAAACATTTCCAACCAAAATCTCGAAAGTTTTTAAAAGAAGCACATTTAATAGAAACCAAACATAACATAACATAAACGTTCACGCCGAATATCCCCGAAGGGGTTGGCAGAGGTACTAATACTTCTGAATATCACGTGACTCTTTATCAAAATTTATTATTTTCAGATAACGTAGTACAGTTAATAACATCGGAGTCAGGGAAATCATCGATTTGGTTCCGCGGACACAGGTTTTTCATGAAACACAAAGGACGTTTTATGAGATGGGCTTGCTCTACGCACCATAGTCGAGGTTGCAAAGCCTTTTTGATAACTTCTGAAGAGGATATCGTCAGTTACAACGACGAACATGATCATAAAAAATACCAGAAAAAAAAATAAAACATACTAGATTATAATGATTTTAATAACTGTCATGACAGTTTGACCAAAAGCCTGTTCAAACAAGTTAGTACGAGTATCCTAGTTAGGGTTAATCAGGTGTTGCGTTTTGCAATTTATAACCATCTTATTCTTCATATCCTAAATTCTGCAAATTCATTTATATGCAAATTCATGTATATAGGATAGTGTAAGTCAGATCAGATTAATATTATGTGTAACCGACTTTCCTTACACTACTTTGTACAAATATTAACTAGCTAGGCCTTCAGATTTCTATTTCTGCATATTTTTATCCCCAATCTTAAGAAATATTATGTTAAGTAATATTTATCTTATTATTTGCAGAACCCAAAGTGTTATTTATCAAATCTCAAAAAGGCAAAAACTTGATCAAATGTGGAAACTACACGTACTATCAGAAACAAGAAGGACCTGTATCAAGATGGGTGTGTTCAACTCATTATGTGAAACGATGCAGAGCTTTTATGAAGATATTCAATAATGAAATTATTTATTGTAATAGTAACCATAATCATTAAATATGTTTTCATTATATTAATGGTGTTTGGCTGAAGAGTAGTTAATTACAAAGCCTCCCGTCTTTAGGATTATAGCCGTTTCTGTAGAAATGTTAATAAATATATAAAGGTTTTTTTTCGATCACTCGATTAGATGTGAGGCACAAGGAGATGTATGAGAGAGGGAGATTTTGATGTGATAACACATCATAAAGTACCATTACAATTACTTCTAACTTTACTTATATCACTTTAATAAACTTTGATCGTGTATGATGTAGGTATGCTACCGGAGGAGTGACAGACCTTCTCAATGCCACTGATATTTTGTCATATACCGTAAAGAGTACCAAACATTTCCCTAGATAATGTTTTGTATAAAAAATGTTAATATTCTTTTTATTTCCAGGTATCATACCGTTATTCGTTAGATCTAAAAAAGGCAGACCCATGATAAGAATCGCAGGTTATAATTATTATCAGAAAAAGAAAGGAGTTAAATCAAGATGGGTTTGTTCGACTAACTCTGGAAAAGGGTGTAGAGCTTTTGTCATGACGATTATGAATAATATAGTTGATATGAATTGTAGACATAACCATTAAATACGTTTTATTTAAAAAAAACTGTTTTAATTGAGGAAACGAAACATTATTACAAATGCACACACTTTTAAATTCATTAAAAATTTGGCTCCAGCTACCTTCGTTTATCGTCTTGAGGTATACTTTGTTTTGCAATTCATTAAGAAACATTATATCTCATATAACACTATGTTAAATTTTTAATCATCAATATATATTTTTATACTAATAAGTTAAGGTAAGAAAAATTTCGACACCAGCTGGACTTGAACCCGCGTTATCCCGGTCTTCGCCCTGTTCGCCCTTCCATCTGAGCTATGGAGCCAAGTAACCACTACTGTTGTGAAATTTGTCTTTCCTTGCTTCTTAACACCTTAGTGGTGTCAGCTTTATGTCATGTTATTCTTCCCTTGATTGATTAGTATAAGAAAAATAATCCATGAGGTTTCATGCAAAACAAAGTCTAATTATTAATTCATATAATTTATTAAGTCAGTCATGACAAGTAGAAAACTATCAAAACATGCATTTAGAAATATAAATGGTACTATTTCAGGCGATTCAACTGTTGACTGCACCCCACACTTTGCTGAATCTCAGAAAGGGAAACCAATAATTGTTGTTGGTGGTTATAAATATTATTTAAAGAAAAAAGGGCTAAAATCAAGATGGATCTGTTCGACCCACCACAATAAAGGGTGTAGAGCTGCCATTTGGACCGTTGATAATGAGATTATACGCATTTTAAATTCACATAACCATTAAACTAATTCAGTTACCTCTAGTGCTTTTTATTAATATTCATTATCATAAACTTCAGAGCGACGCTCTTGACGGTGTAACGTTCGTCTTTTCTTTGATTTGATCCATATATGCTCTTCTTGGCCTTCCCCTTCCTCGCTTTCCTTCTATCTTTCCCTCAACTGAGCGATAGTGCCAAGTAACCACTGTTGCGAAATTTGTCTTTCCTTGCTTCATATCACCTTACTGCCGGGGTAGCATGAGGCATGTGAGAGCCTCTGAGATAGGGCTATGTCACCGTTCAAGGGCGAATTGGCCGCCATATTTGACCGTTTCTCGCACGCCCGAGCATGAGGCATCTGAGATGTGAGAGCGCCAGTGACTCGGTGCCAATAGTTGGTATTTATTTTCTTTCAATTTGACTGCAGAAATCATATCGGGTCCTGTAGATAATTTATTTTTCAAGCTATTTATTGCAATAATTATTTCTTCCCTGTCGCTTAGTGGGAGCACAAATGAATCTCTCAGACTAAATGAAATGTTACAATTTCAGGCGATTCACCTGCTGTCTGCATTCCACACTTTGGTAAATCTCAGAAAGGGAAACCAATACTTATTGTTGGTGGTTATAAATATTATTTAAATAAAAAAGGGCTAAAATCAAGATGGATCTGTTCGACCCACCACAATAAAGGATGTAAAGCTGCTATTTTAACCGTTGAAAATGAGATAATACGCATTTTAAATTCACATAACCATTAAAATAATTTAGTTACCTCTGGTGATTTTTATTAATATAACTTATTTTTGTACTGAAACTCACACGCCCATTATTCCCTTTGGGGTAGGTAGAGACTATTGATCGCCACTTTTCACGATCTTGACAAATATCTCGTGCTTCGTACATCCATTATTATTTTATATTACAATTATATATGCAGTATATTCTAAAGAAGCCGTAGCCAGAGCTTCAAATTTGAAAAAAAACAGTATTTATTGGAAGTTTATTAATTCTATTTATATATTTTTAATAACATAACATAACATAAACGTTCACGCCGTTTATCCCCGAAGGGGTTGGCAGAGGTACCAATACTTCTGAACTCACATGGCAAGCGCCATCTAGTTTCCAGAGAAGGTACCCACGTTTTGCTTAGACAGTGTACTCACGTGATAGGGGGCAGGCCTATCGCCGTTTTGTACGAATACACTGTCACATGACTAAGTACAACTCAGCCATGTGGGTTTCCTCACGATGTTTTCCCTCACCGTTAACAACCATGATAAATTAACCACACATATGACTTTAGAAAAGACAAATTGGTGTAGGCCCGTCCTAGGATTGGAACTCACGCCCTTCTGTTTTCGGGCGGGTGTTCTACCCACTGGACTATCATGTCGCTATTTTTAATACTATTATAATTAAAGTATGTTCATTGCCCATGGTATAAAATCCAATTTATTTCTAAATTTTATATTATCTGATGTAATTGACAAAATGAATTATTACACTGGCCAACACTATTTTTGGTGCCGTTGTTTTAAGACCTGATTATGAAAGTAATTTCTTCACTGATTTCAAATATGTAATCAGTTTTTCTGTATCAGCTCTAGTTTTGAAAATATTAAAAAAAAAAATTTTTCAACGAAAAAACACATTTTTTATTAGTCAGTGTACAAAAAACTCCTCTTAATAGATTTTCTTTCATGTTTATGCATTGGGTTGTCTCTCATAAGAGCCCAGCAGTAATCAGCCATCATGTGAGTATCCCATCTACCCTGGTATCGATCCTCCATGACTTTGATGTCCTGATGAAACCGCTCTCCTTGTTCCTCACTTAAGTCACCCAGGTTATGCGGGAAGCAGTCCAAATGGCTGTGTAGGTAATGAACCTTGATGCTCATATTACATCCCAACTTTTGAAAGCAAGAAAGCATTTGGTTTACAATACTTTCATAATCTTCTGCCTTATGATTACCAAGGAAATTTTTGATCACTTGCACAAATGAGTTCCACGCAGCAAGTTCCGTTTCATTCATAGATGTTGCGAAGTTATCATCTTTAATTAACTGTCTTATCTGAGGACCGTCAAATATTCCAGCCTTGAGTTTTTCTGTGCTTAAAGCTGGAAATGCCCTCGTAATGTATTGAAAGCATGAGCCCGATTTGTCTAATGCTTTTACAAATTGTTTCATGAGACCAAGTTTTATGTGTAGAGGAGGTAAAATGATCATTTCTCGGGGGACTAAAGGTGTATTTATAACATTTTGCTTTCCAACAGCTAGGCTTTCTCTGATCGGCCAATTTTTTCGTACCCAGTGATTCGGTTTATCTCTACTATCCCAAAGACACATAAAACATGGATACTTTGTATATCCACCTTGCTGTCCCAACAGAAAATTAACCATTTTGAGATCGACGCATATAAACCATTGGTGGTTATCATATTTAATCTTTTCTAAAAGCAGTGCAATTGCTTCATACTCTTCTTTCATTCGGGTAGAATGAGCAATTGGAACACAAGCGTGTTTATTACCATTATGAAGCAATACACATTTGAGACTTCTTTTGGAACTGTCTATAAAAAGACGCCACTCAGTTGAGTCGTACTTTTGTAAACCCATTCTTGTTAATAAACCACCAATATCATTGCAATAAACAAGATTGTTATCTTCAGAAAAATATGGTAGCAAATCGCGTTCTCTTTGACGGTAAAATGTAACTCTTGTGTTTGGTGAAAGCAAATTCTTCTCTTTTAATCTAGAAGCCAACAATTCAGCACGCTCCTTTGAAAGATCTAGATCCCTTATCAGATCATTAAGCTCACCTTGTGAAAAAAAACGAGAGGTTCGATTCAACTCGCCATAATCACTGTCGATCTCGGGATTTGCTTGGATTTCGTTATATTGTTCCACTTCGATATCTGGCAGCGAGTGGTACGTAGGCACAGGGACACTTTCGGAATGAGGTACAGGTCTTTTCGCTGATGGTATATCAGGATATGTCCATTTACTTCTATTCTTTCGATTTATGCCGACAATCTTAACCAAACAGAAATAACAGTCGTTGAAGTGATTTTGTTGTTCCCTCCAAATCATCGGTATCCCAAATTTCATACATCTTCTTTTGCAATTTGTCCATTGTCTCAAATGTTCTCTGCATGTTTTACACACAAAATGGGGCACCCAAGGCTTATCTTGATGCTCAATAGATAGGTTGAAGTATGCGAAATATGCATTTTTCACGAACTCTGTTATGGGTTTTCTGTTTTCCTCAAACGTATATTCACCACAAATATAACAAAATGAATTAGGATTGGTCAAACAACATCTTGATGAGCTTGCCATTATGCCAAAACAACGAAATTGATGAAAATAAAAGAATTGCGATACTTTGTTGAAGTCAAAGTGACGAAATTTTAAAATTGAGGGTAGTTATGAAATTAGAGCTGATACAAAAATGGCAGTTGTAGGTTTGTCATCAGAGACACGTTCAAAAACAATATCTAAACAAATTTTTACCGCACCAAAAAAAAAGTTTTTTTTTGTTGGCCAGTGTTATCATTGGCGGTCGTAATGTGGCATGCAATACACATTTGAGGCTTAAACCAAATATAAATTAAAAACTTGAAGGTTGGGTTGTGTTTTAGATTTTATCTTTTTCTAGACATTGTCACCATAAATAGCTGGCTACTGCACAAGAGGGTGGGAGAACAAAAGAATGAACCAACAGTGATAAAATTAAAAAATTTTAAAAGGGAAATCGCTAAAAGTCTTTGTATGTGTGGTCCATCATTACAAAGAAAAAGAGGAAGACCGTCTTCTGCCATAGAAGACGTGATTGAGAAAAAGAATAAAAGAAATGCAGCAATCCTTCCCCCTCGAGATGTCAGATTGGACAAATTTGATCATCTTCCTATATGGGGCGAGAAGCGACAACGCTGTAAATATCCACAATGCAAGGGTAAAACTTATATATTATGCGAAAAGTGTCGTGTTGAGTTGTGTTTGAACAAAGACAACAACTGTTTTTATAAATTTCATCAATAAGTAATTATTTTCATTGTTCCTAATTAAGAGCCAAATATTAATGGTAATGCATACTGTACCACATATGGAACCGAATTTAAAAAATAAATATCTTCAAAATTAATAAAGTTTAATTTTTATTATTATTTTTTATTATCTCTAGACACTATATTAAACCACATATGAAAACTTTAAAACAATCATGCATTGTAGGGTTAAAATAATTTAGTTACCTCTAGTGCTTTTTATTAAGAATCATCATCATAAACTTAAGAGCGACGCTCTTGTCGTAGTAACACTCTCCAGTCACTTATATTTAATGCCAGCTCCTTGATCTCTTGGTAAGAAACGATGTCCATCTTTTCTTTGATTTGATCCATATATGCTCTTCTTGGATTTCCCTTCCTGGCTTTCCTTCTATTTTTCCCTCAATAATGTTTCTTATAAATTCGTCGTGTCTTATTTTATTATTAGAATTTGGACACCAGCAGGACTTGAACCGGTGACATTTCGGTCTACGCCCCGGTCGCTTTGCCTGCAGATAGAATGCAAGGGCGGTGAGAACGCCTAACTATCACATAGACTTTATTGCTTATGAAACCTTGAGACCTCATGTGGGGATTATTGTTTCTATACTAATCAATCAAGGGAAGAAAAATTTTGACACAGCAGCAGGACTCGAATTCGCAACATCCCGGTCTACGCCCCGGTCGCTCTGCCAACTAAGCTATAGTGCCAAGTAATCACTGTTGCGAAATTTGTCGTTCCTTGCTTCTTAACACATTACTGATGTCAGCTTGGTGTCATGTTTTTCTTTCCTTGATTGATTAGTGTAAGAAATACATTTCCACCTGAGGTTTCATGCACAACAAACTCTAATTATTAATTCATTTAATTTATACAGTGAGTCATCACAGGTAGAAAACTATCAAAACATGAATTCAGAAATATAAATGTTACCATTTCAGGAAATTCACCTGTTGACTGCGCTCCACACTTTGGTAAATCTCAGAAAGGGAAACCAATAATTGTTGTTGGTGGTTATAAATATTTTTTAAGGAAGAAGGGGTTAAAATCAAAATGGATCTGTACGACCCACCACAATAAAGGGTGTAGAGCTGCTATTTGGACCGTTGATGATGAGATTATACGCATTGTAAATTCACATAACCATTAAAATAATTTAGTTACCTCTACTGCATTTTTTAATATTCATCATCATAAACTACAAAGCGACGCGTCTGTCGGTGTAACACTCCAGTAACTTATGTATGAAGTTACATACGCTAATATATAGTTGTCTGTGTAGTGTCGGCTTAGAATAGCACTACCCCATTTCTTCCGGTGGGTGTACGTAAGAGGCGACTTATGGTAATGGAGCTTTAAGGGATTTTTGGAGCGCGGTTGGAAACCCATCACCAATAATCTTTATTTAACCATCTTTTCCCCACTCAATTTTCAAAAAGTGGCTGAGGAGTTTTTAACTTCTTAGCTCTGGCTACCCCTTCTAGAGATTTATAGCCGTGAGTATATGTATGAATGTATGTATGCAAAGTTTGTAAATCTGATTGTTTGTTTGCAAGGGCTTATTTTCGGAGATACTGAACCGTTCATAAAAGCGCTTTCACAATCTAAAAGCTACACTATTCAGGAGTGCTAAAAGTTGTAACCATTGCGCTAAATTTTATAAAGGCTGATTGAAGTGATTGAAGGCACCGCATATCTTTTTAAATCTACGCTACCCGTGCGAAGCTGGGCCGATTCACTTGTTTTATTATAAGAATTTTGACACCAGCACCCAGCAGTACTTGAACCCGCGACGTCCCGGTCTACGCCCCCGTCGTTCTGCCAACTGAGCTATAGTGCCAAGTAATCACTGTTGCGAAATTTGTCTTTACATGCTTCTTAACTATTATTACTTCTTACTGGATTAAGCTTGGTGTCATGTTTTTCTTTCCTTGATTGATTAATCCCCACACGAGGTTTCATGCACAATAAAGTCTAATTATTAATTCATATTTTTTATTAAGCCAGTCATGACATGTAGAAAACTATCAAAACATGAATCAGAAATATAAACGTAACCATTTCAGGCGATTCACCTGTTGACTGCTTTAATAACTTTGGTAAATCTCAGAAAGGGAAACCAATAATTGTTGTTGGTGGTTATAATTTTTTTAAAGAAGAAGGGGTTAAAATCAAGATGGATCTGTTCGACCCACCACAATAAAGGGTGTAAAGCTACTATTTGGACCATTGAAGATTAAATTATACGCATTGTAAATTCACAAAACCATTAAAATAATTTTCTTTCTACCTACGGGTGTCGTAAGAGACGATTAGGTTTTTGGGCGATGTGGTTGGACACCCATTACCAACGATACTTTATTTCTACCATATTGTCAAGTTCTGGCTTCTCTTTTTAGGGATTTATTGTCGTAATTATATGTATGTATGTATGTAGTGCTTTTTATTTATATTACATGCATGCATAGCCGTGTAGTGCCGGCTTAGAATGTCGCTACCCCTTTCTACCCACGGGTGTCGTAAGATGCTACTAAGGGTATTGGGGCTTTTTATTGGATTTTTGGGCGATGCGGTTGGAGACCCATCACCAAAAACCTTTATTTTTACCATCTTTTCCCCACTCAACTTCCAAAAGTGGGTGAGGAATTTACAATTCCTTAGCTCTGGCTACCCCTTCCAGGGAAATATAACCGTGAGTATATGTATGTATTACATGCATATATGTACTCATGGCTGTACATGCCAAAGAAGCCGTAGCCAGAGCTTTAAATCAACATTCTTCAGTTTCATTGGAAGTTTATTAGTTTTAATTATATATAATTTTATACTGTTGAAATAAAAGTGTGTTCATTTTTTATGGTATGAAACCCTTTTTATTTCTAAATATATCCAAAATTATTAATCGTTAATATATATTTATTATTATTTGGCGGTCGTGTTGTCTTCTAGCAGGTCTCAAAAAAAATTGAGGCTTGAATTCGTGATGTCTTGTAGGTTGGGTTAAGTTTATGAAAATAAACACATATTAGTTTAATAACAATAATTAATAATTGTTATTTAATCCAGGAATGGATTATGGAAATAAAATAATTATGTTAGCAAATGCAAAGTTGATGATAAGAGGAAGTGGAAATCAATGCCTAGCGTAATAGATAGATATATCAAGCGCTGCTTTGCAATATATACTTAAAAATAATAACTGTAACTTTAACAATATATTTTTCAGATGCTTTGCCACGTTTCGTCGAGTCTAAGAAGGGGAAACCGATGATAGCAATAGGTTATCACACATTTCGGTACAAAAGCAAAGGATGCCAGACGAGGTGGGTTTGTTCGACGCATCACAACAAGAAATGCAGAGCAGCTGTGTGGACCGTTAACGACCAAATTGTTCGTATAAATAATAATCACGATCACTATGTCTGAAATATTCAGTCACTTAAGTTTCTTTAAATAATAAATCTTAAGAGTAATAAGGAATAATCCGCCGTAACATTATGGATGCCTAGATAACTTTCTTTGGACAGAACTCTAACGACTAGGATTTTGGAGACGTCCTCTAAAAGCTTCGCTAGTACTTATTTTATGTTTAATTAATTAGTTACGGTTTTGAAAAAAAATCAATTACTTATGTTATATGGAATGAAATTATTATAATTTTCGAAGACTTCATAAAAATGTTATCTTGACTGTTATAGTTAAATGCGTTTGAGTCGACAATATAATATTTGTGTCTATTAAAAAAAAATACTATGAAGTTTTTTTTTTCTTTTTTTTGTGTACAAAGTAATTAGATAAATTTAATTGTGATATTTTATCGCATTTATTGAATGTTCGAAAGAGGACTCTATTTTAGGTCTTTAATTTCTTTTTTTTTTCAATATTAGAAAAAAGTCTCTTTTGTTATTCATAGTTTTAGGTAATAGAATTGTATTAATAAAATTGTTCAAATTGACTGAGATGCATTTTTATTTAATGAAAAAAGGTTTTGGTGTAAATGATAGCACCTTACGGCTTAAAGAATTTATTTTTATATTTTTTATCGATTAACACAAATGAACTTTCCAGATATCATCAACCCACGTTTTATGGAATCAAAAAAAGGCAGACCTATGATCGGTATAGGAAAATATACTTTTTATATGAAAAGCAAAGGAATACAAACAAGATGGGTGTGTTCCACGCATCACAACAAAGGCTGTAGAGCGGCCATATGGACCATATCTAATGAAATTGTACGCATTAATAGAAAACATAACCATTGATAACTAGAATATTTACTTAAATGTATAAATTTGATCTCTAGATTTCTGTTTTAAAAGAGCATGTATGAAAAGATTGATGGATGTAAACGAAGCTAGAGATTTGCCAAGATCGTAAAAAGTTGCGATTGGTAGTCTCTGCCTACCCCAATGGGAAATAATGGCTTCAGTATATGTATGCATGTATTTCTATTTCTCGAGTTTGTGATAAATATGTGCCAGTGTCCATCGAATCCAGGAAGAATTGTTTTTACAAATATTCAAGTAAAATTTAGGGGAATCAAACTTGCGAAGAGTAAATACATTGTTTTGTAGTTTTCTGCAAAACACACCATAAAAGTACAAAAAGTCCAGTCATAAGTTATATTCCTTAGGGTTAAATAAGGGTTTAAGTAATTGTTGGGTATTTCGGTAGGAAACCAATCAATTCCCAACAACACTTTATTTTACTATAGTTAAAATATTTAAGTAGCAACAGCTAACTATCATACTTAATTTATTTTCATAAACTTACAACTACATTCATATGTACTTCAAGCTGCAGTACCAAGTTGCCAGTTTACCTGAAAAGATAATAAAAAGAGGCGCCTCTGTAAAGAATTGTCCTCTGATCTCTTACTACACATATAGGATCAGTTTAGAGAATATACTGTAAGAGTATTATTATATTTTCCATAATAATTGCTTGGTAATGTATTAGTAAGACCGCGGACGTATAATACAAAGGAATCCGCTTACCTGATGATGAGTGTTCAAAGCTGAAAATTAATTTATAAGCATAAGCAAGTATATTTTCAACAAAATATTTCTACTGTTGACCACCCAAAGCATGGGAGTGATTTCCAATTTAATAATCTACAATTTCAGTTCAAAATATATATGTGCCTTTGAGCCTCAGCCTATACTAAGGTATTGAAGCCAAATTAATTATCATGTTACCAGAAAACTTCCTATAGTCTGATTTTTAATTCGAGTCAGTAAAATGACAGGTGCAACTGTCACTAACTGTCACTGATACATACAAAAAGATGTATCAGTGACAGTTGCACCTGTCATTTTACTGACTCGAATTAAAAATCAGACTTTAGTAATAAGGGTTTATAAAGTAAGAATGTAGATTAAGGGATACACACAATTTATGGATAACCTCGCATATATTCTGATCGGATTACATTAAGTTGTTGAAACAGGAGTATAAAGCTTGTGTAATATCAGAAGAGGAAGACCACCGAGCATCACTGCGATCAAATAGATAATGTATTCAAAAACATGCCGTGTAGTGTCGACTTAGAATAACACTACCCCATGTCTTCCCATGGGTGATCTTAAGAGGCGACTAAGGGTATCGGAGCTTTTTAAGTGATTTTTGGGCGATGCGGTTGAAGACCCATCAACAAAAACATTTATTTTACAATCTTTTCCCCACTTCACTTCTAAAAGTGGCTGAAGAATTTTCTAATTCTGAAGCTCTGGCTAACCCTTTAAGGGATTTATAGCCGTGAGTATATGTATGTATGTATTCAAAAAGGCAGGTGTCCGACGTATAAAAAATATTGTCAAATGTAATTGAAGCTCGAGAGTTTTGCCTGAAACGTACTAAGTGGCGAACGATGGTCTCTGCTTACACTAATGAAAATTAATTGCGTGAGTATGTGTTTGTATGCAAGTAAGTTTTGAATAAAATATTTATTGTCATTTGTTTCATGAAGATACGAGTATGTATTTTATTTTAGGTATGACAGCGGCTGTATTACACACCACGCAATACTAATTTTATTCTGAATAGTTTTTGTAAGTTCGATTTTAAATGATAACACAAAAGTAAATAAAAAAAATAAAGATATGAAATTAAACAAACAAATGTGAATGTAAGTAAGTAAATTACATTAAGCTACAACGATTGCGAAACACAAAGTTTGTTATCCAGAGCTTTGGTCTTAGTTGAATAAATAATTCTTACGGATATTTTGAAACAGACCCTAGGAATGTTTTATTTGTAATACAAGCTTATTTGTAAATATTTTCTCCTAATTTATTTTCAGATATAAATAGAACGATTGCAAAACTTTTGAGCGTTTATTTTCAAATATCGCAATAATTTTTGTTTTGTGACAGATTTACATTAAGACTGCGTTATTAAGGTAAAGAGTTAGTCAATTTTATAACTTGAGTATTTTTACAAGTCTGTGTTTTTTTAAGTTCCTTGTTCATGTCATTTGGAATCATTAGGGTAATTTTAAAAATGTATTAGCTCAAGAACAAATTTATTCATTCTCATTTCTAAATGAGGCATAATATTAAATTGGTTTAAAAAAAGAGAATAAGAACTGTCATATGTAAAAAATATGCTTTTAGCATAGTACTCGTATGATCATCCAAAAACAGTATTTGTGTGTATAATAAATATTTAATACAATGTGCATCATTTCATTCATTTATATGCATATACCCTTGTTTGTGGACCTTTGCGATAAATCATTTAGCCTATGTTACAACGGCACTGTAGTTAATATTTTTCTTTTAACCATATCCAACGATATGTTACAAATAATAAAAATATAACATTTAAAACAGTAAATATGCAGCACAATAGTAAGTCTGTTTACTTTTGTCATTTATATGAACAATGAATATTATATAATTTGGTTACAGAGGACTGCGTAGATAGTTATTTTGAAACCATAAATGGGAAAAAACGACTATTCGTGGAAGGGTTCTCATACACTGCTCATACCAAGAATGGTACCAGGATCAGATGGGTCTGCTCTTCTCATCGCAACAAAGGGTGTCGGGCTGTCGTCAATTCTATCGAAGAGGATATTATTATGACGAGACCGGCGCATAATCACCCGCCACAGTACGGGCGAAATGGATTGTTTAATAAAAATTAAATAATGTGATAATAATTCAAAATGTTTGTTAATTAAATAATATATTTTAAATAAGTTTATGTCAGAGAAATAAATTCGTTTGTTGTTAGAAAAATCTTTTATTGGTCAACTTACACAACTCAAGTCGACGTGCCTTACATTTCTGTAACCTGGTGTTCAGATAACCCACGTTTCATTTAGACAATTCATCCACGGGCTATCAAAATTTTGTACTAATACACTATCACATGACTCAGTAGAACTTAGCCACGTGGGTTCCTCACTTAATTTTCCGTCACCGTTGAAAACTTTGATAAATAAACCAAACATAACTATGACTTTAGAAAAGGCACATGGAAAGTGGTAGTATTTCCACTGAGCTATTATGATTTTTTATTTGTATATACTTTTATTATAATTACAAAATAATATATGAAGCTGTGCAGTGTCGACTTAGAATAGCACTAGCCCATTTCTACCCGTGGGTGTACGTAAGAGGCGACTAAGGGTAGTAGGGCTTTTTTTCTTACTTATACCTCCAAAAGTGGCTGAGTGTAGTGGCTTATTTCGAAGCTCTGGCTATCCCCTTCTGGAGATTTATAACCAAGAGTATATCTATACATACGTACATACATACATATACTCACGCCATTAGTTCCCATTGGGGTAGGCAGAGACTATCGATCGCCACTTTGTATGATCCTGATAAACCTCTCTAGCTTCTTTTACATTCATCAATCTTCTCATACATGCCCTTATATTCTTCATACTTCGGACGCCTGTCTTTTTGGTAGTATATGTATGTATATAAATATGTCTTTAATTAAATAAAATAATGATAATATAAATAATAGCTGTGTAGTGTCGCCTTAGAATAGCACTACCCCATTTCTTCCGGTGGGAGTTAAAATGCAACTAACGGTATTGGGGCTTTTAAGGGATATTTAGGCGATGAGGTTGGAGACCCATCACCAACAACCTTTATTTAACCATCTTTTCCCCACTTAACTTTCCAAAAGTGGCTGAAGAATTTCTAATTCCTTAGCTCTGGCTACCCCATCTAGGGATTTAAAGCCGTGAGTATATGTATGTATGTAAATAAAATTCAAGAGATTGCATAAAAGATTTATGAATTTAAACAAGGTCTAGAGGTTTGTTAGGATCGTACAAAGTGGTAAGCAATTTTCTCCACCAAACTAAGAGTCATTTTATGATTTGGATGTATGTAAAAAATCTCAAGGGTTGGTACTAACTGTTATTGTTTCACTTTCATCGTCATAAACTTATGAGCGAGACGCTCTTTTCGTTGTAACAATCTGCAGTATTATCTATTTAATGCCAGCTTGATCTCTTGGTAAGACACGACGTTCACTTTTTCTTTAATTTGATCCATGTATGCTCTTCTTGGCCTTCCCCTTGCTTGCTTTTACTATAGAAGGAAGAATAATCCTTGAGTCTATGTTACAGAAGGAGATGTTCCGTATTTCACAAAATCGCGGCAAGGAAAACCATTGATAAAAATTGGACGATATTCATTTAGAATTCAAATTCCTGGACTGAAAACCAGATGGATATGTTCTTCACACCAGCACAAGGGTTGTAAAGCAAGTATTTACACTGTAAATAATGATATTGTTAAGATAAATAATATTCACATCCATTGAGAAATAGTAAATTCACTGATTTTTGGTTTTGTATTCCTAAAGTAATTGTTATTTTACTGTGTAACTTTTGGTTGTGCCATATTTCTCATGATGTATTAAATTAACTAATTAAATAAAGGATTTACAAATTGGCCTACATACATATTTATTTAATTAAAATGAAACTTTGTTTGGCTAGGAGGGTAAGCTACAAAATTTTCTCTGTAATTTTTGGAAGTCTGTAGGATTTGTTAGGTTAGGTAGGATAAAAATAGTGCAGTATTGTGTTATCATTATCACTCATTCTCATGACTTAAAATGGGAGGATTCATTATTAATGTTAATTCATCTAGCAAATCTTGAAAATACGATGGTTCCATGCTACGTACTGCTACGCTAATAAGATGGCCAAGTTTTAAATTTAAAGGCAATAAAAAATCCTGTTGTATGATGCAGTGATAGCAATAAAATGTAAGGAAATCTTTATGATTTGCACACAGGCCAACAAATCTAACAATTGCTTACCATTGCAGACGCTCCGTCGGTAGTCATCGCTACCAGTTTCTGTATTTAATATTCTGTCCTCGTATATAAGTATATACGTACATAAAATCAAGGCCATAAATCCCAAAAAGGTAACGTTAGAAACTTATTAGTCACATTTGGAAGTTCATAGGGGACAAGATGGTAGAAATAAAGTATCGTTGGTGATGGGTTTCTAACCGCATTGCCGTAAAACCACTTAAAGAAGCCCCATACCCTTACTCGCTTCTTACAACACCCGTGGGTAGAAAGAAACAGTGACATTCTAAGCCGGCACTACACGGCAAAATATAATAATATCATGTGCATGAACAACGTTGAATTGGCGAGCAATGCATCTTTAAGATATAAGCATTTTCCATGGCCTTTGAAGCAGGCCGCGGTCTGTCAGTTGGGCACCACCACGCCAGGATCGTAATGGTTATAGAAAAAATCTCTGCCTAACTCAGAAGTATTTCATTATGTGTATGTATGTAAAATATGTCAAGTGTAAGGCTGCAAGTGGTTACATAACTATTGAAGAAAGAATGATCAATGAATTTATGTTGCAGAACAAGAAGTTCTGTATTTCACAAAATCGCGAAAAGGGAAACCATTGATAAAAATTGGACGATATTCATTTAGAATTCAGATTCCTGGACTGAAAACAAGATGGGTATGTTCGTCACACCAACGCAAGGGTTGCAAAGCAAGTATTTACACTGTAAATGATGAGATTGTAAAGATAAATAATATTCACACCCATTGACAATAAATTTTCTGATTTTGGATTTTGAATGCTCAAAGTAACCGTTATTTTACTGTGTAACTTTTGGTTGTTCTATATTTCTCATAATATATTAAAATAATTAATTTAATAAAGGTTTCACAAACTAATTATTTTCTTTCAAACACTTTAGTCTGCACTATTGACTGAAAAAAAACATTATTAGAATCCTGTGCATCGCTGGTTTTATGCAATGTGGTTTTTTGTATTAACTAACACCATGGATCTCTGCCTATGTGTATGTATGTAAAATCTGTCAAGTGTAAGTACTACCAGTGATTATTTCACTATTGAAGGCAGATTGATCATATAATTTATGTTGCAGAACAAGAAGTTCCGTATTTCACAATATCGCGACAAGGAAAACCATTGATAAAAATTGGACCATATTCATTTAGAATACAATCTTCCGGAGTGAAAACAAGATGGACATGTTCTTCACACCAGCACAAGGGTTGTAAAGCAAGTATTTACACTGTAAATGATGAAATTGTAAAGATAAATAATATTCACATCCATTGACAAAAAATTTACTGATTTTAGATTTTAAATGCTAAAAGTAACCGTTATCCTACTATGTAACTTTTGGTTGTGCTAAATTTGTCATAATATATTAAATTAACAAATGTAATGAAAGTTGTACAAATAAATTATTTTCTTTCATAAGCATCAGTCTGCACAAATAAATGCAAAAAAAAACATTAGAAGCCCGTGCGTCGCTGGTTTTATGCAATGTGGTTTTTTGAATTTACTAACACC
Organism: Bedellia somnulentella; assembly: GCA_963576735.1. NCBI lineage: Eukaryota > Metazoa > Arthropoda > Insecta > Lepidoptera > Bedelliidae > Bedellia > Bedellia somnulentella. The sequence continues at coordinate 14,809,726 of OY755181.1, forward strand.
ATGGTAAAATATATATTCTGGTGGCTCTGTACTGTATATTTTTTTTATTTATTTAAATGATTTATTTTTTAAAGAAAAGAAAACGTTGCAAGTCCTAAAAATAGTGTCTGTTTAACATTATATCACGTATCTGGAAAATGGCTCTTTTAAAAATCGAATCCTAATACAAACACATACATATACTCACGTTATTACTTCTCTTTGGGTTAGGTTATCGATAAAATCTCTGCCTATTTGAGAAAGACTTCATGATGTGTATGCATGTAAATAAAATATTTCAAGGATAGTACTACAAGGAAGAATAGTCATGTGATGGTGATGTGATGGACAATTTATTTTAATTATGTCAAACAAGCGTTTTGTTCGCATAGAAAATCTTTTATAAAGTAAAACATGTTTATAAACTGAAATTGTATAAACCATATTTTGAAAAAATGAAAAAATGTGAATGTAAAGAGTTTCTTTGTTGCTTCTTCTCTTTACGAACACCTTCCGTAGCAACGGATTAATGATAAATTTAAAATTTTGACGTTCAAAAAATGTTAGTATTTAACTTTATTTTGAAAAATAAACTCTTTGACTTTTTTTTGACTTTTTGATCTATGTTGCAGATCAAGAAGTTCCGTATTTCACAAAATCGCGACAAGGAAAACCATTGATAAAAATTGGACAATATTCATTTAGAAAACAATTTGTGGGACTGAAAACAAGATGGACATGTTCTTCACACCAGCGCAAGGGTTGTAAAGCAGATCTCTACACTGTCAATGATGAAATTGTTTTTATCAATAATACTCACACCCATTGACAACTTGTAGATTCACTGATCTTGAATTTGGTAAAAATAAAGTATCTAAGCGTTATTTCACTCTCAAACTTTTCATATTTCAGTGTCGTATTTCTAATAATATTTTAAATTAAGACCTGCGAATAAATAAAAAAATATTTATTCATTTAATAAAAAGTTTGTAAACGTAATAAAAATAATAAACTTACTCGTATCTTACTCAGAAATAAATGATTTTATTTCAAAAACTTCTGTCTGGTCCATTCTATAAAAAAAAACATCATTATAGGGCTTTCTTATGTACGGTGCTGACATATGGCCTCATTCGCGAAATGCAGCATCAGCGCCTCGTGCCAGCTCCGACTCCTCGGTCGGTGACACCCCGATCAGCTAAACTGAGACCTGAGGGTCAACTCACCACATGGAGAACGATAATAGGCATACTTATCTCTTCTAATCCTTATTAAAATTTATTTTTGTCTCGCTCACACAAAATGAATATTCGTATTTTGACATTTCTGATATATGAGAATTCATGGTGATATTCGGCGAATCCCACGATACATCCGTAGTTGTCGTTGGTTTCATCGATTAGAAAGCGCCAATATTAATATTTTCAATACAATTCAAAATGTCAAAATCCGATTATTAGTTGCGTGTGAGGGAGATAGAAATAAATGTTATTATGTGTAGAAGAGATACGTATTCTAATTATCGTTTTGGCATGAAAAGTATCCTCTGGATCATAAGCCTTAAATAAATGTAGTTAAGAGCAGTGAAAAGCCGTGTGGTTCCAACATTGAACGCATTCAACATTGAACACTTTACCAATGTACAGTTATTTTTTTTTATATATTTTTTTATACTTAAAAAAATAAATAAAATACAAAATAAGCTATAACCATATATTGAGTAGGGTTTTTTTCCTTTTTTCTGTTACAGTATTTGTTTCTTTTTATTTATTTATTTTCGCTTATGTATTAGTTAGTATGTAGTAGATATAAGTTAGAGGTGTTGGCTGAAAACTAGCGTACTCAGCGTTTGTGTCCTGCGAGACTTGCACTGGGTACATTTTACGCTGAGCCAAGACCTTTTTGGTATCATTACATGTTGTATTTAATTGTTAATTACTGTTTATAATTTCGTTTTTTATACGAAATAAACATTTACTTACTTACTTACTTACATTCGCGCTTAGGTTAGTTAGGTTTAGGTCTTAGAAATGTAACCTCTAATTAATAAATTCAGTATAAGTTATTCTAGTTCCCTTTTGCACCCTCCGCATGTGGCCTGAGTAATTTAATTCCTTTGTGACTGGTTATATGCATTGTTTTTGTTTAGTTCTAACATACACGGTTAAATTCATATTCTGCGGGCCACATCCTTTTTTTTATATTTGAATAAGTATATTTTAAAATTATTTAAACTGGCAAAGCCTAAAAATATTCTTACCCATTATTATACTAGACACATTTATAATATAACAATAAATATACCATTGGTTCCTATTGGGATTGGCAAACATTTTTAACCGACTTCAAAAAAAGGAGTGTTCTCAATTCGGCCGGTATATTTTTTTTTTTTTTTTTTATGTATGTTCGCCGATTACTTCGCCATTTATGAACCGATTTTAATTATTTTTTTTTATTCGAAAGAAGATACTCCCGGATTGGTACCATGATGAGGATATCAGGGTCTGATGATGGGATCCTGGAGAAATCGAGGGGAACCCTCAAATTTTATAGGCAAATGTACCGCGTTTTACATATTTTCTGAACTTATATTGGCATTTGCTTCTGAAAATCATATTGTTATGCTGCTGAGCTGATGATAGAAGGTGTGGATCCTCAATCACTAGGTATTAGGAAACAGTTCTTTCCACATTCTATATAGATTTATACTCCTCTTCGTAGCTTTTATGAAGAGAAGTACAGGTTCACTAAACATTTCTTTTGTTATGTTATTGTTACCGAGAAAGTACCATGAGACCAGGATCTGATGATGGCATCCCAGGAAATCGAGGGGACTGTCGAAACTCACAATTATGTGACAGTGTATTTGTTCAAAACGCCGATAGGCCTGCCCTGTATAACGTGAGAACACTGCCTAATAAATCGTGGGTACTCTGAACAACAGGTGACAATGTCACGTGATATTCAGAAGTATTACTACCTCTGCTAACCCCTTCAGGGATATTCGGCGTGAGCGTTTGAGTCTTTCTTGAGATGTAGAATTGAAGACCATCGCCTTTCGAAGGATTTTAAGAACAATGTAAGGTTACATATGGTTGAGCCTATTTAATATCGTACTATAATAGAAATACCGGAAATACGAAGAATAATACAGTAATTGTCGCTTCCTCATCCGAGAGGCATCTTTGCCAGGTCTACCCATCTCTAAAACTCGTAAAATAAAATATTTTTTAACAAAAAGAAAACCGACTTCATAGAAAAACAACCGAAAATAAACAATCTAGTACTAAAAAGTACGAAATAAGTTTTTTAATTGAATATGAGTACTGTGATTGATACCTTAGCAATTTCTTTATTCCACACGCGTCAGTTCAACCTACCTAAATATTACAATTCTCTTAAATTAATTTTTGAGTCGGTGCCAGACAAACAAAAGTAAATTCACCCTGCTATCTATCTCTGATTATTACAATCTAAACAATATATATCTATCGCCTAACGTTTTAAATGATAATACGTACAAAAATCAATTTACCCTACAACTACAAGGTAACCTACATTTTACATGTATATGAAGTGCGAAATACACACTTCTTATTATCAATTATCATCGAGGCTGGCACCGGCTCACAAATTAATTTAAGAGAATTTTAAGATTTAGGTAGGTTGAACTGACGCGTGTGGAGTAAAGAAATTGCTAAGGTATCAATCACAGTACTCATATTCAATTAAAAAACTTATTTCGTACTTTTTAGTACTAGATTGTTTATTTTCGGTTGTTTTTCTATGAAGTCGGTTTTCTTTTTGTTAAAAAATATTTTCGATCGCAGCTTTGGCCGATACTAGCAAACCTCTCGAACTTAATTTTACATTGCATTTGTATTGCATTTTAAGTATGATTTCATATTCTAGTTTGGACTAACATCTTGAGTATCTTATATGAACATATTATTGATTTGTAATAAATTTATTCATATTTTAATACAGATGACGACAATACACCATTCTTCACGACGTCAAAGAGGGGCAACAAGCAAATCAGAATTGGGAAATATACGTTTACCATTCAAATCCGCGGACTCAAAACTAGATGGATCTGTCTACATCAGAGCAAGGGTTGCAAAGCAAATATATACACTATCAATGACGAAATCATTAGAATTAATAACACACATAATCACTAAAATTTAGATTTTATTTATAAGCTTGTATGTGTATAGGAAAAATATAATATATATATATATAATATCTGTTGACCAAGTTGTTTGTCTAGAAATCAAAATAATTCATTTGTAAATTGCCCATGGTATTGCCTTTTGGTTATAAAATTACAAAAATATAAGATTTAAAAGAGTAAGTAAACTACAATTAGGAAAGTAAGCGTCACAAATTTCTTGTTCAAAATTTGTTAGGTTCAAATGTTTTAAGTGCATTTGCGAAATAGTACCACTTATATTTTGGTCTTATATTGTATTTTTTTGTTATTTGACTAATCACAGCGTCGCGTTGTCTAGTGACTTTTGCGGTTCGATGCTAATAATTTTGATATAAAATATAACTGCAACATATTCAAACATTTGCAACATAATTATTGAGTAATTTTGTCTTATATTTGGTTGATTGTATTGTTAAATTTATAGTGATACTTGTGTACTTCACATTGTTTTGCAATACATTTCCTTTCTTATTGATACGTCTTTTATTCTTTGAGTGTCTGACGCCTTTTTTAGCATTATATTAATTTTATGGCCGTGTGGGAATAGCAAAGATATTCTGGCTAGTACACCCTGCTGTGAACCAACTTACAATTCGTATTTATACTTAGTAAGAAAAAAATTTCGATACCGCGATGTAGGATTTTTTTATGCTAGTGTGCGAGTTAGTCCGCCTTCTAGAGGTCGCAACAGCCGCTATTCTATAATCGATTTGACTGACTATAACACTACCCAAAGGTCAAACATCAATATTTAAAATATATTCTGTATTGTACTAGAGTTATAACCATAGGTTTGTCGTGGCTATTATCTAATAGCATTGAGATGGAAGGTTTGTGTTTGTTAAGCGCAATACACACTAAACCCGCCACAACTGCAACTACAACACAACGCCCGCCGGCGGCGGCCTTTGTTGAAAGAATTATGTCTATCTAACCTATCTTGTTTTGGTTTGATGATGTTGTTTACGAGGCAAAAATAAAATTTCAAAGTCAAAATCTTGTAGGAAGAGTTTTCTTTTTAAATTATAAATAACCGCTTCAATTTTTTTTAATTAAATCTTCCTTGCATTATTGCCAAATTGAATTATTTATTTAAAAAAGATTCATTCTATTCTCATTTTAAATAGCGTATTAACTTTATGAATGTCAACGATACTGTGGCATGGTATGTCTATTAAATTAGCTCTCCCGTTGTTCATATTGAACGTACACAAATCATGTTTTAGGGGAGGTTGGCTCTATGAAAATAGCCGACATAGAAAGCGCTCATATGCAATTTAAAGATGACAGTGATTTAATCCTATACAAAAGTGCTAATGTACTGAACTGTACATCCGTAGCTGTTAATTTTTTTGTCCTCTAATAAAAAAAAACTCTTTATTGTACATCAAAACATAAATTATTTACGAAATTATTCAAAAAGTTTTAATCGGCGAAGAAGTTTAGAAGATTTGAATAAATCTGCAAATAACTTAGTAAATTAACTTGTACATACTAAACGTGTCAAGAATTTTCCACGGCCAAGTCACGTAAAATATAATAAATCGCAGTAAGGAACCTTAGACTTGGCTTCACTTATTTAAGAGATTTCATTGCTTTTTAGAGATAAACAAGCAACTCTATCGAGACTTGTCTAGTTTTTTACATAATGTTTTTGGTGGGATATTGTATAATGCATGCATATCAGTCGCGTGAATTCAACCGGTACGATTTGAAGTTATTGTAAAACAAACGCATTTTAAGCTTTTTTTATTTCACCATTCTAGAACTCAATAGCCGATTGGAATGATCATACTATAATACCCATTTTTGCAAATAGGGGCCGAGATAACTCATTTCAACTCAAACGTTCACGACGTATATTGCTAAAGAGTTGGCAGAGGTACTAATACTTCTGAACATCACGTGACATTGTCACCTGGTGTTCAGAGTACCCACATTTTACTTGGACAGTGCACTCACATGATATGGGGCAGGCCTATCGCCGTTTTGTATGAATACACTGTCACAACTCAGCCATGTCTGTTTCCACACAATTTTTACCCTCAACGTTAACAACTATGATAAAATAACCAAACATATGTCCATAGAAAAGATAAGATAGTGTAGGCCCGACTCGGTAATTCAACCCTCATCGTGTGCACGATAAGCGGCGTACTAGACACTGAGCTATCGCGGTTCTTACTAAACGTCTTAAGAAAGACCAAATGCAAATAGCAAAATACTTATTAAACTTATTTGTTTGTTCAGATGATGACAGCTGCACACCGTATTATACAACTTCAAGAAGAGGGAAGAAGCAGATTAAAATTGGAAAATATTCTTTCATAGTACAAATTAGTGGACTCAAAACTAGATGGATTTGCTCTACACACCAAAACAAGGGTTGTAAAGCCGTCGTTTATACGGTGAACGACGAAATAGTCAAAATTAATAATGTACATTGTCATTGACTTCATCACAATGCTAAGTTTGTCAAACTAAAACATATTACAGGACATGGTACAAACAATACAGTAGCTAGTGAAAGTATATAAAGATAAGATAACTTAGACTTGATTATGCTTCTCTTTCTAGCCGGTCGTGTAATACCTTGAATAACTTATATAAATAGAGGAAGAGGAGAGGCTGTGTAGTGTCGGCTTAGAATAGCACTACCCCATTTCTTCCGGTGGGTGTACGTAAGAGGCGACTAACGGTATTGGGGCTTTTAAGGGATTTTTGGGCCATGCGGTTGGAGACTCATCACCAACAACCTTTATTTTACCATCATTTCCCCACTCAACTTTCCAAAAGTGGTAGAGGAATTTTTAATTCCTTCGCTCTGGCTACCCCTTTTAGGGATTTATAGCCGTGAGTATATGTATGTATGTGTGTATAAATAGAGGAAAAGCCAAGAAAGTAATTTTACGTAAGTGGTTCAGTTAATTAGCACTGACTTCGCTAAGCAAATGTATGATCAATAAAACTCAGAACATTGAATTAACCAGTCAGAGTGCAGGGATAATTTATTTTATCAATTCGATTGTAGCGGAATTATTCCAGCAGTTTTTGTACAAACTACTTTTAGTTCTCAATGTGTGATACCCACTCAAGTTAAACATTTGACAATGGGGCAATGAGGTGCTTCTGCCAAGCTGGAGTGGAGCACTTCTAAGTTTTTAGCTAAATGGAGCTCTTTATTTTTATGTCATTGTCTCGCATCTATAACTTAACATCATATTAATTATTCTACATCACAATCCAAATTCCATATACTCATAGCCATTAATCCCAGAAACTCCTCAGCGGTAGGTGATGCGAGCGGAGCGGAGATGGTAGAAATAAAGTATCGTTGGTGATGGGTTTCCGATCACATCGCCCAAAAATACGACACTCGTGAGTAGAAAGGGGTAGTACGGTACGACATTCTTAGCCGGCACTACACGGCATTTGTAACAATTCAAAATCATCTATTTGTGTGTTCGGAATTATTTTAACGCTGTTATTTGTTTTTTCCTAGCCGCGGTAATAGATGTTTTTATAAACAGACAAATACACATTCTCTATAAATACATACATACATACATAATTTATTGTTTTTATACCTCGAAAATACTTTAACTATAACGATTATCTTATAATTAGTCAAAGAAATATTGATTATAAAGAATTAATTATTGTTCCAGAATTCAATGAAAATGAGCCGTACTTTACGACATCAGCAAGAGGAAGAAAGAAAATGAAAATCGGAAAGTATTCCTTCATCATCCAAAGACATGGCCATGGACCACATCCAAAGATTCGATGGATATGTTCCACACACCAGTACAAAGGTTGTAGAGCAGCAATTTATACAATTCATGATGAAATTATTAAAATCAATAATATACACACACATTAAAATAATTAAAACGTAATAATTTAAAATTAAATTAAACGTTTCTTTTTTCTTTGTATAATCATTGTTTTCCTCTTACATATTCCATACGTACATATACTCACGCCATTGTTTCCCATTGCGTTAGGCAGAGATTATCGATCACCATTTTTTCTCTCTCTAACTTCGTTTTCATCCATCAGTATACTCATTCATGCTCTTTTAGGCCTCCTACGCACTGGCGACCATGGTCGCCGCGACCTGGCCGGACTTTTATAGCAATCGCTATATAGCCCCTACGCACTTAGCGGCCAGCAACCAGCGGCCACCGTTGGCCGGTCAACCATAGCCGCGGCGGCCTTTATACTACGGACGCCTGCTTTTTTTCCTCACTATCTATTTGGATCATATAATGTGTCCTCCGCGGTCGTCCTCTACGAACATTACCTTCCTCACTAGCTCTATAGACCTCTGTTCCCAAATTTACTTTCCTCCTACTATCCTCCTGATGTGTCCAAGCCATCTCAACATTCCTTTTTCTATCTTTATTACAAATTATGATAGTAAATTGATGAAAGAGATCTATAAAGCCAATTTGGAAGATAATGTTAGACGACTCTGGAGGACCAAATAGAGAATGTGCTCTCAAAATAGAAAAGGACCAAAAAAGCGGGTCTCTGAAGTATGAAGGATAAAAGAGCATGTATGAAAAGATTGATGGATGAAAACGAAGCTAGAGAGGTTTGCCAGGATCGTACAAAGTGGTGACCGACAGTTTGTGCTGCTTGATTATGTGTATGTATGTATTTTTGTTTTTCTTCAATCCTATGGTTGTGACATTTATAATTAGCTTTCCAGGATCACTGTATAAATACACACTATGTGTTAGTTGTAACTGTTTCCTCAGCAGGGAGGTTTGAAAATCATATAGAGAACCAAAGAGTCATATTAAGAAAATAATCGACGGCACGTCCGTGGCTGAGTAGATAAGTGACTAGCTTCTCGGTCCAGAGGTTGCGGGTTCGATTCCCACAGAGAGCAACATTTATTCGATGAGTATAAATTATTGTTTCTTAGTCTTGAATGTTATTTATATGCTTTATAATTTTGAATATAGCCTTGAGTTAGTGTCCCATTATACATGTTTAACTTAGTTTGGCGCTACTTTGATCTGTGTATAATATGTCCGTGTTGAATTTATTTATTTATTTTATTCATCTCTAACTTCCTACATACGACTTATTTTAAAAGGTTTCTTTCTGCTACAGATAGTTTATTTTCAATTTAAAAAATCCTTTATACAATAAATTGGTTTTTGCAGTTGATCTGGAACCATACTTCACTAAATCTAGGCAGGGAAAGGAACAAATAAGAATTGGAAGGTATTCATTCATCATACAACGCCATGGGCTAAAAGTTAGATGGATATGTTCTACACACCAAGTCAAGGGCTGTAGGGCTTTCATTTATACTGTGAATGATAAAATTGTTAAAATAAATAATGTACATACTCACTAATTCATAATGTGTACTTGATTTCGTCGTAGCTTTAATATAAATTCAGGTTTTTAATCAAAAATAGTTTTTCGATATGCCATTTTCTCTTATGATTTGAATTAGTTTTCTCTGTTTTCCGTTCTGTCACATGTACGTTTTCTGAGATTAAAGGTATTTTATTAATTATTTTAATCTTTTATAATTATTTAAATCATTTTAATGTGCCGTGTAGTGTCGGCTTAGAATAACACTACCCCATTTCTACCCGTGGGTGATCGTTAGAGGCGACTAAGGGTATAGGGGCTTTTTAAGTGATTTTTGGGCGATGTGGTTGGAGACCCGTCACCAAAAACATTTATTTTTACCATCCTTTCCCAATCAATATTATTCCAAAGCTCTGGCTACCCCGCTACGGGATTTATAGCCGTGAGTATATGTATGTATGTATTTTAATCTGTCAGTCAGTGTTTGAAAAGACTCGAGTGTCAGTACCTACCCATACTTAATGTATGCACGCCGATGCCCACATTAATGAAAGAAAATTATATTTACCATATGTGTAGAGTAGAGTCACAGCGGATGATGTTGTCTGCAGAAGACTACCAGATCCAAAATGTGATCAATATAAAAACGATGTTTGAAAGGATCCTACAATGGGACGATCGATAGTCTCTGCCTATCGTATTGAGCACTAAAGGCGAAAGTATAAATATGTAGCACACTACTACTTATTACTTTTAAATCACAAAAGATTATTTTGCGTTACATCAATATAACGTAACACTTTACCTTTTAAATTTCAATTTGTTATAATCGGTAAGGTAAAAGCAGTTCGTTCGTAAATATTTTATGTATCGTGACAAAAAATATAATATTTAAGGTGGCATATCTTTGAGCCCTATCTATTTATAGCAATGTTTAAAAATATTTAATTTCATTAAATTTTTACACAAATTATCATACGTGCATTAGTATCACTCTATGAGGATTCTAGCGCATGTGTAAGAGTAAACGGGGAAAACACTGACTGGTTCGGAATCTCTAGGGGTGTCCGACAGGGATGTGTAGCTTCTCCGTGACTCTTCAATTTGTTCATGGATGACTGTTTGACAGAGTTGCGTGAAACTGATTATGGACTAAGAATGAGTGGATTCATCATTAAATGCCTCTTGTATGCTGACGCTCAAGTGCTACTTGCATCGTCGGCAGAAGAATTGCAAGAGATGATGAATATTGCATGTGAGTCTTTTGTAAGAAAGGGAATGAGGGTGAATGTGGATAAGACCAAAACGATGGTTTTTGAGAGACAGGAAGATGTGACAGAATGCGTGATTGCGATTGATGGTAAGGATGTGGAACAGGTGAAGGAGTTTGTATATCTGGGAAGTTTGTTTACAAGGGATGGAAAATGTGATGAAGATATTGAAAGAAGAGTGAAAAAGGGTAATGCGGTAAATGGAGCATTGTATAGCCTAATGACCTGTCAATCGGTGTCTGAAAAGGCCCGAATGGCTGTACATGATGCTGTTCTTGTTCCTACGCTTATGTATGGAAGCGAATGTTGGGTGCGGCAGAAGAAGCATGAGAGCAGAGTGAATGCAGTAGAACTGAGGTCCCTCAAAAAAATTTGTCATGTTAGATTATGTGACCGAGTGAGAAATAGTGTTATTCGTGAAAAGTGTGGTGTGAAAGATGATATTGTAAGAAAGATAGAAAAAGGAATGTTGAGATGGTTTGGGCACATAGAGAGGATGGATGACAGAAAATTGGTAAAAGGGATCTACAGAGCTAGTGTGGATGGTACAGTTAGTAGAGGAAGACCACGGAGAACACACTTGGACCAAATTGAGAGTGTGCTCAAAAAGGCTGGCGTCCGAAGTATGAAGAATAAAAGAGCATGCATGAAAAGATTGATGGATGTAAACGAAGCTAGAGAGGTTTGTCAGGATCGTACGAAGTGGCGATCAATAGTCTCTGCCTACCCCAATGGGAACTGATGGCGTGAGTATATGTATGTATGTATGTATGTTTTAACAAATTCTAAATTGTTTTCAGATAAGCCATATTTTGTTCTATCTCGAAAAGGTAAAAATTTGATAAAAGTTGGCCCTTACACCTTCCGAGTGCATAATTTGAATGGAATAAAGAAAAGATGGACGTGTTCGACTCATCAACACAAGGGATGTAAAGCATTTGCTCACACAGTCGAAGACGAAATTGTTTTCATACAAAATTGCCACAGTCATTAGGCTAGGTACCCAACAAAAATAACCATAGAAATTATACGTTTAATTAAATATACTACCTTGCAATAATGATTTTTAATGCAAATATTCTAAATAACATCAACTTTTATTATCAAAATAAATGCCTATGAAAAGCTGAATCAGGCATTACTTTGCGGAAATCCATTGCAATATATGTATATAATTAACTAATTTGTGGTTCTATATACTTAGCAACATATTAGTACTCAAATGTTTTGCGTTGTGCAAAGCTTAATAATGATATATTTTTTTCTCTTCTAAAACTGATCTATTGCCAAAATTATTGTCATGGTGTTTTCCCTCCAATACAAGATTGAAAATTTCATTCATTCTTAAGTCGTTATACGCAAATTTTAAGTCTCAGAATGTTTTCGTTGCCATTTCAAAAAAAAATATATATATTTATTTGTCTGTATACTATTTCAGATGGGAGCCCTTACTTCACAATATCAAAGCAAGGCAGAGACATAATCAGAATAGGACAGTACTCGTTTAGAATACATCAAAGATATGTTCACAAAACTAGATGGGCTTGTTCCACTCACCAATGCAAAGGCTGCAAAGCTGTTGTACATACAGATAATCAAACATTTAGAATATTAGCTATTAAAAATTATCATAACCATTAATATTGTAATCAATAAATATATTTATTACATATTGCTGGGTTTTTATATGGTAGTCTAATTGTTCAACACTATTTAAGTAAAAAGTTAAGCACATATCTAACACGACCATCGAATTTTTGTACTAAGCACAAAGGTAAATGTAGTTTTTTTATAAGAAAATATATCAGACTAGCTGACCCGACAGACTTCGTACTGTCAAATTTGCTTATGACAAAGCTTAAGGCCTTTTTTTAATTAATTTAATAAAACCTCAAAAATTTTAGCCTATGTGTTATTCTGATGTATAAGCTATAGCCTATGTGTTATTCTGATGTATAAGCTATATTGTGGTAAAGTTTCATTCAAATCCATTCAGTAGTTTTTACGTGAAAGAGTAACAAAGATCCATACATCCATACTTACAAACTTTCGCCTTTATAATATTAATAGGATAGTGTGCATTTATGGTGCAGGAGTAAAATCTATTGGTAAAACATTATTTCATCAGTTTGTTATCAAAGTTATTTGATTCGTTATTTTATCAAAATGAACGTAGCTAGTAAATACTTGTTAAAGGCTACATAGAAATTCAAGGGTTGTTGTTTAAATTCACGATTAAAATTGGCGTTTTAGTCTTTGCTGTTTTTCACAGATGATAAATAATTAAGATCTCATTTCATTAATGGCAAGAAAATTTTGATTTGCTACAGTTTTCCCAACTAATTTTTTTATTCATATGCTATATAAGATAGATAGATAACAGAAAGTATGAGTTTATATGCTTTTGATATTATATTATAAAAATATGGATAGACAGACAGAAATAAGGCGGCCGTATACAATTTTGATTATTAAGCCAAATCTAGCTTAAGATATAACTTTTCGTTAAACACCAACTAAAACTACATAGTTATTAAAAATATCATTCACGGTATCGTATTCATTAATTTATATTTATAATAACGACGAGTATCCTCGAAGGGGTGATAGATGTTATAATAATTGTGGACGCCTCGAACCTTGTCACCTGGTGTTCAGTTTATCCACATCCACATCATCGTCACTGATTATCTCCTCTTATTTCAAATACAATGTAATGTACATACATACATATACTGACGCCATTAGTTCCCATTGGGGTAGGCAGAGACTATTGATCGCCACTTCGTACGATCCTGACAAACCTCTCTTGCTTCGTTTACATCCATCAATCTTTTCATGCATGCTCTTTTATTCTTCATACTTCGGACGCCAGCCTTTTTGAGCACACTCTCAATTTGGTCCAAGTGTAATGTAACTTTCAGAAAGCCAACTATTTAAAAACTGGGTTGAGTAATGTATGTACCTGGATTGTTAAAAAAAACTCAATACATGTAGTATTGTATGAGTTTAGCCTTCACAATACTTGTCTTATATTTATTTTTTCGTTAAATAAAAATTGTTAATAAATGGTAAACAAAAACAGACGATAGAAGTAAATAAATTAAATTTGTTATAATGTTTTTATGATTATTTTCCAGCTATGCATGATGTTTAGTTAAAAAGTATTCAGTGTTAAATTGAAAATCAATAAAGAAAGGATAGTTTAAGACTATAATTTATTAATTTATTTAGCTAAACATTTATTTATTTATCACAATAATCACAGCAGTATCTAACACATTGCATGACTTTTCAGGCGCCCCGGTGATCCAACAGATGATAATAAAATTATTATTTTTTATAAATAAAATATATTCGTCTAACTCCGAGCTGAACGAGTTTACATCACATGCTAAAACCAAACAGATTGATACCAAATACAGGGATTCCATTGACATCAAAATATTAGCAGATTGCGAGCCTGTAGATGTCAATATTGCAAATTCATCCGCAACTGCCGATCACACTCTCGTATTTAAAGAAAATACAAGTCTGACTAAGAAAGGTACAGAACGAAAACGGAAACTTTATAAATTAGATGAAAGAAAGAAAGTTGTTACAGATATTAAAAATGCCAGTAGGAATTCCTGCAAAAAGAAATAATTCCCAACTATATCGGAAACCCAACGAAAACAAATCCATACAAATTTTCGCAAAATGAGTAAAAAGGAGCAGAAAACTTTCATCTTCAATCATACAAATGTTGAAGGGCCTACTCGCAGGAACAAACGTCGGGTAAATGCTGATGGATCGCTACAAAGGCACCGGAACAAGATAGTATTTTACTTTTTGACCCTAGATACTGGGGAAACAATAAATGTTTGGAAGGTGTTTTTTTTAACAACTTTGGAATTCGATAAAACAAACGATAGAACTTTAAGAACCGCCAATAGGAGTCGAAACGTACCATCCACTAGACGAACATCAACCCAACAATAACTTTCAAAATAGTGTGTATATTCTGATATTGAAGAGGAAAGATGTGCTGGCATCTTATTTGTCTGTGATGAATGGGTTTCGGAACCAATCAACCGATTTCATTAATTATTCCATCAATGGAAACTAACGTTCTTCATAAGTGGCATAGTTATTTTATACGGGTAATCTATTTTGAATCATTAAAACTATTCTTAGTAATGAGTATTGGTGAATAAATTAATATGATGGAGGCGTAATATAGTAGTGTTTTGATTTCTTCAATGTTAATTATTTTTTATTTTAGTATTTATTATAAAAAATATCCAAACTTCCATATTAATATTATAAATCGGAAAGTGAGTTTGTTTGTTTGTTTATTTGTGGCGCTTTCACGCCGTAACTACTGAACCTGCTTTGAAATTTTTCAGACGTATAGTTAGAAGCCTAGATTAAATAATAGAGTACTTTTTATCCCGGAAAAAATGATATTCCCGAGGGAAAACTAAAATATTGTTTAAATATTGCTGGATGGATTGGAGATGTCGCTGTGAGTCGTATAAAACAAGGTCATATATTGCAAACAAATACAAACATGTAAATTTAGAAGCTAAATGATACGATAATGTATCTTTGAAAATGAGGAATTCCCGAGGGATGACGTAAAATTTGTTTTATCTTCTAAACTTTATTTCACATCTACTTATCCTGAAATAGCTATAAATAAACGAATTACTAATTGGTATAAGTATTGACGTAGTTCTTGAGGTATGCAATAGATGGCGCTGGGTGTTTTTTTAAACCGTCGTGGTATCGGTTTTTTTTAAAGATACGTTAGAAGTGGAATGACATCTTGCGTTACCTGTAGCTTATTCAATTATTCGGTGCACTTTTCGACCCATTTACTAACTTGCTGTTTTATCTTTATTCACTATTTTTGGTTTTTTTTGTACTTATCATTTTATTGAATTGTGGATTTTGGCGCTCGACATCGGTAGGGTATAAAAATGCGGGATTATACAGAAGGAGCCGGAGTATATTTAATTGTTTGTCAATAGTAACTATTAGAAAATAAAGGGTACTCAAAATTTGCCATCAAAGTTAGCGTCTCTGTGGCGTAGCGATAAATCTAACCTCTATGAACATTCGAGAGACCCGGGATCAAAACTCAAGGGACTGGGAAGGGTGTTAGCTTAGAATAATAGCAAGAACTATCGCAACATGTATAAATCATTAATCTCGGACAATCCCCATATTCCCGAGCAATCTCTGCCACAAACTCACCCACTATTATAATACTAAACTCATGTCATAACCCGCGATTAAAGATCCGAAAATCAATAGTTACTATCCGTACTTATATGAACATAGAAACCCGGTACAAAATGGTTTGTTTCATGATTCTTATCATATATTTTATGGAACTAAGGGGTTGAAATAGCAACTGAAAGTTAGTATAGAGATTTTTGACATTTCTGTATTTAGAAACTCGAAACTTGGTGCGATTGACTGTTATAACCACTACAAAAAGGAATTTATGAAATTCATCCATCAATCATTCATGAGTATATATATAGTGTGTAGTGTAGTATAGTGTAGCCATAGCTTCGAAGATAGTAATTCATTATCCACTTTTGGAAGTTGAATGGAGAAAAGGTAGTCAAATAAAGGATTTTAGTGATGGGTCTCCAACTGCATCGCCCAACAATCACTTAAAAAGCCTCAATGTTCTTTATATCCTTTGCATCGCCCGCGGGAATATAAATATAAAAAAACAAGAAGTTGAGATAGTGTTTTGGTAGTTGAGATGTAAATTGGATGCAAAAAATGTTGTCCACGCGAACGTAGTCGCGGGCAAAAAGCTAGTATTTAAATAAATAATAAATTGCTTAAATAGTGTTTTTAAATAGTCTGTTGCAAATTATTCTATTTTATATTTACTATAATAATTTAATAATAAGAGCCAGCAAATCTCTAAGGTGTATATACTTTATAGAGAATTTTTAAGGATAAAATTAAAGTTGAATATAAAAGAAAACCTACATTCCATTAATTAAATTGCTTTCAAGATATTTTCAATTTAGGAGGTTCATGTTATCAAATCAGTATTTAAATGAATATTTTGATTTTTCAGGTATTGATTTCGAGGAAACTAGATTAAGCTATCAGTCTTCTTCCGACGAACAAACTATACTGAAATATTTTTATTCAGACGAGTCACTTCCAGACGAAGATTCAATCAATCATCCTGGAAGGCTTAAAAGAGATCCAATTGCTACAGTTCAAAAATCAAAAACGACCAAGTCAATAATTGTTTTTGATTCGAATTCATCAATAAACGAACACATCCCTGTATATGATGAAAACACTAGTCTGACTAAGAAACGAAAAGAACGAAAACGGACAGCTTATGAATCTAAATTAGCAGAAAGAAAGAAAGTAATGACAGATTTTAAAAATGTCACACAATACTACTTAAAACCCGGCTGTGGGGATTCCTGCAAAAAGAAATGTTCTGAAACCATATCAGAAACCCAACGAAAACGAATCCATTCTAAATTTCGCAAAATGAGTAAAAAGGAGCAAAAAACTTTCATCTTTAATCATACAAATGTAGGTGAACCGGCTTGTAGGACCCGTCGGGTAGGCGCTGACCGTCGAAGGAACCGGGACAGAACAGTCTTTTACTTTTTGACCCTAGATTCTGGTGAAAGAGTAAAAGTATGTAAAGTATTTTTTCTCGAAACTTTAGGATTTAATAAGAAAAACGATAAAACTGTGAGAAACGTCAATAAAAGTAGGAACATAACATCAACTCGACACTCTTGAACATTATGAAGAGGAAAATTCTTACATCAATGGTACCTAGGAATCATAGGTATTTTATTAGGTAGGTTACATATTTTAAGTCACTTAAGAGATAATGAGTCTTAAGGTAACACTTTTTAATTAATCTAACTAAGGAAATGTTTATCATGATAACTTGAGTATTCTTGTTTTCAAAATTTATGTTATTTAAGTATTAGTGTAAATTCTAAAAAACAAGTTTATTTGGTAATGAATAAAGGATTTTTTAACAAAAAGTCTTTTAACTGCTTGTTGCGTAGTCCTAGAGTAGGAAGCGATTATTTTAGAATATTTAATTTTAAAATTATTTATAGACAAAAAATAAAACGCAACGCTGTTTTTTTCATTTAGCAAAACTTTAATTACTGGTAAATCTTCTCATGTATAGCTTGTGTTACTTAAAATATTAAAGATTCTTATTTCTGAAAAAATGATTTTTTTAACTCTATGCTTTCCTTACATTTTTCACTAACGATTTTACGAAATTCATTAGGAATGCACCATTTAAAATTTGCCGAGGAAAATTCCGCAAATACGGATAGCTTTCTAATTTATAAAAGATATCGATGGTTTTATTGTACTAACTTTAACTTGGTCATTAAATTAATTGAAGAAAATTACTAATATATGATATAACGTGCTTTATCTCAAAAAATGCTGACTATATTTCGTTCAAATCGTTGGTTAGTATAAACTTAAATCTACAACAAGAATACATGCATGTATGTACCAGGTGTAGTTGTTTTTTTTTCTTATATATATTCTTTATGATTGTTTTATATTGTTTTAATTTATGTGTTATTTTTGCGTATTTTTCTTTATAAATAAGATATTATTTTTTGGTTTTATTGTTTAGTTAAGCCCTGGCGTTATGAATATATATTTATCTTTCTTCTATATCCTCATGGCTATAGTTCCCGATAGGGGTAGCCAGAGTTTCAGAATTAGAAATCCCTTGGCCACTTTGGAAGTTAAATTGGGAAAAGATCGTAAAACAAATGTAGTTTTGATGAGTCTCCAACCGCATTGCTCAACAGTCACTTAAAAAGACCCCATACCCTTAATCGCCTCTTACGGACACACACGGGAAGAATTGGGATAGTGCTATTCTAAACGGAGACAGCGCAGCGTATTTCGTGATTTGTTGCTATTTTATAATGCTCATTTCAATGTTTGTCTTTATCTGAAGATATATCTTCTATTCCTGTATGACTTTTTACATACATACATATACTCACGCTATTATTTCCCATTGGAGTAGGTAGAGACTATGACTTTTTAATGTTTGTAAAACTTAGTCAAACTGGATAATCTCTAACTGAGCATATTATTAATTTATCTTGTATCCTCAGTGGTCATTCTTTTCTCAGATTACTATCCACATTCGCCTCATATAAGTTTTACCAATTTACTTCAACCTAGCCTTAATGTACCAGTTTTTTGTAATTATAATTTTTTGATATTTTTTATTTGTGTTCGTTCCTAATTTATATTTTTTCAATTAATTAGGCACTTCGGGTGATCAGTTATTACGAAAAGTTAAGTCATTTAAGAAAGCCATGTTATTCTAAGCCGACACTACAAAGCTAAATTTATTCAATTACAGATATATTAAATTAATTGCAAAAAAAAAATCGTGGTTTCGAGTCTAGTTACCCAATGTTTTTTTTAGAATAAACACAATGTCGCTAAGAGTAAGAAACTCAATCTTGGAGTTTAAATATTAATAAGTTATTATTTAAATGCATATTGTTTTCAGGTATTCAATTCAAGGAGACCAAACTTGGCAATCAGTCTTCTACCAACGTACTATTTTCATTCGATTCAGACGAATCACCTTTAGACGAAGATTTGATAACTGATCCTGGGAGGCTTAAAAATGATCCGATACTCGTGGCTACAAATCAAATGTCAAAAACTACAAAGCCATTCAATATCTTAGCTTCGATTTCATCAATAAAAGAACTTGTTCCTGTATTTAAAGAAAACACCAGTCTGACTAAGAAAGGAACAGTACGTAAAATTAGAGCTTATGAAACAAAATTGGCCGAAAGAAAGAAAGTTATTGAAGATTTGAGAAATGCCATCAAATACAACTTGAAACCGGGCTGTGGGGCTTCTTGCCGAAAGAAATGCACCACAAATATATCGGAGTCCGAGAGATACCAAATCCATAGTAAATTTCGCAAACTAAGTACAAAAGACCAAAAGATGTTTATATATAATCATGCAAATATTAGTGAACCTTCTCGTAGAACACGAATTCCCGCTGGCAAACCAGGTGCAAAGAACCGTGATAAGACAGTGTCCTACTTTTTAACTTTAGACAATGGAAATAGAATTAATGTGTGTATGGTGTATTTTCTCACAACGTTAGGGTTTAATAAAAAAAACGACAAACCTGTACGAATCGTAATAAATAGGTTCAAATAAATGGCATCACATAAATAAACAAAAACCCAAATAGAACCCTGCAAAAATTTTTAATTGTATAAAGGAATCTGTCAACATTTATTATATTTCAAAAATGTAAGGCATTCCGCAAAACGTATAAAATTATCAAAAACTAAGTGTGATTGTTAAAAATTACATTCGAATAATAAATAAACTACAAACGTTACAAGTCTTATGCTTATTTCAGTACCTACATAAAGGGTTGCATAATTTTAAGAAATTCCGCGGTTATATGGCCTGGCATATCGTGTGATTTAACACCTCTGGATTATCCGTGGTGTTAAGAAGAGAATATAATCATAAGCCAATAAATTGATTGCAGACTTAAATACAAACATACATATACTCACAGCTATAAATCCCTGGAAGGGGTAGCCAGTTTTACCAACCAATTTTAAACAAGAGTGGCTGAGTAATTTGTAATTTTTATGCTCTGGATACCCGTTTTTTGGGATCTTCCATATGTAGAAAATATCGACTTCGAAGTTATTGCAGTATAATAAAAGTTGTATTTATGGATTTTTTATTTCATGATCCGTGATTGGATCCTGTTCCCAATTAAACGAATTATTATTAATTCCATATTATTGTTTTTAGAAGTGCCATATTTTGGAATGTCTCAAAGAGGCAAAACTGTTATTAGAATTGGACGGTATTCGTTTCGGGAAAAAGAACATACAAAGGACGGGATGAAAATTCGCTGGGTCTGTTCTACACATCAATATAAAGGTTGCAAGGCTGTTCTGCATACTCTTAGTAATAACCAAATTTTCAGAATTTCTAACGTGCATAATCATTAAGTCCAATATTGTTTTTAAAAATGTGCTCTAATTTTATTTTGTATTTAATGATAGTTATTTGCATTCAGAGTTTCCTATTATATTAGATACTTTATAATTAATAGTCTATTGAAAATGATGAAGTTTTGCTGTGTAGTGTCGGCTTAGAATAGCACTACCCCATTTCTTCCGGTGGGTGTACGTAAGAGGCGACTAACGGTATTGGGGGTTTTAAGGGATTTTTGGGAGATGCGGTTGGAGACCCATCACCGACAACCTTTATTTTACCATCTTTTCCCCACGCAACTTCCAAAAGTGGCTGAGGAATTTCTTCCCTTTCCCTTCCCTTCCCTTCTAGGGATTTATAGCCGTGAGTATATGTATGTATGTATGAAGTTTTCTTTTTTGTTTGTCTTTTTTCTTTTTTTAGAGAGAAAATTGTAATTTAATACACCTTGTGCTATAAATAAATTTATCTGCGATAGATATGGCCAATTTTAAGAACCATACTACACAAAGAGTTATAGTAATTTACAATTACACTAGTGAAAATCACATATCGTGATATAAAATTGAACGAATACACGAATTAATATAAACCAATTTTATGTATTTTATGTATATTATATTTATTAATAATAGTCGGTAAAACCTATACGACCTAAAACTCCAAATCACAGCAATCCAAATTGTTTACTATAATGCATAGTACGAAGTGTACAGCATTTTAAAACAAAATGTCAGTACCTAAAAAAAAAAATGAAATACTGGAAAGGTTTTCAACCAAAGCTCACGGTGGCTTCTGTTGAGGTAGAAGTTATCGATCCTTACGTCGTAGGATCCTTATAAACCTCTCTGGTTTCAAATTTTCATAATTAATCATATTACAGACGAAACACCATTCTTCACGACTTCTAAATTGGGTAAAAAATTGATAAGAATCGGTAAATATACTTTCCGAATACATACCCATGGAGTAAAGACAAGATGGTTTTGCTCGACACATCAAACAAGAGGTTGCAAAGCAGTACTCCACACGATAGAGAATGAAGTCATAAAAATTGTTAATGTCCATAATCATTAGAATAAATATTAGTTACAATTTGGCATATTTCTAATACCATACCTCCCTACTAACCTAGCCTACTTCCCCAAAAGAGACAGTTGGAGCATCGAGTTAAAAATCTTTTGTTACTTTTGCAACAAAAAAGGGTTGAATATGGTATATCAATCAAGAATAAAAATATGGTTATTTTAATCTGGAAAGAAAAAAAATGAGATGCATTTAGTGACACACAAAATAACCTTAAAATATTTGCACTAAATTAGAAATGACCTTTGCAGCGTATAACAAACGGGGTTGAACGTGAAACTGAACAACTTACCCCAAAGAACATAGATCAAATTATCAAATAATTTTTGGACTAGTCATAGTAATTGTGAATCAATCAGGTCTTGTCAGTTTTGTAAGGAGGGGGCATTTTTTCAGATTTCGATCGTTCTCTGGGGAAAGTTGTTTAGTTTCGCGAGTTCTGCGGTAAAACTCATAAATGGCTAATGAATCACACGGAATTAAGAAAAAAAAAACATTTCAGAAAATCAAGTAATACCTAAGGATAATGACCATTTCCTTGAAATTAGCACCAAACGAAGAAATTGTGCAGGGTGCTACGTGAAACTGCGCAAAACCTTTACTAGTATGCAATCAAAAACAAAAGTAAAGAAAATAAAAAAATATAGCAGGAAATGCAATCAAAATCTTTGCCTTAAATGTTTCCAAGATAGGCATGAGTAATTAAAATATTTTTTTAGTTCTGTTACGATAATTCTGTTTTATTTTTGATATCCCCTTATTTTTCTCTGCCCCTTCTCTACTAAAAATACTTTTTAGTGCCGTTCAGTTCGATATCGGCCTGTCGTTTTTCCTGCTTTATTTCTCATTTCCTGTTTGGGAGATCCCGGGGCATGACATGCAGTGGTTCGTCTTCTTCCTGATTATATTTTTATATTACAACATATTATATGTGCGGAATCGGGTGAACATATTTCTGTTTAAAGGTGAAGCAAAGACAGAAAACAACTTTATATTTTCATAAGTTTACATATAAATAATTTACACATGTATTAAGCTTTTATCAAAGCTGCTGTAACTTGAACATCCCGTATCGTAAGATCTTTAGCGTTAGGATTATTTATAAGGACTGCTTTTTTTAAATAAATACAAATACAGTTGTAAAATATTATTACTGAAAGAGTAATATCTTTTCAGACGACAACAGACCATACTTTAGATCCTCGAAGTTTGGCAAACCTCTCATTATTATGGGAAAATATTCGTTCCGTGTCCACACAACTCAAGGATGCAAAACTCGTTGGCTATGCTCTACACACCAGAGGAAAGGATGCAAAGCAAAGGTTTTCTCAGTCGGAGATGAGATTGTAGATATATTTAATTGTCATAATCATTAAATTTTTTGGAAAGTTTTTTTTTTAAATCATAGCTCTTAGAATATGATTATAAGATTAAAATATGCTCATGATGCCTTTCATTAAAATCAAATGCCGGGTAGAATTGGGGTAATGCTATTCTAAGCCGATGCTACACAGTAAAATAGTAATCACTAAAATATAAGTGCATGATTATTACTTTGCGAATAGCCAAAAATCAAATTATTTTCAAGGTTTCACTACCTTAATTTAACGATGACTATTTAAATTTTACTCATTAATTTATAATAGTAAAATAATTTATTATATATAAAATTGATCTAATAATTTTTCCTACTATTTAATTAAAACTAGAGATGTGGTTAAGTAAATTGAACCATGATTATTTTTTTCACCCTACATAACTGCCTAACATGATTCGGATTGTACTGACCCTAGCATTTAAAGGAAGCGATCGCTTTAAGAGAAAAGACCGTCCATTGTATTTATAAAAAGATATAAAATTAAAATATTTGTTTTTTTATTGTTTATGCCGTGTAGTGCCGACTTAGGATATCACAACCCCTTTCTACCTACTTTTGTAAGGGTAAGGGGCTTTTTAATGGTTTTAGGGCGATGCGGTTGGAAACCCATCACCAACGATACTTTAATTCTACCATCTTTTCCCTATTTAATTCTGAATGTGGCTCGCGCTGGCTACCTTTTATTGGGATTTACGGCCGTGAGTATGTGTATGTATGTTTTTGTTTTTTATTAACATAATTTAAATCTTTTTGTTCATGAAAGCCTCATGCAGAGCGACGGGGGCGTATACCCGAGGTCGCGGGTTCGATTCCCGCCTGTGTCGAATTTTTTCTTTCCTTTATTTATTCTTTATTTATTTTATTTACATGTTCGATAAAGAGATTATTTAATGCGTCCGTATCTTAACCATCTCCGTATCCATAAGGCCGTGTTCAAACCAAACTGACTGTAAGCCGCCGAATGTGAGCAGGCTTACTATGAGCCCCAGTGTAAACGTGAAAATAAACGGCATTTTTCGTTCACAGTATGCTGACAATACGCTTATAGCTTACAATACGTCAATGGTGTGAACAAACCAGTCGGCTTGTATACGTTCACACCACATGCATACGCTGAGCGGCCGACTATATTGCAATTCTTGACTGGAGTCTGCCGGCCGATATGGATCCAATACGCTGACACGTAGCCAATCAGCGTCCGCGGAGCGTAGTGACGTGCTATATTAATCAGCCGCCGAATGTCAGCGTCTACGCATAGCGTATTAACGTATTGTCGGTTATATGTGGACGAAAAAGTGAATATGTATGGAAATACAATAAACTGCGTAATGTTCGCTCACTTTCGGCGGCTTACAGTCAGTTTGGTTTGAACACGGCCTAAAAATTGCCGACATCCACATATGTCGGCGGCCCGGCGGGCTCAGTGTGCGCTGTAGATGTAAATTTGTAAGGCGTTGGGAGTTTCAAAATAAAAGTGATGAAGTACTGCAATTATTTTTAAACACGACTGTAAAATATGTATATTTGAAATGTCACATATTTACAGGCGACGACAGACCATACTTTAGTACCTCAAGGAGGGGTAAACCACTCATTATTATAGGAAAATATTCGTTTCGTAACCAAAAAACTCAAGGATTCAAAACGCGATGGCTATGCTCCACACACCAGAGAAAAGGATGCACAGCAAAAGTTTTCTCAGTCGGAGATCAGATTGTAAAGATTGTAAATTATCATAATCATTAAATATCTGGAGTATTTTTTATTTAAATTACACATACATACATACACATATATCCATATAGCCATAAATCCCAAAAAAGAGTAGCTAGAGCTTGGAAACTCCTTAGAGCTTTAAAGAGCTTAGAATAGTTAGAAACTCCTCAGCCACATTTGGAAGTTGATAGGGGACAATTTTGTACAAGTAAAGTATCGTTGGTGATGGGTCTCCAACCGCATCGCTCAAAAACCACTTAAAAAGCCCCATATCTTTAGTTGCCTCTTACGACACCCGTGGGTAGAAAAGAGTTGTGACATTCTGAAGTGGCACTACACGGATTATTAGATTTAATTTGTTAAAATCGTAGCCACTTTTGGATGTTCAGTGGAGAAAAGATTGTGAATTAAAGGTTATTAGTGATGGATCTTTAGCCACCTCGCCCAACTGTCCTTTAAAAGGTCTCAATACCCGAAGTCGCTTCGTAGACGCCCGCGGGTAGAAACGGGGTAGTGCTATGTAAAGCCGATGTAATAAGTAATCACTCAAAATTAATGTATGGTTTATGATTACTTTGCGACTAGCCAAAACTCTTAATATTTTCAAGGATATGGCATAAATTCACTATCCCACTATCACGATGACTTGTGCAATTTAAATTTTATATATAAATTTATAATAATAAAATAATTTAGCTGTGTAGTGTCGGCTTAGAATAGCACTATCCAATTCTTTCTATGAGTGATCGTAAGAGACCACTACGGGGGGTATCAGGGTTTTTAAGTGATTTTTGGGCGATACGGTTGGTATTCCATCACCAAAAATTACAATCTTTTCCCCACTAAACTTCCAAAAGTTACTGATTTTTTTCTGATGCTGAAGTTGTAGCTACTTCTTTTTGGGATTTTAAGGCGTGAGGATATGTATCCATGTCAAATAATTGATTATATTTATAAAATAGAAACAATAATTTGTAATATCATTATTTTTCCATCTGTTTGTTTTTAATTAAAACTAGAGATGTATGTCACCATACACAACTGCCTAAATTATTTTTTCAATAAAGAGTTGTTTTATAAAGCGTCCGTACCTTTACCATCCCCGTATCCTTAGATGTAACATAGTGTCTACATAAATATGATGAAGTACTTGATTTTTAAATACTGCCATGAAATATATATATTTGAAATGTAACATGTTTACAGACGACAACACAGCATACTTTTCGCAATCCAGGTTTGGTAAACCAGCAATCAGAGTGGGAAAATATTCGTTCCGTGTCCATATAACTCAAGGATGCAAAACTCGCTGGCTATGCTCTACGCACCAGAGAAAAGGATGCAAAGCAAAAGTTTTCTCAGTCGGAGATGAGATTGTAAAGGTAGTTAATTGTCATAATCATTAATTTTCCGGGTTTTTCTTAATTATACATTCATACATATACTCACGGCCATAAATCCCAAAAAGGGATAGTGTAAGGTAGTAACTTTATATTAATAAATAATATAAAATATAAATGTGTGTATTATATAACATGCTCAATAAAGAGTTTTTTGTTCTACAAAGCATTTTAATTTTAAAACATGGCCATTGGAACGTGAAAGGCCATTATGGGCATTAAGGTTGCAATTGTCGAGACGAGAAGGAAGTAAATATTTTGATAAATAAAACAATATCATGTTTAATTTTATTTTATCAGACAATTTTGGATGATGGTTATCAGTAGCATAACTGCCAAAATATAAATATTAGTTTTCTTGTAAAAAAAAATAGCCTTCTAGTGACTAGAACGGGGCTTTGCGTCATCATCATCACCCACGATTATTTTTCGAACCGAAGACGATAAATAAAAGCAATAAATTGGTTTTAGTTGGACTTGGACATGTTTTTGAGGTTGAAAACATTTACCCAAAAGAACGTTACAGGTGCCGTTCTTTTTTATTTTTTACAATTCAAAATAATATATCTTACTAGGACCATATTAAATTTATATCAAAAACCATTGGAAAATATTAATTGCAATATGAGTTTGAAAGCTCAAATCAGCGAATACGAGGGGCATGCCAAAAGAAACTAGATACTCAAAAATAATAAAATTTATTCTTTATTACAAGTATCGATCTTTTCAAAGTATTCACCCTGAGCACGTATACACTTTTTCATACGTCTGAAACAATTGGAAAATACCTGTGACCACTCTTCTTTAGATACCTAAGAAATCTCGAAATTATAGGCAACCAGTGCATCTTCTTTGCTTTCAAACCTCTTCCCCTTTAGTTTTTCTTTGATTTTTGGAAACAACCTTTAAGCAACCTTTAAGATGGTGTATAGTTTGCCAGTGACAATCAAATCACAAAAGAGTATCTAACTTCTATTGGCATGCCCCTCGTAGAATGTACATTTTATACGTAGCGAGCGCTCCTTGATTGTTTTAAGAAGTACCTACACCCGCGTTGCACCTTGCCAATAACAAATATATAGTCAGACGACGTCCGTGGCCGAGTGGATAGGTGATTTGCTTCTCAGTCCGGAGATTGCGGGTTCCAGTTCCAAAATTACAAAGTACTGCTGAAAGGTTTAATAGAACACAAAGAGAACAATACAAAATTAAGATAAAAATGACAAGTGAACTGTATGACGGTTGATGACTCACTGACTGAAAGATGGTGGAGACAATGCTTTTGTTAACTATATGAAATACTAGGTCAGCATTAGTTTAGTACTGGGGATATTCATAACAGATCCCTGCTGAGAGCACCATTTATGTGATGAGCATAATTCACTTTTACTAGTCTTGGGTGTTATTTATATGTGTATAATAAAATATTAAATCTGCGGTTGAATTAGCATGCCATAATACAAGTTTCACTTAATTTGGGGCTAACTTGGTATGTGTATAATGGCCTTATTTATAATAATATTTGAAATGTCACATATTTACAGACGACAACAGAGCATACTTTTCGATCTCCAAGATGGGTAAACCACTAATTATAGTAGGGAAATATTCGTTTCGCGTCCACATGACTCAAGGATACAAAACGCGATGGCAATGCGCTACACACCAGAGAAAAAGATGCACAGCAAAAGTTTTCTCAGTCGGAGATCAGATTGTAAAGATTGTGAACTGTCATAATCATTAAAGATTCGGATTAAGATTGGGATTCTTTAATAACCTATATACATACACACATGTACTCACGACGCCCCGTTATAGTTCCTATTGAAGTAGTCATATATTTTCTTTCTTCTTTAACTATCAACAAGACCTTATAAAACCCTACCTTAGTGTAATTTTATACAAGTTTATATAACTTTGAAGGTGACGAGATCGATATAAAACACATACATACATATAACCACGCTTTTAGTTCCTAAAATAAAATATAAAATAGACATAAAACGCAATATTACTATTTTGATGAAAATGACAATATTATCAAAATACAAAATATTTACATTTCAGACGAGACTCCATACTTTGCGCAATCCCGAAGAGGTAAACCGTTGATAAGAGTGGGTAAATACTCTTTCTGGCTTCATCATAAGGGAGTAAAGAACAGATGGGCATGTTCTACCCACCAAAGCAAAGGATGCAATGCATTTATATACACTATTGAAAATGAGATTATACGAGTTGTAAATAATCATAACCATTAAAATTATAACTTATTACTTGTTTTATTTTATTTGCACTTGTTTGACCTCAACAATAGGGTCGGGATCATCACCCAAAGATCCTGGTTCATATGCTGAGGCTTCACTCATAAATACCCCTTTGTGTTTATCCCTAGTTTCTTCGGCCATTGCATGCTAAATAACTTTTTTATACGAAATCGCTGTCACGAAATTTTTTCTGTAGGTGTATAAAACCTTTTTGATAGTAGCAAAAACGGAAACTATCACTGCTATAAAAGCGTTGTAAGTTTTCTTAATATTATTTGTTGTTGTTTGTATATGTATGTACTTAAGTGTTAAAATTAGCAGAAAACTTCGTGCAAATTTTATCTTCAAAATCAAAATTCATCATGATCAATAATTACATATTGTACACGCTATACTCGCTGTACACAGATGAACAATGTGAACATTGCAAGAAAAACTATTTATAAATAAGCAGTAGATGATAAGTTGGTACATAAGCCTTCTGATGCTGTCCAAAACCTGTCTATGTGCGGCTTTGCACAATCGTTATTGTAGATACATATATACATATACTCACGGCTATAAATCCCTAGTAGAGGTAATAAGAGCGATGGAATAAGCAATTCCTTAGCCACTTTTGGAAGTTGTGTGGGGTTAAGATTGTGAAATAAAGATCTTTTGCTGTAGGTCTCCAACCGCATCGCCCATAAATCACTTAAAAAACCCTAACACCCTTAGCCGCTTCTTACGAACACCCACGCGAAGAAATGGGAAAGTGCTATTCTAAGCCGATACTAGACAACTCAATTAATTGATGAACATATTTTTATATATATTATTATTATTTATATATTGGCTACGTAGTGTCGGCTTAGAATAGCACTACCCCGTTTCTTCCGGCGGGTGAACGTAAGAGGCGACTAACGGAATTGTAGCTTTTCATTTTACCATCTTTTCCCCACTTAACTTTCCAAAAGTGGCTGAGGAATTTCTAATTCCTAAGCTCTGGCTACCCCTTCTAGGGATTTATAGCCGTGAATATATGTATTTAAGTATGTGTAAGTATTATTATTATATTATTTTTAATTATCGCATGTATTTACGTTTCAGATGATAGTCCAATCTTCACGATATCTCAAAGAGGTAAACCGCTAATCAAACTTGGTAATTACTCCTTTCGGGTAAAGAGGACTGGAGCCAGAAACTGTTGGACGTGTTCCACTCACCATCACAAGGGATGTAAAGCACTCTTATACACTATCGAAAACAAAATTATACGATTTAGAAATAATCATAACCATTAAAATATTATCTAATACCTTGTCTTTTATTAACTTAAATAATAAAATATGTTTGTATTGGAGACCCGTCACAAACAATTATTTATTATTACCATCTTTTCCCCACTCAACTTCCAGAATTGGCTTAGGAGTTTCTCATTCCAAAGCTCTGGCTACCCCGTTAAGGGATTATTATTTACGGTATTTTATTATTTACGGTTTTTTTTATTTGTATGATATTATATGTATTGTGCTTTAACTTTTTGCTAGTCCATGCACCATCTTGTCTTAGCGGTGACTGAAAATCAGTGTTGTGAGATAGTAACTCACAACGACAATGCTGAGTCTTTCGCCAATTCATTGCTACGCAGGTAATGGCTGTTTTTGTGACATACTCTCAATGAATTTATTACATTATCATACATTTTGATTGGTTCTAATTTATGTTTATTGTTTTCGTATATTTTTTGTCTAAATTTTCTTCTTTTTATTTAAAAAGCCTACCTGAATGAAGAGCAAGCCCGAGCGGTGTTTTAATTAGTTATCGCGTGGGATAAAGCAGCCATCTCTTACGCACTTACTTAGTATCGCATACTGCCATCTCATTCTAACCGTTATCGTGTCGATAAAATAGCGCTCGTGCTTGCCCTTCTGAACATAATAATATACAAGTTTTATGTTTCATGTATGTTTACCCAAGAAAGCATAGCAGTGGATAAATAATGTTTTTTCTCCTTTCACTATCGACAAGCCATTATAAAATCCCTAGTTTTGTTTAATTTTATGCAAGTTTATATAACTTTGGAGGTCACGGGGTCAACATAACACATACACATGCCCACGCTTTTAGTTCCTAAAATAAAATATAAAATAGACGTAAAACGCAATATTACTATTTGGATGTAAACGACAATATTATCAAAATACAAAATATTTACATTTCAGACGAGACTCCATACTTTGCGCAATCCCGAAGAGGTAAACCGTTGATAAGAGTGGGTAAATACTCTTTCTGGCTTCATCATAAGGGAGTAAAGAACAGATGGGCATGTTCTACCCACCAAAGCAAAGGATGCAATGCATTTATATACACTATTGAAAATGAGATTATAAGAGTTGTAAATAATCATAACCATTAAAATTATAACTTGTCACTGTTTTTTTTTTATTTGCTCTTATATACCACAGGAATAATGAAAATGCTAGAAAAATCAATGAATTGATGAACATTAATTTTAAGTAAACGTTTTGATGTGAAAACATTCAAATAGCATGAATTTACGTTTCAGATGAGAGTCCAATCTTCACAATATCTCAAAGAGGTAAACCGTTAATCATACTTGGTAATTACTCCTTCGGTGTACAGAGGGCTGGAGTCAAAAACAGGTGGACGTGTACTACTCACCATTACAAGGGATGTAAAGCATTCTTATACACTATCGAAAACAAAATTATACGAGTTAGAAATAATCATAACCATTAAAATATTATCAAATAGGTGCCTTGTCTTTTATTTTTATACAGGTGATGAGCCTAGTTTAGGTGCAGTAGATATAATTGAAAACTGATGTACCTTTTTTCGGAATAAAGTTTTTTTTAAATTATTAATAAAATAAAATATTGTTTCAGGATAGTAGCTACATAACGATAAAGCAACGTTTATTTCATTTAATTTTAATTTCGGATTCGTAAGGGAAATGTGAAAGTGTTTAGTTTTATACATTTGTATACCTACTTGTTTGAGAGTCTGATACGTGATAATTACAAAAAAATATTTGTATTTTTTTATATATGTGGCTAAGATTAGTTAGAGACTGGAAGTGCAAGGGTTATTTTAATGTGCACTTTGACGATGTTAGTGTTCTTTTATGCATAACTATACTCACGACTAAATTATCATACTAGTGTAGCCGAACTTGTGAATTTAATACTATTGAGCTACTTGTGTAGGAAAGTAAACATTGATTAATAAAGTATGGTCGGTAATGGCTCTCCAGCCACAACACTAAATAAATTCTTAAAAAACGAGTTAGTGCTATTCTAAGCTGACTACACAGCCTATTGAGGAGCCTATACAGTGTTTCTATAATGTTTGTAGTTTGACTTGGCGCAGAAACTGCAACAAAGGGGTGATCCATGGTCTTGGTCTATAGTTTTTTACTTAGTATATGATTACCATACATCGGGGTTTTTGGTGCGGGAATGATTTAAGAAAGAGTAGACATAAACAGATAGGTTAGTCTGAAAAAGTATCATATTATGCCTAATGAATACCTACCTCTCTGCGACAGTTTGCATTTATATGCGAGTGTATGTATATGCGACAGCTCATAATATACACTATATTAAATAATAAAAAAACAAAACAAATATATATTTATATAACTTTGAAGTTTTAGTAGTTGTCACGGTGTTCTGAATAAACTATTAATATTTTTTCTATAATCTGCGACGTCTTGCTGTAAATATCCATTTCAACGTACTGAACGATCTTTCCACATCGGCAGTTGTAATAGGTGCATATTTAAATTTTTTGAAGGAATCTATTGTTGCACGCAAAGTTGGTGATCGCAGTTCTATTTCTTTGCCTTGTAATAATTCGTTCATAGTTTTTAGTGTACTATAGCCAGAATTCTTTTCTAAAACCAACTTCAGTTTATTAAAAATACGTTTTCCTTTTACGCTCAAGTTTAATTTGGAAATATCTTGATAGGTCTTATGAACAATTTTTAGACTATACATTCTGTTTTAAGACAATACCTACTCTTTGGCTAATGTCAACCATTCCCGCACCGAAAACCCCGACATATGATGATTACATACATACATACATATACTCACGGCCATAAATCTAAAAAGAGGCAGCCCGAGCTCCAGAGCGAGAAACTCCTCAGCCGAATCAGGAATTAATAGGGGAATAGCTGGTAGAAATAAAGTATCTAAGATTTACAGCAAAAATTTACATTTCAGACGAGACACCGTGCTTTGCAATGTCACAGAGAGGAAAACCGTTGATAAAAATCGGTAAATACTACTTTCGTCTTCAAAAACTTGGAGCCAAGAGCAGATGGGGCTGTTCTACGCATCAAAGCAAAGGATGCAAAGCATATATATTCACCATCGGAAATGAGATTATACGGGTACAAAATAATCACATACATTAAAATTGCAACTTTTAACTTGTCTTTTATTACTATGGTTTAACGGATATGGAGATAGGGTCGTAGTTGGAGAGTCACAACCTACATACATACATACATATACTCACGACTATAAATCCCTTAACGGGGTAGCCAGAGCTTTGGAATGAGAAATTCCTCAGCCACTTTTGGAAGTTGATTGGGGAAAGGATGGTAATAATAAAAAATGTTTTTGGTTACGGGTCTCCAACCACATCACCCAAAAATCACTTAAAAAGCCCCTATACCCTTAGTCGCCTTTTACTATCACCCACGGGTAGAAATGGGGTAGTGTTATTCTAAGCCGACACTACACGGCACAACCTACCATCCTTTAATAGTGTAAAATTTTCTTAATCTCATACCAATTCTCAATAGTCTTCAATTTGTCTTCTGATGTCTCCGCAGGTTTTCTTTAATTAGTCGCTTAACAGATGACTCATTATTTTCATTGACAGGGGTTGAAGGCTGCCCTTTGCCGAAATTTTTCATGTAAAAAAACTCGACCTCTCTCAAATTCAGCAAACCATCGCTTCATGGTACTTAAACAAGGTGCCTCTCTTCCCAAAAGCATTTTGAAGACGAGCAGCACAGTCTTGCGGAGAGAGAGAAGAATTAAAATTGTTATAAATCATCACTCTAAAATCTTTTCGACTTAATTCCATTTTCGTTGCGTACTTTGATGTGTGATAAAAAGCAAATAACAAATTATTTCCCGGCAATTTTTTTATTATTAAGAAGGTTGTAATGTTTCAAAAAGTAACAAATAACATTCAATATTCAAATAGGTCCGATTAGCTAGAAGTACAAAACTTTTTCTGTGCCCTATGTATACTTAATTATTTTAAGATATATAACCAAGAAAATATGTATGTATTTTCGTTCCAGATGAGACCCCTACTTTTGCTACATCCCAGAGAGGTAAACCGTTAATCAAAATTGGTAACTACTTCTTTCGTCTTCACAATGCCGGGGCTAAGAACAAGTGGGTTTGCTCTACTCATCAATCCAAAGGATGCAGGGCATATATATACACAATCGAAGATGAGATTTTAGTAATCGAAAATAAGCATAAGCATTAAAACTATAGAAAATTACTATATAATGTTTTATTTATAACATTAACTTAACCTTACGGTCATCTTTAAAAATAAGCCTAACTAATTTGTATGATACATTTTAATATTCTAAATATCTGTGTATTTTAAATTGATAAAGTTATTTTTTCATCATAATATTTTGTTTTAGACATATATTATTATCAACATCGATTTTTTTCCCTGCCAGAACTCAAAAAGTGTCTGAGGAATTTCTTATTCTGAAGTTCTGAGTAACCTTTTTCGAGATTTATAGTCGAGAATAAATGAATGCTCAAAAAGACAGGCGGCAAAGTATGAAGAATAAAATTGCATTTATGAAAAGATTTAAAGATGTAAATAAAAGCTAGGGAGGTTTGCCAGGATTTTACGAAGCGACGATGGTAGTCTCTGCCTACCTCAGTAGGAACTAATGGCGTAGATCTATGTATGTAATATTTGAAATTTCGTTCCAGATGAGACTCCCACCTTTACGATATCCCGGAGAGGTAAACCATTGATCCAAATTAGTAAATACTTCTTTCGGCTCCATTTTTCCGGATCTAAGAACAAATGGACATGTTCCACTCATCAAAGCAAAGGTTGTAAAGCGTTTATATATACAGTCGAGAATGAGATTTTATTAGTCGAAAATAATCATAATCATTAAAACTATAGAAAATTACATTTTTAATGTTTTATTTAAAATATACATACATACATATACCCACCGCTATAAATCCCTCCCTAGAAGGGGTAGCCAGAGCTAAGGAAGTAGAAATTCCTTAGTCACTTTTGGAAGTTGCGTGGGGAAAAGATGGTAAAATAAAGGTTGTTGGTGATAGGTCTCCAACCGCATCGCCCAAAAATCCCTTAAAAAGCCCCAATACCGTTAGTCGCCTCTTACGTACACCCACCGGAAGAAATGGGGTAGTGCTATTCTAAGCCGACAATTTGCAGCCGTTTATTTAAAACTTTAACTTAAAGTTTAGGTCAGGTTTATACAAGCACGAAAACAGGCGCAATACCGCGTAGTGCAGTGCGTTGTGCCCTGTGGTCGCGGTGGTGCGCTTTCAGTGTGTTGGACCTGGCGTATTTTCTATACT
Organism: Bedellia somnulentella; assembly: GCA_963576735.1. Classification (NCBI taxonomy): domain Eukaryota; kingdom Metazoa; phylum Arthropoda; class Insecta; order Lepidoptera; family Bedelliidae; genus Bedellia; species Bedellia somnulentella. The sequence continues at coordinate 14,845,043 of OY755181.1, forward strand.
AATCTATGTACTTGCATACAATATTAAAATCCGTTTTGTGTGTGAACCGCCTTATAATGAACAATTAAATGAAACATTTGGCTTATTCTGGAAAGCCTACTATTACAACTGTACTGAATTTTGATTGTTACTTTTATTTTATGTATGAGCTTTTGTTGCTCTTAATAAAGTTTGTTTACCTACTTTTTTGTATATGAACATCGATCTCATTATAATAAAGAATAAACTTGTAAATTATAGAACTACCTTTGGCACCCAGGCGATACTGTGCGTAAGTTTTGCTCCATATATCGGATCTCTTTGACCCCTTTTATGTCATAATTTGCAATGCTTTCTAGTTTTAGATCTGCTGTCGAGTCTGATTTGCTTGTCGGCTAAAGTCAAGATTTAATAGTCGTGATTTCTCAAAATATATATTACAAATTTTATGAACAGATTTATTAATTAATCAATATATATTTTATGCTAATCAAGGTGTTTGTATCTTTATCTATCAATAACCTAGGGACCTTCTATAATGTTAGCTTTTATCTTACACGAATGTATCATTTTTAGGTGATACGCCGTATTACTCAGTAAGTAAGCAAGGAAGGAAACAGATTAAAGTCGGTGTTTACACATTCAGAGCACAAAATTACGGGCACAAAACTAGATGGGTGTGTGCCACTAAACAGCAACAGGGTTGCAAGGCTCTTATTCATACTGTGGGTGATGAAATCATTAAATTGGATAATACACATAATCACTGAAATGTAGATTTTAAATTGTAATGTTATTCAAATTATATTTGCTGTGATGTCATGAACCTTGAGTTATTTTATTTGTTGCAATTCTCTTAAAATATCAAAATAAGAACGATTGTTGGCTGAGCTACGAAAAATCTTTAAAATAAGTGACATCAAATTTAGGAAAAAAAAGATACGTTTTGATTTTTGAATACATTGCAAAATCACATCATAGAATAGTAAAACATCGCAATAAGAATGCAATTTCAAAAATAATAAGTAGCTAAAAAAATAATTTTATACAATTTTTACACAAAGTAAATGCAGGAGAAGTTAATGCACTTGGGGCTTTCCATGACCTTGTGTGAGGTCTGTTATCACACTCTAGATAGTGCTATAATGTACGAAAATATTTTTAACAATTCTCTTGTACGTCTTATCTATATAAGTTACATAATTTCTTCAAAGGTGTGTAGGAAATATTAGTATGACACGTGAGTATTTCATCATTACTGCGTTCGGTTCATAAAATAAAATCCTTTTCTTCGGCACTGATAACTTTCATTGTCTACTATTTAAGTATTTCATTTAAGAAGTGCACTGAAGAGTTTTCCTATACTCTAAAATTGTATGTTTAGTTCCAACGTGCTCATATCTTAAATAGGTTTACAATAATCAAATATTTCAGATGATTTACCATATTTCGCGACAACTCAACGAGGGAAAGAAAAGATAAAGATAGGAAACTACTCTTTTAGGCAGTATTACACGTTTAGTACCAATAAAATAAAATGGGTATGTTCTACTCACCAGAGAAGAGGTTGCAGAGCTATGGTAATCACTGATAGTGATCACATCGTTACGACGATCAACAATCATAGTCATTATTAATATATAAATATAAAACAAAGTTTAAAAACCTTTAGTTCGTACTTATTTTTATGGCTGAGGAATTTCTAATTCCTTAGCTCTGGCTACCCCTTCTAGGGATTTACAGCCGTGAGTATATGTTATTTTTATGTATGTTAGCGAATTTTAAAGTGTTAGTTGGACGATATGATGGACACCAAATATCCTATTTATGAACTAATATGAATTTACTATGGCAAATAGCTTAGTTTTTTCATCTCAAGTTTGCTATATTCAGAACTAAATAAAAAATGAATAATGTTTAATGAAGTGCAATAGGAAAATTAAATCTATATTTATCAAAATTATATTTTAATTATTTATTTTATCTCTTCGTAAGTTAAATATTTTCTGGAGTGATTTTATTTTAAAAAAACGGTTGTTACTCACACTGCCATATAAAAATTGTACCATAAAATTTATTAGGAACATATACATAGATACATTCAACAATATGCATCAAACAATTATTTTTTTCTTTGCATACCTTCTTTCTTTTCTAGATGATCAACCGTACTTCACAGTAAGCATGCAAGGCAAACGATTGATAAAATTAGGAAAGTATTCCTTCAGAGTCCACTCGACTGGAGCGGCGCGAGGCAAAATGAGGTGGACGTGCTCTACGCATCAAATGAGGGGTTGCAGAGCAAAGATATATACTACCGTTGATGGGGAAATAATACATATAATGAATGAGCATATTCATTAATATGTACTCTATTTAATATTTATTTACGGGTCTCAGTGTTTGTATTAAAACTTCTTTGGAACGGCTTGACTCACTCTTTACACGCGTGTGTGTGTAAGAGAGTGTATGTGTGTGAGAGAAGGAGAGCCAAATAAATTTTAAAGTATTTTTCATATCTTTTATTGTCAAGAGTAGAAAAGATTTTATTTGATTTTTTTAAATAATTAATAAGACAATGTTTGTTGAGAAAGTTAGTTGTATAAAGTGTTGCCATGTTAAACTTTTATTGTAACACATTCACAATCTTCAAAATATAGTTTCTTTTAAAAATATTGTAAATAAACATATTTAAAATTCAATTTAAGTTTTCAGCGTAACTTTTTTTTTAATTCATGGTTATACGCTGTTATGTCATGTTAAATTAGTTATGTCTTTACTTAACATACGTCCATATATTCACGGCTATAAATCCCTCGAAGGGGTAGCTAGAGCTTCGGAATAAGAAATTCCTCAGCCACCTTTGGAAGTTAAGTAGGGAAAATATTTCAATATAAAGGTCGTTGGTGATGGGTTTCAAACCCCATCGCCCAAAAATCGCTTCAAAAGCCCCTATACCATCAGCCGCCTCTTACACCGACCATGGGAACAAATGGGGTAGTGATATTCTGGGCCGACACTAGACAACCAATTACTATAACTTATTTATTTCTTTGTTATAGACGATGAACCATATTATACGACAAGTATTCATGGCAAGAGACTTCTGAAAATTGGAAAGTATACGTTCAGAATAAAAAGCGAAGGAGTCAAGACACGATGGATGTGCGCGACTCACCAATGGAAAGGATGCCAAGCTCTCGTTCATACAGTTAACGATGAGATTGTCAAACTCAATAATGCTCACAATCATATCGCGTAGATACCATAATTTTCAGAAGGAGAAATATAACATACATGCATACACATATGTACATTATATTATGTATTTATTTATTTTAACGTATGTATTTTAAGTACTTTTATTCATAGTTATCTTAAATATTATTAATTTATATATAACATTGATTTATGTTATTTTATCCATCAATATAAGTATCTTATTTGGGTATATTTTATCATAATAATATCATAATAAATTATCTAAGATTTAAGAAGCGACATGATAGTCCAGTGGGTAGAACATTCGCCCGAAAACAGAAGGGCGTGAGTTCCAATCCTGGGTCGGGCCTACACCAATTTGTCTTTTCTAAAGTCATATGTGTGGTTAATTTATCATGGTTGTTAACGGTGAGGGAAAACATCGTGAGGAAACCCACATGGCTGAGTTGTACTTAGTCATGTGACAGTGTATTCGTACAAAACGGCGATAGGCCTGCCCCCTATCACGTGAGTACACTGTCTAAGCAAAACGTGGGTACCTTCTCTGGAAACTAGATGGCGCTTGCCATGTGAGTTCAGAAGTATTGGTACCTCTGCCAACCCCTTCGGGGATAAACGGCGTGAACGTTTTATGTTTATTTATGTTAATGTTTTTTTTAATCTTATTATATTCGTTTGGTCTGGTGGGGATGACAACCTGATGCATATAAATAAATTAAACATGAATGTACAATTACCTATTTTATTTTCAATACTTATAATAATTTGCGATTTTTTATATACACTATGTAACTATTGGAAGAAACTTTATAGGTCTAGTACTTTCTGTATTTTTCTGTTGCTTGAAATATTATGTACCGTTTGTATGTCAATAGATAAATAAATCCCAAAAAGGGGTAGCCATGGCTTCGAAGCTAGAGCTGTTTTAAGCCACATTTGGAAGTTGATAGGGGAGAAGATGGTAGAAATAAAGTATCGTAGGTGGTGGGTCTCCAACCACATCGCCCAAAACCATTTAAAAAAGCCTCATACCCTTAGCAACAGGTAGCGACATTCTATGCCAGCACAAACGAAAAAAGTTCATCGTTTAAAGTTGTTTTTGGGCGATGTGGTTGTAGTTATAATATTGTCAATGCTGTGTGCACTGTTGTTGGCATTATAACTGACCAAGACTTTAAAATGAATGTGAATGCAATCTATGTTATAATGCTGTTGGTGTGCCTTGAATAAATAAATAAATAAAAACGTTTACTTAACAGTCTTTTTCCCACTCAACTTCCAAAAGTGGCTGAGTTGTTTTTTTGTTCCTAAGCTCTGTCTACTCTTCTAGGGATTTATAGCCGTGAGTATATTATGTATGTATGATAATAAACACATAATTGTTGAGTTCTCGATATTCGGTGATAGGATAAGTTTTTTACGATTTAGTTAAGAGTTTGGAATTAAAATAAAGTGTTGACTAAATATATTTGTTTTTATTTGTCAAAAATAATTAAATATGGTACATGAGTATATTTTTGTTAATTATTTTTACTCGATCAGGCTATATTTTTTTAAAGTACAATTTAATAATTGATGATAATAATATAATAAATGTTACAAAAAATATCAAAATTGTTGAGATTGGTGTTAGCTAAGATAGCTATCGTTGATTCAAGTAAAATATTTCTATTTTCCGCCGCTGGGTGGCGTTGCTGTTGAAGTTACGTTCCGTGCTACGTAGCATTAAGCGTAGATGTGAACATTATAATGATCTATTATATATTAAATATATATATTCTTAATGTCATTGTTTTAAATAACCGGAATAATCATATTCTTGCACTTTCAAACTTAAACCTTATTGAGACTGGACCGTTTCTACTTGTTTTAGTAGTTTTCTTTTCGTATTCATTGTTATTCATTGTTATTCATAAGCTATCTTTTATGGTTATACAGTATTACGCCATCACTTTTCTATTTTTATCTGTGTCATCAATCATATGATTTGTTTCAGAAGAAGAGGCATTCTACACAACAAGTTTACAAGGCAAGAGACTTCTGAAATTAGGAAACTATACGTTCAGAATAATAAAGGAAGGTATCAAAACTAGATGGACGTGCGCGACTCACCAATCTAAGGGCTGCAAAGCTCTCGCCCATACAATTAACGATGAGATTGTTAAACTAAATAATTGTCATAATCATACTGCATAATTTAATCCTACGAAAAAAAACCTGTAACGTATGTTATTGGCAAAAAAATAATGTTGTCCTGATGGTGGATTGAATCAGGCGTTACTTTGCGGAAATCCATAGCAATACAAATATTAATAAGTTTCTTCGCTTAATTCCGCTCAATACCTGCAATCCTCACACAGTGAATTGCGGTGCACAATGCATGTTGCATGGAGACTGCAGGTATTTAACAGAATTGAGCGGAGAAACTTATTAATATTTGTATGTTGTTGTTGAGTTTGTCAAAAACTAAATACTGCAATTAGAATATGTTAACCTATATATTGAACAAATTAAAATGTAAACATACATTTCGCTAGTTAAGGATTTGTTTATTTGGGTAGTTCTACAAATTAGGGAATTTTATGGGGCTCACCTTGTAGCTTCTTAATTTAACAATGATTTTGTTTCGCTTTTAAGTAGTAGTAAAGTTCAACTTAACTTGTACTGGGACACTGAATATCAACTCGTTTAAATTAAAAAATCTCTGGTAAAAATGGCTTCAAATAGGGAACATTGTCACTTCCCTGTGGGGCGATATCCCAGAATGTATTATGTGAATCTCAATAAAACCTTATACAATAACAAATTAGTCAAAGTTAGTATTATATTCAAAATACCATAAGTGTAACTTGCATTTAACCTAATTAGTTCAGGTTTGGATCCTCTATTTTTTTTTACCTCCTCTATTTTTTTTATCTAATTTCTCAATAGCTAAACGAAGGCGACACGAATTTATCATCACTTCCCTGCCACCTTTAAACACGATAAAATCTACAACAACACAAATACTAAGCGACGTTGCCGTTCTTACTTTTGAAAGTATGTAGTGAAGTTAGCCTAATGAAGCTTTTGTTTCGTCCAGACCGTCAGTCAGTTAGTCGTGGCTGCAGTGTCTTCGCTGGTTGTCGTGTCTGGGCCAGACAAAGTTTCACTCACCTGGTACGTATTTATTTACATTGTATTCAATATTATTTCGATCTTTTGACACAATATTTTGAAGCTTACTTGCGCCCATTTACTGGTAACATTAAATTTGATACCAAAATTGTTTATTTCATGATTTTGGCAAAATACATCAAAAATCTCACTTCCCTGTTTATCATTTCTCTGGATTCACGTAGACATGGAAGTGATAGCTTGCCAGGGAAGTGAGATTCAATTATTTTTACAATTAGGATTAAATTAGCTACCGAAATATCTATTTATTTATTTATTTATTTGAGAAACAAACGGTACACAATATTTCAAATAAGATAAAAATACAGAGAAGTTCTTGACCTGTAAAGTTTCTACCAATTGTTATACAGACGATACAGAAAAACGCAAATTGAAATAACTAATGAAAACAAAACAATTACACATCAGTTGTAATATGGATAATTTATACAGATCAAGTTAAGTAAGTTAAATGAATATATTGTCATTCCCACCAGACCAAGCAAACACTACAAGATTACAAAATATGCATAGACATTTTAGGAAATAATGTTAACAATATTTTATGATAATAAAATGTACCTAAATAAGATACTTACTTTTCAAGGTTAAAAATACATAAATTAATAATATATAAGATAATTATGAATGAAAGTACTTAAAATACATACTTTAATAATAAATATAACATAATAAGTAAATATATAAATATAATATAATGAATAAATATAAATTCAAATAATTATATTAAGAGAAAATTGTATGACTCAAACATTTAGGGTCGATCGGCTGATTTGACAAACTCCAACTGTTTACAAAAGTTCTTAAATTGAGTTAATGATAAATTGAAAATGTCAGCTTCGGAATATTTTGTATTGTAAGAAATAATAGCACGGGAAATAAATGTGTTGGTGGCATAATTAGTCCTAAGAGATGGTGTGTGGAATGTGAATGAGTTTCTAGTGTTGTGGGACGGACATCTGAAGTTTAACCTTGATAACAAATAAGGTGAATCAATTAGATTATGGATGGTTTAAATAACATTAGTTGATCCCTAGTGTCTCTAGCACATTTTAAGGGTTTCAAGTTAGGAAGGTTGTTAAAGTATGGAAATCTATAGTTGAGGTGTTTAATAAACTTATTTTGAATTCTTTGAAGCATTTTGATATATACTTGATAAATGGGGTTCCATACTGTTGAGCCATATTGGAGTATTGGTAGTACCAATGCATTATAAAGTGTTACAATAGTTTGAGGGCTTTTAAATTCTTTTGACTGACGAAGTACAAATCCTAGCAATTTATACGCTTAGGAGAATATGCTAGAAATATGTTTATCAAATAGCAATTTAGAGTCTATTATGATGCCAAGATCTCTAACCTCACTTGTTCTTGAAAGGACTTTGGAAAAAAGTGAATAGGGGAATAAATCATATTTGGTTTTCCTACAAAAGGATATAATATGGCACTTGTCTAAATTAAGTTACTAATAATTAAAGAATAAATAAAGGAAAGAAAAATTTCGACACAGGCGGGGATTCAAGATTTAAACTAAATTAAGTTGTAAATTATTATTACTACAATAGGTAGCAAAGCGGTCAAGATCCGACTGCAAAGCAAGGCAATCACCGTAACACGTGATAGTTTTATATATTTTGGTATCGTCAGCGAATAGAAGAAAGAGAGAATGGAGAAATACTTTGTAAATGTCATTTATGAAGATATTAAAGAAAAGGGGGCCTACATGAGAACCCTGAATTATACCTGATGTTATCCTACCTAATTTTACCATCATTCTACTCTGTGTAAAAAGTATTGGGAATATGTAAATAAAAAGACCCGCGTAAAAGAGGTCGTTCAAATTTTTACTGCATGTTGGTAGCACTGTACTGATTTAGCGCGCAAAATTTGAGCGGGATCTGTCATTTAATTTGTTTTAAACTACATTTTTTGTTGGTCATAGTTTTGAGTCCTCGGTGATTTTTACAATGGAAAATATTGTTGAACAAAGAGTGTGCCTTAAATTTTGTGTTTCGAATGATATTTCATGTGGTGAATCACTAAAAATGTTGCGAAATACCTACGGCGAATCGTGTATATCGAAAACAAGGGCTTTTGAATGGTATAAGGCTTTTAAAGAAGGCCGAGAAGTAGTAGTAGACTTGCCTCGTTCTGGTAGACCTTCAACCGCTACGACCAAAGAAAACATCGACAGAATCCAGAAGCTAGTGCTCGAAAATCGACGTATGAGTCTGAGAGAGTTGGCTTGTGAGGTGAACATATCTTTTAAGTCCGTCCAAAACATTCTCATTGACATTTTAGGCATGAAACGCGTCGCCGCTCGATTAGTTCCAAAAGAGCTCAATTTTGTTCAAAAAGCGCAGCGAAAGCATGTCGCTGAAGACATGGTTTCCCGAGCTTCTACGGATCTGACCTTAATGAAACGTATAATAACTGGCGACGAGACATGGGTTTATGAGTACGACATGCAAACAAGCCAACAGTCTTCAGAATGGCGTCTCGAAAACGAGCCGAAACCCAAAAAACCGCGGCAAAGTCGCTTCAAAATCAAGGTGATGCTGACAGTTTTTTTGGCTACCGTGGTGTGGTTCACACCGAATTTTTTCCAGAGGGAGAAACAGTGAATAAAGAATATTATTTAGGCGTCATGAAGCTTTTGCGTGAGAGTATCCGCCGAAAAGTCCAGATTTGTGGCAACACAACTCATGGATGCTGCACCATGATAATGCACCATCACACACAGCCATTATAGTGAAAGAGTTATTAGCGAAAAATTCAACAAAAGTTCTCGACTAAGCACCGTATTCACCTGATATGGCTCCGTCTGACTTTTTTTTTATTTCCCAAGTTAAAATTACCACTTCGAGGAAAACGTTTTGAGTCGATAGAAGCCATAAAAGAAAATTCGCTGAATGAGCTAAAGGCCATACCGCAAATAGCCTATGAAAAATGTATGGAAGACTGGGTGAAGCGGGATGGGAGATGTTGTATTGCAAGCGAATGGGCCTACTTTGAAGGCGATAAAATAAATTTAGATGAATAATTTGTAATTTTTGTTTTATTGACAAATTCCCGATACTTAGTACACAGAATGTATTCTTCTTTTAGAGCTCTATCTTTTAAGATTCAGCTCAACAAAATATAAAGTTTGACCCCGAATCGATAGTTTAGAGACCAAAAAGTTAAGTGAATTTTTAATGAATATCGTTTCCCGCTCTTCTGAAACGTTAAATTTTGTCCTTAAAGCGCTTAAACATGTTATGTTCATTCGTTTTTTCAACTAACGAACATCTTTCTTACAGAATCCATCATGCCTAAACCAAAGAAAAAGACTCAAAGTAGAGAAGAAATATTGGAAAAAAAGCGTAAAAATGAAAAAGAACGCTATGCCAGAATAAAGAATGATCCGATAAAGTTAGCTGCTTACAAAGAAAAAGGTAAAAAAAAATATTTGAAGGGAAGAGCTGCGGGGGTAATAAAAACAATCAACGAAATGACAGATCGTGAAAAACTTAAATGCAGAAATTCGTGGAGAGCTACATCTTCTAAATATTACAAGAAAAAATGTGCCGCTAAAAAGGCTTCTGAAGATTTTATGAGAGCTAATACACCGTCAAGTTAAATTTTAGTTTAATTGATAGAAGAACGTAATTTTTATTGTTGAGATAATTAAGAATTAAAACTTTAAAGTTTCTCTCACAGCCCATATATGTCCCCACTAAGGGGCTCGAGCCTACCCTATGTAGGGCCATTTGGCCAATTTGATTTGGACTTTAAAGTTTAAAAACTAACAATTCACTATGATTGTAATGAGTAGGTATTTGAAAAAAATACGATTAAATTAAAAACAGTTTAGTTGCGCCATGCGCGATTTTTATCCAAAACCGGTTATGTTGTCTTGTGTAAACCGGCTTAAAGTATACGGAATAATGATATTTGTACCCATAGCTAGTTAGGTTCTCAGTGTTTCATGTTTTTACTAACTGTACAAGACGTTTAAAGTTTTTGGAATAAAGTGACAGTATTGAATACATATTTTTTTTCGAAAGGATTGTTTACTGCTGGCCCTGTGGCCTGTGCGGCTTCGCCATGACTATTTGTGTGTCAGGCAGCTGAGCTAATTTATTTATCGAAGACGATTAACTATGTTGAGTTGAATTGGGATTTTAACCAGAATATTCGTAATACCAATTGATGCAGATCAGAAAAATGGACTTGGAGGCTTATTCAGAATGTTTCCATTTTCAATTAATTCAACGTTATTTTACCTTGAGCAAGTATTATAGTTTAATTGTCTCACTGTCATAGTTTAATTTAAGTTTTTCATTTACGTGATTTGTTATAACAAAAGCGTACCACACAATTACTGAGAATGGTAAGAGAATTTCAATAAACGGAAAGTTTCACGTTCATGAAATAATGGAGGTTTGTCAGAATCTTACAAGGTGGAGATCGATAGTTTTTACTTACCCCAGTGGGAACTCGTGAGTATATGAATGTATGTCAATAATGGAGAGTATCAAAATAATGCATAATCATTTAACTCTAATAGCAGCAGAGTGACAATACGCACACATGCTAATAATATTGTAAAACTTAAAAAAAACATATTGCACAGAAACTTATGGTTTTGAATTTAATTTCTCAGATGAATAATGCTAGTAAAACGAGTTTGATAAGTTGCATTTTTATTTGCGTTTGACAGCATATTTTACATCTAGAGTTCATTTGTTAACATTAAAAAAAATTACCTAATTATATTATGATTAGTGATAAATAAACAATTTAACAGAAAACGTCATTTATATTGCATTTATTAGTATTATTATTAGATAAATAATAAAGAAAACATTATTTACGGGTGTTTAAGATGATTTTTCCTTGTTAATTAGGTTTGGAAGTTAAAAACAGAAACATATGTCTACTTGCTATGATTGTTTAATGGCCACTAAAAACGAATTACGGACTGTATTATTACATAATTAAATCTACGTTTAGATACATACAAATAGATGAAACAATTATAAAGCCTTTATCGTATGAGCAGCATGGTAATAAGCTTTCGTCTCTGTTCATATTATCACGTTTTCCTATTTCATATGATTTGTTTCAGGTGAAGAAGCATACTACACAACAAGCGTAAATGGCAAGAGACTTTTGAAAATGGGAAGTTACACGTTCAGAATAATAAAGGAGGGTGTCAAAACTAGATGGATGTGTGCGACGAACCGGCGAAATGGCTGCAAAGCTGTCATACATACAGTGCACGATAATATCGTCAAACTGAATAACATTCATAATCACGTAGCAAAGGAATATATGGATTACGAATATACACATAAATAATTACATAATTTATTTATTTACATCCACATTCAGCCGATCGTGAATTATTTATAAAAGATACATGCATAAGTGAGTGTTTTAATAGTTTCAAAATATCGGCCAAAAAAAAATACGTTATTGTAGTTATGATAATCAGAATAAATATACATTCACATCGAGTTAAAATCATATTTGTAGCACAAACCGGTTTAGATTAAACCGGATATTTTATTAAACCGGCAAAAACCGGTTTTTAATAGGGACTTAAGAATGCGTGCAACAATAAAAATTATTTAGTCATAGAAGTAAATTCTTGGTGTGAGGAAACGAAGAGTTTTGGATTGTTTTTTTACGATTGTATATTTCAGTTGTTAGAAATTATTGAATCCTTTTTTTATTTACCATTATTATTATATTTGTCTCCAAAATTTCACTTGATATATGAATTTTATTAGTGCGTTTAGCCAACGTGTATATTTTAAAAGTGTAATTAATTTAAAACATAAGAAACAGGTGCAGTAAGTAGTTTAATCATTACTTTTGAGTCTTTGGTAATAAACCTTAGGTAAAAATAAAGTAAATACATCAGTTCCATGACTATGTATAACTTAGTCATACATGCCACAATACTTCATACATTCATTTTGATAAGAAGGCTATTTGGCTATCCCGTGTCATCAGCTTTCCATCTGACAATTTTGTTTATTATAGAGTTTTTCAAACGTTGACTAATTTTATAATCACGTCTGTCTATGCTACTTACGAGTATTATAAAAAGGATGATAATGATTTATGTTTTTTTTATGTGAAACACAAACTCACGTTCATGCCTCATACCACGAAGGGGTTGGCAGAGGTACTAATATGTTTTGCTTGGACAGTAAACTCACGTGATAGGGGGCAGGCCTATCGCCGTTTTGTAGTTTTAGTAGTTTCCACACTATATTTTCCCTCAAGTTTAACAACCATGATAAATTAACCACACATATGTATTAAGAAAAGACAAATTGGTGTAGGCCTGACCAGGGATAAGAACACTAGTCGTCTTCACGATACGCGGTGTTCTACCCACTGAGCTATTTATTTATTTCAATAAGGCACAGTAACAGAATACAGACTATACAATATAATACATTACATTTTCAAAACATCATTTCAAGACTGTTTTCCAAATTTTGTAATGTTGTGTACAGTATTAAACTGTACACAACATTACAAAACATTCACAAGACATGATTGAGATTTCCCAAAATATCTGATTAATATTATTAAATTATTATTGTTATTATTTATATGAACTACTAAATCAACTTTCATAAGTGGCTGAGGAATTTCTCATTCCAAAGCTCTGGCTACCCCGTTAAGGGATTTATAGCCTTGAGAATATGTATGTATATATTTATATGAATATTATATATATATGTTTGTATAATTATGGTAATTAGCTTAAAAGGTATTAACTTAACTTAAAAATAAAATATTTACAAATATAGTCACCTTTCGACAACATATCACAAGTGCCTTTCTTTGATCTCATGGTGGAGTAACTAATAAATTGTTTTTTATTACAGCTAACCCTTCTGGATTTGGCTTCATCTACACGACATCCCAAAAAGGGAAACCTCTAATAGTTTACAAAGGTTATAAATTCCGGTACAAATGCAATTTCAAGAAGAAGTCCACTTGGGTTTGCTCAACGCACAAATTATGTAAAGCCAAACTACATATACGAGGAGGCAGCATTGTTTTCGAATATGAGGAACATTGTCACTGATGAAAATTTACCTTTAAGATGTCTGTTTTCGATCTTAATAATGAGCTTTCTTGACTGTAACTACAAAGTAGTTTTAAATATTGTAAGAAGTTATCCTTATACAATTATAAGGATAAGTTATATTTTTACAAATTGAGATATTTTTCTAAATTAACTGGTGTTAAAAATCTAATTATAATATGTGCGCTATGAGTCAGTCACGTTTTCTCGTTAAAACTGTTTGTACAGATATACCTCAATAATTTAAGATTGTTGTCTTTACAAAACACTTTGAAACATGTATTTTTTACTCATATACTGTATATTATGTTTATATTAATAAAAGATCTTCCTAATTTTTATCTAAAATCTTTGATATTAGAAAATACAGAATTTGAAAAAAGGTTTGATAACAACTACAAAAGCCGTCTCATGCAACAAAATTTTACTACGGCGATGTGTCTTTAAAGTGCCACTCGAAAGCTAATTTGACAGCGATAATACCTAAAATTTTTGTTAGGACATGTCACGTATTATTCTGATTGTTATAATGGAAATAGGTAATTAAATTACGTTAGTTTCTAATATTTTTATTGTTTTGTTGACTGCTATTTAAGCATAAACGTATATTATTTATATATATTTATTATTTGAGTCTGCTTACCTTTTATTTTATTGCTTATACATCTGTAAACCTAAATTTACTACTATTAATCTCGAAATGGAGTCTGAGCTTCAAATCAAAAACTTTTGAAAGTTAACTAGGGGAAAAAATAAGAACTGAGTTCAATTATCATTAGTAAGGGTTGCAAAACTCGAAATCGCGTTGTATGATACCCACGTCCAGAAATCCGTTGTTACTATTCTAAGCTTTTCAGAACAATTTTTATTATATTTCTCTACAATTCTTAGCAATTGTAGAGAAATATAATAAAAATTACGATAATTAGGATACGTTTCTCTTCCACTTATATAGAATTCATCACGTGCGAGCAAGACAGATATAAATTTTAATAGAGGTTCGAAGAGATACGTGTGCCTATTATCGTTCTCGATATGAAGAATAAGCCTGTGGTATACGCACTTTTACTGGAATGTGACACATCATGAAGTAATTTTAGTTAATGTTTCATGTAGATTTATTTAAATTTTTTATTTTTTTTACAGGTCTCAAATCATTACCGTTTTTCTACACAAAGTCGAAACTAGGGAAACCTTTAATAACGTACAATGATTATAAATACCGAATCAAAACACGTATAAACGAGAAGACTATATGGGTGTGTTCCAGTCACAAGTACTGTGTAGCTAAAATACATACAATCGGAGATGACATTTCTTTACTTCGTGATAATCATTGTCATTAATTAAGTAAAGATGACTTATTTATTCGCTGATGTTGCAAATGCGAATGTTTTCAACTGGACCTATTCAATGAGACATATTGAACTAACCTTGTATTTGTTATATAATTTTGCTTTAAACAACTATTTTTCTACGTTTCCTACATGAAACATACTTAGTATAAAAAAAAGTGGGCCCAAGATTGTAAGACATTACAATCTCATGTACTCTTAGACCACTTCATCATAAAAATACAGTGTAGATGCCGCCGCTATGAACGAAATATGTTTTAATTAGTATTCTTATATCTGGTCATTTCAAATTGAAAAAAAAAATGATTTAAGATGTAAATATTATAGGAAATATTTTATTGTATCAAATTATATTTTTTTAATACAAATTCAATGTTTTATTTCACAAGACCTAACCCTTATAAATTATAACTATAATTGTGTAAATAGGTTATTATGTACTAGCATAGTGTAATAATTACCATAATATACAGTATGGTCACTTCTTCAGGGGCTATACAGTTATCGAATTACCAAGGATGTGGTGCGTGAAAAACTTCGAATATTACAGCCCAAGATCGCACAATGGTTATAAAAAAATAGCGCAAACTGTAGCATGATTTGTCTAACTCACACAAGCATTTCCGAGTCAGATGCAATGTATGTCACGTGAGAAGTGAAAATCTGCCGCATTGTGATTACAAAATATGTCATACTAGTGACATACTAGCTCGCCTAATGCTACAGGGACAGATGCAAGATTTTGCCACTTTGGATTATTAGAACGCGATTATTTCATAAATTATTTTCTGTTGTTCTAACTAATAGTTTAGATTATAATACTATGGAACTTATAAGTTCATACCGTAGTATCATGTAGTATGAATACCTATTGGCAAAAAAATACTTATAATGCTCTGACACTCTTAGTAGCTAAATATCAGAATTTTGTTCAACCAACCTTTTATTTTTTGTGTTTTTATTATTAAAAACACATATCAAACTCAAACGTTCACGCCGAATAACCCCTAAGGGTTTGGCAGAGGTACTAATACTTCTGAACATAACGTGACATTGTCACCTGGTGTTCAGAGTACCCACGCTTGGACAGTGTACTCACGTGATAGGGGGCAGGCCTATCGCCGTTTTGTACGAATACACTGTCACATGACTAAGTACAACTCAGCCATATGGGTTTCCTCACAATGTTTTCCCTCACCGTTAACAACCATGATAAATTAACAGTAGACCCGACCGGGGATTCGTTATTTTATCGTCACGATATCGGCTAGAATGAGATAACAGTATACGATACTATGTAAGTGCGAAAGAGATGGTTGTTTTATACCACGCGATATCTAGATAAAAGGTCGCTCGTGCAAGTATGCAGATTCCCTTCATCATTGTCGCACGTCTTTCCCGGACTAAGTTTTACGATCATTTAAAAAAATAATAATTGCACTGTACATGCACTTGACCCAGAAGAATACCTCGTTAATTCACGGTTTTTGCCTCTACTAAGGTTGATTGGTTTTATCTTAATGTATTTATCTCTTAACCCATTTCACTATTTTCCAGATCTCCCAAATTTGTCGTTTTCTTATTCCAAATCACAGCAAGGCAGACCTCTAATAATATACAAAGATTATAAGTACCGAATAAAAAAACGAGTAAAAAACAAGACTATATGGGCGTGCTCCAGTCACAAGTACTGTGTAGCTAAAATACATACGATCGGAGATGACATTTCTTTACTTCATGATAATCATTGTCATTAATAAAGTTTTTTAAAGAATATTGCTTTATATTCTCTTTATTTCGAGTTTATAAAATTTGCCGTGTAGTGTCGGCTTAGAATAACACTACCCCAATTCTACCCGTGGGTCATCGTAAGAGGCGACTAAGGGTATAGGGCTTTTTAAGTGGTTTTTGGGCGATGCGGTTGGAGACCCCTCACCAAAAACGTTTATTATTATCATCTTTCCCCAATCAACTTCCAAAAGTAGCTGAGGAATTCATCATTCCAAAGCTCTGGCTACCCCATTAAGGATTTTATAGCCGTAAGTATATGTATGTATGTATCAATAGTTGGAAGTATATTTACTAATAAATAAAGAATAAATAAAGGAAAGAAAAATTTCGACACAGGCGGGATTCGAACCCGCGACCTCGAGTATACGCCCCCGTCGCATTTGCCAATTGAGCTACCGTGTCAATGGCTGCCAGCGTGAAATTCTTCTATCCTTTATTTCTTTTACACGTTTTAGTAGTGTTTGCGTTTACTACCTCCGAATTTTTTACTAATTCGGAAGGCCACTTGTCTATCTTTTCAGATAGAATGCAAATGTTGAAAACGCCTAACTATCACATAATTTAAATCTTTTTGTTCATGAAAACCTCATGTGGGGATTATTACTAATAAATAAAGGAAAGAAAAATTTCGACACAGGCGGGATTCGAACCCGCGACCTCGGGTATACGCCCCCGTCGCTCTTGCCAATTGAGCTACCGTGTCAATGGCTGCCAGCGCGAAATTCTTCTATCCTTTATTTCTTTCACACGTTTTAGTAGTGTTTCCGTTACCTTCTAGTAAAAAATTCGGAGGTAGGAAACGCAGACACTACTAAAACGTGTAAATCCCGCCTGTGTCGAAATTTTTCTTTCGTTTATTTATTCTTCATTTATTAGTAATAATCCCCACATGAGGTTTTCATGAACAAAAATATTTAAATTATGGAAGTATATTTTTTTAACATTTTTTAGAGCCCATTTTTACGAGATTTATTGTATGTATTAAAATTGAATTGAAATGTTTTGATATTTTATTTAAGTACTGTGCTACATACAACATGATACTAATTTATAAAAAAAGTATGCACCCTGTCCGTGTTAATTTAATGCAATAAATTTAATCTATTTTCCGTGTATTTTATTTTTTTAGAACGCATCGCATCTATCTAACTTTGTGATAATCATTTTAATAACAAATCATATGCCTATGACCAGAGCCTTGAGGGTGCTTAATAAAGTAAGTGAAATAGTAGATTTGTACAGTTGTGGTTTGGATGAATTCTCCAAGGTCACATTAGGCATTATTTGTTACAATTATAAATGAATAAGTACTTAGTTATGTTGGATGTTATGTTTCATGTTTAGGTTACTTTCTGAGAGTTTATGATTTATGTTCTTATTTTATTAGTGTTAGTTTAGTCTTCTGTAATGTTGTACAATTTTAGTAAATAAATAAATAAATATTTTCAGATGACAAACCAGGCCCAAATTCACATTACAAGACTCTTAAAAAAGCCGTTAAAAGGAAATCTGACAAACGAAAAATCAATGAGATTCAAGAGCTTCTTTTCTTACAACTGTTGTCTACATCTTTTTAAAGACTATATTCATTGTCTTTTACTTTTGAATTTTGTTTAAGTTCTGTCAATTACCATTTTTGTAATATTTATAAATGATAAATTTAAAGATAATCTTAGCAATTTCTCGCGAAAATAAACTTTTCTTAAATTGCTGTTTAACCGGATTTTTGAAAATCATTTACAAATAGATGTTTTATTTGTCCACAGATTATGCGGAGGTGGGAACAAGAAAACAATTGTACAACTCAAGACTCAAAGACTCAAAAGTTAAACCGTATTACCCCGAAGCGGTGGCAAAAGTCCAAATATATCTTAACATCGCCTGATATTCTTGTCACCTGGTGTTCAGAGTACCCACGATTTGTCAGACAGGGTACTCACGCATTAGGGGGCATACCTATCATGGTTACGAATACACTGTCACATGACTAAGTACAACTTAGCCATGAAAGTTTCCTCACGATGTTTTTCCTCACCGTTAACAACTATGGTTAATTAACCTGTGTGGTTTATGACTTTTGAAAAGACACATTGGTCTAGGCCCTACTCGAAATTTCAAAACACATCTCTGTGTATGTGAGTCGGGTATCCTACCCACTGCGCTATCACGGTTACATATGTGCAAATATTAAGAATTTTAAACTCGATTTTAACGTCAAAACCATGTTTTTGTTAGTGTTTTCTTTTTATCTCAGATTACAATGCAAAAGTTATATGCTACTTCGGCATATTTTTTATTTATCTAAAGATAAATCGATCTTCGTAACAATTTGACGACGTCCGTGGCCGAGTGCATAGGTGACTAGCCTCGCGGTCCGGAGGTTGCGGGTTCAACCTCGCTGAGAGCAACATTTATGTGATGAGCATAAATGATTGTCTCTTAGTCTTGGATGTCATTTATATGGGTATTATATAATATTAAATATATCGTTTAGCTAGTATCCCATAATACAAGCCTTACTTAGTTTGGAGCTAACTTGGTCTGTGTATAATATGTCCTTATATGCCCGTATTGTATATATCTATACATAAATTGTATGGAAGCGAATGTTGGGTGTGGCAGAAGAAGCATGAGAGCAGAGTGAATGTAGTAGAGATGAGGTCCCTCAGTAAAATTTGTAATGTTAGATTATGTGACCGAGTGAAAAATAGTGTTATTCGTGAAAAGTGTGGTGTGAAAGATGATATTGTAAGAAAGATAGAAAAAGGAATGTTGAGATGGTTTGGGCACATAGAGAGGATGGATGATAGAAAATTGGTAAAAGAGATCTATAGAGCTAGTGTGGATGGTAGTGTTAGTAGAGGACGACCACGGAGAACACACTTGGACCAAATTGAGAATGTGCTCAAAAAGGCTGGCGTCCGAAGTATGAAGAATAAAAGAGCATGTAGGAAAAGATTGATGGATGTAAACGAAGCTAGAGAGGTTTGTCAGGATCGTACGAAGTGGCGATCAATAGTCTCTGCCTACCCCAATGGGAACTAATGGCGTGAGTATATGTATGTATGTATGTATGTATATATCTATTTATTGCGTTTGTGTACATTCTTTTTATCTGAAAATGTATGTTCTTAAGCCCTAAAAATATATTTTTTCAGTATGGTAATTATTCCTTACTTAATGCATAACAATAACGAGCAACTATCGTGGATTTCCAAAGTAAAGTTTGTGAGTGAGCTCTGTCACCGCTGATAATTCCAACAATGTGTTTACAATGTTGCATCGGTTTAGTATAGCATACATAAATATACTCACGACTATATTTCCCTAGAAGGGGTAGCCAGAGCTAAGGAATTATAAATTCCTCAGCCACTTTTGAAAGTTGAGTAAGGAAAAGATGGTAAAAATAAAGGTTTTCGGTGATGGGTCTCCAACCGCATCGCCCAAAAATCCAAAAAAAGTTTTAATATAGCTCTATTTCTTTCTTGAAATGATAGTAAACAGATACCATTTTACTATCTTTTCCTTAATAGTACCATTAACTATCTCTTCTTAATTGTATTCTTTCACGATATTTTATATATTACCAATAATGTATAATAATTTTAAGATTTTTTTTTGTTTCAGCTACATATGTGTATACTAATACAGGCGCACTGGCTTTATCTATTGGTGGAAATAAATATCATAAATTTAGGGTTTTGGGTTCACGAGTGAGATGGGTTTGCTCTCAAAAGTACAAGGGTTGCAGAGCTGCCATTTATACTTTAGAAGACCGGATCATTAAGACATTAAATATGCACAATCATTAAAATAATGGCAACCATGTGTGAAATGGACCGTATGTAAAACAAAATTATTTGTTCTTTTATAGTTATTTTATTTTATCACCCAAAAAATAACTTTATTTTTTTCAAAACCATATGAACACAATTTTTCAATTAATACAAAAAGAATCAAATTTTATAAAACACATAATTATAACAACATCAATAATTTACTGAAGCGAAAGCTGGAATGCGGCTAGGGACGCCGTGGCAGACAGAAAGGAGTGGCGGGAACTTGTGCACGCCCTGTGCACCAGTGGGGTGCCATAGGACGAAAACAAAATATCAAATACAAACCTACCTTTTTTTACTAATCAATTAAGGAAAGAAAAATTTCGACACCAGCACCGCGACATCCCTGTCTAAATTTAAACGTATACACTTTTCCATACGTCTGAACCAATTGGAAAATACCTGTGACCACTCTTCTTTAGATACCTCAGAAATCTCGAAATTATAGGCAACCACATGCAAAACGTGGGTACTATGAACACCGGGTGACTAAGTCACGTGATGTTCAGAAGTATTAGTACCTCTGCCAACCCCTTCGGGGATATTCAGCGTGAACGTTTATGTTATGTTATGTATGTTATAGGCAACCAGCGCATCTTCTTTGCTTTCAAACCTCTTCTCCTTAAGTTTTTCTTTGATTTTTGGAAACAAGTAAAAATCACAAGGCGCTTTATTAGGTCAGGGGAATATGGCGGGTGACGGAGAATTGACACATTTTTCGAGTTGAAAAAGTCTAGTGTTCTAGCAGACGTGTGCGGCGCCGCATTGTCGTGGTGCCAGAGAAGGTGCCCGATTCCTGACTTCGGTCGCTTGTCACACCAAGCTGATATTACTGTTGGAGCACAAACTGTCACATACCATTCGGGGTTCACCGTTCTTTCATTCTCTAGCACAACAGTAGCAATAAGACCCGTATTGCAGAAAAACGAGGCCACCATTTGTTTCTGTGTGCTTCGTGCACGGCGACATTTCGTTGGAATTGGCTCGTCTTCAAAGCACCATACAGTCGACTGTCGCTTTGATTCGGGATCATAGTTATATAGCCATGTTTCGTCACCAGTCATTATATCATATACGTTATTTTTCTCGCCTCCGTTGAATTTATCTATCATGAATAGGCACCAATCCACCCGACGGTCTTTCTGCTCATCGGTAAGTTTGTGCGGCACCCATCTCAAACAACGTTTACGGAGAGAAAAGTAGTCGTGAATTATGGTTTGCATTGCTGCTGATCCAATTCCTAGTTCTCGCTCTAGCTCTACATTACATACGTTTTTCGACTGCACGAACGTTTTCTTGCTTGACCGCGGTTGGCGGACGTCCTTTCGCTTCATCTTCGGGAGATCCCCGTCGCCTTTTAAATTTAGCAAACCAATTGAATGCTGTTGCTCGGGAACAAACATACTCACCAAAAGTAGAAGCCAAAAGTTCAAAACATTCTTGAGGCTTTAAACCTTTTTTAAAGTCATAATAAATCATAGCGCGAAAATCACGTCGACTGAGCTTCATTGTTGCAAGTGAATTCCCGCCAGATTCTCGCAAAAATGATGCTCATTCAAGTAAAAAATAAATAAAAGAAGTGTGTTCTATATTCAAATATTTCAATAAAAAAACAGCCTATAAGATAGTGTATAGCTTGCCAGTGTCAATTAAATGAGAAAAGAGTATCTAACTTCTATTGGCATGCCCCTCGTATAATATTGTTTGTTAAGACAAATCAAACTTAAAACAATTTTGTTTCGATCCATTCGATTTTCATCTATCAATCAAGTATGATATTTTACAAAGATTTATATTTGCCACCAAACATTTCACATAACATAAATTTACCAATTTTACAAGCTTAGCCTTAAAATGACACATAAGAAGAAATAAAGCATGAATTTTCACCTCATTTTTATGTACAATATTTAGTAGGTAAATTGAATTCATGGCCTGGGCAATTATTTAGATCACCAAGTGTTGTATAACACTCACATTATTTTCATAGATGATAAAGCAAACTAAATGGTGGATTTTTAAATAATGCAAGGCATTACATAGAATACAATAACATTGCTTTGTGTAAGCACAACTTGGCTGCCAATGTATAAATTTATATAATCACGGTTATAAACACGAAATAGGGGTAGCCAGAGTAAAGATTCCTCCAAGAAGGCTGAAGGCTGAGGATCAAATAATAATGGCTGAGTATTACTGAGTATTATACATAAATGAACAGTTTTTTTTGCGTTTCTGAGAAAAGACCCAGGTTAAACTACTAAGTCTTGAGACTCATCACAGAGACAGACTCAGAGCATGTTACTAAAATTTACTCCGGGCTTACATTTTCGAGGATATACTGCATCAATTTTTTTAATAAAAACCTTTAAAAAAATTCCACGCATTTTTTTTTCTCAGATGCATCCGATACCTTGTTGTAGGTAGTTATAGTGCTTAGAGGCAATTCTTTCGCTCCTTGGTCGCCTTTTTGTATTACTAATTAAAATAATTGTTTCAGAGCATGGATTCGTAATAGTAAATCAACGAGGAACAAAATGTATTATTCTGAAAGGCTATAGTTTTACCAAGAATGCACTGAGGAACGGCAGGCTCCGCTGGCATTGCTCTAAACATTCTAGCGCAAAATGCTCCGCATTTCTATACACAACTGGAGAAGTTATAACTCAAGTAAAGAATATACACAATCATCCAGCTGAGTATTCAATTAAAAAAACTGAGAAGTCTACGATAGTGACACTAAAAGATGAGGATACAATAGAAAAATAAAAATCTCGTGCTAGATGTTTCTGGTTTTATAAATAAATATGTAATAAATTTTAATTTTCTAATAAACTTTATGGATACAATTTTTGCCAATACTTATTTGATACCATTAATTTTACAAGTAAATGCACTGGGCATATATAGAAGATGGATGATAGTAAACAAGTAAAAGATTTATTGAGCCAATGTGGAGGGTATTGTTAGTAGAAAACGACCACGAGTGATGTAAACGAACCTAGAGAGGTGTGCCGGGATCGTTCAAAGTGGCGATCGATAGTCTCTGTCTTTTGTATATGTGTGTTATATACAAAATATACAAAAAACGTATACACGTATAAAAACAAATGGGTTTTCGAAGCCCACGAAATAGCCCACGTAGAATAAGGCGTGTGAGAGCGAGTTGGTCACGTGAGAAGAAAGAAACTGACAGAATATTCTACCTCATTTCTCATGTGGCATATTCGCTCTTTCATGCCTCAAGCTACCATAATATAATACTATTATTAGTCTTTAAATAGCAGAAGCTACTCAAAAAAAACTTAACCAATTTATACAGTTTCTAATTTACAAACTTTATTTTTAATGCAGAGAGTTTATAAAGTATAGACAAAAGATTCATACAAAAATATTCTCAAACTCACACTTTTAAACTTCATGTTACATTTGTTGACACATATCTTTCTTATGCTCATATAGCCACATGTGTAAGGTAAATTGATGAAATCAATTGAAGCTAAAGAGGTTTGCCAGGCTACAAATTAGCTATTGATAGTCTCTGCCTACCCCAATAGGTACTAATGGCGTGATATATGTATTTATGTACCTAGTTTATAACACTTCTAATTTGATAAAATATTGTTTCAGAAAAATATGGCGTCTTAATTGACCATCGAGGAAAGAAACTTATTCTTGGAGGCTACAGTTTTACTCGGAATGTGGAGAGACACGGCAAAATTCGCTGGCAATGCTCACAACACAGCAAATTTAAATGTAATGGTTATTTATACACAACCGGAGAAGTTATAACTAAAATTAAGAATGAACACAACCATCCACCGAATTATGAGATGAAACTAGACCACAAGAGTCTGAAATCGTGATGAATAATGAAGACGAAGAGGAAATTCTACCATAAATTATCTCCGTATTTCGATCTTGTATTTTAAATTACAAATTACAAATTACTATTAATTAATACAAGACAGCAAATTAATAAATAAAAATTTTAAATTGTGATAAAAGCAACCGAAATTTTTGTTTGTAAAAATATAATGTTATACTGAAATTTAATTTTGAATGGTTTTTTTCTGTTTGTAAAGATTATTAAAAAAACCCCATATGTTGTCGATTGCCTTTGCAATAATATGGTTACTATAAATGATGCAATCATCAAATGTGTTTTTGTTTCGATTTAAAAGCTTAGTTTTTTCGTATAATAAGAAAAAGGACAGCTCAATAACAAATAATTATGAAGTCAAGTATAGGAAAATAAAATACAAATCCATAGTTTCCTATCCTATTAATATAATAAATGTGAAAGTGTAGATGTTTTTGAGGTGAAAAGGCTTCTTAGTTACAGAATGTATGTGTAAGAAATTTAA
Source organism: Bedellia somnulentella (assembly GCA_963576735.1). Taxonomy (NCBI): domain Eukaryota; kingdom Metazoa; phylum Arthropoda; class Insecta; order Lepidoptera; family Bedelliidae; genus Bedellia; species Bedellia somnulentella. The sequence goes on from OY755181.1 coordinate 14,869,871, forward strand.
CAGAATGGTAGATAATGACCCCAATTATCAAATATAATTCTTTTTATAAAATAAAAACCTTTCTTTCTTTCTTTCGTTTTTTCTTTCTGTGTTTATTACGGAAAAATTTGACCATTTAAAATATTCACGTTTGATTGAAGTGAGAGTACCGGAAAAACGTCTAAAGTTTGGCATAAGCACATTGACAGTACGAAGTCTGTCGGGTCAGGTAATATGTATATACAGGGCCTCCCATGGCGATGCCACTTGAAGGGAAAGTACCCTAAATATCACAGATAGCATATTTTGCTGAAAGAAGACTTCATTTTATTTTATAAACTTAGTAAAGTTGCATTCATCATTATTGTTTTTATTCAAAATGTATAGGAAATAAAATTCGCGTCATTGGAGGAAAAGTACCTTCATTATTGTAAATGAACATCTTACTGAAAGAAGGCATTATTTCGATTTAAAAAAACAAATTGTATTGCATTTTAAATAATTTCATGGTAATCGAACCCGCTACACGAGAAATAAATACCTTAAGTAGCTTTGTCATACCGATCGAAAGGCGTCAATGTGAGAATATATTTTTTGCCAAATACCTTAGTGTTGGAAACAAAAGGAAAGCCTTTTTTTATTTCATGTGAAATCTTGATTAGAATAATGACATTGCCGTATGGGCATAGAACTATTTTTTCATTCTAAAGTACCTATTACTAATGAATCAGTACACTCTTGAGAAGTACACATCATGTCCTTATTATAATTGTAGTGCATGATAAAATAATAAAGAGATAAGTAGGAACGTACCCGTTTGTAAGCAATCAATTGAGTTTGTGAGCATAATGTTCTGCCGCATGCGTAAACGACAACGAGCGTATTTTAATTCTTGCTAAAATGTCTTCAAATTCCGTGTTTCGTGTCATTCAATTAAATAAATCTGTTAAAATAAGCTTCAATTATTGTTTAAACATGTTTTAAAATTACCGACTAGGCAGAAAAACAAGTATCTTAAACTATGATCAGGTGTTAAAAGTAAAAAAAAAAGTTTAAAAAGTTTGTTGGCGGGAATTGACTATTTTATTAAGTTATTTCGCTTTACGAGGATTTTGTTACGACGGTATTGTATTAAATAACCATGGCGTATCAAAATAATTTTGATTTAATGGAAGCATACTTTTTGAACCACAAAAACATAACATTAGCTAATGAAATTCAAGAATTGGCACCGTGAAAAATATCATATAAGCATAAACATAAACGTTCACGCCGAATATCCCCGAAGGGGTTGGCAGTGGTACTAATACTTCTGAACATCACGTGACTTTTTCACCTGGTGTTCAGAGTACCTACGTTTTGCATAGACAGTGTACTCACGTGATAGGGGGCAGGCCTATCGCCGTTTTGTACGAACACACTGTCACATGACTAAGTACAACTCAGCCATGTGGGTTTCCTCACGATGTTTTCCCTCACCGTTAACAACCATGATAAATTAACCACACGTATGTCTTTAGAAAAGACAAATTGGTGTAGGCCCGACCTGGGATTTGAACACTAGGATACTGATACTGATAGAAATACGAGTACACCATCTCGATTTATTATGAAACGGTTGGTGGATAATCTGCCAAATTTGGGACGTTTCGATCATCGATTACCACAACCACGGCACCAAATGTTAAACACTGACGATGAGCTCGAAATTTCAATATACTTTGAGGCAAGTCCTAAAAGAAAGTCTTCTTTTAGCAAAATATGCTATATGTGATATTTAAGGTACTTTCCCTCCATGTGGCATCGCCGTGGGACGCCCATAATTAATTAATGTAAACAGTAGAATTCTATCATAAAAACATTCTTTACTTTTAAAGGTTCAAATGGTGTGTTCTACAATGATGGGTATCTTTACCGTGACGGATACAAATATGGATTTAAGCGATCGCAGGAAATGAAAAAAAGATGGCGCTGTACGTCGCGGCTGTATAACTGTCGAGGTTCACTTACAACAGACGGAAATACTATGGCGAAGTTGAATGACGTTCATAATCACAAACCAAAACATTTTGAAGTGGACGGCATTAGATATCCTTGTAATAAAATAAATTGAAGTATTATGAAATGTTTCAATATTTTTATATTGCCTAATTATACTTTTGACATACGTATGAAAGTATGAAAAAATGATGTAATAAAGATATATTTACAAAATATGAAGTTTGATACTGATAAATTTTTCTGCTTTTCATTATTCTTTTCTTACTTAGACTATTTTCATTTCTTTATTACATTGTTATTCTATAAAAGTTGACTATTTGTTAAGTAAATTGTTTATTATCAAATACAGGCTGTTATATTTACATGACGCGTTTTTATTTTCAATTTATTTATTAAATGTTTGAATAACTATCCAATTCTGAACAACATAGTTTCGAATTAATGTCGATCGGCATTTAATACCTTTGCTTAAATTGTATAAACTGTTTGTAGTTATTTTATAAGTAATTTGTGTTTTTTCTCCAGGTTCAAGCGTGTATTATAACAACGGTTATCTTTACCGCGACGGATATAAATATGGATTCCAAAAAATGCACGGATCAAAAAAGAGATGGCGCTGCACGTCCCGCCTACATAACTGCCGGGCTGCTTTGATCACTGAAGGCGACGTAGTGGCAAAGTTAAATGATGCTCACAATCATAAGCCTAAACATTTTGTTGTCGATGGTGTTAGGTATCCCTGTAATAATATAGCACCTTTTCTTCGAGTTTTGGGTGATTTTAAATAAAATATTGTTTTCACAAAAAATATGTTAAAGCTTTACAGTTTTCATTACAACTATACAATAGTAGCTTATACTTCGTTGTATTTTCAAGAAAGTATCCTTAAATAAAATATCAATCAATCAATTGTGTCTGTTAATGTTACCCGACTATATCTTTTTATTTATTTATAAACGTTACACACATACTTCATACATAAGAATCCATATAAATGAAAATATTACTACTTATAGACATCATATGCCACTTTCCTTTTATGAGGTCAACTCTTCACATTAAGGATGATGAGATGATAGCATTCGTACCTGTTTTAGGCAGCTATATAACCAACGACAAATACGGTGGTATCGTTGGATTCGTTGAATATCACCATATATACTTATTATGTTAGGGTACATACACACTATGAATTACGTATCAAAAATGTCGAAATCCGAACATTCTTTCTGTGTGAGCGAATCACAAATAAACGTTAATTAAAAGTTGAGATATGTATGCCTATTATCGGTCTCGATGTGAGTAGACCTTCTAAACTCATTTAACTCAATATTAAAAATCGCCATAGTGTTTTATAAATCAAAAAGTTCCACGTACGTCTGGTCCGAACAAGCTGATGCGGTCAATTTTGGTCAGGCCCACCATAATCATACAACATTTAAAATAGTTTGAAGTTTGGCGCGATGTGTTTCGATTTTGTGAATTCTTAAATTAGACATTATCAAGTATACAAATTCATTTTACAGATACATTTATTTTTCCATAACGCAGTGTCCTTGAAAAAGTTATAATATGCCTGACCACATATTCATAATTATTTTTAGTTTTCGTTTTCTTTGTAAATTATTGGTAACTAACCAAAATGCCAAAGTTTCTGTTCTAAAACATTTCTGGTCTAAATGATATTCAGGAACTGATTGTAAATTAGCTTAAAATTTGACTCCCACTGTTCTAGTACATACATACATCATTAAATCCCTTGAAGGGCTAACAAAACAGAACAATCGTATCAAGGAATTATTATCATCATCAAAGCCAAAGCCCATATATTTTGCCACCAAGCAGCTCGAGCTTATTCTGGACGAGGTGATAGGTATTGGAACAATTTATATTATTTCATAGAATTGTAGGTTTTATTCATTTCATTTAACATTTTCCACATGTAAGATTTTATTAACTGTTTTCTCTATTTAGGTGCATCCATACCTAAAAGGACCGAAACAAGAAGCGCAATATCTGATGACTTGGGAATTGTAACAAAAAATATAAAAACAATCGAAGAAATTTGTGAACAGGGTTTATCAGTTTTAAATTCTGAAGAAATGGAGTCCCAGGAAGAAAAGGTATCAAGAAAGAGGACCAAGACTGCCAGATGCCGTGATTGTGGTCGGGCCAAAGATAGATCAACTAGAAATGCATGCCGCAAATGCAATAAACCAATTTGCAATGATCATAAATATTTTATATGCATTCAATGTTTTCAGAAATATACAAACCCTTCACAATAGAAATTATCTTGTATTAGTGTTTTTTTGTAAGAGAAACATCTATAGTATCTCGGCTTTGTTTAGATCTTTTTATAGTGTACATAGTAGTGTTAGTAGTAGTTCATTCGATAGTACATTACTTTGATCTATCTCAAAGTGAGCAGTAAACGTGATCGATGTCTTTACAAATATGATTTTACTACTCTTATCACATTAAAAACCTGTAACTTAATCAGTTTTTCTCTACTATACGAGTATAATGTATGTACATGAAAACCTTCTCTAGGATCATGGTACAATTCCCAATTTACACCGTTTTTTCCTTCGTAGCCTTGAACCATTTTTGTTGTATTTTGTCTTTATTAAGGATTAAACAATTTTTTTTTTACCTTACCTTTTCTTTTGTTCTAACAAGTTTTCAAATATTTTGCAGGAACGTTAGTTTTTCATTTTCAAGGTGGTTATTTATATCGGGAAGGCCATAAATATTCACCTCAAAACGAGTATGCCACGAAAGACTTAAAAACTAGATGGCGCTGCACGTCAAGAGGGTGGAACTGTCGAGCTTCTATATTGACTCTTGGCGATACCTTGCTCAGGTTTAATGACGTGCATAACCATGAACCGAAACATACGAAACTAAGCGAAAGACACTTTACTTTATTACATTTTGATGTTAATAAAAGAACTGTTATCAGAAAACAATAAATGTCTATGATAGATTATTTGTGTAAATATTCTGCAAATTTTCGAATTTAAATGATAGCTGCAATCTAGATGTTATAATAATGGTAACAGTTTAATTTTGTAGCCTAAAAAACTATTTTATTATATTAATGTATTGTTATGATATGTTTTTATTAAATTAAAATCATTAATATAACTGTTATGAGTATAATAATTTGTTATTAATCTAAATATTGATAAGTGAAAATAATTTTACCAATACTTGCTCTACTTTTATTAAAGAAAGAGTACGAGTCAATACTTTTTGAAGCAAAAATAATATAGAAGACAATATTATAAGAAAGTATATTTTTGATGACAATATGTCAGGAGTATTATGTTTCTATGTAGAAAGAGAGTACATGTATTACGACGGAAATTCAACTTCACTTGCAAGTGACTACATAACTAAAAGGCTAAGAACAAGGTTTGTACTGCTAAAAAATCTAATTATCCAGCATTCTTAATGGTAAGGAGATACTCTTCTTAGTGTAAATTTTATTAATGACCACGAACCGAAACATAAGGTGCTTATGTTTCGGGGTGAGAAGCGATTCCTGTAATTCACAAATAAAAAAATATTTCGGAACGACTTACCAGGCAGTTCTTTATGAGATGAAACGTTGACTGATGGTTTATATTTATAACTTAGATAACATAACATAAACGTTCACGCCGAATATCCCCGAAGGGGTTGGCAGAGGTACATATACTTCTGAACATCACGTGACTTTGTCACCTGGTGTTCAGAGTACCCACGTTATTAAGTTACCACTTACCCACCCACTACCCACTTATTTAAATTATATACTCACTGTGCAGTGTCGACTCACAATAGCACTACCCCATTTCTTCGTAAGGGGCGGCTAAGGGTATTGGGGCTTTTTAAATGATTTTTGGGCGATGTGGTTGATAACCCATCACCAAAAACATTTGTTATACAATTTTATCCTTACAGAACTTACCAACTTTACTTGCCGTGTAGTGCCGGCTTAGAATGTCGCTACCCCTTTCTACCCACGGGTGTCGTAAGAGACGACTAAGGGTATTGGGTCTTTTTTTTGGATTTTTGGGCGATGCGGTTGGAGACCCATCACCAAAAACCTTTATTTTTACCATCTTTTCCCCACTCAACTTCCAAAAGTGGCTGAGGAATTTATAATTCCTCAGCTCTGGCTACCCCTTCTAGGGAAATATAGCCATAAGTATATGTATGTATGTATGTATGTAACTTACCAAAGTGACACATGTTTTTTCTAAATGTGTCTACACAGCTTATACATTGCAATATACTTCTCTCAAACAGTGGATCCACCGCCCCCTATAAATCTGCCATTGTCCATAGGTATGTATAGAATTTTAACATAATAAACATTGACAAATCAAAATATTTAATACGAATAACAAGTTTATTTTATTACAGACGTATTATGCTTTCATCTGAAACATGGATACTTATATCGTGACGGGTACAAGTATTCTCCTCAAAGAGACTATATGACGAAAGGTAATAGAAAAAGATGGCGCTGTACGTTGAGGGGCACGAAATGTCGCGCCTCTCTCGTAGTTGAAGGTGATCTTTTAGTCAGGTTTAATGATGAACATAATCATGAACCAAGGAACCTAAAGCTCTATGGAAGTGTAAGGCAGTTTTTTAAAGTCGTTTCCCCGTATTATATAATTTGAAAAGTATTTGGAGAATGAGTATCTGTTTCCAATCAATGATATTTGCATTTGCGAATAACTTTGTGGGAGTACTGTAAGAGCGCACACTACTGCGGACTCACTCGCACATAGCATCGTCTCACTCATATTCCTACATCGCGGTTTGTAAATGTTTATCAAACTAAGCAAAAATACAAATTATAAGTTGGTACACAGCAGGGTGTACTGGCCAGCATATCTTTGCTGTTCCCATAACTTATTCATAGATGTATGTGTCATGAATGTGTCATTGTTTCAACTATTAGCTATATGTTTTGTATTGAATTTGATACGTTCCGTCAATGTGATAAAAAGTAGAACCATCTTATAAAATTTCATGCCAAATAATTTTAAAAATTGTATCTATATTTTCACAAGAGAAAAGGAAAAATGATTTACCATTTCAAAGTGGTATCATTTGACTTGAATTGCAACTATTACTTTAAAATCTCCTTTGAATATTTTATTTTCATGTTAATAATGTCATGCTTAAAGTCAATTCCAAGATGTAGAAAAATATATGATATAATGATTTAAATCAGTTTATACAAACAAACTAGTTTTATGTATAATAATTATCTCGTATTATGTTTTGATTTTTCTAGTCCCTTGTATTATTATTTGTATTTTATATATATTATTAAGCCAAGGTTTGTTATTCAAGTTGGTTGTAAAGTTTGTTCATTTTATCATTCATGTCGATATATGTGTTTTTCATCTGATTGTGTTTGTTTTTTATCATCCCACAAGAAGATTATATAACTGTCTAAAACTGACTGCATAACGAAATAATCTCATAATAACTCCCATAGAGAATCATAATATACCTATTTACATTTTAATTAACTACCATTTAAAGTAGAGGTAGTTGGAATGCCAGACACAAGAAAAAAGTATCAATTTTCACTCTTCAGGATAAACATGACATTAAAAAAATAGATATAAAGAAGGAGTAACGTTCACATCAGAAAATCAATGAAAATCTGGTAACCGGACAAGAAAACCAAAATTGTTTCTGATATTAAATGCTAGTTATTATACTATATACAATTCGCAATCACATAATTTTACTCTGATGAATAACACTCTAATTTCATAAAAAATATAGAATCTAATTCAAACAAATATAATTTTCAGGCACACACTATTTCTGCATAGAAAACTTCCTATTCTGTGGTGGATATAAATACGGGATTCAATTTAAGGACGCTAGGAGAACTAGATGGCGCTGCACGTCAAGAAAAGAAAATTGCAAAGCGTCAATGATTACAGTCAATGGCGTCATCAAGAGACATAATGATTTCCATAATCATGAACCCAAGTATTTAGATAATGGATCATCATCATTCACGTTTTTGTCTTAAAAGTATGATTACATACATAAATATATATACTCACGCCTTAATTTCTATTGGGGTAGGTAGAGACTATAGATCGTTTTTTGTATAAAGTGCGTCAACTATAATTTTCATAGAACCCAAATGCTTGGGTTAATTCTATGCTTACTCATTTGGTATTGGATTTATACAAATCTTGGTGTTCTTGTATACAAATGTTTTATGGCAGTTATGACATTATAAATGAATTAAATGTAGGACTACATTAGGGATGTGTAGTGTTTAGCATACTAACCCATATTTTCTGTTGTTGTCGTACATGTCGCAGACCCATCATAAACCATCCCTTATTTTACAATTTTTGAAGATATTTAACCGTGAGCATAAGCAGGTATTAAATATGAAATTAATTATTAATGTCTGCTTGGGTGATAATGTTTCCGGTGTTCTTATTACCATTATAAGTTTAAGAGATTATCAAAATTACCAATTCTAACAGAAAATCTTTGTTTTTAATAAATGATTACGTAAATTTAAGATATGCCCCGTAGCATTGACAGATTGTGTATCGACAATCTGTCAGTTTCTCATTTCTCATGTGACATACTCGCTGTCACAAGCCTCATGCTACTAGTGCAGAAAATATAATTATACCATAAAGATTGATTTTGTTCAATTTTATGTTTGGTGCCTTTGTGTTTAAAGTGTTTTGTGATTTTTGACAATAATGGTTAATATAAATAAAATCATGAACCATTTTGATGAATCGTGTTTTCTTGTGATTTATATAAAGTTGACGTTTATTATATCAACTACGATGACGAAATTTTATTTCTAAGGATAAAGAAGATTGTCCTCATTACGAAAATAAGAACAAAGATAACCTCCCTGAACTTTAAAAAAACCGGGAATCGAAGCCGAGACCGACTGGTGAGCCGAAAATTCTGCCGCTCAACTACGGAAACAGTTGCAGTCCATAAGAAAGAATAAAAACGATGTTAGATAAATATTGAAAAATATGTTTATCACTTTTCGTTGTTCAGCACCTGTATTTATTTTTACACACTTTACTCATTTGCAGCATAAAGTATCATTTATTTAAAGTATAGCCATACATATACCAAGGATAAACAATGTCTAACAAAAGAGGAGTAATAAGTCTTAAGGGATTTTTATGGAGATTCTTCTGAATATCTATTGTTATTGGACTTATTTGGTGAGAGTTACTATTTCTGATCTTGATTCATGTTGAGCTGCTTTCTATGGAGAAGAATAAAGTATGACTGATGATGGAGTTCCGACACATCGCACAATAATCATATAATTTAAATCTTTCTGTTCATGAAAACCTTTCCTTTATTTATTCTTTTATTTATTATCTTTTATTTATTTATTCTTTATTTATTAGTAATAATCATATCTGGCGTTATTTTTCACTTTTTAGTTAGAAGTGGTTTATTTAGTTCAACAGCGTGTTTTTTTAGGTTTTTAAACAATATTTTTACTATTCACTTTTTACAACTCAACCACCTGAAATTATTTAATCCTGGCGACCCAATTAGGATAATGATATAAACCTATAAATTGATTATATGGTCCCTGATTCTTTGGAAGTGTGCAAAGTTTGAATTAAATCTGTTCGTTTAAAGTGGTTCAAAATCAAGTCAAAAGAAGTCGGTTACATACATACAGGTAAAGCTAATTATAAGCATGTTAAAAAGCAGGCAATTAACGCGCGTTTCTGTGTCGCGTGACAAAAATCACGTCGTGTGCAAATGCCCTTAGGTGATATAAAATTCAATATTCCTCATGTTTGTCATTGCCTCATCAACAATATATGTATACCGAAGTTATGTTTTTGAGGCTGCAATCATATGTTTAATAGTGCATTGTGTACTTTTCTTATTATCTTTGTAGCTAATTGAGTCGTTTTAAGCTCAAGTAGTCAAATTCACCCCAAGCTTTATATGTTATATTATTTTAAGGGTTATCTAAGAACTATTGAATTTAATGTTTTAGAAACAGTGTCTTCTACAGAACTAGTGATAACGGAATCCCGTCAAGGCAAAAAGATGATAATACTGGATGGATACAGCTACTCCAAACATAGAGTGACTGGGTTCAAAACCCGGTGGCACTGCAGTACTCACCACAACAAGAAATGCAAAGCTGTTGTGTTCACCATTGAGGGAAAAGTTGTATGTACGAAGAATGAACATGTCCATCAGTGAATATATAATATATAAATAGGGATTTCAAAGATTTGTGAATGAAACCAGAAACAAGTTATTAGAGCTATTATATATGTATTTAAGAATCATTATACTACAAACGACGACCGTGATAGCCCAGTGGATAGAACACTCGGTTATCGTGCAAACGACTAGTGTTTAAATCCTGGGTCGGGCCTACACCAATTTGTCTTTTCTAAAGACATATGTGTGGTTAATTTATCATGGTTGTTAACGGTGAGGTAAAACATCGTGAGGAAACCCACATGGCTGAGTTGTACTTAGTCATGTGACAGTGTATTCGTACAAAACGGCGATAGGCCTGCCCCCTATCACGTGAGTACACTGTCCATGCAAAACGTGGGTACTCTGAACACCGGGTGACAAAGTCACGTGATGTTCAGAAGTATTAGTACCTCTGCCAACCCCTTCGGGGATATTCGGCGTGAACGTTTATGTTTATGTATTGTTATGTTATGTTATTATACTACAAGTATTAACGATTAGGTTATTTGTCTATGGATCATTTTTTTATTAACTGGTACAAGGCTTGATCCATCAGTCATTTACGTAAATAGTTAATATATTTAATATATTTAATATATTAAGTGTTAGTTAACCTATAAGAACTCGGTGCAACTTAAAAAAATATTATATTCTGACTGAGTTTAACTTGGTCATTTGAAAAGCTTATTAGGAAAATAAGTGTCAAAGAATAAACGTCTGATTTAAAAAATCTGGATGGAATTTGAGTAATTTATAAATTTTATTTATGTTATATTTGTCTTTAAAATGTTATGATATTTTTTTTATTAATTTTACTTGTGAAAATATTTTCTCTTTAAGCGCCGAGTACACATTGGCCCACGATGGGCCACGCTTCGCAATTGGCAATTGTAGGCCACGATCAATTGGTGTTCATGTCGTGGCCATATCGTAGATTTGAACACATCGTGAAATGATCGATCATTTCATGAAATGGTCACATTTCATGATGTGGCCAACTTCATTTGACCAGATCATAAAATCGTTAACGTTTCACGATTTTGTCACCCACGCTTGGCCAGATCGTAGAAATAGAGTAACCTGTGAAATGCGATCCAAACTCTACGGTTTATTAACATAATGCTCAGTTTTTTCGTAATTTGCAAAGTATTCGAGAACCTTTTCGTCGAAAACTCTTTTGTTATCACTTTCTTCCTCGCTTAATAGCGAATTGTTAACTTTTTTTACTGCGAGAAATAACACTTTGACAGCGACCGCCATCTTTACACATAAACAAAGCGTTTTCAGCGCCTCTACTGGTAATTAATGTAACTACTTTACGATATGACCAAATAATCTTAACCATTTCATGAAGAGGCCGCGCGTTTAGTTGGCCATATCGAGAAACGATTTCTTATCATTGATCTGGCCAAACCACATCACGATGTGGCCAATAAACAGTTGAACATTTCATGAAATACGACCATTTCATGAAATGATCGATCATTTCACGATGTGTTCAAATCTACGATATGGCCACGACATTCACACAATGGCCCATTGCTCATTACTGCCTGGCAATCCACTTGCGACGGACGTCAAAGTAATTATGGTTGCACCTATTTATTCATTATTATGTAGGAAATTTATTTTATTTATGGCGCTATTTTTGCTATTTTTACGTCATATAGTGATTATAAATACATTTTGCAATAAAATATTCCAAAAAAGTATAAGTATCTATGAGCGGTCGGTGACGAACTAAACAATGGCCCATTGTGGAAACACCACTGGCCATGCTACGCCACGATTCCTTTCAAGTGTGCCTGAAAAACCGACAACTTCGCCATTGCGCGATACGATCGGCAATTGTCCGCCAACATGCACATGTACACAGTGGCGATGGCGAGCAGTGGGCTAACGTCGGCCATTGTGTACTGGCCTTAACTAACACTTAATATATTAAATACACACACCTACACCACCTGTCTATGGATCATTCTTTTATTAACTGGTACAAGGCTTGATCCATCAGTCATTTATGTAAATAGTTAATATATTTAATATATTAAGTGTTAGTTAACCTATAAGAACTCGGTGCAACTTTAAAAAATATTATATTCTGATTGAGTTTAACTTGGTCATTTGAAAAGCTTATTAGGAAAATAAGTGTCAAAGAATAAACGTCTGATTTAAAAAATCTGGATGGAATTTGAGTAATTTATAAATTTTATTTATGTTATATTTGTCTTTAAAATGTTATGATATTTTTTTTATTAATTTTACTTGTGAAAATATTTTCTCTTTAAGCTCCCAGTACACATTGGCCCACGATGTTGAAGTTTATCAGTTCGCCACCATATCGTTTAAAATTATTATTATTTTCATAAAATATATAAAAAGTAAATAAATAAATCGTCAGCATGTAAGCAAAAAATCTAGTCATTATTGTATTACGGAATATAATTAAGGTCAATGTTGTAATTTATGTAATTGTATGTTAAATATTTGAAAGTATGATTATTACACTATTTCAAACGAAAACATAATTTGATTTTTATTTTAAATCTGATCTTCATGCTCTCATAAGTGCTTGTTAGCCAGTTTAATCAAGAGCTAGGTCGTCGCACCCGCACCCGCCCCAGCACTCGGGTGTTTCAACCAGACGAGCCGTGTTTAAACTAGTTATCGCGTGGGATAAAGCAGCCATCTCTTACGCACTTACTTAAAATCGTATACTGCCATCTCATTCTAACCGTTATCGTGTCGATAAAATAGCGCTCGTGCTTGCTATACAGAAAGATCTACTCTTTACGTCGGGAACGATATTAGGCATACGTATCTCGTCTACCCAATTGACATTTATTTCTGCCTCGTTCGCACGAAACGAATACGTCTTTTTGAATTGTATAAACATACATACATACATATACTCACGGCTATAAATCCCTAAAAGGGGTAGCCAGAGCTAAGGAATTAGAAATTCCTCAGCCACTTTTGGAAAGTTGAGTGGCGACAAGATGGTGAAATAAAGGTTGTTGGTGATGGGTCTCCAACCTAATCGCCCAAAAATCCCTTGAAAGCCCCAATACCGTTAGTCGCCTCTTACGAACACCCACCGGAAAAAATGGGGTAGTGCTATTCTACGCTGACACTACACAGCTTTTTGAAATGTATAGAACTATATTGATATTGGCGCTTTCTAATCAATGAAACCAACGATAACTACGGAGGTATTTTGAGTCGTCCAATATCATCATGTATACTCTGTTGTAGGTAGTATCACAATAATATTATGTTTGGGGTACTTATGAAATAAATCAGTTGCTTTGAGTACACAGGCCGTTTCACTGCATCTCCTCTGCTCCCTATACTACATACTCACTTATCAAAAATGACATAATCAGAGTATTCGTTTTGTGCGAGCGAGACAGAAATATTTTTATAAGGGTTACATAAGATACGTATGCCTAGTATCATTCTCGTTGTGAAGAGTAGACTTATCCAAGGCTTGCACGATCGACCTTTTAACTAGATATCGCGTTATATAAAACAGCCACCTCTTTCGCACTTACATTATATCGTTTACTTTTATCTCATTCTAACCGACAGTTACGATAAAACTACGCTTGTTTGAGCAGTGTTTAAACTAGTTATCGCGTGGGATAAAGCAGCCATCTCTAACGCACTTACTTAGTATCGTATACTGCCAGTGCCATCTCATTCCAACCGCTATCGTTTCGATAAAATAGCTCGTGCTTGCCTTTCTGGGCAAGTAAACATGAGTCGTTTCAATATCATTTAAGAAAAGTTGCAGCTGACCTTTGATGTGATATTTGAAAGTTTTCGTGGTAAGACAGTTTATGAAATTTACCCAGATTATTTTAAAATAGAAGACAGACTGGAATAATTGGCCGAAAAGTGAAATAAAGACATGCTTTATAGGATACGAAAAGCCGTAAGCACTATACGTACGGCTACTGTCACGGTAGTAGCTAATATTTTCTACCGACGCGCTTATTAGGCTAATGTGGTGGACTATGGCCTTCCCATTCACAGTAAGCTTAGAACCCTTGTTGATACACGCATGAGTTGTAGTCAAATTGTATGAGCATAAATGTTTGAATATTGTATGAAAATCTATATTTTTTTCTTTTCATGTTTTTCTTACAGACGCAAGTATAATAGTCAATAATCGAGGAACGAAATTTATAATGCTATCTGGTTACAAGTACTCTAAACACTTAGATTCAGGACCCAAAACAAGATGGTATTGTAGTACTCATCGTAACAAACAATGTAAAGCTGTCATTTACACCATCGGAGACGAAATTGTTTCCATCAAACATAGTCATAACCATTAGCAGTTGTAAAGTGTGTCAGTCATTGACATAAGAAAAGAAACTTTAGAAATAAGTATTTGTAGTTTTTATAACTTGTAATAAACGATTTCAGGTTGACTTATCTTATTGTTTTACAACCATTAAATATTTAGTTAAAATAATAAGAAACACATTTTAAAAGAGAGAGTAAAAAAGAGTTTTTTTTAGTTAGGCACCCTTATTGCAAGGCGTAAGATGCAATTTATAAAATAGTACTTTATTTTGGCGATTGATGGACCACTACATCAATTTCAATCACTTAAAAGACACAGTTTCCTCCATCGCCATTATTCGCCATCTCGACACATCGAGGTGGGAAAACGCCCCGATTGGATAAAATAGAATATTGCTATTGTTACACTACACGATTTTTTTAAAATATTATACAAAATAAATAAATAATTAAACTTACCTACTTATTGTTACTCACGAATCATGTTGATAATTTAATGCACAAAATAAAATAATGAGATAATATGATCAGTCAAAATAAAAAAAAAAAAACATGAAACATATGCCAATAACGTGGAACCTCAATTATCAAAACATCGGAACGATTCAAAAGGTTGGTTAACTTCATGTGCGCCAACTTCGAGGTGTGGTACCTTTGTATTTAACTTAATAATATTTGTCTTAATGTTATGAGTAACACACCAAACAGTTATTCTAAAGGTATTATCAGTAATATTTATGAAATTTTCTGAATAAATAATCTTTAATCTTAATCTTTTAATCTTTAATATTTATGAAATCATAAAAAAAAATAACAGATTATTTTGGCATGGTTTCTCTGAGACCTTAGTTTTTTGAAATATTTTATTGGAGTGAAGCTTCATTTATCCCATTATTATGTATTTTGCTTGTGACATCACTCCTACACGGCTGGACCGATCTATACCAAACGTTGCATGATGATAATAAGCCTCAAGAAACAGGTCGTGAAAGAGAGGTTTTTTCGAAAAAGTGTTACCATTAAATAAATAAAAATGCTTTCTTATTTAAAATTATGTCCTGAGCTTGTTCTGCCATTATGCGCATTGAGAAATAATTACCCTTAAAAGTGATCCATGTAAGTCTATGAGAAACTATTGTAAAAAAACTAGCATGCTCCCATAGAACTTTATTGTCAGCCTTTCACTTTGCCCGAATCAATGAAATCAAAAAGTTTCGATCATCTCAATATTATTTTTTAGCAGACCGTGTTTGATTTTGTCCCGCTCTACTTAAATTTTCTGCATGCGAAGCTTCAATGCCGCGGGCTGATTATGTATCTTTAGCGACCGCGATTGTGTCGCAAGTTGCAATATTGTCGCTGTCAAAAGTGTCAGATCGCATACAAATTTATGACATTGACAACGACAATCGTGCAATTTGCGACACAATTGTCACTCGCAAAAGATACATAATCAGGGGGCCGACCTACTTATTTAACATACGAATCATTTATATGTTACAGATGCAACACTGGTAACAAATAGCCGAGGACACAAACTAATTGTACTATCAGGCTACAAATATTGCAGACACGTCGATATAGGAAAAAAAACTAGATGGTTTTGCAGTACCCATCACAACAAGAAGTGTAAAGCAGTCATTTTCACTATCGGTTATGAAATTATTTCGATTAAAAATAACCATAATCATCCACCATTATTCTAACATGAGATCTGAGGTAGAAATCTAAGGCAAAAGATAAATATCGATTTTGTGGGTTTGCTCTGGATACAATAATACTGTGTTACATAATAAGTATTAACATACAATACATAAGAGTTATTGAGAAACATGTAGATGTTCTCATCAATTGGCATGCCATGACTTCTAGCAAGTCGTCAGTGCCCTAGTTTTGACACAAGCCAGCACGAAAATTTTCTACGGATCTCCTCGTTAAACAATCTATCGCATTGCTTTTTAAGAGACTGAGCATTTTTATAAGACCCATTGTAAAAAGGCATGTATTTCTGTAGTAAAAGAAATAAATGATTTGCTAAATTATTAATTTAATTTTGTACTTGGATATAAAATATAAGTTTAATATACCGATTGAAAGTAAATTATGTTTGTTTTATTTTTAAGCTTATTTTTTTAATGTTATGCTCCTATGTCGGTAAATATTACCTCTTGTGACCTTAGATTTATTATGCAACGTACGTATTTAGATTGGCAATACAAAGATAACAGCGGGCCATTCACCAAAGTACAACGGTCTTCCTACCTGAGTGTGTGTGCGTGACACTAGTATGGCAGATTTTATTTACTAGCCCTCTAGCCCTATTGAAATTGATAAAAATTCACGTATTTAATTTTAATAAGAAAAATTTTCTCGAAATTCTCGAAGCATTGTAATTATACAATTTTTTTACGTTATGTGCTGATTCGTCATAATACTTATTTTAAATGATATCATACTACACTTATCACTAATGAAACATTAAAAGTCTACATATAAATCTATGTCTTGTCCAAAAAAACTCTAAATCGAATAAATAAAAGTATTTATACTATTTTATTTTTACAGCAGCCTTCCTAACTAGATCAAAACGGGGTAGCGACCTAATATTACTATCCGGATACAAGTACAGTAAACATCGTCAAACCGGAAACAAAACTAGATGGCACTGCAGCTCACATCACAGTAGGAACTGTAAGGCTGCCTTGTATACTGTGAATAATGAAATTACACATACAGTAAATGACCATAATCATCAAAGGGTTTACTGACTAAAGAGAGTTAATGTTTAAATATAAAAAAAAATAGAATTGTTTTTGGTTTTCGTTGGCATTAATGATGTCAAGTGCGTAGTAATTTTTTCGTTATTTTATCATATTTTTCTTTATATTTATTTTTCTTTTGTTTCATATTTCATTGTTGTTTTCAGGTTTAAATGTTGTCCTTTATGGCATAAGTATTTTTTATTTTGATAAGTCTCTGTTATAATTCCTATTTGTTGTCCTGAATAAATTTCAATTTAAAAAAAAATATGGTTTTTTTTTCAATTTAACGATAACATAAAATATCACATGATTATCCTGCAATTACTAAATACAATCACAGGAAGACAATCACGAATACGTTTTACAGTTGAGCTAAATCTTAAATTATTTATCAATATTGAAGAAAGAAACGGGAAAGGGAATCGGAAATTATGATCTAAAACTAAACTATTACAAGCAACAAATATGATACTCTGAGATTTTACATGTTAAGTAAGGATCACATACAGCTGATATAGTCTAAACTATTAAAAACTTTCTGTATTTAAAAATTTATACAAACGCAATACTATATAGTATTCACAAAATATATTTGCGATTTGGAACAGCAATAGAAAGTATTACAAATATTACTAAAGAAATATCTTTTTGTCATGTAGTGCCGGCTTAGAATATCTACCCACTGGTGTCGTAAGAGGCGACTTTGGGTATAGGGCTTTTTTAAATGTTTTTTAAGCGATGCGGCTGAAGACCGATTTATTATGATCATATTTTCCACCCTATCAACTTCAAAAATGTGCCTTAGGAGATTCTAGCTCTGAAGTTCTGGCTACCCCTTTTCGGGATTTATAGCCGTGAGTATTTATGTAATATTCATATAATAAGAATTCATGTAATATACATAGTCTATTCCCATTCACTAAAAAGGTGACATATTTCAGGTGCGAGAATGATCAAGTCGCAATGCGGTAAAAACATGATATATTTATCAGGTCATAAATACTCGAAACATAGAGTTCAAGGATACAAAACTAGATGGTATTGTAGTACTCATCATAACAAACAATGTAAAGCAGTCCTTTACACCATCGGAGATGATATTATTTCCATAAAACATAATCATAACCATTAGCAACTGTAAGACTGTGTGTCAGACATTAACATAAGGAACAAGAGAAAAGAACGTAGAAATAATAAAAAAAACCTAAAAAGAATGTAAGCATAGGATGAGTAGTAACAATAACTCATAATACTTTTAATAAGATAAAAAAAAGTGTACAAATATAAACAAATAAATATAATAAATGCAACAAAATAAGTATATTTAATTATTTAATATACTTATTATGATATTTAAATAAACTTTTGTTTAATAATTTTAATTTTATTTACCTGATTGTACTTTATTTTAACTATCGGTTATGAATTTTTTTCTATCAAAAATAACCATAATCATCTGTTACCATTCTAATTCGATATCAAAATAGAAGATAAATACCAATCTTTGTCTAACTGGAGGAGCACGAGCGCTTTTTTTATCAATACCATATCGGATAGACTGAGATGACAGTATACAATACTCTATGAAAGTGCGAAAGAGATGGCTGTTTTATGCCACGCGTTATCTAATTACAAACTACACAGATAGGAGGCATTCCCCACTGACCAACTAATCCGTACAACTAGTTAGAACAACTATTTAGTTGGTCAGTGGGGAATAGTTTAGTTGGTCGGTTTTGAGTTGTACGGATTTAGTTGGTCGGTGGGGAATACCTCACAGATAGTACATAGAATTTAAAAACTACATAGATAGTAGGGAACTAAAAGTGTAACATATTTCAGATGCGAGATTGATAGTATCGCAGTGCGGTACTGATTTGATATATTTATCGGGTTACAAATATTCCAAGCATAGAGTACAAGGATACAAGACTAGATGGCGCTGTAGTACTCATCATAAAAAACAATGTAAAGCTGTCATTTACACCGTCGGAGTCGAAATTATTTCCATTAAAAATAATCATACCCATTAATAACTGTAACATTGTGTGTCAGCCATTAACATAGAGACTTAATTAAATAAAGAAGAAACGATGAATGACTATTTCCGTAAATTATTCAGTGCATTTCAACTGAATTAGCGAAGCAAATGTATGTATGAACAACAAAAGTCAGAGCAGTGAATCAACCAATCCGGGTGTAGGGACAGAGTATTTTGGCAAACTCGTTTTTGGGGATTTTTTTAAGCTGTTTTTGTACTGAACTACATTTGGTTTCCGCACTATTTAGTTAAATTCTTTATGGTCATTATCATAAGAAAAGAAAAGACCTTATAAATAAGTATATATATTTTATATTTTTAAATAAACAAATTAAAAATTTTATTTTTATTTACCAAATTTTTTGTACTTACTTTTAAAATAATATGTAATATTTCTCAAGTGTGTGTATCCTTTTGATGACAGTCTAGTACCTAAAATATACTAACTGTTTTGGAAGTCTATGATTGATATGTTTTACATGCCTAATTATTAAAATAATATATGAATTTGAGGCTACCTATTCCTATAAAAGTATACTATCCCCTTTAATTAAATGCTTCATGTCAATGCTGAAAACACAGTCGAGCGGCACTGGATGGATGAAACCTTAAAAAGAGGTTCTTGGTGCGCCTTTTTTGTGAGGAATAGAAAAATTTATATATTATTATTCATTATTAATATTCTATCGGTTGTGAAATAATTTCTATATGATATTATATATGATAAATAACCATAATCATCCACCATCGTTCTAATAGTCTATATAAAGGAACTAAAACTGTAACATATTTCAGATGCAAGAATGGTAGTGTCGCGAAGCGGTACTGATTTGATATATTTATCTGGTTATAAATATGCCAAGCAAAGAGTTCAAGGATACAAGACTAGATGGTATTGCAGTACTCATCATAGCAAACAATGTAAAGCAGTCCTTTACACCATCGGGGACGAAATTGTTTCCGTCAAACATAATCATAACCATTAGCAACTGTAAGACTATGCGCCAGTCATTACATTAACATAGAGAACTTAACTAAAAAGGGAAGAAACTAAGAGTATCTCTTTCCGTTTCAGATTCAGTACATTTCAACTGACTTAAGCGAAGCAAATGTATGTATTAACAACAAATGACAGAACAGTAAATCAACCATTCCGGGTGTAGGGACCACGTATTTTGACAATTAGTTTTTAGGGGAATTTTGGAAGTTATTTTGGACTCTTCTCTATGGCCATTGTAACAAGGAAAGAAGAGAAATGACCCTTGAAATTATATTTAGATTATATATTTTTAAATCAACAAATTAATAATTTTATTTTTATTTACCTAATTGTTTTAATATGACAGTCTAGTACTGCACCTTATACTGCCTGCTTTGGAAGTCTATGATTGATCTGTTTTACATGCCTAATACATAAAATATAAATCTTAGGCTGCCTATTCCTATACACACATACTCACACACACACACACACATACTCACGGCTAAAAATTCCTTAACGGGGTAGCCAGAGCTTTGGAATGAGAAATTCCTCAGCCACTTTTGGAAGTTGATTGGGGTAAAGATGGTACCAATAAATGTTTTCGGTGACGGGTCTCCAACCACATCGCCCAAAAATCACTTAAAAAGCCCCTACACCCTTAGTCGCCTCTTACGATCACCCACCTACATTCCTATCAAACTATATCATTCTCTATTATTAATTATTATGTTTAATGTCAATACTAAAAAACACAGTCGAACGGCACTCATGGATAATATCTTAAAAAGAGGTTCTTAGTTCGCTTTTTTGCGAGGAATAGAAAAAAATATGGATTATTATTTATTATAAATATTCTATCGGTTATGAATTAATTTCTATTAAAAATAACCATAATCATCCAAGATCTAAAGTAGATAAATAATAAATACCAATCTCTGTTTCTGATACAACTTAGGTAATAATTGCAAAAAAAAATACTTAGTGCATTAAAAGGAGCTAAAATTGTGATGTATTTCAGATTCAGATGCAAGATTGATAGTATCGCGGTGCGGTACTGATTTGATATATTTATCGGGTTATAAATATTCCAAGCATAGAGTCCAAGGACACAAAACTAGATGGCACTGCAGTAGTCACCACCACAAGAGATGCCATGCCGTCATTTTCACAATAGAAGACCAAATTATTTCTGTTAAAAGCATTCATAATCATCCTCCATTAGAGGGTTAAATAAGGAAAGATTAGATTTTGAAATTCGTTTGTCGGAAAACACCTTTTTAAATTATGAATAATGCTCTTCTAAGATTTGTTTGTAGCTTTTTTTGCGGATTTTTTGTGTATACTTATGATTATTTTATATGTTATTGAGTGTGTAATACATATTTTTTTTACAGACGATGCAACTATAATAATGTCAAAATATGGTAACAGCTTGCTATGTCTATCGGGTTTTACATACTCGAAGCACAGAGTTCGGGGAAGCAAAACTAGATGGCAGTGCAGCACTCGCAAGAAATGCAAAGCTGTCATTTTCACAGTTGAAGGCAAAATTATTTCCGTTAAAAGCATTCATAATCATCCTCCACAAAAGCGGCCAAGAGCGAGATGGACTCGCTAATGAAGGGTTCCGTAGCAGCACTAGCAGCAGGTAGGTAACATAGTAATATACAAGTTTAAAATGTTTATTTTAAAATGTTATTTACTTATCACTGATTTAATATAAGAAAACAATGGTTCACGTTTTATGCGGAAGGCCTGTTATATTAAAATTATTGTTATATATTTCAGTGAAATTAATAAATTAGGTAAGTAATTTGATTTATGACGTTCAAAAATAGAACTACTGGCTAGATCTCATTCAAACCAATTTTCGTTAGTAGTTTGTATAGTAATACACATCATATATTTTTTTCAGTTTTATCATGCCTAATTTTAGAAGTTACGGGGGGGGACACACATTTTACCACTTTGGAACAGTCTCTCGCGCAAACTATTCAGTTTTGAAAAAAATGATATAAGAGACCTCAACATCATTTTCAAATACCTTTTGATACATATCCCACACGTATAGGTTTGAGGAAAAAAAATATTTGAGTTTCTGTTCTATGTATGGGGAACCCTAAAAATTTTGGTTTTTTTTTTCAGATTTTATTTTAAAATCTTAATGCGGTTTACAGAATACATCTACGCACCAATTTTCAATAATGTAGTTCTTATAGTTTCGGAATAAACTGGCTGTGACATACGGACGGACGGACAGACAGACAGACATGACGAATCTATAAGGGTCCCGTTTTTGCCATTTGGCTACGGAACCCTAATAAGGGAGGATCCAAAAGGGAGGATCCACAAGGAAAGATTAGATTATAAAAATCTGTTTTTGAAACAACACTTTTTGATGTTATTAATAATGTACTTATAAGTTTTTTATGTACTATATATTTTTTTTGTGGACGATTTTTGTACACACATGATCATATTATAAATTATATATCATTATTCACAAAGACGTTCACTTACTAGAGTTTTTTTTACAGATGATGCTACTATAATAATGTCAAAATATGGTAACAGTTTAATATATTTGTCGGGTTATAAATACTCGAAGCACAGAGTTCGGGGGTACAAAACTAGATGGCAGTGCAGCACTCATCACCACAAGAAATGCAACGCAGTTATTTTCACAATTGAAGACAAAATAATATCAGTTAATACCAATCATACTCATCCGCCATCACAGGTTTAAAATAAGGAAACAAAATAAAATTATTTTTTCAAATTAAAATGCATTTTATTTGCTCTTTAGAATATGGTACATTTGATGACACAATTTAATATTTTTTTGTTTGCTGCCACTTCACTAATGACGTATTTTTTATTTTTTTTTGTTTCGCGTCTATAATGGTTTTATTTACAATTTTTGCAATAGCCATTAATATTCTTTACACTCTATATTTAAGTGAGCATCCATAATAATTAATGCATAAATAATAACTCAATTTAAAAAAAAATGTGAATATAAGAGATAACATATATTTTGAAATCATTTTATGGATATTAGTGCAAAACAAAAATGTTGTAAAAAAAACTATATACTTTGCAGTGCCTCTGTCTGAAAAAATGGCCTGATTTCTATTTTATTAAAAAAAACATTAAATCATTTATATAATGACTGTGAAATTTAGCAGAAAATACTTTTATATTTTTATAGTGTGTCGATTTAATATATTTATGATGTCGCATGTAACTTAATAATATAGATGACATCCTGTCATCAGTATGTAAAGGCTCACAATGAAAATCAGTTCAGATTTTGTACATTCACTGACATTAGACAAAAATACTGATTGTGTGCCTAATTTTGCATATTTTTTTACAACAGTTATATGATAGTATACTTGTCTCCTAAAGAATAATAATTCTTTATTTCTTAAAAAATAATTGTGATTGCAGGTGCAGTTATGGTCAAATCAAAATATGGTAATGACCTCATCGTTCTGGCTGGCTACAAGTTTTCTAAACACCGACAAAACGGTGTAAAAACAAGATGGTTCTGTAGCAGCCATCACAGTAAAAATTGTAGAGCAGCGATATTCACAGTTTGTGGTAAAATAGTTTGTATCAAAAATGAACATAATCATAAAGCATCAGCAATGTAAATAACGTCTTTTCTTTAACAATTGCGGAAGCTTTATAATTAGAAATTGAATAACCCTTTTTCTGGGTAACAAACGCGATAGCTCAGAGGAAAGCACCACTTATTGTGCAGACGATCAGGGTTCAAATCCCGGGAGTACACCAATTTGTCTGTTCTAAAGTCACATGTGCGACACATCACAATTTATCATGGTTTTTCACAGTGCGGGAAAAACATCGTGAGGAAACCCATATGGCTATGTTGTACTTCGTCATTTAACAATAACCAAATTGTTTTATGGTTGTCGCGGATCCAAATTAAATCAAATGAAATAAATTGGTTCAGATTATTATGAGCAATCTCCGTATAGAAATAAATGAATATTATGATGAATGATAAGGTAAGGTAAGTAGCATAATATTTTACTCTCTTTGTTCTTGAAGACTGTAGGAATAAAAAAATCTTTTAATAAATTTTTTGTCAGTTATTCAGGTCGACAACAATTTTTATCAAAAGTTGTACTTTTTAACTTGTGTTATTTGTAAACTTTGTAATATACACAACACAGTATATAATTTGATTTTTATTGAATAAAATATTAATTAACCTTTATATTTTTTTACAGATTTGAAGATAGTGAAGTCTCACTGCGGCACTGACTTGATAGTTCTGGCAGGTTACAAATATTCGAAACATTACAAAAAAGGCTTGAAAACGCGCTGGTATTGCAGCTCGCACCACGGCAAGCAATGCAAGGCTGTATTGTACTCCATCGAGGATGAGATTATCACCGTTTCTGATAAACATAACCATCCGCCTAATGCTGAACGAGGAATAAATGTGAAATTAATTGAGTTCTAGCTTGAAAACCTCTTTAATTTTAACTTACTTAAAACAAAGAGATATTACGTATTGCGTTTTATTTCTTGATTAAATAGTTTATTTTTAGATATATGCTCATTTGTGTATGGTAATGTCAGTAGAAGATGACCACGGAGATACCTAGATGAAATAGAGGACGTGTTCAAAAAGGCAGCCATCCCAAGTTTTAAGAATAAAACTAATGGTGTGTGTACGTATGTACGTACGTTTGTATACGTACGTATGTATGTTCTTTTCATATGGACAAGATCATGTAATAGTTGTACATCAACCAATATATGGATACCAAGTATTTCATTAAGATTTAAACAGAAAACGAATTGATTGGCGCGGCACCCTGATTACGTATCTTTTGCAACCACGATTGTGTCTGAGTTACAATATTGTCGCTGTCAAAACTGTCAAATTACATACAAATTTTGACATTGACAGCGGCAATCTTGCAACTTTCGACACAATCGACAGTCGCTAAAGATACATAAATTAGGGGGCCGGACGTAATACCACTAGATTTATGTTAAGCACAGATAATTCTCATTTAAAATATCTCTGGTATTCAGTGATTAACAGTAATGTATAATCTTATTTTCAGAGGTACAGATCGTGACATCCTGGTGCGGTACGAAACTGATAATTTTGTCAGGCTACAAGTATTCCAAACATCTGGAGAGAGGCCACAAAGTTCGGTGGCACTGCAGTACTCATAAAAACAAGAAGTGTAGAGCCAGCCTTTATACAGTTGGCAATTCTATCGTCAGCATGAGAAATGATCATAATCATTTACCTCCGTGTCTTAATCCTGTATTGTAACTACTATTATATACTACTTAAAATAATTGGTTTTATTTCTTAAAATGTATTTAAAGCCATACAGCTACAAAAAGAGAATCGTTTTATACCATAATATACATTCATTAACTACTTAGCTACGGATATATAAGAAGTTACTGAATCCATTATTATTGAATACAAAACATTGTTGAACTCCCCTAGATCTACTAGTAATTTTGAGTTTATAGAATTACCTATCTGAAATAAAAAAAGGCCGCGGAAAAATAATTGAAAATTTTTAATAAAAAATGCCAAATATTTTTAAAGATATGGAGTTCCCATTGTATAAACAGAAGTTATGAATGGTTCCTACTTTGATAACTACGAATCCTCCACACTCACAGCCCATATATGTCCCCACCAAGCGGCTCGAGCCTACCCTTTGGCCATGGTCCACCACGCTGGCCAATTGCGGGTTGGCAGATTAACGACTACTACCGTAATAGTAGCTGGGACCGACGGCTTAACGTGCCTCCAGTCCTCCTTAATTTATTGGTTATATTTTTCAAATCAACTATTTTGATAATTATTATAATGTAATATTATATAAATTATATAAATATGGTACAAGTTTTATTAACATTTTCTGTTTTCAGCTGTTATAAGCACTACTCGAGGCATCGAATTATTGTATCTGAATGGGTACACGTTTTCAAAACATATGAAGAGTGGGTACAAACTGCGATGGCACTGCAGCTCCCACAAGAAAAAATGCAAAGCTACTGTATTTACTTACGACAACAGAATTTTGTCCGTTAGATATGAGCACAATCATTTACCACCAAATAGTTTAAGATTTAAGTAATGAAATGAAAACTGTAAAATATAACCTTTTATTATTAAAGCATCGTTTGAATTTTAATAATATCCTATATTTTATTTTGATTGACAACTATTATATATTCCCATAAATATTAATTACGTACTAAAACTGTAAAAACATAACCTTTAATTATCAACAACAATATTTATCATTTGAACATTGATAATATCCTATATTTTGTTTTGATTGACAACTTAAAAACATTTTTTTATTTAAATAAATATTGAATATGTTATGTAATACAAGTTTAAAAACGTAACCTTTTATTATTAAAGGCAAAAGTCATCATTTGAACATTGATAATATGGCTTATTGCCCGTGGTCCCTCCGTACGGTCGGTCACTTTCTACAATATTATATACATAGCCATTGGGTAGCCAGAGCTTCAGAGCTTGATACTCTTCAGCCACGTTTGGAAGTTGATAGGGGACAAGATGGTAGAAATAAAGTATCGTTGGTGATGGGTCTCCAACGAATCGCTGAAAAACCACTTAAAAAGTCCAACACCCTAAGTCGTTTCTTACGACACCCGTGGGTAGAAAGGGGTCGTGACAGTCTAAGCCGGCACTACATGGTTATTATATATAAACATTTTCCTCCTCACCCAATACTCGCTGACTACAAATTCCAAAAAGGGGTACCTAGAACTTAAGGATTAGAAATTTCTCAGCTACTTTTGGAAGTAGAGTAGGAAAATGATTATAAAATAAAGGAGGGTTAGTAATGGGTCTCCAGCTAAATCGCCTCAAGATCACTTAAATAGGCTTACTAAAAGGTTATTAAAACCTCATGTTAAACCACCACATGTGTGGTTACTGTAGGATTTATTTATTCAACTTTTACAAATACGAAATATTTACAATGATAGCATAAAAATTAAATGATATCTTAATATGTATATTACATATATATTACAAACGAAAAATTTTGTGAAATTCATCGTTCTCGGTGTAGGGTAACGGGCCCAATATGCTAGCAGCATTTCCTCTTTGAATGGCCAAGCTGATGCGTTGGCCGAGGTAGCTGCCAGCTCTAGCATCACCACACACTTCCACAAGGCGGGCGGACAGTTCTTTAAAGAACAGCCGCGCCTCGTTGCCCCACGGGCCGAGAGTTTCAACGGCGAAAGGTATAAAATGATAGTCATTTGTTAAAACTGAGTATTTTCGGTGAGGAAAAACATCGTGAGAAAACCCACATGGCTAAGTTGTGCCTAGTCATATAGTAGTCCTATAGTATACGTAAAAAAACGGCGATAGGCCTGTCCCTTATCACGTGAGCACACTGTGGGTACCAAGCAAAATGTGGGTAGTACTCTATGTGGGTAGTATTAGTGCCTCTGCCAACCCCTTCGGTGATGTACGGCGTGAACATTTGAGTCTTTAAATCTTTTTTCATTCTACTGTTAATAAAAAGATGTTTTTTCAGAGGGACTCATATCTACCGAAATCAGTCATGGCCGTTTACACAGAGTTGTATATTTCCAAGGACACCGCTACTTATATAATAAGAGGTCTGCTTTCAACACTAGATGGCACTGCGCGCGTAGAGCTAAACACAACTGTAGAGCTTCGGTGTTGACCTCGGAAGATGGGAAGGTGATTGCTCCCCCGAGAGTGGAACATACCCATGATCCATAATTATTGGTTCACTTGGAAATTTCAATTAAATATGTGAAAAATATGGCTCGTGTTACTGTTTATGTCAAGGTCCTTTGTTTAAAATATGTTTGAAGAAACAAGACCGTGAGATATCATATATATGATGTGTATTATGAGGAAATCATCGTGAGAAAAACCACATGGCAAAGTTGTACTTTGTATAGTTGTATTAGTAATAATCCCCACATGGTGTTTTCATGAACAAAAAGACTTAAACTATCACATATTCTTAGGGAGGTAACGAACTCGGACAATACTACTTAGGCAACTAAGTTATAGAATACAGTTGTAAAAATTGTGAACTAATGTAGAGATTTTTATTTTGTTTTTAAGTTATATCTTGTGTATACCTTTAAGTTATGTCGTTTGCGTTATTACATGTTCATAAAATATGTTATTTAAAAAGGTTTTCTTTTATTTATTCTACACCCTCCTGAAACCCATTATTTTCATATTTAAATATACTTTTGTTATACTTACGGTCTATACAGTTTGTTCTTCAAATATAAAGCTAGATTTAATATGCCAAGAATAAAATATTGTTCGGAAATTATGTGTTTCATTAAACAACCTACATTACTATTTATTATACACGCTTCGTAGTTAACTCCATAGTTTTTGCATGAAATTCGTAACATTGCCACCTATACTCACAACACCATACAGTTGCAGATGCCAAAATGGTTGTCTCGAGTGTCGGTACAAAAATGATTGTGGCTGGAGGTTACAAGTTCACCAAGCATGTCTGCCACGGCTCGAAGACTAGATGGTACTGCAGTACTCACCGCAAGAAGGGATGCAAAGCCGTCATGTATACAGTTGACGACGCAGTCGTCGGGGCTAAGAACAACCACAACCACCAACCGCCATTCGTAGAAAAAGCTGTTCTACAGAAGAAACTCAAAATGATGCGAGACAATGTCTAAGCCGCAGTTTTTGATTATCGTATTTTTGTGTCTGTAGTGGTAGATTTTTGACGTATTATTCTAGGAGTTGTAGATGTGCGTGACATATTCATAAGTACGTCTGAGGTAAAAATCCGAATAGTTCTTCTTACATTTAAGTGGAAGTCACAATGTTATATTGGAGAATTTAATACTCAACCAGAGAAAACAAGGATAATATACAATATACATACTGATTCGATATTTTATTGTTTTAACAAGTGTGGTGTACTTATGAATGTGTTGCTTTAACTTTAAGCTTCATAGGTGTTAGCTTTTAAAAATAAAAAAATAAACTAGTGCGCCTTATAGCACATATAAGGAAAATAAGTATAGAAATCTTAATATCTTAAACGGTTTTATTTGTCGTGTAACAAGAGGCATCCTCTTAGAACGAATTAATAAATTTCTATTTGTTTTGTTACAAAATATTTTTACAAGATATTTTTTTAAAAGTGTTGTTCCGTTTAAATTCATCAAAACTCCATTCTAATCATTGTGCAAATTTTTTAATCTATCCGGATATTTAATCAATTGGATCTTTTAATTGACTTTATCAATCTCAGCACTATCTAGGATGAGCTGAATTAGCTGTATAAGAAATATGGACGTAAATACCTAAATCTTGTTTAGATTATTACATAAGTTCCTTAAAACAAGATGATTATTTCTAAAATGCGCTATTTTAGTTTTAATATCGCATTTCTATGTGTTTTAACGATAGTTGAGATAAGTTATCCTTAAATTTTGAAATGTAATTTCGCTTTCTTGGTATAATCGCTAGCTATTAATAGAAGTAAAAAAATAATTATTAATAAGAATATTAGTAAGAAAACAAAAACAAACCGGTAAAAACACTAAAAAACAGTAGTTTTGATGCAGTTTTAATATTATTGTTAGAAATAAATAAGAACATTTTAAGCTATTATAATACGCCTAGAATTCAGTCAGGTAATTAAGGTTAGAAAATTAAGGTTATCATGGTCGTTCCTTCAATATCCAGTTATTATGTCTTTTCGTCAAACCACATCATATGCCTTATGTTTTTATTTTATCTGAATTGTTTTCTTGTAACCCCGCCATTACTGTATTTTTTTATATACAATGATTCAATGCTTCGCTGAAAAAAAAAAGGCATATAAATCTAATCTTTATTTTTTAACTAGGTATTATACTATTTTATTGAAAGTTTATATCATGTCATCATTTATATGTTTAGAATTCATTTACTTTTTCAGCCTATTTTCATTTAAAGCTATCAGGTTTATTGTATTCCCTGTATTTTATTAGTAAGTAGGTATACTTTTAAGGTAAGCTTGAATTTAAATTAACAACAACTTTAGCTTAATATTAATAAATAATCCTTAAGTATGAATAATTGAAATGTATTGTAATGTTTAATGCTGCTAAAGTAATTTGATAGATGTGAAACGTTCATTATGATATTTAGCCGCTTTGTGTCTGTAATAGCTTAAGCTTAAAATAAATAAAACTAAAATAATGTTGTTTTATTTTGATATCCCTTTACAGAAAATCCACTTACACTGATGTATCTTTACTGTATATGCATATATTTTTTAAATATTATACGACTATATTGTTCATAGTAATCTCCCGTGAGATAAATGTATGTTTGAACTGTTTACTTCGGTCCAATGCTCTTGGATCTGTGATTTAATGTATAAATCATAAAAAACTACAATCATTATACAAATAACCAAAGGTTACATTTTTAGACGACGTGATAGCTCAATGGGTAGAACACCGGTTAACGTGCAAGCGACTAGTGTTCAAATCCCGGGTCAGGCTTACACCAATTTGTCTTTTCTAAAGACATATGTGTGGTTAATTTATCATGGTTGTTAACGGTGAGGGAAAACATCGTGAGGAAACCCACATGACTGAGTTGTACTTAGTCATGTGACAGTGTATTCGTACAAAACGGCGA
This sequence comes from Bedellia somnulentella, assembly GCA_963576735.1. Taxonomy (NCBI): domain Eukaryota; kingdom Metazoa; phylum Arthropoda; class Insecta; order Lepidoptera; family Bedelliidae; genus Bedellia; species Bedellia somnulentella. Next base: position 14,900,947 of record OY755181.1, read on the forward strand.
TAGGCCTGCCCCCTATCACGTGAGTACACTGTCCATGCAAAACGTGGGTACTCTGAACACCAGGTGACAAAGGGCTATAACGCACTAGCGGCCTGCCGCCATGCGGTATGCCGATGCGGCACGCCGCAGTATGTACGGTCAGCCGTAACGGCACGCCGTATTCCGGCTAACCGTATGTTCTTGGCTCACTGCGGTCTGCCGCAATCGTCAGTGCTTCTAGAAATATTGAACACGACGACGACGGACTGGCGGGCGGGACGCGGCGTTTGCGACTACCGCGCCGAGTGCGTGGTGGGGATGCGGCGCGCCGCATCATTCAACCGGCGCGGCTCGTCGCAGCTCTGGAACAACCGGAGCGGTTGACGGCTGGCCGCAAATCAGTGCGTCGTCATCGTGCGGTTTCATGTACTAATCGATGTGCGGCCTACCGCAACGGCACGCCGCATGGCGGCCAACCGCTAGTGCGTTATAGGCCAAAGTCACGTGATGTTCAGAAGTAGTAGTACCTCTGCCAACCCCTTCGGGGATATTATGCGTGAACGTTTATGTCATGTTATTATGTTACATTTTTATAAATGTTTATTTAATCGATCAAAGTCAGGTGACGTCTATGCAAACAAAAAACAAGTTGTTTGTAATAAAAAGTAAAAACTATAATAAATAAATACAAAGGTACTAAAAGTTTTAGCTAACCCAAATTGTATCCAACTAGACGGTGGACTATTAAACGGTAACTATTTCTTCTAGTTAAAAGAGGCGAAGGGCGAGGTAAGAGTAAAGCTTGTATTAATTTTCCACTCTACTTCCAACAGTGGATGAGGTATTGATAATTCTGAAGCTATAACTACCTTTACCACTACTTAATTCAGTATAAATCAATTAATTATTCTTTGTCATTTTTGCAGTTTTTTTTGTGCCCGAAAACATATTTAGTTTTTTTTCGGTTTAGTTGATTTTTGTGTGTATAAGAGTGTAACAAAAGGAGGTGACCAGCCACGAAGGATAAATTCTTCAAATAAACATTTTCTGTAAGATAGGTCATTATACCCTCTTGAAGAACTACAGGCCTATAACATTTCTGAGCCATGTATACGAACTGTTTTCTAGAGTCATCACCAATCGTCTGTCTCGTAGGTTTGACGACTTCCAGTCTGCCGGACAAGCCGGGTTCCAAAAAGGCTTGGGTCCCATAGATCACATTCACACCCTGCGCCATATTACACACAAGACCGGGGAGTATAATCTGCCATTGTGCCTAGGGCTCGAGGACAATGAAAAAGCCTTCGATTCGGTGAAACGATGGGCTATATTTAAAACTTTGCAGTGGTGCCATATTGACTACAGATATATCAAGGTGTTAAAGTGCTTTTATATAAACGCCACTTTGTCGGTCTGACAAGATTTAAGTAAAATGTGTGATTTATTCCAAAGCCCTTTTTTTAATTTTTTTATTCGTAGAGTCCATCATTAAAGCATTCACCCGAACTGACACGCAACCAGCTGAAGTTGAAACTGAATCTGGAGAACATCACAAATATGAGATCAGTGATAAGAAGAGAAAATGTTCAACATGCTACGAGCAGTTGAGGACAAAAATGAGTAGTAGAAATCCGACAACGAAGTTAAAAAAGTGAAAGGTTTTTGTGCTCAATGCAAAAAATGTTATTGCTTGCCATGTTATAATTTAAAACATTGATTTTTGTTTAATTTTTCATTGTGTTTTTTTGTTAAGGGATTTCAAACCTTGCATTTCTTTACTAAGAATTAAACATTATACTACTTATTACACTAAAGTTGCGTTTTATTTCTTTCAATACTTTAACGAAAACCAGAGAACACCTGCTGTCTATTATTTTTTCTTATCAGAAATGTTTTGTTGTTTAGTGATCACTGATGAAGAAATACAGCTGGTAGGTATTTGGTTTTTGCTTATTCCACATACAATTATATTATTACATCTGAACGTATACAAGCTAAGACAAAAATAACTTTTTACTTACACCATCTCGCTTTTTTGTCGTACCAATTTGAGAATGGTCTTTTTTATTATATATTTTTTTTAGTTAAGGGTAAACGATACTAAAATGGCGGGAATATCAAATGGGTGCTCGTTTTTTAATTTTGTAACTAAACTGTGCTTTCGAAATAGTAGGTACTTCAAGCTATTCGCGACAATAAAACAGTATTGCTCACAAATAAATAAGAATAATTCAGCCGTTTTCATAGCTATGCCCAAAAACAGAATTGTATTGCCCATTGGACAATTTTATTACATTTTGGGCATACACACCGAAAATGCTGAATTATTCTTATTTATTTCTAAACAATACTGAAGAAACATACATACATACATACATATTCTCACGCCGTTAGTTCCCATTGGGGTAGGCAGAAAATACTGTTTTATTGTCGCGAATAGCTTGAAGTATTGTTTTGAAAGCACAGTTTAGTTACAAAATAAAAAAAAACGAGCACCTATTTAAATTTCCCGCAATTTTAGTATCATTTCACCTTAAGGGCGCGTTCCCACCGTGTCGTGACGACAGATAATCGTGTAGTTTTAAGTGTCGTGGCTTATATGTTTAATTGGAGGTGTTCACATTTAGAACGACACAATTTACTGTCGTCTACGACAGTTTTTGCAGTGACGACACTTTGTCGTGACAGTGGGAACGGCAAGCACGACAGTCGTAAAACGATAAAAAATCGTGGACGGCAACTGTGTTTTCCCTTCCCTCTCGCACCCGCGCGCCCCTCGCGTCTGTACTCGGTTTGCTTTGTGCGTGTTAGAACTTGTCAGACTCCTGCGCATGGTGGACGTATAACAATGGCTAATAATATAACACCGGAAGTTTTAATTCCACTTGTGGAACAAAGGGCTGTCCTTTGGGACAAAACTTTAGACGTTTATAAAGACAAAGGTTTGAAATTAGCCGCGTGGAGAGAAATTTGTTGCGTTTTTAAACCTAATTTTGACAAGTTGGAGGAAAAGGAAAGAAAAGATTTCGGTAAGTTTCTGAAACTTTTTATTTATTATGATACGTGTGCTTTAATGTTTTGCCAAGGTACGGAGCCTATTTCAGATACAAAATAGTCGGAAAATTGTGAGCGCACTGCGTTTCCACCATTTCCGTTTGAACGCAGCTGTGTTGCAGGCATGTTTACCTGGGGCATAACGGTTGGGGTATTCTCCAAGTATATAGCGTCTTTTTTTATTAAAAAATTATGTAATACCGTACAAGCCTTTACAACTTCAATAGCTGTTTCTGCACATACATCCAATGGTCTATGCAAGATCCTCCATTTATTGGATAAGATACCAAAAGTGCATTCAACATATCTTCTCGCGCGGCTTAGACGGTAATTAAATATCTTTTTCTTATTGTCTAAATGAGTACCGCCATAAGGTCGCAATAAATTTTGTGACAATGTAAAGGCTTCGTCTCCAACAAATACATATGGTATTTCTTCTAGCATATTTTCGTGCAATGGCGTGGGTCTTGGTATATTTAAAGTACCATCATTTAATTTCTTCCAAAAATTGGATTGTTTTAGGATAGATGAATCACACTCTTTTCCGTATGAACCAATACTTACGTAAATGAAGCGGTATTCTGAATCAACAATTGCAAATAAAATAAAAGAAAAATAATCCTTATAGTTAAAAAACATAGAACCACTATTTATTGGCTTTGTAATCCTTATGTGCTTGCCGTCCAGCGCACCGAGGCAATGAGGAAAATTTGCTTTCGTTTTAAAAGCTTCAGCGACCGTTTTCCATTCTTCTTCGGTATTGGGCAACTTTAAATATTCTGCACTTAATACGCTCCAAATAACAGAACACGTTTCTTTGATTATTTTGCTGATGGTTGACATTCCCACTCTAAAATTATAATGCAGTTGTTTAAACGAACATCCCGACGCCAAATATCTGTAAATAAATACAACAGCTATTATAATACGCTTATATTCGAGGACCAATGCCCTAACATTATAATTATGTATAAACATATAATCAGTCTAATAGGTAGTCCCTTACTTGTTCACGGAAACATCCGGGGATACTAATGGAAAAACTCGATCTTATTATAGTTTTTTAAACTCTGAAAAACGTGCAGATTTTTGCGTGAACAATAATTTGACTACGTATTAGACTGATTATATGTTAATACATATAATGTTAAATCTATACACAAACAAATTTTAATTTTAAGTCTATTTTACTTTTACAGCTACACACATATCTACAAAGTGGACACATATTCGAGATGCATTTATGAGATCCCTGAAAAATGAAAAAGAAAAAAAGCGATCTGGTGCAGGCACAAAAACAACTAGGCCGTATGTTTATAAGAATCAGCTGTCTTTTTTATTAAAAGTTACTGAGCCCCGTATGACCTCTGATTCATCTAAGGAGCCTAATAATTCTATCTCTGATACATTAAGTGATGCAGCACCTTCTACTCAAAAGAAAACTAAGACTGACACATTAGATGATAAAATGTCACAATTTCTTGATTATAAATTAAATAATCAAGAACACCCACATGTGTCCTTTATTAAAGGAATTTTACCATCTTTGGCATCATTCGACAATGATGACAATTTTGAATTCCAAACGGGTATTATGCAACTGATCCAAAAAATTAAAAAGAAACGCCTTCGTAATAATTTATATGATACTTATGCAAACTATGGTGACTATCAAAACCATTCATCACAACCGACAGGATATTTTACACAAGATCCAGGTGCATCAACTTCGACTAGCAATCAAGTTATGGAACCGGCTGCATCACCAAATTCAGTCTATACTAATTTGTCTGATAACACACAAGATTCTTTTAATTTTGACAATATATAATTTAAAGATGTCTTTACTTATAAAACGTGTAACTCTAAAATAAATATCTAAATAAATAAATGTATACATTAATAAAGAATTTTCATTTTATTTACTTACCTTAAAGTTATCACTAGTCTTTCTTCGGCACTTATACAATTTCTGAAATATGTGTTTTCTCTTCTAAGATTGTCTGCAAGTCGTGCCAGTAGGCTATCAAAGGTGGAGACAGTCATTCTTAAATACTCATAAAACTTTCCATCATCACTTTTTAATTCTTCTATATAACTCTGACATAATCCTAATGGAATTCTTTTCATTAACATTGGATGTACCCAGTACTTTCTTTTCCTTGCTTGCTTCATTTTCCTTCTTTTCAAAAAGTAATACATTATTAAAATTTCATCTTCGTCCATTGAACTCAGGAGAGTAAACGCACTAGTGATCACCAAGCGAACGCAGAGGCGACTAGATTTGTAGCTTGCTGATGATGTGTAAACGACAAAGCGACTGCCGGGAAACGATAAAATGTCGTCGCGTTCCAATGGGAACAGCTAGATACGACAGTCGCTAAATGATAAAAAATGTTTACGACAAACAATCGTTATAATGGGAACAGGTGGAGACGACAGTCGTCGAACGATAAATTAGTCGTCGATAATTAGGTGGGAACGCGCCCTAAGGCACTAATCATTATTTGAATTTTGAAAGTGAGAATGTCAAGATTTTGACGTCTTTGGCAGGTATTGTATGCACACTGAGCATACTTAACTAAAACATATTAATTAATAAAACTATTTTCCCTATTGTTATAATTATATTATTTAGTATTTTCATTAATTTTCTAAATAAAATTCCAACTAACAATTATATTTTTGAATTTTTATAAAATCTGAAAAACCGCTGTGGACCAATATTATTTATTGTTATTTTTTTATTTATCGAAGTAGTCACAATAGCACAAACAAATAAAAAATAACAAAATACACACATTTGCACAATAGCAAAGACTATTCATAATAAGCCGTCCTTTATGGCCACGTTTCAGATGATATCGCTTACCATCAGTTAAATTTCCTATGCATAATGTAGGAAAAATAACCGATGGTAGGCGAAAACGGATCGTTTTATTCGATCGTTTGGTTTTAATATATCCGTTTTCGCTTACCACTGGTTAAATTTCGTACAATTATGTAAATTTCCTACATAAATGGAGGAAATTCAACCGATGGTAAGTGAAAACGGATAATTTTATTCGATCGTTTTGTTTTAATATAATCTGCATTGCTGAAACTGACAATTTAAATGTATTTTTACTATAATGACGTTCATTAAGACACTTGTAAAAATGCTATAATGAATAAAAACATTTGAATCTTGAATCTATCCGTTTCTATCTACCTATCCAGTAAGCGTGCCATTGGTTAAATTTCGTACATTTATGTAAATTTCCTATTCAACCTATGGTAAGTGAAAACGCATCATTTTGTGGATATGGAAACGTGGCGTCTGCATTATCGAAACACAATTCACCTATTTACACTTCGCCTATGACAACACATCTGACATACAGTTGAAACAAACTTCAAATGATCGGCCGTTTTGCCCATGATTATTAAGATATTTTATTTTTCTTTTTAGTTTAGGTCAACTGCATGTTAAATAAAACGACGGCGTGGCGTAAGGCGTGGTAAACCCGTTAAAGTTAAAGAGAACCAACAGAAACGTTCTGATGTACGAGATGGAATTATTTATCGACTCCAAATGTCGATACTACTCATTCACGTCACTAAAATTTCATCGATATGTTTACGTTCAGTGCGTTACGGGGTTGAATAAGCCCCGTGAAAATTCACTTTCAGTGCGGGACGGGGTAGAAAAAGCCCCGTAATCTTTAAAAGTTTCTCACTTCGTCATCTTTCATCAAAATCAGGGGCGAAAAGAGCAAATTATAGGGAATTTATCTGTCTATCATTAGGTAAAAAAAAACAAAACGATTTGAAGAACTTATAAAATTTCAGCCAAATTAAGTGACTCAGGTATACAGGGCACTATCAACCCTGTAACGCACCAACGGAAAGTCACGCTCGGGGCTTCATACACCCCGTAACGCACTGAAAGCCCGGTACTGGTTTTGAGCATAAATAAAAGGCGGGAAATCTATAATTTAACATTTCTCTTTTGGACTCGGTCTAAAAATCGGTCTACTAAGCATTTATAACATTTGCAGCAATAATAACTACATCAAAACGAGGAGCCCGTACGATATACTACCAAGGATACAGATTTATAAAACATCACGACTCTGGAATCAAAACGAGGTGGTACTGTACAAATCGCACGAAATCTTGCAGAGCGGCACTTTTCACGATAGGGGATGAAATTGTTAAAACCAAAAGTGATCATAATCACGAACCAGTTAACTGTACCTGTAATGCGATAAATTGTCCTCTTTGCATTTCTTAACTTGAATAGTTTTGTATTTATATCAAATAAATAAAATATGTTTAGATCTTTTCTTTCATTTTCGGCCCAGTTGTTTTTTTGTGTAATTCATATACAGAGTGTAACAAAAAGGGGTAACAACACTATAAGGATAAAGGATTAAACAGATACCAAAGTTTTCACTTTTTGAATAAACATTTGTAATTGAACTTTATTGTTGAAATGTAATAAAGTGTTATTCCATATAAATTCTAAAATTATTTCATTGCCGCATTCATCACAAATTTTCCCTCTTTGAAATCAGTCAAAAGATCTGTTCTGTCTGAATAAATATCTTAGCATTATGTTTGTGTAAAGTAAAATAGCCCAACCACATCACTAATACAGTATAAACTTTCAGATCGACCAATTTTCTGGACATCTTCTACTGGAGCGCGTCTCATGAAGTTCCGAGGTTACACGTATGGCCGCCATTCCGTTTGCTCTAACAAGGTCAAATGGCTGTGCAGCGAAAGCAGAAATACTCAGTGCCATTCTACCGTAGTTACTATTGGGCGGCAAATTATTGTGCCCGGCGATAAACATTGTCATCATCCCAGCTAAATTTTATGCCAATCGACGTATAGTTTTGCATTATGCTAAGTTCAGTTGTTATTCTTATTTTAATGTACGAACGTAATAGGGAAAAAAGTTTGGTCCAACCAGAATCTGGAAATATCGTTTTTGGGTGAATTTGATAAATTTTTAATACCTTAGTTTCAAAGTTCGATTGCAATTAATAGAGGAGTAAATGACACAAAATTCACTTGTGCCAGAAAATTAATATGCCGCTTTGCATTACAAGCATTCAATAACATAACTTAATTTGTCATAAAACTCGATTTAGGCCATTCAAGTACAGAACGACAAATGGTTGTTGTTAATTGTGTTAGTTATTACAATGAGTTAAACAAACGTTATTTACTGCTTCTAAGTTGAATCCATCCAGTAGTTAACCAATTTGTAAATAAACTTAGATTATAATGTGTATATAAAAAATAGGTTTAAATAATCACGACTAAAAATATTGGTCGATTAATAGTCAGGACATATTCTCACTGAATGTAAACAGATTGATGAATCTAATCAAATGTGTAAAAAATAATGCTTAGTGCATGAGTAAGCATAAAAAAATTACTGCAATGATTGAGCTTGGAGTCACGAAAATATAATTATGGAATAAGTTGACACACGTGATTAGAAATGTGTTTTATGGTTTTGCGAACTCTCAAATTTGTTAAATTCAATAAGATTTGAGCAGACCAGTAGACAATCACGAGCGCTATTTTATCGACACGATAATGGTTAGAATGAGATGGCAGTATACGATACTCAATAAGTGCGTAAGAGATGGCTGCTTTATCGCACGCGATAACTAGTTTAAACACCGCTCGTGCTTGCTCTTCTGGTTGTCTTCGTTACATGCATGCACATACATGTCTTTCCTCATACTTTTTCTAAATTTGAACTATTTCGTCTTTTTTTTTTTTTTCTTATCTTTGGCATCCACTGTAATTTCGTCTTTATATTGCTTTTTCATGAAACTAAGTTATCTCACGATCTTCTGGTAAAAGAATAGTAAAAATGACATTATAATGTGGCGAATTTAATTACTTTGGCTTAATCACAGCTTATAAATGTTTTCTTTCCATAAAATAAACAATTCAGGAAACTTTACATGTCCCATAAATTATATAAATATGACTTGTTGAATAAATGTGTCAACTAAATACGAAATAGAAGAGATCAGAAACCTTAAAAAGTATATGATTTTCAATCGAACAATTCTATGAAAATGCTAATTTAATAACATTCGAGTTCTTTTTGCTTGTTATAGTAAAGAAGTATGTAAATCAACGATTGCGTAGCAAATAAAAATGGCACTGAATTTAGATCATTGATAAAAGTTCAATTCTGTGTTTGTTTGCTAAAGTTGTAAAATACTTGGTGTTGTTGGATTATTGTTTTAATATTGATAACCCGAATTTATAGTTTTCTTTGAATAATTATTATTTAGTATATGAACAATAAAGTCAGTTCCTATGATGATTTAACTGTTTTTTTATTTCAAACTTTTTTAATGTTTATTTTTTTGAGTATAACGGTCCTAATGAATCCACTTTTTTAGTTAAGATGCCATACAATCTGTTATTTAATTGTCAAATTGCCGCTGATCAGATAAGATACTGTGATTAAATTTGGGCGCTATGTGCTACAACTAAATAATACGTAAGTATAATAGTTTCAGAATCAAGTATTCCTAAGCCACTATTGGCAGTTCAATAGAAAAAGTATAGTAAAATGTAGGATGGTCGGTGAAATCGTTCAACCACCATTTAATAAGCCATAATTTTTATGAATGAAACGGGTTATAGTTATTCTCAGCAGATACAGCTAACATAATAAATGATAGAGTGATTGTTACCTTCTGTTCAATCAGCGAGAGTGTCAGTTAGTAGGAGAATGTGATGATCCTAGTAGGGTACCACCACTTACACCGTATATATCAAATATAATTTGAATGTTTTTGTTCATGAAAACCTCATGTGGGGATTATTACTAATAAATAAAGAATAAATAAAGAAAAATTTCGACACAAATTTACAAATTCGGAAGGAAGAAGGGGAAAAAATAAATTCGGAGGTAGGGAACGCAAACACTACTTAAAAAAGTGTAAAAGAAACAAAGGATTGAGGAATTTCGCGCTGGCAGCCATGGACACGGTAGCTCAATTGGCAGAGCGACGGGGGCGTATACCCGAGGTCGCGGGTTCGATTCCCGCCTGTGTCGAAATTTTTCTTTCCTTTATTTATTCTTTATATATCAATTTTTTTTTTGAGAATTAACTTATTATAAAATAGAATAGGATAGGAAAAAAACATAGCAATAAAAACATTTAATACAAAATAAAAGGACATTTGGCATTTTATTATTCGAAAATTAAGATGATGCTTTAAAGAGTACATAATGCCTTCAGCTACCAATGACATACCTGTATAAGCAATGAGAATCTATAATACATTATTATACGATATGGTAAACTCGTGCATACGACTAATATTATTTAATTTTTACAGAAGAAGCTGTATATATATTCGATAGAAAAGGCCATCCGTATATGGTTTGGAACGGTTTTAAATACAATTTCCATCGCAAATGTTCCTCGGACGGGCTAAAGCAGAGGTGGCGATGTATAAAGGAGAAAGAAAAATGCAAAAGTGCATTGTACACTTACGAGAATTCGCTTGTTAGAATCGTTGGTAACCATAATCATGAACGGCCCTAATAAACAACTCATACACGTGGTTAGCTACATAGAGACTGTGATTTGAAAACTGTGTTCATAAGCTGTGTTCAGGAGCTCACCTGACCGTCAGTCCTGACCGTGAGAGGGTCAACTCTTCACATCGAGAACAATAATAGGCATACTTATATTTTCTACCCCATATAAAAATTTATTTTTGTCTCGCTCACACGATCGAATATTTGTATTTTGACATTTCGTACGAACGATACGATATTCGTCGAATCCAACTATACCTCCGTAGTTGTCGTTGGTTCCATCGAATAGAAAGCGCCAATATTTATATAGTTCTATACATATCAAAATGTCAAACTCCGAATATTCGATCGTGCGAGGGAGAAAGAAATAAATCTTAATATGGGTAGAAGAGATAAGTATGCTAATTATCGTTCTCGGCGTGAAGAGTAGACCTTCAGCACGTACGATACATTGTACTGCTGTGCGTACGGAATAGTCAGGACGCGTCTGAACGCTCTTTAAAATTTCCTTTTGAATAAGATTATAGCTACGGACGACTGACGGTCAGGTTAGCTCTGACATACATACATACATACATATACTCACGGCTATAAATCCCTAGAAGGGGTAGCCAGAGCTAAGGAATGAGAAATTCCTCAGCCACTTTTGGAAGTTGCGTGGGAAAAAGATGGTGAAATAAAGGTTGTTGGTGATGGGTCTCCAACCGCATCGCCCAAAAATCCCTCAAAAGCCCCGATACCGTTAGTCGCCTCTTACGTACACCCACCGGAACAAATGGGGTAGTGCTATTCTAAGCCGCGCTACACAGCAAAGTTAGCTCTGAATAAAGCCTTAAAGCGGACACTCCGAAAATTACTTAGCATGGTGAGACCTCTTAGGTTTTAAAGTATTTCATCCGCTTTCGCCTAATGATATCAGTTACTAAGATATATTTAAGCCTTCACTTCTATTAATGTCGATTGATTGTCAATTATGTGATATGCGCTACTTAAGTTATACATCTTAAATTTGTAAGAATATCGTGGTTACATTTTTAGATAGATCTATCTATATTTATATGATTAAAAGATTTATATAAATATTATTCTCCGTCATGTAATAAATACATTAAATGTTGCCAGACAATCATTGGGAAGGTGTATTTATATTACATCTAAATATAAATATCAAGTTTATTGTTTTATTCCAATTAATTCTTATTGTAAGTGATTTTACTCGTTTTGATGAAGTTGGAAGTTTTATTTTATAAGCTAGACATGTTGTTTGAATAAATATATTTGGTTACACTATAGTCGTTTTCTTAAGTATATTTTTCAACTAAATATATTATAAACTATCTATATATAATAACTAATCATATATTTATGTTATAATTATATGATTATGGGCTTTTAATGAATGAACCTGTTTCTTAAATTAGATAAACAAATTTGTAAATTGTTGATAAGGTGGTATAATGAGGTCATATGGTAAGGAGAGGTTACTATTACTGGTATGCACTTATGGTATATGGATATAAAGTATATGTTTTCTTGTGGTAAAAAATATCAAGATGCCAGCTTGGTGAAATTAACTCTAAATTAAACGCTCACGCCGTATATCCCCGAAGGGGTTGGCAGAGGTACCTAATACTTCTGAACATCACGTGACATTGGCATCTGGTGTTCAGAGTACCCACGTTTTGATTGGACCGTGATAGGTGGCAGGCCTATCGCCGTTTTGTACGAATACACTGTCACATGACTAAGTAGGTTTAACTCAGCCATATGGGTTTCCTCACGATGTTTTTCCTCACCGTTAACAACCATGATAGAGTAACCACAAATGTTTATGGTGATGGATTTCTAACCGTAGCGCCTAAAAATCACTTAAAAAACCCTAATACCCTTAGCCGCCTCTTACGAACACCACTGGAAGAAATAGGGTAATTTTAAATCTTTTTGTTCATGCAAACCTCATGTGGGGATTATTACTAATAAATAAAGAATAAATAAAGGAAAGAAAAATTTCGACACAGGCGGGAATCGAACCCGCGACCTCGGGTATACGCCCCGACGCTCTGTCAACTGAGCCACCGTGTCAATTGGCTGCCAGTGCGAAATTCTTCTATCCTTTATTTCTTTTACACGTTTAAGTAGTGTTTGCGTTTCCTACCTCCGAATTTTAACTAATTCGGAAGGCCACTTGTCTACCTTTTCAGATAGAATGCAAATGTTGAAAAACGCCTAACTATCACATAATTTTAAATCTTTTTGTTCATGAAAACCTCATTTGAGGATTATTACTAATAAATAAAGAATAAATAAAGGAAAGAAAAATTTTGACACAGGCGGGAATCGAACCCGCGACCTCGGGTATACGCCCCGACGACGCTCTGCCAACTGAGCCACCGTGTCAATTGGCTGCCAGTGCGAAATTCTTCTATCCTTTAGTTCTTTTACACGTTTAAGTAGTGTTTGCGTTTCCTACCTCCAAATTTTAACTAATTCGGAAGGCCACTTGTCTACCTTTTCAGATAGAATGCAAATGTTGAAAAACGCCTAACTATCACATAATTTTAAATCTTTTTGTTCATGAAAACCTCATTTGAGGATTATTACTAATAAATAAAGAATAAATAAAGGAAAGAAAAATTTTGACACAGGCGGGAATCGAACCCGCGACCTCGGGTATACGCCCCGACGACGCTCTGCCAACTGAGCCACCGTGTCAATTGGCTGCCAGTGCGAAATTCTTCTATCCTTTAGTTCTTTTACACGTTTAAGTAGTGTTTGCGTTTCCTACCTCCAAATTTTAACTAATTCGGAAGGCCACTTAAGAAATGGGGTAGTGCTATTCTAAGCCGACACTACACAGCTTTATGTTCAAGTTATTGAGTAAAAACGCCGATCCAAATTACGCTATTATAGATTTAAAAAGGTGGCTCAATTGGTTAAGAATTATGTTTTTCATGTACCTTTTTTAGTTCCGATAGTGTTCTGTATAACGAATATTATTTTCTTAATTTATTTCGTTTTAAAAGTTCAACCTATTATATTGCAAATTTATTAAAGACTTAAAAAAGAGAGCAGAGAGAATAAGTAAAATCAATGCAATGTTTAATTACGTATTCATGTGCAAACAAAAAGTTAAAGATAATGTTACTGTGTAGTAATGGCTTAGAATTTCACAAACAAAGTTTTCCCGCTGATGGCTTAAAATTCCACTGGTTTGAGTCTGGGAAAAATGATCAAATTGAAACTAAAGCCTGAAGCCTACCTTGTCTAAGCAGTACCACATAGAACGCAAAGTTTTTTTTTATTATTTACAGAAGCAATCATATTTGAAGCTAACAGACGGTCTTACATGATTTTAGATGGTTGAAAGTACAGCGTGCACCGTCAAAATTACAAAAGGAGTATAAAAAAAAGATGGCGCTGTATTAAACAAAGACTAAAATGTACGGCAGCAGTCTCACGGCGAAACTATTATAGCTGCTGTAGGAGCACATAATCATGACAGACCTTCAGATTTACGTTATAAGAAATGACTACTTCATTATTTTGATACTATATGGTCCCTATTTAAGTCGACCCAGTAAAAACCAAACTTAAAGATTAAAGAAAATGTGCTCAATAAGACAGGTGTCTAAAATATGAAGAATGAAAGAGCATGTATGAAAAGATTGATGGATGTGAACGAAACTAGAGAGATTTGCCAGGATCGTACAAAGTGGCGATCGATAGTCTTTGCCTACTCCAATGGAAACTAACGGCGGCGTGAGAATATGTATATATGCATGTTAGAGATTATAAGCATTATAACCTATTAAAAAAAAATACTTTTTGTAGTACTCTACAGAACTCAGTACTTTTATATACACATACCTCTTTATGCAAAAACTTAGTACACGTCGTTTCGAGTAATAAAAGAAATATAAGTACCAAAAATAAATATTTATTTTAATTAAAATAATAGTCATAAATAAAAGATGTTATTAAAGGAAAGAAAAATTTCGACACTGGCGGGGTTCGAACCCGCGACCTTCGGGTATACGCCCCCGTCGCTCTGCCAACTGAGCTACAGTGTCAGTTTATATGCATGTATATATAATTATCGCCAGTGTCGAAATTTTTCTTTCCTTTAATAACATCTTTTATTTATGAGTAATAATCCCCACATGAGGAATTCATGTCAAAAAACATTAAATTAAAATAATAGTGTTTCTAAGGGAAAAAAATAGTCATTTGGACAATAATTTATAGTTAGATAATGAAAATGTTTTTCCGAGTTATGTTTCTGAGTTATTTAAAAAAATGTTCTTCTGTATGTTTTAATTTATAAGTGTTCTCCTACATCTGGGAAACTTTCGTCATAATATTTGGATGAATATGTATATAGATACACACATGAAGATAATATTGTTACCTTCAAGTGATTACCCTGAAGTTCTTCCATAGCTTTATTATTAAATTTTCTTTGTTAGTCACTTTAGTAACTATAGAACTGGAGTGTGTTATAGTTCTGTAGGTGATAGATAGTTTTTAATAAATCAGTTTCTTTAACAATTAATCATAGATAATTTAACTTAATAGAATGGAAACGAAACGTAGTTCAGTACAAAATTGCTTAAAAAATCCGCTAAAAACTAGTTGTCAGAAAAAGTTGTTTCTACATCATTATTGGTTGACAAAAAAAAAGTACTTTCCTTTTTAACCATCGATCGCCACTTTGTACATTCCTGGCAAACCTTTCGAGCTTCGTATACACTCATCAATATCTGTCCTAATGATCTGTACCTATATAAAAACATTGTATTTGCATGCAATAAATTGTTCAAATGAAATATCTTCATACAAGCTCACTTCGGATGTCTGCTTTATAAGCATATTTACTATGTGATTGAAATGTGTCCTGTGGTCGTCCTCTACTAATATTTCTATTCACAAATATAGTAAATGAAACTGTATGGAAATAATTATACTACGTATTTGAGAAGATATGTTATAAATGGAATAACTAGTATTCCTCGGGTTAATCAAACTTATGAGCCGAATTTGATTAAATTTTCGGTTGTCTTCACTACTATACAGGTAATATTTAAACATACAATATTTTATATAATATTGACAACTGTAAATAAAACCATATCATTTTACAGAAAAGAAGCTGCTGAAAATGGAATCAACCCTTCAAACCAAACTTCAAGATAAAGATGAAGATTACCAAAACAGTTTACTACAGTTATTATGAAACTTTCCGTGCAAAGACTACAATGGATGTTACCATTAAATTAACATCACTTTTATATAATCATAATACAATTTAAGTTGGTATGCCAGAACACGTTACAAAGATTACCGTAGCAAGTGAACCAGCCCAGCTAGCACGAGCTAGCTTTTAACTAGATAACGCGAGGTATAAAACAGCCATCTCTTTCGCACTTACATTGTATCGTATATTTTCATCTCATTCTAACCAACAGACTATCGATAAAATAACGCTCGTGCTAGGCCGCCTGTAGTGTGAAAAGTTAACTTTGTCTTACTCAGCTTATCACACTACATTTTCTACTGTTCCCTTTGTACCATGCCATGTGTGAAAGTGGACTTCAGACAATACTACCTCCCGGGAGACTTTCACAAAAACCACTTTTCTGGCTTCATCATTCATCATCATCATCGGTCTTTCACTATCTTAATCAAGGAAAATGTTCAATGAAAATTATATTTAATTATTTACTTGGTTTTGTAAAATTGTTCTGTCAATTGCGCTGAGATTGCATGTGCTGTTTAATGCAGTTGCAATTCTCTGTGTTCGTAATTTAGGTTACTTAATTTTATATATTGAAATATTGTTGAATTGAAACTGTTGTTAAGATAGTTCGATAAATGTTATCAGGGATATGATATTGTATGATAGCGTATTATTAGTACCTAACCTTTAACATAATAACGTTATCTAGCTATTTCTAACTATAATTTTATATGAAAATAATGTGATGATAAAGGTAAATAATTTGTTTTCAGGGAGGCGGAGCCACCAACCTAGAACGACTTTTTAAAGTAAGTATAACATTAAAGCTTGGAAAGTTTACCTTTCTAAATTGAAATAACTATTATAGCCTTATGGTTGACAAAAATGTAGATACTCGTAAAGTTCATTCATATACCATAAAAATTGTAGAAAACAATTTTTCTATAACCAATTAATAAAGGAACGCACGATTAAATACTATTGGGAAAGAGAATGTGCGCTATGATAAAACAAAGTAAAGCGTACGCTCTTAAAAAGTACGATGTCTAATATTTGGAAATAAACATACATACATACACTTACGGCCATGAATCCCCTGAAGGGGTAGCCAGAGCTAGGGAATAAGAAATTCCGCAGCCACTTTTGGAAGTTGTTTGGAAATAAAGTGCTGAAATATCAAATAATGGGACTCGTGGTTTTTATTTGTCACATTAAGAATAATTAATAAAGAAGCCTGAAATTGTACCTGCCTTACTGTGTAGTGTCGGCTACGAATAGCACTACCCCATTTCTTCCAGTGGGTGTACGTAAGAGGCGACTAACGGTATTGGAGCTTTTGAAGGGATATTTTGGGCGATGCGGTTGGAGAACCATCACCAACAACCTTTATTTTACCATCTTTTCCCCACGCAACTTCCAAAAGTGGCTGAGAAATTTCTAGCACCTTAGCTCTGGCAACCCCTTCTAGGGATTTATAGCCGTGAGTATATGTATGTATGTAAATTGTTACATTACGGGGGGAAACATGCGTGCATTTTAACGCAATAGAGAGGAATTTTAATGCAATAGCTGTGCAGTATCTGCTTGGAATAGCACTACCCCATTTGTTCTCGTTATCTTTTTTGGGCGGTGCTGTTGGATACCGATCACTAACAACCACTAACCTTTATTTCACCATCTTTTCCCCACGCAACATCCAAAGGTGGCTGAGAAATTTGTAATTCCCTTGTTCTGGCTACCCCTTCAAGGGATTTATAGCCGTAAGTATATGTATGTATGTATTGAGGAAGCTATAAAGATGAGCCTAGTAAACCTATTAAAGTAACACTCCCCACGTTTTGTGGGTGATAAAAGAAACTCAACGTTAAAGCCGTACAAGGGAGGGGATGGCAGAGGCACTAATACTTCTGAACATCACGCGACATTTGGGTCACCTCGTATTCAGAAAACACAAGTTTTTATTGAACATCACCATGTTTTAAATGGTAGATATCTTGAAAAATTAACAACACATATAACTTTAGAAAAGGCACTTGGGTATCATACATACATACATATACTCACGGCTATAAATCCCTAAAAGGGGTAGCCAGAGCTGAGAAATTAGAAATTTCTCAACCACTTTTGGAAGTTGAGTGGGGAAAAGATGGTAGAATAAAGGTTGTTGGTGATGGGTCTCCAACCGCATCGCCCAAAAATCCCTTAAAAAGCCCCAATACCGTTAGTCGCCTCTACGTACACCCACCGGAAGAAATGGGGTAGTGCTATTCTAAGCCGACACTACACAGCTAGGTCTAGGTCTCCTGCATGAGAAGGTGCTGTTGTCTCCCTGAGGTATCGTGGTAACTAAAACAAACCCTATCCACGATCCCCAAACGCAACTCAAACTCTTACATTCACGCCGTATATCCCCGAAGCGGTTGGAAGAGGTACTTATACTTCTGAAGAACTGAACATCACCTGACATTGTTACCTGGTTTTCAGGCTTTGTACTCACGTGATAGGGCAGGCCTTTCGTCGTTTTCGTACGGATACACTGTCACATGATTAAGTACATCTTAGTTTTCCCACACCGTTAACAACCATGATAAATTAACCACACATATGACTTTAGAAAAGATAAATTGGTGTAGGCCATCCGGGATTTGAACCCTCATCGGGTGCAGGACGAGCGGTGTTCTACCCATCGAGCTATCACGGTTGACCCACGATCCTAAACCACTTTTAGTAATAAAAGGAGGATTAATGTACACAAAACAAGAAGCACCCACATCACAAAAAAACTTATCACCTCGCATGACACCAAGAGTACATACATACATATACTCACGGCTATAATTCCCTAAACGGGGTAGCCAGAGCTTAGGAATGAGAAATTCCTCAGCTACTTTTGGAAGTTGAGTGGGGAAAAGGTGGTAATAATAAATGTTTTTGGTGACGGGTCTCCAACCACATCGCCTAAAAATCACTTGAAGAGCCCTTATACCCTGTAACGTTACTTCTCACTCCTGGGATGCTGTAGCTTCCCAGAAGCCAGAAGTAACTAAGAGAAGAAAGAGAGAAAAAGGATAATGAATAATAGAAGAGATATATATCACAACATTTATTATAAACAAAAAGAAACAGTAAAACAATCCTAATAAAACCTATCAAAAACACTAAACCTATCAATATAATATAATATAAAAAACTCAGCTTTAGCGTCAGCTCCTGCTGCGATGGGTGGCGAATTTAACACGGAACCAAGTGCCTCCGGGCGCCTGCGTCAGGAAGGGTAGCTCGACGGGGTAAGGGTTGCGACTCCAGCTTTCTGACTGCGTCAACCGGGACAGCTCAAGAGTAAGGGGCTGCGACTCCGGGAAGCTTGCGTCAACCAGGGCAGCTCAAGAATAAGGGGCTGCGACTCCAGACGGGTAAAAATTGATGATATATAAAGTCAGTTCAGAATATTGTTTCGGACATTCTTTTCAGTTTCTTCCATAATAATGCTGATGCCCCCATCGCCCCAGGAGCTGAATCCAGTTACAAATTGGCCCCACGTTGGGCGCCAATTTGTAACGTTACTTCTCACTCCTGGGATGCTGTAGCTACCCAGAAGCCAGAAGTAACTAAAAGAAGAAAGAAAGAAAAAGGATAATGAATAATAGAAGATATATATATCACAACAACTTTTATTATAAATAAAAAGAAATATACTATAACAATCGTAACAAAAAAAACCTATCAAAAACACTAAACCTATCAATATAATATAATATAAAAAACTCAGCTTTAGCGTCAGCTCCTGTTGCGATGGGTGGCGAATTTAACACGGAACCAAGCGCCTCCGGGCGCCTGAGTCAGCAAGGGTAGCAGTCGCAGCCCCTTACTCTTGAGCTGCCCTGGTTGACGCAAGCTTCCCGGAGTCGCACCCCTTTATTCTTGAGTTGCCCTGGTTGACGCAAGCTTCCCGGAGTCGCAGCCCCTTACTCTTGAGCTGCCCTGGTTGACGCAGTCAGAAAGCTTGAGTCGCAACCCTTACCCCGTCGAGCTACCCTTGCTGACTCAGGCGCCCAGAGGCGCTTGGTTCTGTGTTAAATTCGCCACCCATCGCAACAGGAGCTGACGCTAAAGCTGAGTTTTTTTATATTATATTATATTGATAGGTTTAGTGTTTTTGATAGGTTTTTTTTGTTACGATTGTTATAGTATATTTCTTTTTATTTATAATAAAAGTTGTTGTGATATATATATCTTCTATTATTCATTATCCTTTTTCTTTCTTTCTTCTTTTAGTTACTTCTGGCTTCTGGGTAGCTACAGCATCCCAGGAGTGAGAAGTAACGTTACAACCCTTAGTCGCCTCTTACGATCACCCACGGGTAGAAATGGGGTAGTGTTATTCTAAGCCAACACTACACAGCATACCAAGAGTAGTGTGGTCAAAAACGAACTACACGATATCCAAAGTTAATTTGCCGTGTAATGCCGACTTAAAATGTCACTCCCCCTTTCTAACCACGGGTGTCGTAAGGGTAAAGGGATTTTGAAAATGGTATTTAGTCGATACGGTTGGAGTGGAGACCCATCACCAAAGGATACTTAATTTCTACCATCTTATCAACTTCCAAATGTGGCTGAGGATTCCTAGCTCTTAAGCTCTGGCTAACCCTTTTTCGGATTTCTGGCCGTGCATATCAAATGTTATATGTCAAAGTATGCGTATGTCAAAGTTAGTTAACCCTTTCAAATTTACCTAATAACTTTTATTCCGTATTTCAGGCTCAAGACTTTGCTGCTATCTACTTACTGAAGTAGCTTGGAAGACGGAGTTCAGCAATGGTGCATACAGAAAATATAGTGATCTTGTTAAATAAACAATATTCAGCAAAATTTTGTTTTACTTATAAATAACTGCCTTCCTTAATACGCCGTCTAGTGCCGATGTTGGATGTCACTACCCCTTTCTACAAACGGGTGTCGTAAGAGGCGACTAAGGGTATGGGCCTTTTTAAGTGGTTTTTGGGCGATGCGGTTGGAGACCCATCACGAACGATACTTTATTTCTAGCATCTTCTTCCCTATCAATTACCAAATGTGGCTGAAAAGTTTCTAACTCTGAAATGGTGGCAGAGGAATGTCTCTGAACATCACGTCACATTTTGGTCACCTGGTGTTCAGAATACCCACGTTTTGCCGCGATAGTGCATCCTTTCAGTAGCACAGCTTTCGCCGTTTTGTACGAATACACTGTCACATGAGTAAGTATAACAGGCTCTATGGGTTTCCTCGCGATTCTTTAACTCACCGATAGCTAACTTAATAAATTACACACACGACATAATGTTTTCTAAGACTTTTAGGATTGCTCATTAAAATTAAAAAACTATTGATTTTTGGATATTTAATAGCGTGTTATTACATGGCTTTCGTAACGTCGGTCGGACTTGAGAAACCATGTGTTTACTATTTATTCATCATATTTTACAAAAACCGTTACAGACAATAGCCTAATGCGATAAGAAAAAAATTGTACTACTTATTGTACTACATACGAATTTTAACGATCTTTCTGTGAACTCACTCAGCCTAAAATTAAAGATATCGATATGTTATAACACGCGATTAAATATTCGGAAATCAATAGTTGTTTTAATTATCACATATATGAATGTCGTAAAGACACATTGGTGAAGACACGACTCAGGATTTGAACTTACGTCTCCTGCACAAGAATCGGTGGCGCTGCTGGGCTATCAAGGTAGGTAAAAGTCCTACTAATTAAATTGCAAATTTGTATGCGTTGGAATCTCTGTTTCATCAATTACTTCCAGCATGAATATAAGTGCAAAATCTGATGAAAGAAAACATCGATTGATAGATTGCTTGCTAGTTGATGGATTACAAATATCGACAGCGCAGTATTTATAGCCTATTGTACTCGTTCTGTTAGTCGCCTATTCTACCGCTTTGCGATAAATTGAAGCTCCATCTAATATTAGTTGAAAGAAAGCAGCTAAAAAATATGATGATATAATGGGTATGATAATACTTGATAAATGCAAGTTAAATAGTCGTGCAATCTTAAAATACCAGGCATATAAGATTTTTAGAATCCTTGTACTAAAGGAGTAGACCTTCAGTATAAAAATTATAATTAGCATACTTATCTCTTCTACCCTAACATTTATTTCATCCTTCCTCGCACGATCGATATGTACAAAACAATATAAATAATATTGGCGCTTTCTTTACGATGAAACCAACGACAACTACGGAGGTATAGGTGGATTCGTCGAATATCACCGTGTATTCTCATATATCAGAAATGTCAAAATACGAATATTCGTTTCGTGTGGGCGAGAAAGAAATAAATTTAATATGGGTTAGAAGATATTAGTATGCCTATTATCGTTCTCGATGTGAAGAGTTGACCTTCTGTTGTCCATTTTAATGTACCCACGGTCAAATATAACATACGAAGTTATCGTATAAAAAAATGCTATCAAGTTTATTTCATATCAGACGCAATGAATGGAGCGCAATTAATAACTTACGAAAAGCCGCGCATATCTTCGAGTCCAAAATTCCGCAGAGTCTAAAGGCAAAAATTGCTCATTGCCATTCATGCCTTACGGCACAGAGACGTGGGCCCTAATAAAAGGCCTCATCAGAAGGCTCCGAGTCACAAAAAAGGTCACTGACAGCTGCACAAATTACACGCAGAATCGACGGCCGGCGGTGCTTTTGGTTGCCGGTTGGAATATTATAATTGTGATTTCCTTGCTGCATCAGTGGGAAAAAGCTCATCCTTAATCAATCGTTATTTGTTTTATCGCAGGAATTTTGGTATATCTACCGCGCCGTCAGATTTTAACCGAATTTAAGGTTTTTCAAAATTTTGACAAAATCACATACAATAATCACGGCTACAATTTCCTGATGGGAAGCCAGAGATTTAGAATAAAAAAATCCTCGGCCATTTTTGGAAGTTCAGTTGGGGAAAGATTGTAAAGTAGAGGTTTATTGGCTGAGTTTATTGGTGATCAATCTCAAACCGTATCGCCAAAAAAAATTTTTAAATCCCCCAATACCCTAAGTTACCTCCTACGCACACCCAGGGGTAAAAATGGAGTACTGCTATTCTAAGCCGACACTACACTGCTATCAGAATTCAGATCATTTTATGTAGTCAGGATTTTTGCCGCACAATAGCACGCAGTTCGAACTAATCTCAACTCCCTAAAAACTCAAACGTTCTTGCCATATATCCCCGAAGGTGTTAGCAGAGATACTAGTACCTAAGGTTAGGTCAGGTAACGTGGTGTTCAGAGTACCCACGTTTCGCTTGGACAGTGTACTCACGTGATAACGGCGGCCTATCGCCGTTTGGTACGTATGCACTGCCACATGCTACGTACAACTAACGATTTTTCCCTCACCGTTAACAACATAACATAACATAACATAAACGTTCACGCCGAATATCCCCGAAGGGGTTGGCAGAGGTACTAATACTTCTGAACATCACGTGACTTTGTCACCTGGTGTTCAGAGTACCCACGTTTTTGCATAGACAGTGTACTCACGTGATAGGGGGCAGGCAGGCCTATCGCCGTTTTGTACGAATACACTGTCCCATGACTAAGTACAACTCAGCCATGTGGGTTTCCTCACGATGTTTTCCCTCACCGTTAACAACCATGATAAATTAACCACACATATGTCTTTAGAAAAGACAAATTGGTGTAGGCCCGACCCAGCATTTGAACACTAGTCGTTTGCACGATAACCGAGTGTTCTACCCACTGGGCTATCACGGTTGCAACTATAATTAATTAACCACACATATTACTCTAGAAAAAGCAAATAGGTGTAGGTGGGTATTTCATATAACCAAGAAAACAATAAAATATTTCGGTTTGGGATTACACTACCCCATTTCTCGTAAGAGGCGACTAAGGGTATTGGGTCTTTTGACTTATGTATTTGATTATGAATAGATGAATATACATACATACACACCGGTTACAATCACAACCTACTCTTTACTTCGCCGTTGTCAGGTAAAAACAACTTTAAACACGTACAAACTTATAGATATAGTAGTTCTAGTCAATAAGTTAAATATCGTATGAATTATTTTGAAAGGACCTAAAATATGTGCAATAGCTCATTTGATTCGGAATGACGCCTAGAAAAAACGATGATCAACAAATTGAGTTGAAAAAAAGTTATTTTGCTTTTAGCTCATTAGATTCGGAATGACGACGCCTAGAAAAAACAATGATCAACATATTGAGTTGGAAAAAAGTTATTTTGCTTTTAGCCATTCACACTAAGAATACATTTATATGAGCTCGGCTATAAATCCCCAAAAGGGGTAGCCAGAGCTACAGGATCAGGAAATTCTACAGCCACTTTTGGAAGTTAAGTGGGGAAAATATTGTAAAATAAATGTTTGTGGTGATGGTTCTCCAACCGCATCGCCCAAATATCGATTTTAAAAAGCCCTTATACCCTTATCTGCTGAAACTCCGCGTTCGATAATTTGAATTTCGTGCTGAAAATACGGCTTCATGCGGCCTATACAGCAAGCTGCGATTACGCTCAACACGTTCTATTACATAAAATCGTTTTTTTATATAATTTAATAACAAGAGAAACATTCCAAAAAAAGATGGTTTCATCAGCAATTTTCGCATTTAATAGATGCATTGAGACTTCCATATCCATCTCAAAATTTAAAAGACTAACGAAACAATTTGTTTATGAATCTAATGAGTTATCGCACATATTTTAGGGCCTTTGTCAAGAATAGGGCCTATATCAGATAGTGGGAGGAATTGAAAAATAAAAATCGGTTTAACTTTAGAACCAACTTTCTGCTGGTCAAATTTATTAAATTTCATACATGTAAATAATAATAAAATTATGGTCAACATTTCGCTACATATTTCTTCCTTTTTTTATAATTACATATACTTCAATTATTTTATAAGATAGTAAAGTATTTATCAATTTTTATTCGTCCAAATTTCAGTATCAATACAATCTAAAATGGAATTCTTTGTAAAGTTCCCACGTACAATCCAACCCCAGTTTCAAACAATTTTAGTTAACAATTCTATTAATTACCTACATTATAAATTAATACTTTCAGTTGGAAACAAACACAATCTAACCAACCTAAACTAATTGACCCTAACCATTGCCTCGACAATCTGTTTATTGGAATTATTAATACCAAATTATGTATAAAATTAAATATTATTTTTACTACAAACAAAACTATTATTTGCAACCATATATAGTTTTGTAACAGCAAACTACTGTTATAAAGTCTCACAGATTGTGTTCACACATTTCTAACACATTTAACTCACAATCGCCTTTCTTGGCTCTCGATAGTAATCTGCGTAGCTTATAAAGAAAACGATATATTTTGGTGAAGGTTATATAGGTAGGTAGATAGACTGTACATTAATGATATTAACTTTTACTCTCCGAATTTTTGAAATAAACATGCAATAACTTTAGAAAACATATATAGCAGGAAAAATTACAGAATGACAATCATTTACACACAGTTAATTATAACCGCAGTTCATAGTTAAAATGACTTGTTAATATCCAGAATTTTTAACTCAGAAGCCATTCTGGCCTTTTGATAAACTTTAACATAAATATTTTCCTGCCATATATATTTCCACCGCGGGGTACTGTTTCTGTAAGATAGTACCATAAACTATGAATGTTTTTGTTTATTTATTTCCAACAAATGCCATCGACATACACCATAGTTAAATAGAGAAGAAACCTAGAATGCCACTGCCACAGGTTCAGTGCATGCAAATATGAGCAACAAATATCAGAACACTGAATCTACCAGTAGGGGCGTAGGGACGACATATTTCTCGTTTTTAGCGGAATTAATGCAGCAATTTGGTTTTCTCTCTAGTTACTTAAGTCTTCTATAATATACACATAAATAAATATTAAAGTTACAAAACTAAAAATAGTCCATAAAAGATCTACTTTTCATTCAAATGAAATAACTTTTCTCCGATGATGAAAATTCGGTGGATCTCAAAACAATATATTATATTATTACAGACTCCAAATTGCAAATTTATATTTAAACTATAATATTTCATTTCACATTTCTTCGCTTTGTATGAAAACACAAAACAATTATATTAAAACAACATATTTTATTCACATTTTCGAAAATTTAAATAATAAAAATTAGTTATTATAAAACGAAGTATTGTTTAACATCAATAAATCACATTTATCAATCACAAATCAAATACTAACATAATATTTATTCTCTTAAATGAACAAAGCATATGAAATTATAATTTAGTATGCAACAGCATAATCAACAGAAATATATAAACATCAACATTTTTTTTTAATATAATATGTTGCAAACTAAGTCAAAAAAAACTATTTACAATTAACATGTTAGCAATAATATCGTAATAAACAAAAAACTACCTAATATTACAGTAGTTATTGTCAAATTCATGAGCTCAAATAGTTAAACAATCATTTACGACTATTATTTTCAATAATATTTGCCGTGTAGTGGCGGCTTAGAATGCCACTACCGCTTTCTATCCACGGGTATCATAAGAGGCGACTAAGGGTGTGGGGCTTTTTTAAGTGGTTTTTGGGTGATGTGGTTGGAGACCCATCCACCAATGACACTTTATTTCTACCACCTTGTTAATTCTTTCTTTATTTTTACCCCTATCAACTTCCAAATGTGGCTGAGGAGTTTCCAGCTCTAAAGCTCTGGCTACCCCTTTTTAGAATTAATGTAATAGTCAACGTTATATATGGTGGACAGAGATCATAAAGAAATAAAAGTCAGTATCTTTTTAAATTTTTATTACTTTCCTGTTATACATCTATCTATATTTCTTCTTTAATTTTACGATAATCTAAAAATATATGTTTTCCCAATATTTTGCAAAAGATAAACGTAAACGTTCTATAAATTATAAAATTTAATTAATAACGATGAGAATATTAAATAAATACGAGTTAATGAAACAAATCTTGAGACTAACCAAAATAGTGACAGTTCCCTTGCATTTTTGTTTTGAGCATCGATAAATGATTGCCCCACTTTTGTATTTCAAAAATACATAAATATCCATAATTTAAATCTTATTGTTCATGAAAACCTCATGTGGGGATTATTACTAATAAATAAAGAATAAATATAGGAGGATGGAAGGAGGAAAGGAAGGAAGAAGGACAAGTGGCCTTCCGCATTAGTAAAAAAATCGGAGGTAGGAAACGCAAACACTACTAAAACGTGTAAAAGAAATAAAGGATAGAAGAATTTCGCGCTGGCAGCCATTGACACGGTAGCTCAAGTGGCAGAGCGACGGGGACGTATACCCGAGGTCGCGGGTTTGATTCCCGCCTGTGTCGTAATTTTTCTTTCCTTTAATAACATCTTTTACATAATAGGATCTCTAATAAACAAGGTGGGCTTGAAAACTTCGCAATGACAAATCAGAGCGAGTGACGAGTGATCGTCGAGTGCTCGAGGACTCGCTAGAGTTCCCATAGACTAACAGCGAAAATTTCTGAGTGTGTAAAGAATTTAATTGTGTCAAAACCATCAGTGTCTTGATTGGTTGTATGGATTGGGAAGAATTCCCTGACAAGCGAAATACTAACTCGCAGGTAAACGGAGCTTCGCTCCAATAAAACTAGACGCTGTTACACAAAAAATTTATTTTCTTAACACAAACTACATAATAATCTATTCCTTTCATTACTTTCGTATGATTTTGTTTAGTACAGCAGCCACATTTCGTACTGAATTTTTCACGTATCAAGCCACAAGTATGAGGTTGTCACACGTATGAGGTCTGCATTTTATAATAATATCATCCTAAAATATACAAAAACACATTAAAGTATGGAACTATAAAGTATATACTTAGAAACATAATTCTACACGAATTAAACATGGTTTACAGGAAAAACAGCCAAGTGCGAGTCGGGCTAACGTCGTGTAAAAACAGCAAAAACATGCTTGTTGTATATGAGCCCTCTAACCATAAAATTGATAATTTTGAATGATTCTGTGAATAATTCATCAACGTAAAAGAGCAAAAATAACGTTTCTTCTGTGAAATTTTCTCCTTATTTATATCATTCACATTTTTTTGAGTTCTCGGTAAAATATCAAGGCCAGTCTAAATATAAAAATCTAAGATATGTCCTGGTAAACTAGACTTTTCAGTAATTGATTGGCCAAAGATTGCAAAAGTTACGTCATCCCAAGAAAATATAAAAAAATGCTATATAAAAACTGAATGTGAATTGCGATTTATAACTTTGTTCCCATGCATTAGGTACATACCAGCATAGTAAGTGTTCCAAAGCATTTCATTTTATGATAATTCGAACATCTATAGACATGGCTCCCATTCTTATATCGATGATGCTGATAGTACTTATGTTCGCCTATTATCACTCTTGTAGTTTTACCTCTTATAACTTTATAAGGCACTCTTGTTTTGGATGAATCTGAAATAAATTACTAAGATAAACTTATGGCATAGTTTAACCACACCGTTAACAACCATGATTAATTAAGCCTTCCGAATTAGTACAAAATTCGGAGGTAGGAAACGCAAACACTACTTAAACGTGTAAAAGAAATAAAGAATAGAAGAATTTCGCGCTGGCAGCCATTGACACGGTGCCGGTGGCTCAATTGGCAGAGCGTCGGGGCGTATAACCGAGGTCGCGGGTTCGATTCCCGCCTGTGTCGAAATTTTTCTTTCCTTTATTTATTCTTTATTTATTAGTAATAATCCCCACATGAGGTTTTCATGAACAAAAAGATTTAAACCATGATTAATTTACCACACGTATGACTTTAGAAAAGCAAAATTGGTGAAGGCCTGACTCGGGATTTAAACCCTCATTGTCTGCACGATAAGCAGTGTTCTACCCACTGAGCTATCACGGTTGCGTTAAAAAGGTCTATTTTGATGAGAGTTAAAGATCAGTGCTGGAACTACATGCTTCACTTTTACGGAATATGTTTCTTGGGAATAATCTTCGCACACAATTAGATTTCCCTACTGTTCTCAGCCCCAGTATAAAGAAAGGGAATTTCACTGCAGAAAAAAACAATCATAAAAGAAATGTAGTTTATTTTCCATTTGTTTTTCATGTAATACAAATGTATTAAACATATACTTATTACTAAGAAATGTTAGTATT
The DNA here is from genome assembly GCA_963576735.1 of Bedellia somnulentella. NCBI lineage: Eukaryota > Metazoa > Arthropoda > Insecta > Lepidoptera > Bedelliidae > Bedellia > Bedellia somnulentella. Next base: position 14,930,037 of record OY755181.1, read on the forward strand.
GATAGCTTGATTGCTAGCTTTTAAGCACATAAGATTTTCTAAATATGTCAATTAAGTAGAGCTTACAAGTAATAAATAAAACCATAAAATAGTTGGCTTTGAATCAGTTTTAATTTATTCAACATATATTTTTTCACAAATTCAATAACAACATTAACTCAAAATTGTGATAATCTCAGATAATTCACAAATTCAGATCTTGCCAAATGTCCGTTTTCTCCATCAAGTCAGGTTTATTTCGCACAAGTGAGGCTTCATCTTAAAAACCACCCCATCCTGAAACAATTTGATAAGTAACATAAGAGGAATAATATATTGAATTTAGAAGTACTCAGATTTTGAAATAGCGATGTTTACATACATACATACATATACTCACGGCTATAAATCCATAAAAGGGGTAGCCAGAACTAAGGAATTGAAAATTCCTCAGCCACCTTTGGAAAGTTGAGAGGGGAAATGATGGTAAAGTAAAGGTTGTTGGTGATGGGTCTCCAACCTCATCGCCCAAAAATCCCTTAAAAGCCCCAATACCGTTAGTCGCCTCTTACGTACACCCACCGGAAGAAATGGGGTAGTGCTATTCTAAGCCGACAATACAAAGCAATAATAAATTTATATTTTAGTTACTTTATATAAGTATAATATGGAAATACTCACGCCGTGTACATTCATCAATATTCTCACAGATGCTCTATTATACTTCGCACTTCGGACGCCTCATACCAAGCAATACAATACGATTTCAAACTGATCCATCAAAGCAAACATCCCTATTGTTGGTTCATATTCATTGTTCTCATATCAAAATTGCCGTATAGTGTCGGCTTAGAATAAAACTACCTCATTTCTACCCGTAGGTGATCTTAAGAGGCAACTAAGGATATAGGGGCTTTTTAAGTGATTTTTGGGCGATGTGGTTGGAGACTCGTCACCAAAATCATTTATTATTGCCATCTTTTCCAAAGTGGCTGAGGAATTTCTCATTCCAAAGCTCTGGCTACCCATAGCCGTGAGTACTCGTATATGTAAGTATGTATGTCATTTGAAATGGATAATATTTCCCAAAGTATCCAAGTACTTCTATATTTTAAAATATTTGATATTGGCTTACCAAAACAGTAACGGTGCCAGTGCATTTCGTTCTACTGTAGGTATAGCATCTATACATCGCTGAACCATTTTTGAACTTTTTAAGTAAATGGTATTTATGTTGTCTAAAAACCACAGCAGTGCCTCTTTGTGATGTTACAAAAGACACTCTCATAGCGTGCCAATATGCTGAAATTTTAATTAAAATTACATTGTAGTTTACGATAAAAATCTGGCGTCAGGTGGCCTAGCACGAGCGCTATTTTATCATCACGATATCGGTTAGAATGAGATAACAGTATACGATACTAAGTCAGTGCGAAAGAGATGGCTGTTTATACCACGCGATATCTAGTCAAAAGTTCGCTCGTACTAGCTATGTAGGATGGTTGTGAAAAAAAATACTCGGTTTTGCATTAAGCGAGAAATAACTTACCCTTTCGAAAATAAATAGGTTTTCATCATCTCAGTAAAACACAAAAGAGAACTCATTTTGGACAGTAGAAGAAATTTTTATTGTAAAATATTTTTAGTGTACGACTTAAAATGTTTTTTTTATTAGAAAATTATAAACTTGAGGAATTAATAAGAAACTTAGATCCTTATTGGGAAAATTGATGTTCTTCATTGGATACTACATCGCAGAAGTGCTGATTCGATTTAAGCACCACCCCATCCTATAAAATAAAGTTCATCTATGACAACAGAAAAAAAAACAAAAAATATCCATACATTTTCCAGAATTGTTATATATTAAAGAGAGACATACCAAAATAGTAATTGTTCCAGTGCATTTTGTTTTTTTGTAAGTGGAGCATTTGCAAAGTGTAGAACCGTTTTTGAATATTTTATGAAGATAATATTTATGATTCCCGTAAAGTGCAAATCTTCCTCGCTTGCCTTTTACTAGTGTTATGTTCATAACTTGATCTGAAATAAGAAGAGAAAATTAAGTTAACCTTAATGTGTTAACTCCTTAATAAAAATAGCATTCATGAAATTATTTCAGCAACACCATCACCATCAGCTTATAGACGTCCGCTGCTGGACATAGGCTCTCTAAGATCTCCACAACAAAAATATTTAAAGACAGATAAATCTATTCCATTATATATTATTATTATGTATATAATTCTTATTTTATTGTATATTAATTATGCATTCAATAAATAAAAAATACAAGGCTAAATAATAAGGATTTAATGAATAAAAACAGTAACAGAATCTATCCTCAGTACAATATTCCTTGAGAACCGTTATAAAAACCGAAAGAAAATCATTTTAAACCAAAAACTATGACAACAAAAATAATGACGAAATCACACCTTTTCCGGTATCAAGGACCTTAACACTTAAAAAAATGTACAATTCTAAATCTAACAAAAATACAATCCATACGTTGATTACAATCCGAAAGTATCTGTAATCTGTTCAAACTTAAACAACATGCAATATGCTCAAACTGGTCTCAACTCTAGAGCCCAGATTTAAATAAATTATTGTATTTATAACAGAGCACTGTAATTCTGCTTTAAAAGATTTTACTCCCATATATTTATGAATAGGATGTATGGAAGTAATATAAATTAGTTTGGATAAAAAATATGGTTTCTCACTTCTCATGTGATATACGCGTTCCAACAAGCCTCATGCTACTAGTGCAGAGCGAGCGTTGAATCGCACGCCAAATGTGTAGCAAAAACAGAAATTCGAGTTATAAATGGATACATGCAAAGATTTTAGAAATCAAAATTAGCTTGAAAAGCTTGTCACGGTATTATGTTACGATTCTACAAAATGCGATCGACAGTCTCTATCTACCACAATAGGATTTGATAGCGTGAAGCCGTTAAGTGAAAACATAGTGAACTTAACTAAATAGAGAAGAAAAGAAGAATTCAGATTCAGTGTATTTCAACATTTTCAACTGACTAAGGGCCAGTTTTTTGATCCGTGGTTAACTCAACAATTTGTTAAATATCGTAACTATTAGTTAGATATCAGCAAAATGCATTTTTTGACCCGTGGTTAGAGTAACTAATGGTCAATATCGAACCAAAATGGATTTACGATTTAACTACTGGTTAGTCATTTAACTATAGTCAATGTAACAAATGGTTATAATTTTAACCACGGATCAAAAAACTGGCCCTTAGGCGAGGCAAACGTATGAACAACAAAAGTCAAAACATTCAAGTAATTAGTACCAGAGTGTAGGGATAACCCTTTTCGACAATTAATTTTTAGCGGTTTTTTTTAACAATTTTTGTACTGAACTACAATTGGTTTCCGCTCTATTTAGTTAAATCTTCCATGATTGAAAAGCAGAAAAATTATGTCTTGTAATAGAAAATGAAAAATTCCTTTATTCTATAAGGTCCAGTTTATAAAAATTAACATTCTTTTCTATTCACTAATGAGTATTGACTCCATTAGTCCATTCATAAAATTCAACTTTATTGGGTTTTCTTGCCATCACATTGGTGCTGCTTCGTTTTAATAACTATCCCATCCTATAAAATATAAAATTTTAAACGATTTTAGTAAAAATATAACCCATCGATTTAGCAGTACCAAGATCTTCAAACTATAGAGCTATGTATGTGTGTGTGTGAATGTTTAATGGAAAAGTTTTAAGCAACAATCTGATTCTTATTAACATAGTTGGAAAACCGTGAAGCTCAGCTGGTACAACACAACATGCAGGCAATGAGGATATAAATCCCGGGTCGAGCCTATACCAGTAGGGCAAGCACGAGCACTATTTTATCGACACGATAACGGTTAGAATGAGATGGCAGTATACGATACCAAGTAAGTGCGTAAGAGATGGCTGCTTTATCGCACGCGATAACTAGTTTAAACACCGCTCGTGCTTGCTCTTCAGTTTGTCTTTTTCTAAAGTTATATATGTGGTAAATTTATCATGGTTGTGTTGTACTTTGTCATGTGACAGTGTGTACTCTGGGCAAAACGTGGGTACTCTGAACATCAGATGGTGATGTCATATGATGTTCAGAAGCATTAGCACCTCTGCTAACCCCTTCAGGGATATACATTGGAAACGCTTGAGTCTTGAGTTAAGCTACAATCAGATTATTATTAGCATAATTGCAAAGAACTACACATCCCACTCCCAGTATCCCACACCACGCGTCATTGTTTATTACTAAGCTTGTTACCTGATTTTTTTCGATCTGCGTGTTATGTCAATACACATAATTTTAATCTATGACGACTGTGGCCTTGTAAATGGGTCATTAAAAATAGTTTGGTGGCACTGCAGAGAAAAAAAATGATGATTCAAAATATGACAAGTAAGTGTCAATTGTGCTATAAATGTAACTCATCTTATGTGTCCACACCACAATTGGTGAATTAATGCCTTTATTTAGCTTCTATGGTCTAACGGTTAAAGCATTCAACTTGTGCACAGACGGAACTCTCAGGTTGAACTCTCGGTTGGAAACCAATTCAAACCAATATTTAATAAATTATAAATCGATGTGGTAATATTTTTATAACTATAATCTGCCAACCCGCAGCATAGATTTATGCTCACGACAATATAATAACATATATATAAGGGCTGTGAAGATATATAAACAAACAGCCATTTTCTAACTTATTTTTTTCTTCTTCCTGTGTTAGAGCATATGTCTGTTTAGTAACCGTATTGTCTTTTTATTAGGCATTATCTGAAGATCCAAGTACTTCTAAATCGATGATAAATTATGGATTGGACTAACCATAACAGTAACTCTGCCAGTACATTTGGTTCTTAGGTAACTGGAACATCTAAATGTAGATGTACCATTCTTCGATTTCTTATGCAAATGATGTTTATGATTTCCGACAATTAGAGCGATTCCTCCATTAGATTTTACGTATGTAACTTTCATAGCTTGCCGCTGTTCTGAAATCATTATGATTATAGTGAACGATGATTCACAGCAACCTTTTTATGCTTAATTGGAACAAAAAAGAACGTTTTCACAGTATTTCATTAACACGTTGCCTGCCGACTACGAGTATATTCGTAGCGGTGAATCCGGCGCACAGTGCCAGCTACGAGTATCATCGTAGATGTTGAATCAAGAATTTCTATTGTATTTAAAACGCTGGCAGTTCAATAAGGGTAAGAATGGATGCTTTAGCATTGAAAATAAAACGTTTTTTGTACACGTAGTAGCCGTTTAATAGAACAAAGTAGCGATATTTTTTATGAAAAAAATCAAGTGTGATACATTTAAATAAATTTTCTACACAGAGGGCGGGATTTTCTGGACAAATAGGGCAATAATATATAGTTTCTTCTCTCGGGTATAAATCCGGCAAGGTTTTTTATGCTTCAGTTTTTTTTAAGTGGGTGGCAGGCGCTTCAAAAAATGGAAATCATTTCAATCATCGTCCTGGGACTGCTTGTAGATGACTATAATCAGCATATTTTTGACCCTGGATATATTTTACGACATCTTCTTTGAATGCCAAGATGTTAAAAAATTTACTTAGAGATAATTGCTTATTGTAAATCATGTATATTTCAAAAATATGAAAAGCCAATTTAATGTACCAAAATTGTGTTTTTTTTTATGCCCGCCTTGTATGGGTGGCACAGGAAGCAAAAAAGTTCACTACTAGTATACAATAAGAAATCTAAAAATATTGAAAATAGGCGATACAATAAAGATATATTAATTTGATATATATATTTTTTTAATAACATACTTTAGCACGTATAAAAAGTATCTTGCTAACATGCTTAAGACAATTCTTAACTTGGTCAAGTATTTCCGGGTCCACGGACTCAACGTCATGATTGAAATGTTGTCGGGTTAAATATTACATACATACATATACTCACGGCTATAAATCCCTAGAAGGGGTAGCCAGAGCTAAGAAATTAGAAATTCCTCAACCGCGATATCGGTTAGAAGGAGATGACAATATACGATACTAGGTAAGTGCTTAAGAGATGGTTGTTTTATACCACGCGATATATATAGTATCGTATTCTGTAATCTCATTCTACCCGATATCCTGCCGATAAAATAGCATTCGTACTAGGCCTCCAGAAGTCTAAGTAATAAATGAGTATATGCAAAGATATTATAATGCAAGCTTAGCTTGAAATGATACTGTGACTTTACAAGATGCGATCGACAGTATCTATCTACCAGAATAGGATATGATAGCGTGACAACGTTAACTGCAAACATAGAGAACTTAACTAAACAGAGAAGAAACGAAAAATCACAATTTCCGTAAATAATTCAGTGCATTTCAACTGACTTAAGAAAAGCAAATGTCAACAAATGGCAAATTGAATCAACCAATTAGTATTAGTGTAGGGTTATCCTATTTTAACAATTAGTTATTAGCGGACTTTTAATTTTTTCTTCGCTCCATTTAGTTAAATCCTCCCGGACTGAAAAGCAGAGAAACTATGTCTTGTAATAGACTACATAAGGTGTCTTTGTTCTATAAAGTTCTAGTTTATTAAAACTACCATTATTTTCACCATACTCATTTGTCCATTCTAGGGTTGTTGAGGAACTTGTTAATCCTCAACAACACTAGTCCATTCATAAAATTCAACTGCATTGGGGTTTCTTCTCATCACATTGGTGCTGCTTTGCTTTGATAACCATCCCATCCTATAAAAATTAAAATTTGAAACGATTTCAATGGAAAAATAACCCATCGATTTAGAAGTACCAAAATCTTTAAACCGTAGAGCTGTGTATAACTAAATAAATACACGGGCAGATTATTACACAGATTAAGTTAGAAGTAAGTTTGTAGTAGTCAAAATTAACAAATAAGATACTTTTTATCCCGGAAAAATTTGACCAATAAAATATTCACGCCCGATTGGACTAAGACATACATACATATATATACTCACGGCTATATTTCCCCAGAAGGTGTAGCCAGAGCTAAGGAATTATAAATTCCTCAGCCACTTTTGGAAGTTGAGTGGGGAAAAGGCGGTAAAGTAAAGGTTGTTGGTGATGTACGTTCACCCATGTGTAGAACTAGGGTAGAGCTATTCTAAGCCTAACATACATACATACATACATATACTCACGGCTATATTTCCCTAGAAGGGGTAACCAGAGCTAAGGAATTAAAAATTCCTCAGCCACTTTTGGAAGTTGAGTGGGGAAAAGATGGTAAAAATAAAGGATTTTGGTGATGGGTCTCCAACCGCATCGCCCAAAAATCCAATGAAAAGCCTCAATACCCTTAGTCGCCTCTTACGACACCCGTGGGTAGAAAGGGGTAGCGACATTCTAAGCCGGCTCCTAAGCTTTATTCTTCATTCTACTTCAAAATGATGATGTTAAATTATAGATTAAAATTGGACTTACCACAACAGTAATATTGCCAGAACATTTAGTTTTGTATCTAGAACATCTAAAAATAGATGAACCATTCTTGAATTTGTGATGTACATAATATTTATGATTTCCGAAAATAACAGCAATTCCTCGACGCGTATTTACGAAAGTAACTTTCATAGCTTGCAAATGTTCTGAAATCATAAAAAAATATATAAATATCATATATTCATAATAATATAAGATTATAGTAAACGATAATGCACAGCAACCTTTTCATGCTTAATTGGAACAGAAAAGATTTAAATTACTAATTCATAAAACAGCCAAGGTAGAAAATATAAACAAAACCGAAATCTTCTTTTTGATATTATTTTTTAATAAGATACTTTGAGACATAAGAAAAGTATCTCATGTTCCTGGACAGTTTATTTATTTATTAGGTTGTTCAACAGACACACACTTTTCGTTCATAGAACATGCAATACATCAAACCACAATGTGAATCCATACAACTTAGAAAGAAGACAAAGGATATTTTTAATACATGAGGAATTTGACTGCATTTACAACGTGATTTTTTTGATTGTACATGCATCTGATATTTATTGCTTAGCGGATATTGTTACCGAGACGAAACTAGCGCTTTCCTTATTCAACAAATAAAGACACAAAGTCACTAATGTCTTTGGTATAATATTACAGTCACTTTTATTCTTAAATTTCTCTCGACTATTTTTATTTATTTAAACACTTTATTGCATACAAACAGTATATTACAGAATAGGCACAACAGTATATTATGTACACAAAGGCGGACTTATCGCCATAACGCGATTTCTTCCAATCAACCTTACAGACTATTAATCTAACCAATTCATACATACATATACTCACGCCATTAATACCCATTGGGGTAGGCAGAGACTGTCGATCGCCACTTCGTACGATTATTATTATTATTCGTACTAACCAATTCCTCAAGTATCTAAGGACTTTTACGTCGATGTTAAATATTAATTAAATATTTACATACAGACATACATATACTTACGGCCATTAATCCCAAAAAGGGGTAGCCAGAGCTTTAGAGCTAGAAACTCCTCAGACCTGACCGTTACCAAAAAAACTGCTCCTTTGAGAAAATTTAACTTAGGATTAGTTTTTTATGTGTATTGGTTAATATTAACTGTTATGTATATAACCCTTCACACAAAACCTCAGTTGTGTGTGAAATATTGCCTTAAAAATTAGCACATTAATGTCATAACCGTAAATTGTTACAAAAACGCGATACCAAACTTCTGTTTATCAATGAAACTACTAGTGATTGAACTATGACTAGAATATCAACCTTCACTTAATTGTAATTGTGTTTAAAATTTATATTAATTGCAATGATTATATTAAAAAACTAAAAACTCTTTAAAGTATTTTGCGGTACAGTCACGAATACTGACCACCCAGTTACGGTCCTGACATTGTAAAGTTGAGTATATACTGGTTTAATAAAACAATGTTTTACAATTGATTCCTTTTTGTAAGTCCTTCGACTTTTGCTACTAAGGCACATATTTATCTCGAGATCACAAAATCAACAAATGACAATTAACAATAAGTCACGTTTTGGAACGTAAAATCAACGAAGTAATAAGATATGAAACAAATCAATGTCCCTACGACAAAGTTTTATTTTTACTTAACAATAATTAATTTTCACTTTATATAGGTTTTGGTTTCTATACACGTTACAAATCGCAATCGCAATAGTTTAAAAAAATGTAACCTATATACGTACGTATCGTATATAGTACAGGGTTATATGTAAAATATGCCAACTGTATTGTAGGGTAATTCACATCATCGAAATGGATTATAATCAAAATAATTATTTATTCTCTTTCGTTACAGTTTTTGAATTGTAGCACGCTGCTTACGTTTCTGTTTTGCCCACTGTTCTCTTATAGTTTTTTTTTCTGTATCATTCAATTCTGAAATCTTTTTGCGTATTCTTTTAAGTCTTTCTTTTTCCTTCTTACGATACTTCTCATATTTTTGTGGATCTTTTTTTATACGTTCCCTGTACCGCTTCATTTTTTCTGCAGGTGTAAGAGCTTTTTTGATACCTAAAACATAATCCTTTATATTTATTATGTATTTATAGTACGTCTTGAAGTATTCAATCAAACAAACAAATATTCCCAATGATGTTCCTTTTGATGATAAAAAAATATTTTTTAACAAAAAGACAACCGACCTACCGGCGTTTTGAACAAATACACTGTCACATGATTGTGAGTTTCGACAGTCCCCTCGATTTCCTGGCATGCTATCATCAGATCCAGGTCTCATGGTACTTTCTCGGTAACAATAACATAACAAAAGAAATGTTTAGTGAACCTGTACTTCTCTTCATAAAAGCTACGAAGAGGAGTATAAATCTATATAGAATGTGGAAAGAACTGTTTCCTAATACCTAGTGATTGAGGACCCACACCTTTCATCATCAGCTCAGCAGCATAACAATATGATTTTCAGAAGCAAATGCCAATATAAGTTCAGAAAATATGTAAAACGCAGTACATTTCCCTATAAAATTTGAGGGTTCCCCTCGATTTCTCCAGGATCCCATCATCAGATCCATCATGGTACCAATCCGGGAGTATCTTCTTTCGAATAAAAAAATTATAATCAAAATCGGTTCATAAATGGCGAAGTAATCGGCAAACAAACATAAAAAATAATAATATACGGTTGAATTCAGAACACTCCTTTTTTTGACGTCAGTTAAAAATTGGATTGAAATCCAATAACCCTGTAAAATGCTTCAATATTATTTTTTTGTACACACTATATCCATAAAAAATAGGGACAGCGGCAGGGTATGATAGGATAAGTATCGAAATGCTGAGGGCTGGTAAAGGGTTGGTTGCTTCCTGGCTGTACTTCCTTTTTCAAAAGTGCTGGTCGAGTGGTAAAGTACCACGAGATTGGTGCAGGGCACTAATTGTGAATTGATTGAAAGTGTGATGAATGAAACTGATGACAAAATTTGGGATGTGCAAGCAGGATTTAGGAAGGGAATGGGATGTATGGATCAAATCTTGTTTTTCAGGAGAATCACTGAAAAGTTCTTAGCCATGAACCGAAAGCACAGATTCCGAAAGGTGTATTGCTCCTTCATAGATTTAGAGAAGGCGGTAAGGAATTATTTGTAGGAGGTGTTATCCAAGTTGGTATCACTCTATGATGATTCTAGTGCATGTGTAAGAATAAACGGGGAAAACACAGCCTGGTTCTGTATCTTTAGGGGTGTCCGACAAAGATGTGTTGCTTCTCCGTGGCTCTTGACTTTGTTTACGGATGACTGTTTGACAGAGTTGCGTGAAAGTGATTATGGACTGAGAATGGGTGGATTCGTCATCAAATGCCTCTTATATGCTGATGATCAAGTGCTATTTGCATAGTCGGTTGAAGAGTTGCAAGAGATGATAAATATTGCATATGCTACATTTGAAAGAAAGGGAATGAGAGTGAATGTGGATAAAACCAAATCCATGGTTATCAAGAGAGGAAAATATGACTGAATGCGTGATTGAAATCAATGGCAAGAAAGTGGAACAAGTGGAAGAGTTCGTATATCTGGGAAGTTTGTTTACGTGTGATGAAGACATTGAAAAAAGAGCGAAAAAGGGAAATGCGGTAAATGGAGCACTGGATAGTCTAATGTCTAGTCAATCGGTGTCCGGAAAGGCCCGAATGACTGTGCTTGATGCTGTTCTTGTTCCTACTCTTATGTATAGCAGTGAATGTTGGGTGTGGCAGAAGCAGCATGAAAGCAGAGTGAATGCAGTAGAAATGAGGTCCCTCAGAAAAGTTTGTAATGTAAGGTTATGTGATCGTGTGAGGAATGACGTCAATCGTGAAAGGTGTTATGTAAAAGATGATATTGTAAAAAATAGAAAACGGAATGATGAGATAGTTTGGGAAATAGAGAGGATGGATAATAGTTAATTGGTGAAAGCGATCTATAGAGCCAATGAGGAAGGCGGCTTTAGAAATGTTCGTAGAGGACGACTTCGGACTTGGACCAAACGGAGAGTGTACTCAAAAAGGCAGGTTTTCAAAGTATGAAGAATAAAAGAGCATGTATGAAGAGATTGATGGATGTGAACGAACCCAGAGAGGTTTGCCAGGATCATACGAAGTGGCGATCGACAGTGTATTCCTACCCCAATGGGTGCTAACGACGTGAGTATATGTATGTATGTTGTTGGTTATGGGTCTCCAACTCTATCTCTCCACTTAAAAAGCCTAGATACCTTTAGTCGCCACCTACGAACACCCATGGGTAGAACTAGGGTAGAGCTATTCTAAGCCTAACATATATTTAGCACAGTTCTTTTACTGTTTTACTCGTTTGTTTTTCCGCCTTAAAATATAAAAGACAGATATTTTTCCGATGGAAATATTATATATTTTTAGGCTTTTATATATAACTACAAAACCGGATTTTCTAAAATAATGTGATCTCATAAACCAATTCACTTATGTTTAGGAATAGTTAGGTAGTATAATATAAATAAATAAAAAAATAGTATTAATCCAAAAAATAATAATTTTATTTTAATTGTACATAACAAAAATAAATAGTAAAATGAAAGTTGAAGATTTATTGAAAGTATTAGAATAAGGTAAACATAAAATATTCTACTTTGTCCACGGAACTAATAACAAATTTGTTTACCTAATACATATCATATAAAAATCTAAACATTATATCTATGCAAATAACAAATAACATTATTCTACATTATCAAAACATGATCGTAAATATCTACAAGAATAGAAACATAAAATTGATTTATGCTTGAATTCTGAGTAATTATTACTGAAGTTTCTAAAAACGTGTCTTTTGTTGGTTGAGACTACTTGAACCGTTTATTATTTGGTAATTTATGATTCATTTTCATTTTAAAACTGTTACTTCATATATTTTTTTTTATAAAAATCGTAAGGCATTTTAATAAATTTAAGCGAAATCTACTAATTTGATTTTACGTTCATTTACAAAAAACTTTTAAGTAACGAATTCTATGTATTTAAGTGCAAATTAGTAAATATAAGCACCATATGTATAAATACCATTGTTTACTTAAACTGAATGTGTAGAAAAAATCGAGCTTCACAACATTCATTTAAAATGTTTTTATGACAACTTAAATAGTGATAAGATAAGCACAGATTTATCCAATTAAATTTTTATAATGAAAACAGTTTACAATCTGCGTTCTTTAGTACAATATCTAACTTTTATTAAGACGAGCCACTCTTTTTTGGCCCTTTTACATTCATTATTATACATTTGATCATTATAAAATCTACATTTCGAGAAATGTTTATATTCAATTAAAAAAAACTTGAAAAAGTATTTAATAGTACATATAGATACATACATATACTCACAGATATAAATCCCTAAAAGGGTTAGCCAGAGCTAACGAATTAGAAAATCCTCAGCCACTTTTGGAAAGTTGAGGGAGGGGACAAGATGGTGAAATAAAAATTGTTGGTGATGGGTCTCCAACCGCATCGCACAAGAATCCAATAAAAAGCCCCAATAACCTTAGTCGCCTCTTACGACACCCGTGGGTAGAAAGGGGTAGCGACATTCTAAGCCGACACTACACAGCTATATATACATATATTTAACATATGACATATATATTTAAAAGTCTTCGTAGTGTTTAAATTCAACCATAATTTCATACAGAATAACTTTCTGGCTATAGGCAAATAATATTAAATACAATGATTAATAAAATATATGCACGTATGTCAAATGAATTGTATGGTTGTGTGTGTAACCTTTTTATAAATTCAGTGTTTACTTACAGTCTTATAAATAGATTTTCTCCAAGGATGGCCGGCTATTTTCGTAAAAAGAAGTTCACAGATTTTGAATCACCTGTTAATATGTAGATTATATATTATATTAGTAGATACAAAGTAATAGGTATCGTCGTTTTTTGCTTAAGTACCGTTTTTGCATTATTTTATTATGCATTCCAGCAAATCGATTGAAGATAGCAAACTTGTGTAATTCAGGAAATAAACATAAGGTACAGGTTAAGGTTGGGATGCCACAAAATGGTTTTAACAAAATGTCGAAGTTTGCTGAGGTCAAAGATGCAAACGAAATTTGGTTCGGGGGTGCCGCTCTAAGAACTTACACCAGTTGGCATCACATTCTGCTTAGTATTATATATCCTACACATTTATTTTTAATTGTGAAAACTATAAGATAAGGGTATCTTACAGTTAATTGTTTTGCAAAAGCAAGGCACTTTTTTAATTAGCATTTACTTACTTACTAACTTAGAAACAGTGTAGTGTCCTACAAAGTGCAATATTTTTTCATAAATAATCTTATTTTGATACAGTGGATCCGTGTAACTGTAAGTATAAAAATATATAATTAGATGCCAATTTATCTATTATTTCCATTTTAAGATAGAACTATAACTATATAGAAATGCCATTAATTAAATAGCTCAAGACAGCTAACAAACCTACGAACACATTATTTTAAAAAAGGGAGACAAAATGTATATCTCGTCGTGTATGTGTAGTTGTTTTTGTCTCATTTTCGCCTAATAATAATTTCTTATCACCCCTTAAGCGAGCAGCAAGCAGTAAATACATTGGGACTGCCCAAATTTTCGGACTAAGGCACAGTAAACACTTTGGTGCTAACTACTATACTACTGCCTGCATACAAATTCGCTTTTATTGTAAGAACATATTTACTATTAAATTTTTCTACGGAATGCACTGTAATTTCCTATTCTCAAATATTAGCTTACAGTTCTCGCCATCATTTTGTCGAATACACAAACTTTTTACTCCTGTCATGATTGTGAACATTATTTATCTTGATGATGGCATCATTCAATGTGGTGAGCCTTGCTTTACATCCTTTATCGCACTGGTTGCAGACCCAATGAGTCTCTTGTTTTTGGTTGACGTGTTTGGACCTCTTCTTGAATCTATATTCGCCCAGCATAATAACGGCATTGCCTTGACGGGACCAGGTATATCTTGGAATCAAACCAGCAACTGAAAATAATAAGATGATATTAACACAATGTTAATCACACTTTTATCGTAAAAGTGTTATGAATATTATAGCAAAAAGAATAAACTAAAATATACATTTATTTCAAAATAAAAAGATGCATCTTTTTTTTAATGTCATATTGTAACTTAAATAACGCTTAAATATACTTCTAAGTCGGATGCGGCAGGTGTATAAGGTCTGTTTTGTCCCAGGTCAAATCCAGGTCAATATGGAGGCATTTTCCACCAACCAGCTGAATCTGAAAATTTATTCCTATCTGCCACCCTACAGCTGGCCCCGAGGTTGTCATCGCGGAAACGAGTGTCTTACAGTGACCTTAAAGTCACCCTAGATCAGAATATTTGTATGGACTTTGCTGTCTGTGTCTGGTTTCCGAGTAGACACCCTTGGGAGCAGCCGTAGGGTGGCAGATAGGATTAACTCTATCTGAACAAATCAAAACCAGTAGAAAATAATCAGATCTGATTCTTGTGTGTGACTCACGGACCAACTAAACTGAACGATGGATTTGTAAGTAGTCACTAGTAATATGGAATAATCAATTCGTGGTGAAGATCTCTTAATATGTATATTGATACCGATGTATGTCGGTCGGTATATCTAAAAAAAGTGCTGGTTGATACAAAGGACCAATTCATGTATATATTTGCTGATTGATCACCAAAAAAAGACAACCTGTTAGAGGTATGGTTGTTTTATTTTCTGGTTGTCACTTTTTTTACATATATTGTGTATAGGAATGCTTTTTAATCCGATAAAAACTTGAAATGTTTTATAAAAATATTGGTCTCAATTTTGCTATCGTATTTCCGTCCGTTATAATTAAAGTGGTCCTCTCGATATTCTCGCTTTCTGTCTACGTTTTTGCTCTCGCCATATTTTCCGTAATTTACGTTGCTCAGGTTTCGATAGGTCTGATATCCTTTTTCTTTTAGATTTCACGTAATCTACGTGCTTTTTTTTCATCATCGCGTACTTCACCGGATCTTTTTTCAATTTCTCACGATACCTTTTTGTACGTTCAGCATTGGTAAGTGCCTTTTTGCGACCTAAAAAAAACGCAAATCTTTTAAGAAATCCACTTTTTATGCTGTGAAATTAGAACATATTTTTGCTGTGGTAGTTTCGGCTTAGGTTAGTACTAACCCATTTCGTAAAGCTTACTACTACTACTACTTCGGAAATTTGGTTTCTAAAGTGATGAATATCACCCACTCTTCTTTATTTTACAACATCTTACCTACTTAAACACCAAAGCTTTATAAAATTAAAGAAATTTCTTATTCAAAAGCTCTAGCTACCCCTTTTAGGGATTTATAACCGTATGTATGTAACTACCAAAAACAGCTGAAGATTTCCTAATTAATAATAATAATAATAATAAAAGATTTTATTTGTCTTTAACACATACAACAAAAAAAAATGGTGACATGACAACAAACAATAAGAAAGAAGTATTAACAAAGTGAACAATAGTATATAACAGCAAAATAAAAGACAAAATGGTACAGAGCTCGGTCTATCCGCTGCAAGCAGATAGCTCCGATTTTCAGCTCTGACCAACCTTAAGACTACTTACACTTAAAACTAACTTAGAACTAATTTCAATACACATGCACTCGCATACACACACACACACACACACACACACACACACACATCCACACACAGACACCACGCGCATAGTCTTAGCCTAGAGCTAATTTATATACATTATACATTATTTAGATCGATTCACATATTATAGAAGAATATAATATAAATAACAATCAATATAAATACTAATAATTAAAGCCACGTACATACTTTCATAACAATATAATGCATAAATAGATAAATAAATATATATATATATATATATATACATACATAGATCCATGTTACTGTATATATAAATTATATATATATATATAATAATATATATATATATATATATTATATATATAATTCTAAAGCTTTAACTACCACTTTTGAGATTTCTTGTACGCCGTGACGTTTTTGAAGAATACTGTCTCGTTACTCAACCATGTAGGTTTTCTCACAATATTTGTCCACACCGTAAAGAACCTTGATAAATTAGCTACACACATGAGTTGATATAAGACACATTGGTGACGGCCTGACTCAGGATTTGAACTCACCACTCCAATGCAGACAGTCTTTTTATGGTTATTTGTCGAAGTTGTTAACACAGGAAACAGGAGGAGGAAACACAGGGTGAGGAAACTAAAATGAGACTACCATCCTTTGGGAATGCGTGGGACAAACGATTAGTTTATCGAGAAGGAAAAAGATATAAAAAAGGGGGATTTAATGTTGGTTTTGCGACCATATCTTTGAGCCCTGAATTCACTTAAAGTACTTACGCTCGGTTTCTGAATTGAGTATTCCAGCTGAGAACAACTTAAGTATCGTTTTGTCTCATTCAGTTGTTAAGATTTCAATGCAACAGAACGCTACTTAAGTTGTTCTTAGCTGGAATATTCAATTCAGAAATCGGTCGTTAGTTATCTTGTATAATACAAAACAAAGGATGAGATGAGATGAGGTGCCAAGCAGCCAGCACTGAATATGAAAGTTTATTTAAATAAAATATCCAAATTCGTTTCCAACAGACTGACTGGTCTAAAATATATTTTTAAAGTGTTTTTGACGAATTATACTATCATCTTCAGCACTCTAAATCAGGCGTGAAATCGCGCAAAGCAATCCCTCTTGACGCATAATGTTTTCTCACAAATTGAACATCTCCAGCGAACACGTTTGTGACATACAACGCATCGTAACTGTTTCTTCAAGGGTTCTGGGTGGTGTCCAAAAAGGGTTTTGACCAAACGAATAACTGAAACAAGGAACCTTTTATTTTTTCTGGTCTCAGTGCCAAGGACTGATTCAATCCAGTGAGTTTTGATAAAGGCGACTTAGTATCTTGGGAGTATGTATTTTAGTGACAAAGATATACATGGACTGCTTTGGCTGCACCTGCGTAGTAAACTATAATATTCAACGCAAACACATATACATGTCTTTCCTTGTTTCTTAATACCTTACTGGTGTCAGCGCCTCCACCTCTAAATTTTTATAAATTCGGAAAGACAGTAAGGTGTTAAAAATAAAGGAAAGATAATTTCACATCAGTGGTTACTTAGCAACATATCTCAGTTAGCAGAGCGACCGGGGCGTAGACTCGGAGGTTGCGGGTTCGAGTTCTGCTGGTGTCGAAGTTCTTCTTTCCTTAATTGATTAGTTAAATAAACCCCACATGAGGTTTTATGCACAGCAAAGTCTAACAGTGTAGTCAATCAAGTAATCAGATCTTTCATAAGTAGAATATGATGTCAAAAGTAGAAAGAACTTTAATCATCTTAATAACGAGTCGCGTAACTAAAGCTAACTTTTCAGCCAAATGGTCAATAGTTGAATTAAACCAAAGTAACAAACAAACATTTGGCTGGCAGAAGTTTAGCCTGTGAATTAGGTTAGATTACTTGACAGATATATACTTAACTACAACATTACCACCACTACAGTACGAACAGATCAAATAGAGAGCAAAAATATATTTTTAACATACATATACTCACGGCCATAAATCTAAAAAAGGGCCAGCCAGAGCTTCAGAGCTTGAAACTCGTCAGCCACATTTGGAAGTTAATAAGAGACAAGATGGTAGAAATAAACTATCGTATGGGTCTCCGACCGCATCGCCCAATAACCACTTAAAAACGCCCCATAGCCTTTGTCGCCTCTTACCACACCCGTGGGTAGAAAGGAGTAGTGACATTCTAAGCCACCACACGGCATTGTTTTTATTGTATGATATTCTCCTAAAATACATAACATCGTGCATGGCTCCATGACGAAATGCTATGAAGTCTTCCGATTTCTTGCGACAGCTAATAAATATCTCGTTTTATATCTTAGCCATTCACAGACATGCACAGATTTGAAAAAGACCTACTAATAAATTCGCGTTTTGATCATACGTCCTTTTTAGCTGATTTCTAGCAACCCCACAAGTAAACCTACTTACGGGAGTATAATAATTGCTACTAACTATTTTGTCAAACCAATTACCTACTCAAACCTCAAACCAAAACTATACCAGAGTTATGACAAAATAAAACAGCAAGATTTAAATTAATATTTTATTACGATTAAATACTTTTACTCGTTTTACAAATATTAATAAATTACTATACAAGAAAGTACTTGGCTTGTTATCATCGAGTTTTCATTCGATATAAATTAATTGATCCTGAATCACAATAAATTAACTTACCCTAAATCACAAATAAAAACATATCAGCATAGCTAGTACGAGCGACCTTTTAACTAGATGTCGCGTGGTATATAACAGCCATCTCTTACGCACTTACTTAGTATCGTATCATCATGTCATGTCATCGCATTCTAACCGATATCGTTACGATAAAATAGCGCTCGGTCTAGGCCTCCTGAATGTGTACAAGAGCCAAGAAAGACAAATACCAGGAACAACAAAATGAAAAATAAATTACAAAAACTGAACCACACTTTATACAGATTTAGGATATCTTATTTAGACAACTTGAATAGTAATAAATGGCAGTCATATAAATAATAGATCGTATATGCTCCCTTCCATTACTATAAAATAAATAATAGATTAAGAATAGAGACATGCGTTTTTGCCTTATCATCACCAATTTGCCGTGGTTTCATGAAGCTTGAATATGCCACTTGAGAAGTGAGATATTTGACAGAATTTGTAGTAATAAAATGAAATAACATACTCGCTGTCACACGCCTCATCGCTCACGCTCATGCAACCATTGTAGGTTGGTAGCACTCGAGTGAAAAGTATTTTTAGTATTTATCTTGCAGGTGAGTGACTTTAGTAAAATAATGAGACTGGAGTCCTATTACTACTATGAGGGTTGATGGGGGTTTAGCCTATACTTCCTTATTCGGAAGCATTGCCGCATGATTGACTACTTTCATCTTAAATCAATCAGGCCACATTAATGAAAATTCCTGAACATATTTTGTACACCGCGAAGAACCTCGATAAATAAACGACAAAAACTTTTAAGAAAACACAGAAGGGTGTATTTCTAATCAGAATTCAAAGTAAACTTTCTTATATTTTTGATAGGAGCTCAAAAAGCAAATCTGCCATTCTTCATCAACAAAAAACAGACGGTGGTGTGTTACCTAATTGCCAAAACAAAATTTATAGCTCTTGCAATGTACGAGCGCACGTCGCCTTTATTTGTATTTGTCGTAAATACAAATCTTTGTTAGTGTGCGTATAATTTTTCAAGAAATACGGTTAGCACGAAAAATCGCAAAAGTGAAAGAAAACGCAAAGTTATTAAGAATATATATGAAATATAAAATAAAAATAATATATGAAATATTTCGACTATGGTTTTGAGTTCATTATAAATATAAATAACAATGAAAATGCTGATAGTGAATATTATGACATGACAGAGACAGTGTAGACATGTTTGATGAAGGTAGTGATATAATGATGATATAATTTATTTTATTAACTTAGGAATTTTTAATTTTTTAGGATAACGGTTTTATAAGTTTTATATTAATAATTAAAATTACAAGTTACGATGACGTATTTGTTTTTTTATAACTCCTAATAAACTAAATATAAAGTATAAAAATGAGTGAAATCTATAACTTGAATTAATTCCTTTATATTTGCTAACCGTAAGCACGGTCACCTTTCACGCCTACATTGACGCGTATACAGATCGATCACTCGAACACAACTAAAGGCGAAATGCGCTCGTAGATTGCAAGATCTATACTATATCACATATACTCACGGCTATAAGCCCCTAAAAAGGGTAGTCAAAGCTTCAGAAACAGAAAATTCCTGAGCCACTGAGGATATTAAGTAGGGAAAAGATTGTAAAGTTAATAGTCTTGGTACGACGAATTTAGTTTTTATATTACATTAAGAATAGCACTACGCTATTTCTTCCCGCGGGTGCTCGTAAAAGGCAACTGAGGGTGCTTTGTAAATGATTTTTGGGCAATGCTATTGGGGACCCATCACAAATGACCTTTATATTACTAACTTTGTGTGTGACTCTAGTGACAGTGACTTTAAAACACCTTCCAAGAAAGCTAAATTAATTAAGTATAATGATGTTTGGGGGCTAATAACAATTTTCAACTATGATTACTATTTTATATTTTACTGTCAGGCGATAGGCCTGCCCCCTATCACGTGAGTACACTGTCCATGCAAAACGTGGGTACTCTGAACACCAGGTGACAAAGTCACTTGATGTTCAGAAGTATTAGTACCTCTGCTAACTCCTTCGGGGATAAATGGCGTGAACGTTTATGTTATGTTATTATGATTTTTATAAAAGTAACAAAACTATGTTAAAACTTACTCGCTCCAATGAAAAGTACAAAAAATAATATACCGGTTTTACATAACAATAAAATGTATGTATGTTTTCCTTCTCGGCACACCAATAAAAAATACATTATATTGTTTTGTTTTTTCATTTGTCCTGGGTAAATAACTGAAATCCCGTATTTTTTAGCCTTTTTAAGCATTCGTCCCGTACGGAAAACTAATGGCGTGAGTATAAGTTTGTGTGGAATATTTAAACTACAATAAAAAAGTACAAGAATGAGAGGTTTTCGTGGCGAGGAGAACTTTTAGTTAATATAGATGGAAAGTTAATAATAATAGGTGAATGAATATTGCATATACATTCCGGAACATGCTAGAATTTCTAATGTATTGCCATTCACTAAACTTCCCAGCAAAGAGGGTTATTGACCACATTTGAAAGTTCAATAGGTGTAAATTTTTCAATATACATACACGACCCAATCGTTTTGTAAGCAGATCGAACTCTCACAAAAAAGGTTTGCCAGGTTGCACAAAGGTGTGACCCTGACAAACCTCTTAAGCTTAAATTCATCAATATTTTCACTACCTTTGATTCCTCACACTTGGGAAACCTGTTATCAAAGAATATTCCGAATTATGATATATAATTAATGTCCCTTTAAACGGTGTGATACAAGGCGAACTGCGATGTATTCAATTCAAATATCCACATTATATACAGGCTGCGTTTATTGCTTTTCGGGTTTATCTCATGACATGTGTGAAAAAATGTTGTAGATACTAATGCTTAAAACTACTTATCATTGAGTTTTGAGGTATTAGGTACAGAGCTATACAGGGTGTTCAAGGAGTCGATGTCAAGCTGGAATATCGAACGCATAAGTAAAATAAATGATAATAAGTCCTTTAATGTACAAATTGTATGTATTTTTCTTTTATTTGAATGTATACTCTTTGATATATTATTGAGCTTCGGTTGCTACAAATATTTCTTATTTGCAGTTGTAATCTTTTAAAACTTTAACTCAACGTTCACACCATAAATCCCCAACAAAGGAGTTGCAGAGGCACTAATATTTCTAAACATCACACATGGCATTAATGTCTCGGTCTGGAATAATGTTTTAAGTAAGTTTTGTTACGTACGTAGTCTGGTATATACATATACTCACGCCGTTAGTTCCCAATGGGGTAGGCAGAGACTATCGAACGCCACCTTGCACGATCCTGGCAAACCTCTCTAGCTTCGGTCCCATCCATCAATCTTTTCATACATGCTCTTTTATTCTTCATACTTCGGACACCTGCTTTTTTGACCACATTCTCTATGGCTCATTCCTCTAGTTGGCTTACTGTTAAGGATTACAGATTTCACAAGTATGATTAACGATAAGATAAGATTAAATAACGGTGAGGAAGAACATCATGAAACAAACCCAATAGCTCAGTTGTACTTAGCCATACGCCAGTGTATTCGTACAAAACGGGCGGTAGGATCTTTACATCTGCATCCTATCACGTGGTTTCACTGTCCATGCAAAACGCGAGCGTTATTTTATCGTTACTCTGTCGGTTAGGATGAAATGAATATATACGATACTATGTAAGTGCGAAAGAGATTGCTGTTTTTCTAGTTAAATGAATGAATGAGTGAATGGTTTTGTTGGTGAAATGTCGCTCGTGCTAGCTAAGTAGGTCACATAAGTGTCGCGTTACGTATAAAAGAACCTTTTATTTAGAGCTTTACGGTGCAAACGTTAAGTTTGAGATTAGATTTAAATGGGAAATAAGTAAAGATTTGTAGCAACAGAACCTTAAACAATATGGCAAGTCGTACCATGAAAAAATATCATATAATATGATCCCACTATCCAAGGGCTGTCTGGAAGAGATTGCTTTAGGCGATTAGACCGCCAATTGTACTTCTATTTAAATAAATAATCTATGTAAAATATTTGTAACTGTGATGAACAATAATGAGTTTTCTATTCCATAATATGTACAAAACACGATATCCTCTTTTTTATTTCTGATAACTATTATGAGAAGGTGTGCCACCCGATTTCAGCTTAACGTCGATTCTGGGACATACTGTATACATAGATTTCGATATAAAAGATTTTGTACACCAGAGATTATTGGCAAGGTAAAATGTTTATTTTTATTTAGACTTAGTCGATAAATGCAACACTCAAATAAGGTAACAAACACGCTATGCAAACTATGATATAATACCTTACTTGCCTACACATCAAGTTTTACTTAATCTATACGTTTCTAAATGCAAGATACTAACTCCAATGTTTTGATTCACAACGCATTAGCTTTATATGTAGGTTTATTTTGTATTATGTAATCTGAAACAAGAACAAATGTAGCAAAAGTATATAAACACTATTAAACGAAATTTACAGGTAGTACGACCAGCGTAAAATACCACTATGTTATTACTACTTATTTTATTGTATACTATTGTCTACTTACAAAGGTCACATCTATACTGATATTATTAACAATGAAATAACTATTTACAAAAAGAGGATCACTTACTTCGAGTTATCATTTCCACAAGTGGAATGCGGATGAAAAGTTGTTTTTTAAAACAACATTTAATAAATACGTTTACTTTAAAAATGTATTTATATTAATCGTTAACTAGCTTCCTAATACACAAGTAATTCGAAAGTAACACGATTTTTTTACGAAAACTGAAAATGAGACTTACCTAAGAGTTTACTTTTACAACCGCAGTAATTAAGACTAGAGTAATCTTATGTATTTCCGCCACTTATAATTTATGAGGTTTTAAATTTCAACCATTTGAACGACACTAGGATTATATATATCTAACGTAGCACAAATACGGTGCTTTCAACTTATATGATCTCTATACCATGGATAAAAAATTATATTCAGCTAAAAATACTTTTATAAAAAGTATAGGTTAGGTGAACAAAACAACACGAAATAGATGCATCTTAAGCATCTATTTCGTGTTGTTTTGTTCACCTAATTTAGGTGGCATGATGTATTACAATTGTTTCAATAAATTAACTACTACTACATGTATATTACACAATATTACATATTACTTGCATATGTCTCTTGCTTTCAATCATCATAATTATTGGGTAATATAGATTGTATGATCGACGGTGGAAACCTATTATCGGGTTGGTTCGCTTTCAATTCTGACGCTGAATGGTTATGGTCACCTAGAATATCGATAATTCGGTCACCCAATGTCCTTATGGATGCTCTGCAACCTTTGTAAGAATGGGTAGAGCAGTTCCATCGCACACCTCTCCGTCCTTCTGAATGTTTGCTAAAGTAATAGTTGTTTAGAACTACTAGAGGTTTCCCTTTTAAGGACCTAGTAAAAAGTGCCGGGGCATGACTTCCTGTGAACAAAAGGGCAAGAGTTATTATTACAATAATAGCAAATAAGAAATAACTAATAAGCTTTTAATATCGCAATATAATTTACTAGAACCATAACCACTTTTAATTTCGTTAGGATGAGTGTGCAAATTTGATTACATTTAGTTGACTTAGCCCTGAAAACTAATTGAAACTTCATCATGACTATATTTTAGTGAATTTTCTATATGGAGATACGGAAAATATAAGACAATACATGCATTTGAAACCTACCACATTGCTTATATTATTTTAAAATACACAACTTCCAATTAATTTTACGAATAATAATTATCGACGATAAGTATACACCTAAGCACAGATATAAAAATATAAAGTGGCATCACGGACAATATAGAAGTCAGCTATATAAATGGGTGGTTTTTTTTTTCGTTGTACCCGTAAATATTTTACTATAAGTATAAAAAAATACATTATTACGCTATTATTTTATTTTGTCATATCCATTAATAACTAATCTTTATATTTCACTTGAAGTATATACTGGAGTATTATTAATTATAGCTTAAATTAAATTATTTCATTCGATGGGAGCATTTCAACTTTCCACTGAGTTACAAAGTAATTTCATTCTATTTCCATAGGTTTTCATCTACTGAGTTACGTTTTGTTTCATGCGATCCTAAATAGTTTTCATTATCTAAAATATTATGATACTTTCCTAGTAATATATGTTTAAAGCAAAAAGAAGGTTTTTGAAATGTTTTTAAAGCTTTTTTGTTTTGTGTAAAATGCGTAAAATTTGGCAGTAAGAAAATATTTTGAGAAAAATATTATACGGGACAATAACTCAGTAGAACACTGTCGTCTCCAAGTGGAAACTTTAAGGTGAATTCACAGCGAATGTTACTAATAAATAAACGTACTAACGTATACCCGAGGTCGCGTTATTATTTATTATTTATTCTTTATTCATTAGTAAATATGTTATTTGATTTTTAAGTTTCTGATTGGTAATTTCTTTATTTATTAGGAATAATCCCCACATGAGGTTTCATGAACAAAAAGATTTAAAAGATAACATATTTCGTTAAAATATGCGAAAAAACCTATAAAATTACCAAAACTAATCTTTCGAACAAATCTCGCCAAATTCTTAAACTTACAATTATAAAAAAAACTAATCAAGAAAAAAATATCCTTAGATAAAACAAAATTAACAAAAACAATGATTCTTTTCAATGAGCTAATTAAATAAATTGGGGACAATACTGTTTTTCGATCATACAAAACGTGCCCAGTAAATAATGGATAATCCATGAACTACTGGTAGTGGTAGCTAATACGGCAAAAAAATCGTTTTAAAATTTACCCATAAGAAAAAAAAAATGCGATTTTTTCCTAAAAACTACCAAAGGCTTCGTATATTTTTTTTTGTATTCCTAGTATTTTTCTGGATTAGATTTTAATGTTTCTCTACATCTTTTCATTCGTTGTGCTGAAGTGAGAGCCATTATGAAATTTTATTTCTTCTTTTACATCACATTTAGGGACCATTAAAATAATTTTATGATTACCCCCTTTATGCTCATAATAAATTATTAACATAATTTCCTATTATTTGTTTTATTATTCTAAAACAAACAAAACCCTTTTGCTGATTACACAGTTCTTTATGGAAAAGTAAAATAATATAATTGGGGTTATAAAATATAAAATTATGACTTACTATAGTTATTAATAATTTATATTGAATCCATTAAATTACAATATGCACATGGCTTTACAGTTCTACTGAGTGACAATCCCGTCCACTGAGAAATATTTTTGGTAAAAGTCACTCAAGGGAACGTAACGTATCGACTAGCGTCCGAAACGAATTAATGTTTCTGTGTGAAATTTTTATTTATCTAAAAATGTGAACCAAAATATGCAAATGCAATACACTATGGTTTATAACAAAATAATGAGAGTTACGATAATCTGAATACAAACCTCAAAACTGCCGCAAGTCAGTGGAGTTTCTTATTTACACTTTCGACTGCCCTTTAACAAAACGTGTCTAGACAAGCCGGTCGCTGCTTACAATATGTAGTGAAAATAAAGATGACCGTTGGCACAATACTTAGGATTACTAGGGAGAAATAATATAGGATTGGTGGTACTAATATTTCAGTAATATGATAAAATACCAACGTCACTCAGTGTAATTTTCCTCGTGTTACCAATTTTGGCTTTCTAACAAAGTCTTTAATTTAAGCATTTAAAAATGATATTCGCTTATAAATTGGAAGAATAGATAAGGCTATACTATTTTCTACGTTTTGCAAATAAAGCAGTGCTATTAGTGTGCCAACAAATGGATTTTCTAGCCTATTTTCAATGCTCGTTGGTCGTGGGACATGGTCGAAGTAGGGGTATTGTCAACTTTAATAATGGATAAAATTTATATGTCTAATTTATGCTTAGATTAAAACATATTTTCTTTATATCAAGTTTATCAAAACCGTGAAAAATCGTGGAATAGCGATGGGACATGTCAAAAAGTGCAGGTACAACGAAAAAAAAAACGCCCCAAATATAGTGTAGGTTTAAATTTGCTCAAACTTTCAAGGTATAGTGTTCCGTAATGTCTTTCTATATTTCCTTATATTATCTGAGAACGCATTAATGGTAGCATGGTAGTTATTAATAGTATTAAAAAGTGAATAAGTTAGTAAGCTCACATTAGGATATATATATTCCGGGACCTCAAGCGTTGCGCCAGGGAATTTACGATTTCTGAGCGAATAATCCTTTGATTCAGGACAGGAGTCACGAAAACCCCGGTTTATCAGCAACTCTGAAGAGTCGTGGTTATGAGTTCCTTTCACCTCTATTATGACCGAGGCGCGAGTCTTCACAATTGCTTTACAACATCTATATGAGTGAGTAGAGCATGTCCACCGAACTATACCTCTCCTCTTCGAATGCTGACAAAATGTATAGTTATTGTACACGATTAGTGGTTTCCCTCGCAATGACTGTGTGAAATAATAACCTTGCCCATCTGGAAAAAGGTGAAAATGATAATGAAATGACGGTGTTAGAGCACAGGGTTAAAACAAAGCGTCACATGCAGCGTCATACATTATTACCTTCACTACAAGCTATAATACCTCAAATAGTTTCTAGCTTCTAATCCTCGTGCTACCTAATAGTAATTCAATGAAACACAGTTTATCATAAACATTTATTTCAGTATTATAATAAAATAGTATAAAAACTTGTACATAGCCAAACATATTAAAGGATCTCACGAGTTACTTTCTAGGTTCGGATATCTCCAAGACAAAAATGTTGATCCATTTTTATTATATAAACTTCAACTACTATCACATCATAATAGGACAATAATATAATGTATACAAAACGAACAAAAATATTAAATATCTATCCATTTTGATACTTTTCCCTCACCGAACGTACGTAATGTTGCATTTTTATCCCATTTATTAAAATAAGGCTTGATTGCATTTTTTTAGTTACAACTGATATAATGATTAAAAAGGCAAGATTAAAATACGAGATCACTTAAGCTTTATCACATTATTAGCACCTTAACTTTTACATAACTAGTAAAAATCACATCGATTTGACTCACAGTTATAGAATGCTAAACAACTTTCAGAAAAAAATGCATATTAATTTTAAGATGTACGACCTACTAAATTATTATTTTATAAAATGTCTTCATACATACGTCATGTTTATTGCATTGATTTCAGAGAGAGCATTGAAGCGTATGTTCTAGGCTGTGCCCAGAAGTAACCTGACCGTCGGTCCTGACCGTCAGCACGTACTATACGTTGTACTGACGTGCCGTACGGAATGGTCAGGACGGCTCTGAACGCTCTTTAGGATTTCCTTTGAAAACTAGATTATAGCTACGGAAAGCTGACGGTCAGGTTAGCTCTGAACACAGCTTAAGATAAACATTTCAAGTAAATACTACACGAAAAATTCGGTCGGTGAGTGTGTGTGTCGTTCATTGAGGTAAATAACTTTCGAGCCGTTCGTAAACACTTTAGCATGACACCCTTGCGACTTGTGGGTGTAGCAGGACCAGCATATTTTGTTACAGCTACGTTCTTCGTCTTTCGTGAAGGTGAAGTCGCCAACTTTCATCAATCTCTCGCCTCCGCGAGATGTCATGAAGCTGACTGGAATTAAAACCCATTTTAATATTAATGTTAGATGAGTTTTGTAATATATTTTTTAATCAAGTCTTAGAAAAAATGATTTGAAAGAAACATATTTGAGTATTTTTTGGAAACCATTCTAACATTTACTTGTAACATATATTTTAACATAATTTTAAAAACCAAACATAAGATTTAATGAAATATTTTTGCAGCAAGAAAGACAATACCCACCAGATATGACAATTTTTTGTGGGAACAAGAGAAAAAAGCACCAAGATGTGACATTTATAAATATATTTTATACACTATATAATACAGTTCCCTATCACTACATAACACAAGAACCCTTATAACATATTAGCACTAAAATCCGTTTCAATATTAACACGAAATAAATACATGCATAACTAAATGACATATTATCATAAAAATATTTGCTTCTTCTAAAAGTACCTAAATATTGCAGACCAATATTTTTTTTATGAGACGACATTATCGAGATATATATTTACCAATTTGCTGTTCTTGATTTATTTGTTCTTGATTTATAATATGCTAAAATACAAAATGTAATGATTCCAAAATGCAATATGGCATAAACAATAACGAAAGCTAACAACTATTACTGTTTATTACAAACATCACAAACAGTCAAATATATTTTAATAGCTTCCTTCGATACGTTACAGTATTTTGACTTAATCTCTTTATCCATAGTATCTATATCAGAATGGTTAAGTAACAAATGCATTGTGTGCAGAACACCAAATAATTCATCTGTCGCTAAATAAAACTTTATACCAGAATTTGCTTCATCATTTGGTTTTATAAGTCTCTCTCTACCATTAGCCACTAAAATATCATAGCTAGCCAGCATTTTGTAATCATAAAAATCTTTTGACCTCTTAATTTTGATTTCATTTATCTCCTTCACAAATTCATCATATCTACTACGATCTAAATAGTAGGCGCTATTACTTTTCTTTCGACTGGTAAGTTTTTGTAGTTTTTCATTAAACAGTTTTCTTATTGGAGCTACTTTGTTACTTGCAAATAGTTCTATACCTGCAAGTAATGCAAAGGTTATAAAATGGAAAATCTGCAAATAAAATAAAACCTTTGATCACATCTAATCTTTAGAAGGACATTACATACATAAGTTTATCACAATTTAAGAACAAAATTATGCCATACATATACTCACGGCTATAAATCCCTAGAAGGGGTAGCCAGAGCTAAGGAATTAGAAATTCCTCAGCCACTTTTGGAAATGTGAGTAGGGAAAAGATGGTAAAAATAAATGTTGTTGGTGATGAGTATCCAACTGCATCGCCCAATAATCCCTTAAAAGCCCCAGTACCGTTAGTCGCCTCTTACGTACACCCACCGGAAGAAATGAGGTAGTGCTATTCTAAGCTGACACTACACAGCAAAATTATAATGGAGCCAATTCTTTTAAATCAAGCGATCTACACAAGAGAACTAATATTTTTATGCAAAAGTCACCATGTAATGTTACTTAATATCAAACCTAAAAAAACATACAATTTCTTAATTTAATGTTTTTTGACATGAATTCCTCATGTGGGGATTATGACTCATAAATAAAAGATGTTATTAAAGGAAAGAAAAATTTCGACACTGGCGGGGTTCGAACCCGCGACCTTCGGAGGTAGGAAACGCAAACACTACTTGAACGTGTAAAAAAGAAACAAAGGATAGAGAAATTTCGCGCTGGATGCCAACTGACACTGTAGCTCAGTTGGCAGAGCGACGGGGGCGTATACCCGAAGGTCGCGGGTTCGAACCCCGCCAGTGTCGAAATTTTTCTTTCCTTTAATAACATCTTTTATTTATGAATACAATTTCTTACTGTAAACTAGCTAGCTGGTACTTTTACTATTTATGGTTGGTAGTAAATAAGTAAATTCATGAACCTTTGTATAACTATTCTTGCAAATTTATAATAAGGTCATACAAATCAAACAAAACTTAACTGCCACCAACTAAACTAAATGAAAATATTAATGAAACCAGATTCCACTCTAAAGGATAACACTGGACCAATGTGATGCAAATATTATTTTAATAGCATAATGCAGTTCCAATATGCATCACCAACTACTAGTTCATTTGGCCTAGACCTCGTTTTTAAAACATACCTTTTTATATTTTAAATTGATTAAAGACATCAAACTAAACAACTTTGCCTATCGAATGCTATGGAATGCTTATCTACAATATATTAATTTTCAAAATAATTAATACATAAAAAGTGTCATACCTAGATCAAACTGAGAAAGTATAGTGAGGTTCATTCCATAGGCAAAGTTGTTTAGTTTTATTTTATGTCCTTAATTAATTAAAAGTATAAAAAGGGTATGTTTTAAAAGCGAGGTCTAGGCCAATTGGACAAAGTTAAGCAAAAAAGACTCAACTCACAAAAAAAAATATTCAAGACGAGTAATTCAAGTTTGAATTAATGTGCTTTTCATACTGTAGGTTATGTTGGGTTTTAACTATAAACACTTTTGACAAGAAGAGTCTTCACTACCTATGACATTGAATTGACAATGAAATTGACATTGAAATAAATAAAAAATATAATGACTATCAATCGCCACTTTGTATGATCCTTGCAAACCTCTCTGGCTTTGTTCACTCTTTTTCTTCTATACAATATTATTAGTAGTGGGCGTCAACCGCCAGCTACGAGGTGGGCCATTGTATGTGTTCTTTTATACATACATATTCTTTTATCTCAGGAATTTATTAGGATTTTAGTGTCAACATGTTAGAATAGGTTAATTAATAATTAATCATTTGATCTTTTTCACAGTTAATCATGTGAAATGTAATACAATGCAAAAATTTAATATTTATTATATATAATATCTGTTTGTTGTTGTAATTTATGGATCTTGAATCAGCAACAAATAAAAAAACATATCTATCTTTTTTCTTAGTTTTAAGAAGTTAGAAACTAACACTTGCAGTCCTAATACTGTGTTAAACATATGAACTGTTACATTACAGATTCTTTTGGCCTTCAATTAGTTTATTTGTCAGTGGTACCATCACAAACTCTCAATAATCAGGTGACCTACAGGAAACTGTACTAAGAGTACTACTTTGAGGCGTAATAGAACGAGACTAACTAGAAATGTAACTTTATCCTTAAACAATCAGTGGTAAAAAAAACAACTTATTTAGTTCTTAGATATATTTGTAAATAAAAATTTAGGTCTAAAAAGCATCTACAAAACATAATTAAGAAAAAGTATAAGTAAAAATTTTGAATAATAACTATAAAATTAAATCTAACAGCACTTACTTGTTAGTTCGAGTACTACAACTTTAGACTTAGCTCCATAGTAAATAGGACTAATAAAATGGATTAATTCACTGTTTGCTAGGAGTTTCTAACCAGTAAACCAACTACATAAATTTCCATATACTATCTCAAAAACAAACTAAATCTTTGAAATATATACGAACTTTAAGGTTAGAATAACATGATATTTAACAAGTCATATCTTCACACAAAAACAATAATTACTGTGATATTTTGCACTTAGTTAAACTACAATATTGCACTTTACATAATTGCACAAACACTTAAATTATCGCGCTTTCTAATTCCAAAATAGCCGAGTTTTAATAAATTCAGAATCAAAATTATTATGACATAAAGAAACGAAACTGCCTTGACATTGACGTTCGTTGCTATTGTCAGAGTCACGTCAGATTAGACAAAATACTCTATGCCTCTAACCGACGCTAAACCGACACGTTCCATTTTACCATGTAAGTTTTAAAAGAGTTTATCTGGAGGGCAATTCTCACACGGTAGATATTATATCACTTTCGATATTTATCACTTTTGTGATATTTTGCGATCGATATTTGACTTGAGCTATTCTCACTCCATCCGATCGATATTTTTCTATTGAAAACCAGCCGATATGATGATATATATCAAAGGATGATATCGTGTGGTCACGATCAGACGATATGATGATATTTGAAGATGTCGTGCGAACGGTAGCCATTTTGTTTACAAATTTTGTTTGAATACTTATAGATAGAAAACTTAAATGTAGGTAAATATATTAAATGGATCATAGATCAAATAGTCTTAGAAGTTGTAAATAATATCTACTTGGATCAACGTTAATTATATTATTAAAATTTAAAAATATATTATTTTTCCATAATAAAATTTCAAAAACTAAATTCGGTTGTGGGATGGTCCATTTGGGAATTCAGACTTTGCTAGTTACCGGCAAAGTACACTTAAAGGAAAATTGAAACAAACCAAAACATATGTAAATATTGACAAATTCAATATTCAATTTTTAAAGGTGGCTTCAATCGTGTTTGCCACAATTATTTCGCCAATGTCGAGTAAAAATATTGACAGATATGAAGACCTTTTCATATCTAAGATGACAGTTAAACTGACCTTTCGTTCAATTCATTCGCTTGGTTCGGTTGGTTGGTTGGATTTCGGTCTTCGTTCTTTAATGTCTAAGGAAAAATTACTACCGTGTGCGAGAATACAGTTTCAATCTATCAATAGAAATATATTTCACTTTGTGATATTTTTCACATGACATTGAACACTTGATATAATTTGTATGATAGTAATGATATCGAACTTGCGAGAATTGCCCTCCTGGTATCTTCCGGTTAACTTGAAATCGACCAATTTTGCTCAGCGAGAAATTTAAATGAAAGCGTTAACAATTATGAAACTATTTGATTGATCATATTTATTTAGAACACTTTATTTGAAAGTAGGTAGTTAGATAAACTCTAGTAAAATTATAATCATTTCATCATTTATAAGTGTGCAACCTAGTTGTAGTTAGTTAATATAAATAAGCCGAGAATACTTGCTAACTGATTTAGTATATTAAGGCTTTTGAAAATTGGAAATACTTGGACGATGTTATTCGTTCATCGTATCGTAGGTATGATTAAAAACATAATACAATATTTAAACTATTCGTAGAGATATAATCCTGTAAAATAAAGACATTCTGCGCCATCTAGCGGGGCTTTAATGCAATATCAAACGGTGTATTACAGTAATAATATTTATTTCACCTAGGCTACAAATAAAATACGAGGCACTAATACGGATATTTAAAATATATTCTAATTTAATTTATAATATTTCCCATCCTGAGATTTGAAAAATTTCGGCTTTTCGTGGTTATGTTGTAAATGATGAAATTTTATATTGAACTGATCATCAAAGCGAAGTTTTGCTGGACATTTAGCTGTCATTTTTTTGCTGCAGTTCCAATAACGATAGTCCTTTGTAGTTCTTGCGAAAGAATGTCCATCTATTATTATTAGTTGGCCTTTCTTTGTTGGTACCATTTCATATTGAAACCTTTGCGCCATGAAGTGTCTTCCTGTAAATATTTTTTCGTTAATACCATGGTTAACATATTGTATAGTTATCGAGCACATGCACTTAGACTAAGCTTAATGGAGTCGACAGTAATCTGAGATGAAAAATAATACAAAAAATAATAATTAGAAGCTTTATTTGACTAAAAATACACAAAAAAGATAATGAACAATTAAATAAACGTTTTTTAATCATTTTCAGTAATCAACACACGTTTCAAACAAATAATTCTTAAAACAGATGATGACATGCAATGCTAAATTTTTTATTTACATATCGATCATCTGTTAAATAAATTCAGCACACAAAGGGATAGAGGTTAGTAATACTTAACAAATAACTTAACTTTAATTGAATTCCTTGACATGTTTTAAACAAGGCTCAGTCGTTTTCATTTATACCACAGACCCATAAAATTCCAAAACTGTGCATTTCCGTAAAAAAAGACCCCTTTTTAAAACGGTATAGATTGGTATTTTGGTGTGCAAATACTCGTGTATGGACAATCAAAAGTGATACTAAATAAATAGTAATTTGAAATTTATAAATTTTTCTACTTTTCACTTTAATGTGTTATGTCTTATCGAGTTTAATGTGTAGTAGTGTGAGTTTTGATTAAAATGTGATAATAAATTTTGAAATAAGTATTTTTTGCTACGCCCTTGCAGGGTATACATGTCGAAATTGATGAACTTTATGACGTGTGAATTGCGATGTGTAAAATGCAATAAAGATTTTGAAGATTTTTGATTTTGATACAAAATTATAGTTACAAAGTAAATGTTACATGCACTATGATGAAATTTAATTGTTAGTATTTCTTTTTGTCCAAATGGCTGCAGATTTCTTTATAATTGTAATACATGCCCCGGTAGTCTTTACTTTTGGTTTTGAGCACCTTGCTATAATACTGAAAACGCAAATATCCAAAAAAGTGGCCGATGTACTAATTTTTATATGTAGGGATGATGTGTTTTTTCTCCATTTAGCATTAATATTAACTTGTTATAATAATATTAATATTGAAATAAAAAATAGTAATGAGAAAATTAAAGATAACGCGCAAACCTATAGCCTATTGATGTAACAACTATACTCCGCCATTTTGGTTTCCCTACGATAATCCCCCCCCCACTATATACGTTATATGGCGAAATAGCAGCTGAAATACACTTATACAAATAAACAAGAAAAACACATATTATTTCAATTTGCGTCGTACAAATACTCTGTAGCCCTGAATTGTATTAAAAGAGTGTGGTTTCGCATGTGTATGTTCCAAGTTAGCCAACACCATTTTTTGAGCATCGTTGAATCGTACTTTTGCTGGGCACTTAAACTTATTCTTGCTGCTGCAGTGCCAATATCGAGCAAGACTGGTCGTGCGAGTGAAATCGTATCCATTAATTAGTAAGCGTGGCCCTCGATGTGTCTGCACGAAAATGTGGGCAGGTTCTGAAAGAAATAATTATGTTATAAGACGAAACACTTGTTTTTTTAACTAACTTTCTTATCTATACTACACATATTTAATCTTTGTTATGAACCTATATTTTTATCTACCATAAAACCATAGAACAAAATAGAAAAAAATGTTAGTATGATTAAAAGTTCACTGTATGCGTGAAATAATAGGACAATACTACTCATGCGGGTGGAATACTATCTATTAACTACGAGGAATCGATTAGTCCGAACAAGTGATCCCATCAAACTAGATGATTCCTAGTATGCATTCATCCATTATCTCAGCCACAATGACTTGATGAGTATACGACGTCTCGCCAACCATCATCCTGACTGAGAATTCACCAAGGACAGGTATTCGCTGGCCAGAGGCGGAGAGTAGCCGACACTTAGTATCTCTGCTATACTTGATATTCGCTGCTTTCACCAGTGCCGGATTGATCACCGTTCTAGACGCTCCAGTATCAAGGGTCACCTTACAGTCTTGATCATTGACACAGCCCAATATCACCAAACTGTTCCCGTTACAGGCTTGTGAGATGGTCATTGTCGGGGCTTTCTCCTCTCTAGCCAGCACCTGCCCCCCGGTCCTGGCTAATGCTCGTTTCCCTGGACGTTTGCGGCAGGAGCCTCTGCCTGCCTCTTTTCTTCCTTCCTCAGCGGGCAACTTAATCTCAAATGGCCCCTTTTCCCGCAGCCATAACAAATCGGTCCAGTACTCCTTCCGACGGGTGCTTTAATGACCTTGACGTCCTCATTTGCTTCCGCAATCTCACGAAGTCGATGAGTTTGGCGCGTATCCTGGCGGCAAGCTTCAACTTCTAGAGCGTTCGCCAAGGCATCCTTGAGAGACGTGTGGTGTTGAAGTCTCACCGCTGTTCTCACTTCGATATCTCTGATGCCGTCGACGAATGCTTGCACCAGGTTCATTTCCACCGTCTTCGGATCTACACTGGGATAGGCCTTGCGGACGAGCTTCTCGATTTCAAGGGCCCACTGCTGAAGTCCCTCTCCGGAACGCTGGACCCTATCACGCAGCTGAGCGCGGAACACGTGCTCCAGGTGTCACTCTCCATAGCGAGACTCCAACGCATCCAGCAGGTCCTTGAAACCACCACTCGGAGTCGGCAGCGCCTCTATTACTGACAGTGCTTGACCTCGGAGCGCCACCGTCAGTGCAGTCAAACACTGTTCATCAGTCCAACCATTGGCAGCCGCAACAGTCTGGAACTGATGTCTATACGCCGACCAGGATGTTGTTCCGTCGTAGGGAGGAACCTTCACACGAGGACCATGGACAGCTACTACATTCTCACCGGAGACAACCTTGACCGGTCGTGATTCAAGCTGCAGAACCCTTTTCTCCATTCCGCGGAAGTCGGTCTTCATGTCATCGATATCTTTCTCAATAGTGGTTACCTGCTCCTTCATCTGCTCTACGTCTTTTTCCACAGTAACCACCCGACCACTGACTTCATTGACCGCAGTGAGAACTTGTGAGAACTTAGTTTGCTGTTCCTCGCGCAACTCACGAACTTCTTGTTTCACAACACCCTGTACCTCCGAATGTATGTTTTTCACAACATCCTGTATGCTTTGTTGTGCTTCACGCATGCTTTGAAACATTTCAACTATCATCGCCAAGTCAGTATTAGTTGCGGCCGCCGGCGCCGTTGATGTAGACGGCGCGTTAGTCACCGCGGACGTCTCCTCTGGAATGTCACTCCGAGGGTTCGTGACCGATGACCTCATTTCCGACAGCTGTTTACCCTCTGCGGCTTTCTGAGCGCGAGTCTTCACACCCTCTCTTCCGTGTTCCTTCGGCATAACTGGCATCTTCAAATCCACTTCTGTCACCAATTGTTACGTACCGGGTTCTTAATTTGATAAATACCAGTCACACTTTCGTGCAATAAGGTGTAATTATATTTATTGACCAATAACGCACTTTACACAACACAACAAACACTATCGATAATTAACTATCGATACTCGCACTAATTAACAACACTAATTTACTCCGTTATAGTAACACTGTCCACACCGTTAAGCTTATTTCCGTAATCCGTATATCACTGCACTGTCGTATTTAATTTCTTCTCTCTAGTATTTCGCTTGTTCTCGCTTTAGTTCTTCGCACTCGAATAACTCCGTAGCACGCGTCGCTCTTTATATATGCCAAATCTCAAATACGCGAATATTACAGAAAGTTCTAGTACCACATTCTCGAAAAGTCGATATTCGAGAAGCATCTAGTAATTCCTTTTTTTACTTATTAAAATACTAGTAACGCCATCTGTTCTCTAGTAGTGACACTTCCTTCAGCAACAGATATCATGGCGACTCATTAAATACTAGTAACGCCATCTAGTATAATCTAGTAGTGGCAAATCCTATCTCCTACTTGCGAACAGATGTCGTAACAATACCATGGCTACGTAACAAGTATTATCCGGTACGGAATAATACTATGGGGCAATTCAGTAGATGTAAACAAAGTACTAATAGCACAAAAGAAAGGCATGAGGGCTATAGCTGGAGGAAATTATGATGATTCGTGTAAACCTTTGTTTAAATCTTTTGACATTTTACCCGTACCGTGTTTATACATATTTGAAATGTGCTTGTTTCCTCTCGCTTTCCTTTTCCTCTGAGGATCAGATGCTTTGTCTCAGTCTGCCCCAAAGAGAACTTGAAACTAACATACATACATATACTCACGGCTATAAATCCCTTAAAGGGGTAACCAGAGCTAAGGAATTAGAAATTCCTCAGCCACTTTTGAAAAGTTGAGTGGGGAAAAGATGTTAAAATAAAGGTTGTTGGTGATGGGTCTTCAACCGCATCGCCTTTAAACCCCCAATACCGTAAGTCGCCTATTCTGAGCCAACACAACACAGCTTAAAACTTAATAGAGTGGAAACTAAACGTATTTTAGTACCAAAATTGCTATAATCAGCGAGTTTCTCGTAAGAGTGAGCGCAAAAACTGCCAAATCCTCCCCGCCTTTAACACACACTTACGTCTACATTTTATGTCGATTTATGTCTACATACGAAATAATATAAATATAAAATAAAATATAATATAAATCACATAATTAGTTAACATAATATGTTTTTTCGATAGATACCGATTCGTGTACGTGTTCTGTATTTTCATTAATAATATGATCTTCGTAGTCCAAAGTGAACCGAGCCAAGCATCCAGTGGATTTTTTCTTTGAACAGTAATAATGCCTTCTTTTCCTGCCACCGCCAGTGCCGCCTCGCAGAGAGAATGAGAATCCTTTGTAAATAAGAGTTTTTCCTCGCGTTGATGCTATTTCCATTATGTCAACTGTTGAAAAGAAAGGTTTTATGTATTTATATTTAGTAAATTCTTACACAAAATTTTACATATTATAAAAACTTACAAACAAAAAAAGAACAGACAAAAAAATCACATAAATGTTGGTCTCAGCGGGGATCGAACCCACAACCTCCGGACCGAGAAGCTAACCAGCTATCCACTCGGCCACGGGCGTCATCAATACAGTACGTAACTATTGTTCGATATAAAATGACAACATCTGTCAGTATCTGATTTTTCATGTGATATGGCTGGTCTCACACGCTACCAATGTAGCACCTGCCCGCACCGGGTCGGTCTAAAGAGAATATCAGATACTTACAAAAAAAAACTTTACCACCAATTAGAGTAGGAAGAACCACCCTCTGTGCATTTTATGCAAAGAATACTTTTATACTATACTAACTTGAAAGAGATTTGACCCTTTATAAGGCAGAGGTATGATCAAACATTCATTGTATTTCACTTCTATTTGAAGGTGAATAAGGTTGAAATTATGGTGGCCACTGTTTGGCCACTGCCTTATAATATAAAGGTTGAAGCTATGAACGTATATACCTCAAGTAACCAAAACAGCGTATCCTAGCGTAACACACTAGGCCAGCGTGGTAAAATTGACCAGAGGTTATAAAGGTATAAAATGAGTTGTGATGAATCAAACACAGAGAGAAATGTAGTTACATGATGAAATAAAATAAAACGAGATGGCGTCGTTTTTACGCCCTAAGTTTATTCAAATTTTAGACATTTGTTTTAACAATTTTTTATAACGTTTTCTAACGATTTTTTTACACATATCATTATATATCACATTTATTTCTGACACTTAAACCTTAAAATGTAATCCACTATATATTATTGATAAATATATTATTTATATAAGTTCTGTGACTTATCTTACAGTACAGTAATATTAATGTAAATAAATTTATGAGAGAACTAAGAATACTTTTGAGACACTGTTTTGTCCTGAATGGGCCATCAAAGATCGTCAACAAAAAATATTTCTTTGCAAACATAAAATTGCTAACTTCATCCAAATTCTTCCAGCTGTTTCATAGTTATAATAATAACAATAACATCAGTGACTCACATTCACAACCTTACTCATTTCAGTTCAGTATCAACTTCTTTGGCAATCAATATTTAATTAACTTATCTATGTCTTAATACCGAATTGTATAGAGTACTATCCTTTTTAAGAAAAGTACGGTGTAACTTTAAATTATACACAGTAACTACATGAGAAAACTAGAATACATTTTGACACACTACATATATTTGACACACACTGATACATATTATTTTGTTAAGTGGTAGAATATTATTCATTAATTGAAACATTAAAAAGTATTATGACCCGCTCGAAGGTAGGAAATCTACTCTTTGAATCAACAACGATAATATCACCGGTATTAATTCATACCCCTATAAACATTGATTCTATCTTACTCGCACAAAATTAAGTTTCAGATTTTGCTGAGTATATATAGGTGATATTCGACAATGCCTCTGTAGTTGTTCTTGGTTTCTACGACTAGTAAGCGCCACAATTATTATTGTTTTATACTTTTTATATAAACCTTGTTTCAACATCGAAGCGGGGAGAGCGATACGAATATATCCCAGACAGTTAGATGAGAGATACATACATATACTCACGCTGTCACTAAAAATAACAAAATGCCATATTACAAAAAATAAGAGTTCTAACAAGGTGTTATTATAAATTAAGGCTTGAGCTTATTCTGCCGTGACACGTGTCAATATTCAATTTACATACATAGAAGTACCTCTTCGTCTAGTAGATATTATCGTTTTCGGTTTAAAGAGTGGACCTCTTCGAGGCCTAGAACGAGCGCAATTTTATCGTCTCGATAACGGTTAGAATGAGATGACATTATACGATACTATGTAAGAACGAACGAGATGGCTGTTTAATACTACACGTAATTTAGTTAAAAGGTTTCTCTTGCTAGCCTTGCTGGGGCGAGTTCACTCGTAAATCTTATTAATCAGAAATTTTTTGGTACCCATCTTGTGTTTTAATAACGAAAGGTGGTTTGTGAATGTGCTCGGTGTACTCGCGAATAACTCGTCGGTCGTTGTCTAAAGCGAATCGAGCAGGACATCGAATCGATTGTTTTTTGGAGCAATAGTAGTTTTTCTGCTTGACACTTCCACTTTGTAGTGAATACAGATACCCTTTATACAACAGTGTTTTGCCCCTTGAAGTTACTATTTCTATGAGTTTGTCTGAAAACATGAAAAATGGTTAGACCCTTAGTTTAACATGAAGTAATCTTGAATTATTAAAAGTTTATCTTAATTAATTGACATATTTGTTGTGTAAAATATGGATAAATTCGTAGTAAACACAGGGCCCACCTCGCCCTTACTTATCGCCCTTTGTTGGTGAAATGAACGCTTAAATTTACTAAATAAATCAATTGCTTTGATATTTAAAATTCATTTATTATACAAAAAAAAAACTTGAAACTATCCGATTTTGTTAATTTCCCAGTGACCTTCAACTCTTTTCGCGAGATTTGGCTTGACGTGTATGTTTCGTGAACTCACAAACAAGTGAAACCCTGGATGACTTTTAAAAATATTTTAATAATACAATATAATAAAATTTGAACATAAATGTGTACTTTGTCCTATTACGTGATACATTTAACATGTTACAACATATGGTGAAATTGCATAGACTCTCAGTGTTAATCCCTACGCATTTAGTTTACATAGTTTA
This sequence comes from Bedellia somnulentella, assembly GCA_963576735.1. Lineage (NCBI taxonomy): Eukaryota > Metazoa > Arthropoda > Insecta > Lepidoptera > Bedelliidae > Bedellia > Bedellia somnulentella. The sequence continues at coordinate 14,971,559 of OY755181.1, forward strand.
CTCTAGTCATAAGAATAAAATATACAAAACATTATGTTTATGACCTTGATTTTGTGATGAAATAGTATGACTATTTTAAAAATCTATTTACAACTTAAAATACATTCCTTCAGCCGTTTTGAAGTAGTTGGGCGGAGGATGATGATGTTGTCCCAAAATCTTTATGATTTCCCCCTTGTTGTTAAGGCGTATTCGAGCGTCACAGTTTGAGCTGCCGTATTGCGAACAATATCTTGATAATTCGCCTTTACCCATCTTTTTATAGGTGTACTTCTGAACCATAAACAGAGATCGGCCTCCAGACAGGTGAATTATTTCGTAGCTTTTATCTGAAATTATAAAATTATTTCAGTTAAATAAAAATCAATTAGTACACTTGCAAAATTTGCAAAACTTCCTGAAGACGTTTGCAAGAATCAGGCTGTGCGTTATGTGTATAACAACACTTCTGATATATTGCCTTGCTTATCCAACCTGGCATTAAGAATAATACGGTATACGCTGCAAATAGTGCCTTGTATGTTTTCAATCATCGTTAATAATCTTCCGATTTTCAATTCCACCATTTGACCTAATTCTAAAATCATTAATAAAAGTCTGTAATTAAAAATAAATAAGTCGTATATTTACCCTTGGTTTTTACTAAAATCATCGAACAAAGAAATATTTAAAAGTATTCGTCAAATGTAGCATGTGGCATAAAATTTAAATTGAAATATTTTACGAGATCTGCAGAAACTCTGGCCATAAATGATTATGTTTTGGCATAAATAATCATTTACGGCCACAAAAGTGTGGACACTTTTAATAATGTTGTCTTGGATATTTAATGCCACACGGCATTTACAATTATATGCCACATTGACGTACTCGTTTTCTTGAAACATTCTTCAATTCATATTGTTAACAAACTTCAATTTTCTAATTGGGACATTTGACTTAATTTTGAAGTAATTAAGATAACCTCATCCTTAAGATTTCAAAATTATTAGTCTTTAATTGTTAACCATGGTCTTTATTGATAACAAATCAAACTGAAAAATATTAAAAAGTATTTCTCGAATTCGTGTGCCATAAATAAATAGAATAAAAATACATCAACGTAATTTGCAATACTTTCCAGACGACATATGCAAAAACTCAGGCCGTGAATCATTGTGAATGCAAACACTTTTTATTATGTTTCTCGGTTTATACAATACCACACGGTATTTACAATTATATGTCATACTGTACTCGTTTCCTTGTAACATCGTTTACAATTTTCTATTTTCCTATTGGACCATTTGACTTCATTCTGAACTAATTAATAAAGTCTCAGGTTTTTATTTATAAATATTTGGTCATTTAATTTTTACCCTTCTAAAACAAATCAAAATATTAAAAAGTATTGGTTTAATTAATGTGCAATTTTTTTAAAATAAAATCCATCAACGTAATTTGCAATATTTTCCTGACGAAGTCTGCAAAAACTCAGGCCGTGAATGATTGTGTGTGCCAACGCATTTCATGACGTTGCCTTGCCTATCTAAAGCCACACGGCACTTACAACTATACGTCACTCGTTGCGAACAGTAGCGGTTATTAGAGTTACCACTACGACTGAACGTGTAACCGTCGTACATCATTAGCGTCCTTCCATTTTCTAGTTCGATCATTTGGTAATCTGGAACAATAGTGAATAAAATAGAAATTTCTTTATTGCACATCGAAATAAAAACATGAAACGGAAGTAATATTATTAAAAAGAAGTACAAATGCCGATCATATCACTTAAAGCGATCCCTTTCAGAAGACCTTTAATATAGTGTGAGTGACTGTTATTATATTGTTAGGACTAATATTTTCATGCCGTAGCTATTGATACCTTGGTTACCTTTAATATTATTACCACTATCTTTACCGTTTACAAAAATACTTTTAGTATATATTTTCTTCAAGAATATTAATGTTTTATGTGGTTTAAATCTTTCGTTGTATTTATAAACCGCGTAATATATTAACCTCACCTTAATACCTGAATTGATGCATTGACTGGTATAAAAAGGCAAATTTTGGTGAAAAATCTCATTTACTAATTGTAGTCTTACTAACTATACTATAATTAAACTATTAAAGTATGATTTCTCCACATCTCAACACAACTATGACAGGCACAGTAATTTCCTCACACAGGTCTCTTGTACCATCAGCGTATTCTCATATATTTGCCATTAGAAGTTCTTACGAACTGCGAAGGTGGATGGTTGTGTTGCCCGTAAACTTCCCTGATATTACCGTATGGGTCCATTCCCAGCCGACATTTGCAATTCGTAGACAATCGTTTGGAACAAAACCGGCTGTTTGTTCCGCCTTTCTTATTAAAAGTGTAGTTTTGGTACATCAGTAACGTCGGCCCACTCACTAACTCGATCATTTGATAACCTGAATAGAAAATGCAGAAGCAATTAATATTGTTGCAATTATACAGTTTGCTGACTACCATGTCTTACTTGATGTTCTATATCCACCAGTACCAACCATATTTATGAAAACTAATTTAGGCATTATGATCGCTGTTTGCAAACATTAAAAGAAGGACAAGACATTTACCTCCTAATAACGACAATATTGCGCCTTGCATCACAATTGGCGGTCGCAAGGGTCCGTAATTTTTACCCGTATTGCGATACCTTACTGAGATTAAAAAACTAAGTCTAAATTCTACCAAAATTTTACATTATGTACATAAGTACTTGAGGAGCCTTTTTGCCTCAAACACACAAACATCTAAACTTTCACATTTATAATATTAATTAATATAATATTAATTTAGAAAAAAAAATACTTTGTACAAGCTTAACTATTTATTAGGTCATGTTTTTGTACATCTACACATGTGATCTTAACTTAATTGACCTCAGCTTCAGGTCGCCAATTGTACTTCTGCAATTACAATTCTAATTGTACAATTGTTTCATTATTTCCGTAAATATTTAAGTCATATTCAATTAAGAGATTTTCAATTCATTCTATTAACTAAACATATATAAGATCTATGTATCAATTAGACAATTTCACATATCTCCCATCCGAAGTCTTGTGATACACCGGCGGGGGGTGATTATGCGTTTCATTGGCGAATTCGATTCTGTTTCTGTCGTCCAATCGAATCCGAGCGTTACATTTATCCGCTTGCCGCCGGGAACAGTATCGAAACTTCGAAGACGTACAACCGATACCATAGGTGTAGTTATTGTATAGAATCAGGGTGCCCCCACGTTGGGAGCGTATTGTCTCATATCCTGAAAGAAGATAAGTGGTATTATTATTGTATAGCTTAAATAGGATTTAAAAAAAGTATCTTAAAATTTATAAGCCAATATAAATTATAAACCTTTTATATATTTAACTTTACTACTCAGAACTTAAGAATATGAAATTCTTCATCCATTTAACGTTACTATTTTAATTTTTCTAACGATATGGGGATATAACATACATACATACATATACTCACGCCATTATTTCCCATTTGGGTAGGCAGAGACTATCGATCGCCACTGTGTACGATCCTGGCAAACCTCTCTGGCTTCGTTTACATCCACCAACCTTTTCATACATCCTCTTTTATTCTTCATACTTCGGGCGCCGGCCATTTTGAGCACTTTTTCTATTTGATCCAAATGTGTCCTCCGAGGTCGTCCTCTACTAACATTACCTTCCACATTGGCTCTATATATCTCTTACAGCAATTTATTGTCATCCATCCTCTCTATGTCCCCAAACCATCTCAACATTCCTTTTTCTATCTTTCTTACAATATTATATTTTACACTACACCTTTCGCGAATCACATCATTCCTCACACGATCACATAACCTTACATTACAAACTTATCTGAGGGACCTCATCTCTACTGCATTCACTCTGCTCTCATGCTTCTTGTGCCACGCCCAACATTTACTGCCATACATAAGCGTAGGAACCAGAACAGCATCATGCACTGCCATTCGGGCCTTTTCGGACAATGACTGACTAGATATAAGACTATTCAGATCTCCATTAATCGCATTACCCTTCTTCACTCTTCTCTCGACATCTTCATCACACTTCCCATCCCTAGTTAACAAACTCCCCAGATATACAAACTCTTTCACTTGTTCCACTTTCTTACCAATAATTTCAATCACACATTCGGTCACATCTCCTCTCTCTCAAAAACCATGGTTTTGGTTTTCTCTGCATTCACCCTCATTCCCTTTCTTTCAAAAGACGCACATGCAATATTCATCATCTCTTGCAACTCTTCAACCGACGATGCAAGTAACACTTGTTCATCAGCATAAAAGAGGCATTTGATGGCGAATCCACCCATTCTCAGTCCATAATCACCTTCATGCAAATCTATCAGACAGTCATCCATGAACAAATTGAAGAGCCACGGAGAAGCTACACAACCCTGTTGTCAGACACCCCTAGAGATACCGAACCAGTCAGTATTTGGATGGGGATATTACATACATACGAGTACATATATATAATATGCTCACGGCTATAAATCCCTAGAAGGGGTAGCCAGAGCTAAGGAATTAGAAATTCCTCAGCCACTTTTGGAAGTTGCATGGGGAAAAGATGGTGAAATAAAGATTGTTGGTGATGGGTCTCCAACCGCATCGCCCAAAAATCCCTTGAAAGCCCCAATACCGTTAGTCGCCTCTTACGTACACCCACCGGAAGAAATGGGGTAGTGCTATTCTAATATATATGATGATCGTACATCATAAAACTATTTTAAAGCATTACAAAGGCTATCATTGTTTTATAAGAGTTGTAAACCTTTTTTAAGGTCCAGCAAAATAACAATATTTAAGTAAAAAGAATGACTTATATTAACTAACAAAAATAACTATTTAATTTTCACATTCACTGAAAAAACAACAATACTTAAATTGAAGTGACAACGAAAATATAACAATACTAGACGAAAGCCCGGCTTCACTCGGGTGAAATATCACTCATAATACACATCTAGGTACAAAATGTAGGTAAATACTTCTGCAGTCATCGGTTCTCAAGGAATATTAAGCCCCCAGTACACAATGGCCTGTGATGGGCCACGCTTTGCAATTCACAATTGTAGGCACGATCACTTGGTATTCACACAATGGCCCACTGCTGCCTGGCAATCCACTTGCGATGGACGTCAAAGTAATTACGGCTGCGGCTATTTATTTATTTATTATTATTTATGTTATTCATTTTATTTATGTCGCTATTTATGTTAATTTTACGTCATACAGTGATTATAAATACATTTTGCAATAAAATATTCCAAAAAAGGATAACGCCCGATTTCCGAATTATCGTTCTGTCGCATTGAGATCTTAACAACTGAATGAGACAAAACGATATTTAAGTCGTTCTCAGCTTGAATACTCAATTCAGGCGTAAGTCTCTATCAGCGGCCGATGACGAACTAAACAATGGCCCACTGTATAAACACCACAGGCCACGCTAAGCCACGATTCCTTTGAAGTGTGCCCAAAAAACCGTCAATTTCCCGATTGCGCGCCAGGACTGACAATTGTCCGCCATCATACACCATTACCCCCTGTACACAGTGGCGATGGCATGCAGTAGGCCATCATGGGCCATTGTGTACTGGGGGCTTTAAAGGTAAGCAAGGCATAGATTCGTATAGCCTCGTTCATTGTTTTTATCAATCTAGTAAATAAAAACTGCAGAAGTTGTTACACAAATAATATTTGTTTTAAATCAACATTAAAAATAAAATTACATAAATTAACAAAACATATAACTTTTAAGATGGATTCTCTGTAAACCTCTTTGTTTTAAACACTTAGTCTCTTTCCCTACTTTTGTGAGTATATAAGTTCACCATCAGTTTGACAGCGAAAAGGAATGGATATAAGTTAGCCATGAACTATTTACTAAATTCGAACAAACGTGTACGCTAGGCTGAATGTAGTTTGGAAGTCCGCGCATTACAATGAGGTGATGCACTACAGAGAGTGCTAAAAACAATATTTTCGCGAAAAGTCAACGACTGTAGAAAAGAGTATCTACAATAATAATTTCGTCAATGAGTACGGTAGACTCGTTTGAAACCTCCTTTAAAAAAGTGTCCCCTGCGAAACGATTGAAAAAATATTATGAAAGAAAACGTTTATGTCATCGGGAGTCAGTCAAAATGGCGACTGAATTTTTTCTGTCAGCACTATTAGAATTTTGCAAAATACTCGACTATCCGAATTTTGCGGATAGATGTTGTTGACTCAAACTCATTATATTTTTATGTTTTATTATTCAGGTAAGGTTTCGATCGAGTCTACCGTACCCCGTGACGAAATTATTTATATAGACAAGGCGAATAATTTAAATGTACTCTTTTGCTTATTGTTTCTCTTAGCCTCTTGTTCGTATACAGTTTTTGGTCTCCAGAATAAATAAATATGACACAAATCAATATAGCTCCAAGGTAAGCAACTTAATGGCATTTCGTATTTGATACTCACTCAAAAATTTATTTAATATTTCAATAATATATTATACACATATAAATAACATCCATGACTAGGAAACACCATGTACACCGCATAAATGTTGCCTTCAGCAGAATTCGAACCCGCCACCTCAAGACCCAGAAGCTAATAACCAAACCGCTGGGCCACGGACGTCATCTTATAGTAGTGGTTCTTATTGCTCGTAGTACGTAAACACGTCTTTCTTAAGCTCTTCAGTAAAACTACGTATATCTCCATGTGTTTTATATTAACATCCGGAAAAGTAGATACTCAGCTAACTCAACTTTAAACATTCCGTATAACCCTTCCATCGAATGTCTTTATAAATATCGGTGGGTCATGGTTATGCTCATTATTTACAGAGGTGATTCTCCCATGGCCATCGAACCTGAGGAAGGCTTTGCATTTTGGTCGCTTTGTACAGTCGCCATCAGATATATCGGAGCGGCCGAGACACTCAAATATATCTGAGCAACAATAAATTTCAATAAATTCTTTACGGTAAATAAGGTCAAAAAGCTCTGAACATTCAATTCGCCACAAATATATGAGCAGTGGTTTTTCAATGAAATCTGAACACCTAAAGTGACAATAATATCTGAAAGCACAACTTGTCAAAGTTATCTGCTCAGACAGGGTGATCATAATTATCTGAACATTTAAGGAAAATATACCCTAAAGCAATAAACATACAGTTTAAAATTCTTAATCGTGCTACGCTAGAATACATTTTCTACACAACAACCAAAGTTTTATCAATGTCAAAACTAAAAAGAGTCTTCTGCTGGGAGGTATGCCCCACTGGTTGTACTGTCCCAACTAGGTGTACGAGTAGTATATTATTAGAAAAAAAATACTAAATCGTTCCCCACTGACCAACTGGTGTTAATAGAGGAATGGGTTTGTAGTTGTATAATTTTCACCGGTACAAAACATCAAGAGGTAAAATCACTTAGAATTTTTGAAACAAGTATGCCATTTTTAACATTATATGTACCAGGGTAGCATAAATATAAATGCAGCTTTAATAAAATAAAAGGATAAACTAGTTTTTGCAAAATTGTACTTTTTCCTGCTGTTTTCTGTAACGTATTATACGTATTCATATATATAATTATAACGTAATATATAGCATTATATAAATGAGGACAATAAATCTAAAGGCTTAATAAATAAAATAGAAAAAAAAAGAACATGAATTCTTGACAAAAATAAACACAATTTAGGATTTGAACCCTGACGCAACGGATTACAAATATGATTTCTATTCGCTTTACCGCTAGGCCATGGTGACTGACACGAAAGTGGATGAAATATTGCAAAGCATTCGTACTTATTTTAATTTGGCAGCTGTTATATTACCATAGATATAGAAGCACATGGATAAGCAGTAAGTGACAAACGTCATAGCATAAACGTCAACAAAGGCAGGACCTCTCAGAGACGATGGTCTCCAAAGATTTTGACATAAAACATGAAAGAAAATAATTGACTTATTTTAACCTTAATGATTTTGTGATAAAGTTATTAATATTTAATAACTTAATCAAAGTGAAAAAAATAAATCTAAATCGAATACATATTCTTTGGCAAACAAAAAGTTATTAGCCATTTATGTCCAAACTAAGACTGTAATAAATAATTACAGGTCTATATGATCTTAAACCAAAGTTTTCAATGCAAATATATGATAAAAAATATCTTGTCTTCATAGTACTACAATTACTGTAAAGTTTACAATTGGGCAAAAATAACAAATACGTGAATTTTTATCAATTTTAATAGGGCTAGTATGGGATCCGCCATACTAATGTCACGCACACACATTCATATTTACGCCCACCGTTGTACTTTTTTTTGGTGTCGCCTCGCCTGTCGTATTAGTATTGCCAGTCTATATACGTAATTATAGCATAATAAATCTGCGAATCTATATATATAAAAGAAAGTGGTGTTAGTAAAACTATTTATAACTCAAGAACGGATGAACCGATTTGGCTAAAAATTGTTAGAGAGGTAGCTTAGAACCAGGAAAAGGACATAGGATATACTAATGGATTGGCCTAGCTTTGCACGGGTAGCGTAGTTTTAAAAATATCTGAGGTTTCTTCAATCGCTGCTCAACCTTTGTGAAATTTAGCTACACTTATAGCACTCCTGAATAGTTTAGCTTTGTGATTGTGAAAGCGCTTTAATGAACGGTTCAGTATCTCCGACAACAAACCCATGCAAACAAAGAATCAGAATTACAAACTTTGCATACATCATGCATATACTCGCGGCTGGCTATCTTTTGCCCGCGCAACCATTACTAAAAAATAATCCAGTATGATTCAGTATTCACGTGCGACGACAGGACGCGATGGCTTATTTCATGTATAAGTTTGGTGTTTCTATACCGATTTCTATGATTATTTTTTTATTGAATAGGTAATAATGTAAACTTTTTTAAATAAAAGATGAATGAGAGAACTATAAATGTTAGAGTAAATAAATATAATCGGGATGCACCGAACTGCTAAGCTATCAGGAGTTACACGTGTTATTGTGAGTCAACCATAAAAGATAGACATATGCTATTGAAGGATATTTTTTAGACAATTTTATGGCAAATATTTCCGTGATACATGATTTCTATGTAACGGTAACCATTAACGCTGCACACGCGACGGAAGCTTAAAAAATGGAGTAACTTCTCCCGTTTTCTCAATTTCACTTCACTACTCTGCTGAAAAGTACAGTATGACCTGCCTAGGAGTATGAAGAATAATTCTACCAAGTACCGTTAAAATCCGTCAAGTATTTTTTGTTTCCATAAGGAACATACAAACCGACAGACAGACAGACAGACAGACAGACAAAAATTTTACTGATTGCATTTTTGGCATCAGTACCGATCACTAATCACCCCCTGATAGTTATTTTGAAAATATATTTAATGTAGCGACATGATAGTCCAGTGGATAGAACACCCGCCCGAAAAACAGAAGGGCGTGAGTTCCAATCCTGGGACGGGCCTACACCAATTTGTCTTTTCTAAAGTCATATGTGTGGTTAATTTATCATGGTTGCTAACGGTGAGGGAAAACATCGTGAGGAAACCCACATGGCTGAGTTGTACTTAGTCATGTGACAGTGTATTCGTACAAAACGGCGATAGGCCTGCCCCCTATCACGTGAGTACACTGTCTAAGCAAAACGTGGGTACCTTCTCTGGAAACTAGATGGCGCTTGCCATGTGAGTTCAGGAGTATTGGTACCTCTGCCAACCCCTTCGGGGATAAACGGCGTGAACGTTTATGTTTTATGTTATATTTAATGTACAGAATTGACCTCTCTACAGATTTATTATAAGTATAGATATCATCATGCTAAATATCGTAGGGAGTAAGCAGTATAAAAACTTTACACCATCCGTGCGAAGCCGGGGCGGACCACTAGTATTTGATAAAATACATGCAGTGAATTATATGCAATGACAGTTATGTTATCGTTTTTGTAAATTGGCAAATATTGTCTTCTAATGTGTTTCTTGTTACAAGACTGTAAAGTTGCTTTACGCAGATTTCTATTTTGTATACCTACTCATTTTGATACGATTACATTTAAACTGTATGCCTAGTGCTTTAAGGTATATTTTCCATAAATGTTCAGATATTTATGATCACCCTGTCTGAGCAGATATTATTGTCTCTTTGAGTGTTCAGATTTAATTGAAAAACCACTGCTCATATATTTGTGGCGAATTGGATGTTCAGAGCTTTTTGACCTTATTTACCGTAAAGAATTTATTGAAATTTATTGCTGCTCAGATATATTTGAGTACCTCGGCCGCTCCGATATATCTGATGGCGACTGTACAACATCTGTTTCTTTGACTTGCACCCCATGAGCGGTATGTATAGTTTTTATACCATATTAATATTCCCCCGCGTTGGGAAGATACTGTCTTGTAACCTGTAAAAACATATTTTTTAGAGAATCTCTAATATTAATATTTCTCATAAACATGTTTAATATACTTTTAGATCAATCGGTAAAAAAAATAAATAAATAAATAATGAACATATATTTGCAGATAGAATTTTATTCTTTAAATATTTTACCATAATTATAATATACATAATATAAAAGATAATATAACGCACATATAATTCTAATACTTAATGAAAGCTAGTATAGACTACGGCAAAGGTATATGAAGTTATAAAAGGTAATGATTTTGTTAGTATATGTATATAAGTACTCTCCGCCATATCGCCTTAACCATTAAACCGATTCTAATAAACACAATACATTTGTATTAATGGCGATGTGTCAAAGGATTTATCAAATAAATTTTGACCTAATACAAATCGAACTGAGAAAATTGAATTGAGTTTGTTACCAAAAGTATATACATATATATGTACACATAATTTTCATTTTCTTATTTTACAAAAAAATATATCATTATGGTTTTACCTAAAAAGATCACATTCCACTACATTGATAATATTCTAGACCTTATGATAACACTAATTATTAAGTGCAGCACATTTAAAGTCACACAAAAAATATATCATTATGGTTTTACCTAAACAGATCACATTCCACGACATTGATAATATTCTAGACCTTATGATAACACTAATTATTTAGTGCAGCACATTAAAAGTCACACAAAAAACATGAAAATATATCTAAATCTTCCGAAATATTGCTGCAATTTGTGAAGAAATAATTGGACTCTCTCGCAACAAATTCGTCCGAGACTGAGCATTTTTTTATAATCTTTCCCGTCGTCGTCGTCTCAAAGTACCACTGAGTACTGCGAAATTTAATATGCCTAGCATAGTAGGGTTATGTCTCCTCCCCTCACACCTTAAGAATATACAACATTAGTGTATAATTCCGTCTAACTTCTAAAGTATTGTTTTTACATTAATGAGTAGAATGCATACATTTTAAAATACAGAAATCTTAGAAATTTATTTTGATTTTTTTCCACCATTGGACTACATTTAGTTTCATGTGGAGCCCAGATTAAGGCGTTAAATTCTAATTTTGTCCTAACTAAACTATTATTAAGGGCTTTAATTGCATTAATATTTGCAAAATATCATACTGAACTGCATTACAAAACACAAGGTTCCAAACGCTTTTTTTACTAATATCAATAATATGAGAACTAAATGTCAAATCAACAGTAAAATTAACCCCTAAATCACTAACAGCCTGCACTCTGGGCAGAATTTCCATTTTAATTTCATACTATTAATGGTGAACTATCATTTTTTTAAATGAATTTGATTACTGCACATTTACTCAAATAAAAATATAATTAATTTTTATCACCCCGCCTAAATATTCTATTAATGTCCTACTGCAAGAGTTAACAATTACATTCACTTTCTATACGGTGCAATAATTTAACATTATCCGTAAAATTAAGGCAAGGTGCATGGTGAACTACTTTCAGCAAATCGTTTATTATTATCAAGCAAGAACTCAAATGGGCCTAAGTTGCTTCCTTGGCTTACGCCAGAATGAGTATGATACTCGTCAGATAAATAACCGCCATAATCCATGTACTTTCGTCTGTTGCTTAAATAACGTGCAAAATGAAGGAATGAGTGCGGCGTGAAACCCATTTTAGATAATTAGGCGAGTTTAGTATCGCCACCTACAGCATCTAAAGCTTTTTTAATGTCAAGGTAGGAGACGTTGCCACTCTTTCCAGAATCAATTTGAGATGTTATTAAAGCCACTACATTTATTTAATGAGTATCTACTAGTGCTGTGTTTTGGTGTAAAACCGTGCTGACCCTCTGACAATTGTGTCCCAATTTGACCCTGAATACATCTATGTAGTAACGATTGAAACATTTTAGTGAAAGCAGACAAAACTGCTATCGGTCGATAGTCTGTTATCTCCGAGCTTACTTTGCTTTAAGATACTGGTACAACACGAGATAACTTTCACGTATCAGGAAAGCTCGATTATTATACGGACATATGACACAAATCAAGTTAGCCCCAAACAATGTGCAAGTAAATTATTTATGTTATGTGTAACTAACTCATTGGTAAATTTTATAATATATAATACACAAATAAAGAGCATCCTAGACTAAGAACTACCAGTTACCACTACTATAAATGTTGCCCTCATTCGACAGGACCAAGAAGCTAGTCACCTAACATAGTCACATAAGTGAACGCTTAAGCCGTTTTATAATACTGTCCAGTTTCACTCTTATGATACTGTGGTGGTTTATGATTATGCTTTGTATTATAGTCTATAATATTTCCGTGTTTATCCAGCCGAATGAAAGCTTTGCATCTTCCTCTGTTCGTGCATGACATGTATGAGGCGCGACGACATTTAAAACTGAAAGTATATTCCTTATGCAGGATCATTTTATGGCCACGCTTCGTAGTGATTATTTCATAATCTGGAAATTCACCTGCTGTTACAAGTCTGTTTCTATAATTAATCCTATTAGGGTAGGTAGACTATTGTTTGAAACTTTTTACGATTTCGACACGATTCTCCCGCTTTCGTCGCACCATTCAATCTTATAAATTATCTTTATCTGTAGTAAAAAATACATACGAATGTGTGAAATACCAGTTTACTTTAACGGCACTAAAAAAAAAAATGGTGAAGGGTAATAGTATCTTTTTCATATCATCTATGAACTTATAGAGAAAATGTTATAATGTTTTTTTTTGTGTAAATAAAGAGCTAATAAAAATAACGCCTTTTAGGAAACTACTCTACGCTTTTAGTGTTGAAATCTAAACCCTCTGCCAGCACACCACCAGAACCCTAAATAGCGATTTCTTTACCATAACTATCATGAAAATGAAATATCATGATAATGAACTTATCCTAGCTTTGACATAATTTATCCATATAATGCTAAAAGTTGTTGCTAATTTTTTTTATAAGTTGCTCTATATACTATACATGTACCTATATTTTATACTTGTCAAAATCAGAAAAAAATTGTTTTATCTAAGCAAGACAGAAATAATTATAGATACAGGTAAGAAGAGATACAGAAGTATTTAGACCCTAATTAAACAGAATAATAGATTATTTCATAGATAGCAGTAACCAATAAAACATTTATTTATTCTGTTTAACTAAGATCCAACAAGATGTGACAGAATGCGTGATTGCGATTGATGGTAAGGATGTGGAACAGGTGAAGGAGTTTGTATATCTGGGAAGTTTGTTTACAAGGGATGGAAAATGTGATGAAGACATTGAAAGAAGAGTGAAAAAGGGTAATGCGGTAAATGGAGCAATGAATAGCCTAATGATCAGTCAATCGGTGTCTGAAAAGGCCCGAATGGCTGTGCATGATGCTGTTCTTGTTCCTACGCTTATGTATGGCAGTGAATGTTGGGTGTGGCAGAAGAAGCATGAGAGCAGAGTGAATGCAGTAGAGATGAGGTCCCTCAGAAAAAAATGTAATGTTAGATTGTGTGACCGAGTGAGAAATAGTGTTATTCGTGAAAAGTGTGGTGTGAAAGATGATATTGTAAGAAAGATAGAAAAAGGAATGTTGAGATGGTTTGGGCACATAGAGAGGATGGATGATAGAAAATTGGTAAAAGGGATCTACAGAGCTAGTGTGGATGGTAATGTTAGTAGAGGACGACCACGGAGAACACACTTGGACCAAATTGAGAGTGTGCTCAAAAAGGCTGGCGTCCGAAGTATGAAGAATAAAAGAGCATGTATGAAAAGATTGATGGATGTAAACGAAGCTAGAGAGGTTTGTCAGGATCGTACGAAGTGGCGATCGATAGTCTCTGCCTACCCCAATGGGAATTAATGGCGTGAGTATATATGTATGTATGTAAGATCCAACAACTTTGTTATAAAATAATTATTACATAAGCATATTTTAAGAATAAAAAAATACTGCAATATAGACTCAAGCTAATTTAATATACTGTCCATCTTTAGACGCATGATACAATGGTGGTTCATGGGTATGCGTCCTATTATAGTGTATAATATTTCCGTATTTATCCAGCCGAATGAAAGCTTTGCATCCTCCTCTCTTCGTGCATGACATAGATGCTGAGCGACGACTCTTAAAACTGTACGTATATTTCTCATACAGGATTACTTTATTGCCGCGCTGAGTAGTGATTATTTCATAATCTGGAAATTAACCTGCTGTTACAAGTCTGTTTTTCTTATTAACCCCATTAGTGTAGGTAGGCTATTGTTTGAAACTTCTTAGGATTCCGCTCTTCTCTCACTCTCCTCGCATCATTCAATCTTAGTATTATCTTTTATCGGTATTTAAAAATATACACGAATGTTTTAAATACCAGTTCACTTAAACGACTGTGCATGCTGTGTAGTGTCGGCTTAGATTAGCACTACCCCATTGCTTCCGGTGGATGTACGTAAGAGGCGACGAACGGTATTGGGGCATTTAAGGGATTTTTGGGCGATGCGGTTATAGACCCATCACCAACAAACCTTTATTTTACCATCTTTACCCCCACTCAAATTTCCAAAAGTACATACATACATATACTCACGGCTATTAATCCCTAAAAGGGGTAGCCAGAGCTAAAGAATTAGACATTCCTAAGCCGCTTTTTCAAAAGTGGCTGAGGAATTTTCAATTCCTTGGCTCTGGCTACACTTTTAAGGGATTTATAGCCGTGGGTAAATGTATGTATGTACTAGATTAAAATAAAACCGTGGGGTACGTCAATTGTCTACAATCGTCGATCAAAATGTGCGTTAAAAGAATCGTTCATTTCGTCGTTACGCTGTTGGCCCACCGCCGCAGCCGGTATGTAGACGACTTACTTACACGACAGCTGCCTAATAAACCAAATTCCCTAAACATTACAAAGTATATTTAACATAAAACCGTTTAGATTAACCGTTTTGTAGCGGCGGCCATCTTGAATTTAGAGTGATTCTGTTACGGTAGTAGTCGTTAGTCTGCCAACCCGCAATTGGCCAGCTTGGTGGACTAAGGCAAATCGCCCTATACAGGGTACGCTCGAGTCCCTTGGTGGGGACATATATGGGCTGTGAGAGAATAAACATAATTTTGTATTGTCACCAAAATCCAAAGTGTATACTAAATTTCATATTAATCGGTTGACAAGAAAGGGGTGAAATTTAAATTACTAAATTCGATCCAAGAAAGAATAAAACAAACTGGGTTAGTAAATAATACCTTTCAAAAATATACTGCAATATAAACTCAAGTTAATTTAATATACTGTCCACCTCTAGTCTTATGATACAATGGTGGTTCATGGTTATGCTTCCCATTTACGTGGGTAATAATTCCGTCTTTGTCCAAACGTATGGAGGCTTTGCAGTTGCACTTCGGTCTTCTAGTACAGGTTCTTACAGCTGGATTACGACCATAAACACCGTATGTGTACTTTTCATACATGATCAATTCGCCACCACGCTGTGAGGTGATTATTTCATAACCTGAACAATAAGGAGAGCAGATGCTGTTAAAAGTGAATTTTATTTATTGTCAATTCTGAAAGAAATCGATAATGAGTTGTTTACTCAGCCTACTTACCGCTATCATGGTACCTGAAATATAATTAGACGGTTTTAGATAAAAAAAAAACCTTATTACTTTTACTTTACACTTTTTCAAATTTACGTACAAAACCCTAAATTAAATGAAATTCTTATATAGCCTATGTTACTTCTGAAGAATGTAGCTTTCTATTAGTGAAATAATCATTAAAAACGCTTCAGTAGCTTCTAAGATTATCCAAAACATACAAACGTACAAACATTCTCTCTTTATAATATTAGTACAGATATTTACAGAATAAAAAAATACTATCACGTGAGTACACTGTCCATGCAAAACGTGGGTACTCTGAACACCAGGTGACAAAGTCACGTGATGTTCAGAAGTATTAGTACCTCTGCCAACCCCTTCGGGGATATTCGGCGTGAACGTTTATGTTTATGTTATGTTATGTTCAAAAAAATACTGCAATATAAACTCAACTTATTTTAATATAATATCCATCTTTAGTCTTATGATACAATGGTGGTTCATGGTTATGCGTCCCATTTACGTGGGTTATGATTCCGTCTTTGTCCAAACGTATGGAAGCTTTGCACTTCGGTCTTTTAGTACAGGTTCTTACAGCTGAGTTACGACATGCAAGACAGTATGTGTACTTTTTATACAGGACCAATTCTCCACCACGCTGTGAGGTGATTATTTCATAACCTAAAACAATAAGAAGAGCAGATGCTGTTTTAAGTGAATTTTATTTATAGTCATTTCTGGAACAAATTTACAATGAGTGGTTTACTCAGCCTCCTTAACGCTATCATGGTACCTGATATGTATTTATACAGTTTAGACAACCACATTAAAAAAAACATTATGTTTATTATTTTAGTATGGGTAGTATTTAATCGCAAAAAAATCTGCAATATAAACTCAATTTATTTTAATATACCGTCCATCGCTTGTCTTGTGATACAATGGTGGTTCATGGTTATGCGTCCCATTTACGTGGGTAATAGTTCCGTCTTTGTGCAAACGTAAAGAGGCTTTGCACTTCGGTCTTCTAGTACAGATTCTTACAACTGAGTGACGACAGACAAGACAGTATGTGTACTTTTCATACAGGATCAATTCTCCGCCACGCTTTGAGGTGAGTATTTCATAACCTAGAATAATAATCTGCTGTTTAAAGTGAATTTTATTAATTTTCAAGTGGTTTACTCAGCCTCCTAAGCGCTATCATGGTACCTAAAACATAGTTATACACTTAAGATAACCACATAAAATAAAACAATACGCTTTTATTATTTTAGTATGGGTAGTATTTAATCGCAAAGCAAAAATGACCTAAATTCATATCACATTAACTGGTTGAACAGCCAAGTACTCAACGCAAAAATATTACTTAATGACTTCATTTTATATTTATGGTGTACTGCTATTTATATTTTAGTAGTTTTTATATAAATGTTCTGCTAATAATGACTAACTGTCATCAGACATAGAAAGATATTTAAAAAAAGTATCTATTTTTTTATGACACACAACATTTTAAATAAGTGAAACATTTAAGGATTTATTTTGCATTTTTTTTTCTTCTTCTTCTTATAGTTTTTGCAGTGGTTCGGTTTTAGATAAAAATTACACCTTGTGTTACATTTTTCGAATTCACGTACGGATCCTTAAATTAACTGTTACTTCTGAGGAATGTTGCTTTATACTAGTAAAAAAAATAATTAAATCGGTTCAGTAGTTTCCAAGATTACCCATAACATGCAAATATTCTCTCTTTATATTATTAGTATAGATATTTATAGAATAAAAAAATGTGCCATATAAACTCAACTTATTTTAATATACTGTCCATCTTTAGTCCTGTGATACAATGGTGGTTCATGGTTATGCGTCCCATTTACGTGGGTAATAATTCCGTCTTTGTCCAAACGTATGGAGGCTTTGCATTTCGGTCTTCTAGTACAGCTTCTTAAAGCTGGGTTACGACTAGCAATACAGTATGTGTACTTTTCATACAGGACCAATTCTCCACCACGCTGTGAAGTGATTATTTCATAACCTAGAACGATAATCTGATGTTAAAAGTGAATTTTAATATTGTTAATTCTGAAACAAATTTATAATGAGTTGTTTACTGAGCCTCCTTACCATGGTATCTAAATATATTTGTACAGTTCAGATAACCACATAAAAAAAAAAACACTAACCCCCGCTCCGTTGTCGTTTTCATGATTGTTTTGCTGGAAACAGCTAATACAAACAAAAATACAGCGTGTTTTCTTTAAGTATTGGAAAAAAACGGGCAAACGTTATGGACGTTCCTTGTCCATGAAAAGATTTTTTTTATTAAAACAATCATAAAATACAATATAGTCACGGACGTGTTGCTAGAAAACTTTGTGACTCCATATGGAGTCATTGACGAGTGAGTTTAGTTTTTTCTGCAAATATTTGCATTCTGTGGTATTTTTCGTCGGATGTAAAACGTATTTGAATTTGATTCGAACGTTACGCAGCAGTTGTCATTTTTTTTCTAATTTATTCAGTTTTTCCCCCAACTGATGTGTTAAAATAAACAAAAAATACCGCATGTCCATAACGTCAAATACACTCTTACTCATCCGCTCGTAAACTCGCCATAATATTAGTATGGGCCTCATGACTCCGAATGGAGTTGAAAAGAGAAGAATGTTAGAGCGCACACTACTGCGGACTCACCCGCACATAGCAGCGTCTCACTCATATTGCTACATCGCGGTATGTAAATGTACAAATTATAAGTTGGTACACAGCATGGTTTACTGGCCAGTATATCTTTGCCACGACCCCATATGGCATCATGGACAGGGAACGTGTTAATTACTTCTTTTCAAACAACTAGAATTGTAGTAACAATGCATTTGCATATAAAATTTGATGACTTTGCTAATAACATAACATAAACGTTCACGCCGTTTATCCCTGAAGGGGTTGGCAGAGGTACCAATACTTCTGAACTCACATGGCAGCGCCATCTAGTGTCCAGAGAAGGTACCCACGTTTTGCTTAGACAGTGTACTCACGTGATAGGGGGCAGGCCTATCGCCGTTTTGTACGAATACACTGTCACATGACTAAGTACAACTCAGCCATGTGGGTTTCCTCACGATGTTTTCCCTCACCGTTAACAACCATGATAAATTAACCACACATATGACTTTAGAAAAGACAAATTGGTGTAGGCCTGACCCTTCTGTTTTCGGGCGGGTGTTCTACCCACTGGACTATCATTTCGACACAGGCGGGATTTTTCTTTCCTTTATTTATTCTTTATTTATTAGTAATAATCCCCACATGAGGTTTTCATGAACAAAAAGATTTAAATAAAAGATGTTATTAAAGGAAAGAATAATTTCGACACTGGCGGGGTTCGAACCCGCGACCTTCGGGTATACGCCCCCGTCGCTCTGCCAACTGAGCTACAGTTTCAGTTGGCTTCCAGCGCGAAATTTCTCTATCCTTTGTTTTTTACACGTTCAAGTAGTGTTTGCGTTTCCTACCTCCGAATTTTAACTAATTCGGACGGCCACTTGTCTACCTTTTCAGATAGAATGCAAATGTTGGAAACGCCTAACTATCACATAATTTAATGTTTTTTGACATGAATTCCTCATGTCGAAGGTCGCGGGTTCGAACCCCGCCAGTGTCGAAATTTTTCTTTCCTTTAATAACATCTTTTATTTATGAGTAATAATCCCCACATGAGGAATTCATGTCAAAAAACATTAAAAAAGATTTAAATTATTTGATGACTTTACCAAATGTCTACTTACAAATTTGGTAAAATAAACTAAAACTCAAATCGAAGTAGAGCTTATATTTCTTCATGTGAAATAATTATTTAACTATTTGGAAATTATCAAAATGTATTGTGGTGCCCAGAACACCAATATCATGAGCATTATGATCAGAATTTGATTTTTGGACCGATTTTATATATGAGTGAATTACTAGCGACATGATAGTCCAGTGGGTAAGAACACCCGCCCGAAAAACAGAAGGGCCTGAGTTCCAATCCTGGGACGGGCCTACACCAATTTGTCTTTTCTAAAGTCATATGTGTGGTTAATTTATCATGGTTGCTAACGGTGAGGGAAAACATCGTGAGGAAACCCACATGGCTGAGTTGTACTTAGTCATGTGACAGTGTATTCGTACAAAACGGCGATAGTGTGGTGCAGTGTGAGTGCATCTTGTCCCCCTCTTGCCATTATATATTGTATGTTAGTCATAAGTATTGAGCAGTAATAAACATATATCCAATCAGCAAACACGTCTTTCAATTCATTCATTGCATGGAGACCCTGCCAGTGCGGCCTAGTGGCTGCGCTGCGTACAGGACCATGGATTTATAATTTTAATATTCAAAATACAGTGCAAAGTGGTGTAACACAAGTGTCTATGTACAAACACAGGAATACAATTTTACGAGATTGACACCAGAATAATTGGAACTGGATTATTTAAATTTGAAGAATGTTTCAAATAGCCAAACCTGATGAACCAATACTTTAACCTAAACGGATATACCCAGGACCGAAATATGGGACCAGCTTGCTTTCTATTGAGTGCTCTGAGGACGTGGATATCACCTTGAAAATGTTTTGTTATGTGCGAATATTTAATAATGTTGAGTGACTGGAAATGACAATCAGTGGTACGGTGCGTAATTATAACAAGATTTATGTATTTAAAAATGATTAGCTAGTTTTACATATAAGATAATGAAACGTTAAGTTTAGTACTCCTTATTTTTATGGTTTTAGGTTAATAATATTTTATAGTAAAGACATTTAAATGTATATTTATATAGAGATATATTTATTGATACCGATTTAACTAAAATTGAAGCAACCATTCAATTCGTATACTTATATTTTAGCGCTAATGTATTACTTTACTATATGGCGCTAATATTCGAAGGATAAATCTTATACAATATACTTTATGACAAAATATGAACTATGTAATTACTTAATAAATAAACCAATTATGTCTGGTATTACCTGTACGATTCTCTTTTAAAATATTTTCATTGAATATGTTATAATTATAAGATTGTCTTGGCTATTGCCTGTTTATGAAAAAAACATAAATATTGAAACTTAGAGTTAATCAAACATAATGAGAACAAGTTGATTTCACTAATATAATGTAATACGTATAAGAAAATGTTACTAAAAAAACTATATATTGGGATGGTAAAAATGAAAAGAAATCTGAGAGAAAAGACGAATTAAATAGTTTATAAATGAATTTAAGAAAAAGGTTCATAAAATGATGAAAATAAGAATATTGAGTTAAAATTATAGTGGTTGCTAGGTTGATATTTGCTTTTGTTTTGGTACGGCGATGGAAGAGATAGCGTTGCATACATATATGGCGTGAGGAATTCTATGAAGTGATCGCTGTGTGTGGTATGATTGAGTTAGTTAGATTATGTAATTGTTATGATTAGAAAAGGTAATGGAATGGTGTCAAAGTTAGTATGATGGGTTTAATAGTTTATGAAATGCACTTTGTAGAATGATAGTTTCAATTGATAAGTTTTTGATGTTCATTTGACTTGATCACTCAATGTTATTTCGATTATTTACCAATTGAAAACTAAATATTGAATGTAGAATAATGAAAGGTTTTCGAAAGAAGTATATTAAGTCATACAAGGTACACCAAGGTACAAAGCAGATCTCTGAATCCTTTTTATCTGATCATGACGAGGTTGAATACCCTTCGTGAAGAAAATTGGACACCTAAAGAATGTTAAATGAGAGAGACTGTAGAATCCATACTAATATTATAAATGAGAAAGTGAGTTTGTTTGTTTGTTTGTTCCGCTTTCACGCCGTAAATACTGAACCGATTACTTTGAAATTTTTCAGACGTGTAGTTAGAAGTCTAAATTAAATGACTTGAGGGACTTTTATCCTGGAAAAAAATATGTTCCCACGGGATATCAAAAATATTGTTTGCTTGCTGGATGCATTGGAGATGGCGCTGTGTATCGTTTAAAACAAAGTAAAATATTGTAAACTAATATAAAAATCAAAATTTAGAAGCTTAATGGTACGATAATGGATCCCCGAAAATAAGAAACTCCCGAGGGATGATATACTATTTGTTTATCGTATATATTTTTTTTACATCTACTTATATTGCAAACGAATATAAACATGTAAATTTTGAAGCTAAATGAAACGACGACGATTCCTTGAAACTAAGGAATCCGCAAGAGCTCTCATAGTAACATCAAAAAACCTTAACTCATATATGGCTCAAAATATTGCAGCGATTATTTTTATCATCGATGGAATTCACAACAGACACTTTGTTAATGTTCATTTTGGAAAGATGAAGGGGTTTCATTAGTTTTCATCAAAATAAATGAACATTTAAATGACAAATTTGTTTATCAATAGTAAGACTAATATGAAATAAAGCGTAATAAAAATTTGACACCGCCCCGGTAACGTCTCCGTGGCGTAGCGGTATAACTAACTACTATGAATATTTAATTAGAACTATTATGAATCAATCGTCCCGGGTTCATATCTCAGGTATTTCAATCTTTTTGTAAAAAAAAAGTTTTGTTAGCTTAAAATAGCACTATATATAATAATAGCAAGCACTATCCCTTCAATTTAGCGATTTTTTTGGATGGAGATCCACCACTAATCATCCCTATATTGCCGAGCAATCGCTGCAAGTTCTCCCAATATCATCAACGGTCAGTGTAGGGGGCAGCACCGGGCCGCCGCCGCAGCGCCAAACTACTATCCGTATCTGTACTTACTAAAGATATTTTCATTTCTGAACATAAAAACTTGGTATATTTGTTTCATGATTCTTATGAACAATTAAAAAGGAATTTTTGGAACTCAACACCTAACGGGTTGATATAGCAAATGAAAGTTAATATAGAGTTTTTTTTACATTTTATAATAAAACTTGGTGCGATTGAATTTATGAAATCCATCTATCAATCATTCATGAGTATATGCTAACAACCATAAATGCCATAAAAGTGTAGCCAGAGGTAAGGTATTCAAAAGGGTATTCAGAGATGCTAATTCTTCATCCAATTTTGGAAATAGATTAATAAAAGATAGTTTAAACAAGGTTGTTAGTGATGCTTCACAAACTGAATCGCCCAACAATCACTTAAAAAGTCTCGATGTCCTTTATGTCATTAACAACGCCCGCGGGATTATAAATATAAAACACAGAGTTGAGATAGTGTTTCGGTATTTTGGTATTATGTAAACTGGATGCAAAAAATGAAGTCCACGCGGACGAAGTCGCGGGGCAAAAAGCTAGTAAGTATATAAATGCGCATGTAATGTAATAAAAAATATTTGTACCTTGAGATGAAGTTAAATGAGTGAATAATAAAAAAGTAAAAGGGCGGTCGACCCAATAAATATGTTTGTGTACCTTGATAAGAAATGAAATATAAATAAAAAATAAATGACTTGAGATGGAAGCATGGTTGTCCACAGCTATTTTAAATATATGATAAAAATATAAGAAAGAATATTAAAAACATAATGAAATATAATAAAGTTAATGACTATTGCGAAGGTGAAATGTATAAAAAAATATATATGTGGTAACAGTACTATGGCATGTATTTAAAAATTTACTTGATTGTGTGATTACGCGGCAAATTGTTTGGCCTACGATTTGATCGATTTATCCCGGATTTTACTAATAGATTTTAATAGTTAAGTTTTATTAAATAGATAATCAAGTTCTAAAAGATATAAAATTAATTTTTATTTTTTTTTATATTCCACTCTTATTGATATTATAGTACTTTAGTGAATAGATTAATAAATAATAATTTCTTTAAAAAATATGTTAATAATAAATATTTTTTTATTTGCAAAGGGGGAAGGTGTGGTGCAGTGTGAGTGCATCTTGTCCCCCTCTTGCCATTATATATTGTATGTTAGTCATAAGTATTGAGCAGTAATAAACATATATCCAATCAGCAAACACGTCTTTCAATTACATCATTGCAATAGGCCTGCCCCCTATCACGTGAGTACACTGTCTAAGCAAAACGTGGGTACCTTCTCTGGAAACTAGATAGCGCTTGCCATGTGAGTTCAGGAGTATTGGTACCTCTGCCAACCCCTTCGGGGATAAAACGGCGTGAACGTTTATGTTATGTTATGAATTACTAGTAGAATCAGAAAAAGAGAATGAATGCAAGGTAAAAATTTAATGCCACCCAGAAGAAAATAATCTTAATAAGAAAATATAGAGATTTACTCATTTTTTTGCTTCTAATAGCCAAAATTAGAACTGGATAGAAACTTAATAACCAACATCTTGTTTTTTAACGCATTGAACGATTGGGTCATTATTAAGGAAAAAAAATTAACTATATTTTGGTTACCTCTTTATAACGGTTGCAAAATTGATCTCGTAATGAATCTATTAACATAAGATTTTCCATTGCCCTTTTGGTGATTCTAAGACTTTGATGAGGCCCACTATAAGAGGCCTCACTGTGCCTTAAGTTATGTCCACTTGGTTATATACAAGCAGTTAAATTTAATACAATAAAAAATAAAGACTAAGAAGTTCGAAAATAAATTGATTTTTTATTTTTATTTTATTATTAGCCAATTTTAATAAAGCCACCCGTACACGTTCTATGGTATCTTGGTGGGTCATGATTGTGTCCGTCGACGAAGAATATAATTTCTCCTTGATGGTTTAACTTCAATCGCGATTGGCATTTTTTACTGTTTCGTTTTGAGCAGTATCTGTATCTTTTGTCGTTGCCGATACGGTTGAACGTGTGACCTCGGTAGTAAAGTAATGATCTCCCACCAGCCAAGGGAATCGTCTCGTATCCTGAAAAATAAAAAATAAAACTGTAAATTTTGGTTGCCATAACTGTTTTTATGTATTATTTTAGTTACATTGGGGAAATAAAATTACAAAAAAAAATATATAAATGTTACAATCTAAAAAAAACAATCAATGTTTTGTTTTTTTTTTTATATTTTTTCTTTTATTTGTACTACGTTGTCTCCCTCCGGACCCACTGTACCACCGGCCATACACCTGGTGGTATGGTGGGACTTAACCATACCACCATATTAGTGATGGATGACATTAAAAATTATTAACACCATTAAGTTTACACCAGGAATTATCGATGTTGAAGACCTGGATTAATTTAGAACAAAATAAAAAAAACATATTATAATATCTATGGAAAGGATACTATGTTCCTAATTTGTCCAATGCATCCAATGCATTATAAGATTGTGCACTAGTTCAATTTGGACTTTCATAATAAAATTGACATTAATAATTTGTGCTTCCCTACGTTTTGTTCGGAGTGACTTTTGTCTTATGAATATTTTTTTGGACATTTAACAATCTCATTAATGTAACTGTATTCTTGTTTAATAACTTGTTTAATTTTGAATGAAAAAACTCTAAAATGTAGTTCGTCCGATGTCTTTAGCCGTAAACGCTGAATACTTTGGGAGTATGTACTTTAAACCAAAAATTTTCTATATAAAAAAAACATGTCCATCCTTTTTAAGCTCTGACTTTCTGATTTATTATAATCGAGTCCTTGTAATATTTGATCAGCAGGCAGAAGCGGTAACTCAGCGGTCAGTCCCACGATTCTTTTCTCTGGTTTTATTTGTGTTACTTGGAAATTACTTTTCCATATATTGCGTACCCAATGATAATAGCATCCCTTTACAATGCTATTTGAAAATAGCTTACAAATAGCATTCAAAGCCGCTTTTTCATAGTTTCAGTGTATTTTAAATGGGTTCCAATTCTATATGTGACAAAATCAAGTTGAACAGCATGAACAGCTCTTTTCTTTACGGTCCGCCATTAAAGCAAAAATTAGTGGCATGGCATCAGTGGTTCCTGTGGTACTTCTATTATCGCCATGAAAATTATATATTTGGGCTAAAGGTTTAGGACAACTAGAAAAGGTGCCATCCAGGAAATACTGTGTTATTCTTGGGATCTCCTCCCGGACTGGATATTAGAAACAACACTTGAAATTATCAATTAATTTATCTATGATTAATATCAGTTTTATTTATAGTATAGGAACTATTAATAAAACTGATATTATAAATTCCTACATCCCTACGGTGGTATGGTCAAGTCTCACCATACCACCAGGGGTATGGCCGGTGGTACGGTGGGTCCGGAGGGCGTTGTCTTATCCTAATATTACTTACATTATTATATTATTGGTAGAATAGAAGAAAAACAACATTAGAAGAACACATAGTGTACGAATTTAGGCGTGAAAATACAAAGAATATTACTCAGATAATTTTGGCACTGTAGTGTGGTACAAACAAACATTTTCATAGAAGGTGGCTTCCTGAAATTACAAATCTAATAATCTTTAATAATTTTAAAAAAACTTGGTATCAACAAGATTAAAAAAAATATTATTATAGTTATCTTGCTGCTCTTGCTTTATATAATTCGACACCAAATTCTTCAATCCTTTATACGACAATTAATATTGAAGCCCAAATAATATATCTAATAACTTTTTTTTGTACAATCAATTATTTAGATTGTTTGCTACTTTTTATATTTTTTACCAATAAGACCATCAACCTTAAACTTTTATCAAAGCCCCACTAGGAGTCCTATGGTAGTTCGGTGGCTCATGGTTATGGCAGTCCAAGTAAGAGACTACTCTCCCATCTTCGTTCAACTTCAAACGGGATGGGCATTTAGTGGTATTCCTCTTCGAGCAATATCTATTTGTGGACTTCCCAAAACGATGGAACGTGTAACCTTTGTAGAATATCAATGATTTGCCGCCGGCAAGGCGGATAGTCTCGTATTCTGAAAGTAAATATATCAAGTTAATAGAAAGAATTGAAGTGTTTAAATTTATAGTTTCCTATTTATTCGATGCACACTACACTTTCTACTTACATTTTTTTTTCAAATTAGCAACTGCAGATTATAAAATATAATAAATAAATAATAAATAAATATATACGGAAATATGACACAAATCAAGTTAGCCCCAAACTAAGCAAGGCTTGTATTATGGGATACTCACTTAACGATATATTTAATATTATATAACACACATATAAATAACATCCAAGACTAAGAAACACCATTTATGCTCATTACGTAAATGTTGCCCTCAGCGGGGATCGAACCCGCGACCTCCGAAGCCAGAACCTAACCACTCGGCCATGGACGTCGTCCAAATATGGTTATACATAATACTGTTTATTAAACTGGGACCGTGTTTTATGGATCAAACTTATTTCATATAGCTTATTTGAAGACCTAGATTTTATCTTGATACATTTTGTGCACTACATATAATAAAACTGGTTTACTTCCCTCAAATAGTCAAATATTATTTAAGTGTAATTTTCTTCAAGTATCATTTGTACATACATACATACATATTCTCACGCCGTTAGTTCTCATTGGGGTAGGCAGAGACTATCGATCGCCACTTTTATAAGTATCATTTATCTTCATAGGTTAAGAGAACACGTTCATTAGGGTCGTAGGAAAATATTTATGGGATTTATAAAGCCAACTTGGATGGTAATGTTAGTACTTTCGAGGACTTTGAGCCAAATAAATAATGTGCTCAAAAAGGCAAGCGACTGCAGCATGAAGAACAAAGAGCATGTATGAGAAGATTGATGGATGTAAACGAAGCTAGAGAGGTTGGTCAGGATCGTATAAATGGCGATCGATAGTCTCTGCCTACCCCAACGGGAACTAATGGCGTGAGTTTGTATGTAATAGTCTTAGTCGTAGGATAGCCTTGATATCAAACACCATACATATTTAGTAAAATATTATTTAATAATAAAAACTATAATGTAACATTTTAAATTTATAGTTAAATTACCAATTTTTAACTAATAAAATAAATAAAGGAAAGAAAAATTTCGACAGCGGCGGGAATCGATCCTCTTTCTTTCCTTTTCTTTCCTTTATTTATTAGTAATAATCCCCACATGAGGTTTTCATGAACAAAAAGATTTAAACTTTTATTTTAAGTTTACGGGTCTACTTCGAAAAAAGTTTTGTTACACAAATATTTTTTTAACAATATCAACATCTTATCTACACCCTACTTCAATCCACATATGTGAAAACATGAAGCCTGAATTTAAAAATAATATTATGTTGCGGAACAATATGACATAGATTCCAAGTTCTACTCCCTCAGTTGCTAATTTTGACATATCTTCCATCCGACGTTTTGTAGTAATTCGGTGGATCATGGTTGTGGGTCTCATCAGCAAACACGATGTTCCCAAGTTCATCGAAGCGCAGACGAGCATTGCAGTTCGATGTTTGTCGCCGACTGCAATATCGATACCTTGCTTGGGAGCTTAGTTTGCAAAACGTGTATTTCTTGTACATTATTAATGTCCTACCGCGTCCATTTGGAATCTCTTCATAACCTGTGAAAATATATATTTGTTTTTATTTTTATTGCATTGTTACTTATCTCATTACATGCGAAAATGGTAATTAATAGGTTTATATTCTGAATTACCGGCGTTGGTACAGTGCTTGCCATTCAAATATCTCGGAGTTGTAATTATCTCATTGATTATAAGAACATCATAGCTAGCACGAGCGACCTTTTAACTAAATATCGCGTGGTGTAGTACAGCCATCTCTTTTGCACTTACATAGTATCGTAAACTTTTATCTCATTCCAACCGACGCGACGGAGTAACGATAAAATAATGTTTGTCCTAGGCCTCCTGATTTAATGTAAATAATGCTTTATGCAATAATTTGGAAGAAACTTAAGCATAAAATCAAAATGCTACCAAAATAGTACGTATCGTATAAGTAAACGTATCTATTCCTTTCGTCTCTACCCATTCGCTGAAACGTGAGACCTCGGAAGTAAATCAGAGATCTGCCGCGATTCAGGTAAATCATCTAGGATGGGATAAAATAAAGTAAACAGATTGGTTTGAAATGGTTTACTATAAAAAAAGTGTTTGAACTTATCTTTTTAGTAACTTACTTCCGTTACGGCATTTCTAAAAGTTTAAAAAAAAGTGGGACTAAAAAGGTAAACAATATCAAAAAATTATTGCTAATGATATATTTGTGAAAAATATTGCCTTATTTTTGACTTTTGTCGTTTTGTTTGTTTTGTGAATAAAACAAAAATCTTTTTTCTATAATTTGTATTTTAATTTTCACTTAGTATTTTAATAATAAGAACATAGCCATGTCTGAATTGTAGAGTTTTCGGATTAAAAAACAATCGCTGTTTTTACAAAAACTTTATGCAGCTTTGGCACAGTCGTCGAAGTATTATGAATTCTAGGGTCTTTGAGTTTTTTAAGTGTCATTTTTAATATAGGCAAGTATTCACTGAATAAAGAATAATGATTTTATACATTGTCAAGTTGAATTAATATATTTTGCTGCATTTTTGATAATTTGATATAAGTATGAGTGAAAACAGAGTCTTCAATTCTTTACAACAAATCTCTTGTCAAAAGAAAGGTTGTCTGGAAGAGATTGCTTTAAGCAATAAGACCGCCAATTGTACTTCAATTTAATAAATAATTTGTATAAAATGTCTCTATCTGTGATGTACAATAAAGAGTTTTCTATTCTATTCTATTCTCTTTATTCGAACTTTACGCAAAACATTTGTAAGAATTTTGGGCCGACGTCATTTCAAATGATCGCCATTCTCACTATCAAAGCGTACGTTGTCACAGAACTGATTTATTTTCAGGAAAATAACATAATTTGAATGCTTAGCATTAAGCTACTTATAAACTCATGCATCAAAAGAGCATTAAAAGTATGCATTGTTTGCTTTTGTAAAAGTATTAAAAGTGGTTTATAAGGCAGTACAATATACATATATGATATTTGATGATTTTGCCAAAGAAAATTATCCAGGAAATCAATTTCACAATATTATTTATAGTTTAGAAATATCACAGTATATATAGCTTAAGGAAAAGTAAGAAAAAGCAATAACTGTTAGTAAAGTATATTGATGACAATATCTAATTATGCATGTCAGTCATCATCTCTTAGCTTAGAGGGAACAATACGGCTTAAAATATCACTAACACGGCTGATGGGATTTTTAATATGCTTAGCATCAACATCATTATCATCATCATCATCCGAAGAATCTTCAGATCTATACATCATAAAACGTTCTGGATTCAACTGTCTGTATTGTCTGTAATGCTGAAGAAATGATGAATCTCGTTCTGTTTCTGTAAAATAAACGTTGTGTGAATATGTGCTAATACGAAAGAGCTATTAAAATTTTGCTCTATTGCCAAAAGCACAATTATTAAATAATACGAAGTTTATTCTCTTACTAAATTAAGCAACAAATGAAAATAAATGCATTAACTGTAATTGGGTTCCAATTTTTAGAAGTATGTTTGGGAAGGAAAAGTCAATGATGCAATTTTTTTATCACTAATTACATAATTTTATTGTAGAAAACATTTCATACAAGGTCCTTTCGTTCTGTTACGTAAAACTAGTATTACAAATAAAAACAAAATTGTATAACTCACAAACAATAATATTATTAGACAAAACTTGTAAAAAGAGATATTACGTAGCGTAAGAGATATATACAGTCAATAGGGATGTTATAGCATAGCCCAGTTTGCATTATAACTGTAATCAATGTCCAAGTGACTATTTTATGAGATAAATGAAAAAGTATCTTTATGTTATATTGGACAGAAGTAACATCTTAAAAAAATATAGAACAATTGCCGTGTAGTGTCGGCTTAGAATAGCACTACCCCATTTCTTCCGGTGGGTGTACGTAAGAGGCGACTAACGGTATTGGGGCTTTTAAGGGATTTTTGGGCGATGCGGTTGGAGACCCATCACCAACAACCTTTACTTTACCATCATTTCCCCACTAAACTTTCCAAAAGTGGCTGAGGAATTTTTAATTCCTTAGTTCTAGCTACCCCTTTTATGGATTTATAGCCGTGAGTATATGTATAGAACAAAGAGGCTATGGCAGAAGAGACTAAAATATCCCTAGAATGTCAGGTACACTGTTCACATATATACACATGTATTATTTTAAGTCAAACGATCATTTACACTTAAACAATACTCGTTTCTCCTCATGATTTCTAAGAACTGCAAATGTAACGTAAAATTCTAAGCCCTTCCAACGACTAGTTAAGTTTACTTACATTAAGCTATTATTATCATCTAAACTTATAAGAAAAATTAAAAGTAATGGCCCCATCTCTTCGGTGGCAGATGAGTATGGTTATTGAGGTATTCAGTAATTTTCATATCTTCATTCAGTCTCACTCTCGCTTTGCAAATCAAAGACCTCCTTTGCGAGCAGTACCAAAGTCTCTGTGAATTTTGGGCAAAAGTGTAGTTTTCAATCATCAACAAAGGACATGTTCCCCTTCCTGATGGTACGAATTTATAACTTATATCTGTAAATAAATTTAAGAATGTTAGCATCAAAAGATGTGTTTTCAACATCAAAATCAAAAAAGTGTTCAACATCAAAACACTTTCTGTTTTCAATACTGTTGTCCAATAATCAAAAATAGATAGTGGTTTTCTTTGAATGAGATATTCCTTTAATTTTGTACTTTAACAAACCTTTTTCAAAACTAAGTTGTACATTAGAATTTACAGTATCTGTAAGTAATTTCCTTTAATATAATACATTTACATAATTAATTAAGTCAATAAACTATCTTTTGTTTTATAGAAATGCATTCATTAACTTTTTCTCTTTGTCATTTGGTCTTTGGTCATTTATGTTACATGTTCTAGATAAATAAATAAATATTTTTTTAAGAGACCCTTATTTCAATCTAATCATATTAACTCCTGATGTTCAATACCTCAGCATTTTTTTGCAGAAGAAATATTAATAGATATAGTAATAAAATGGTTTCCAAACACATTTCCTTATAATAATTTGAAATGCCCAGATGCTAAGATTGCTTTGTGTACACCAATAAGAAGAATGGCTGAATATTGCTGACACTTCATGACGTTCTATAAATAACCATACGAAAGAACACGTATTTTAATGCATGAGTGTAGAAACAATAAACTTTACTAATCGTTACTTACTTAAAAGTGGGTTACGAGTAAATTATAATTAATTTGATCATCAGATTCCCACACAAATGTATTCGCGTGGTTATGATCCAAGTTGTATCTACATATACCGCCGAGCTTATTAAATTTTACTGAAGCTTTACAGCCTTCATGAAATTTTGAACAGTAGTAGTAATTTGGGTGCTTCATTGAAAATGTGTGACCGCCAAGAACCAGTATTTTGTTCTTCCCTCTTCCCGATTCAATAAACTCGTAAGATATTTCTGAAAACTTTAATTTATTAGTGAATTTTTAAACTCAAAAAAATGGAGTGAAGAGATTTGTCAGGATTGTGCAAAGTGACGATTCAGTATCTAGAGTAAATGTGTATGTATGTCTTAGAAAATATATAAAGTTAATTGCATTACCGGCTTAGAATTTCACTACTCTTTTTTACCGACGGGTGTCGTAAGAGGCGACTAAGGATATAAGGGCTTTTTTAGTAATTTTTTTGGGCGATGCGGTTGGAGAACCATCACCAACGATATCTCATTTCTACCATCTTGTGCCCGTATCTACTTTCAAATGTGGCTAAGGAGTTTTTAGCTTTGCAGCTCTGGCTCGGCAGCCCCTCTTTGGGATTTATGGCCGTGAGTACATGTATGTATGTATTACGTTTACTCATGATGACCAAGAACTTTTTAAAATGACCGTCCTCATTCAGCATTCTGTTTTTCTCAGGACAAGTATTTGCTGGTCGACTAAAAGAGGGGTCATTGGGTTTTTGGACTTATGAAGTGATTGGTGGGCGATGTGACTGGACCAATCATTGTTCCCCACTCAAATTCCAAAAATATGAGGGTTTTTTTAAATTCCGACTCTTTTTTGGGGTTTAAGGCCGCGAGTGTGTCGCGGGAAAATTAATAAAAATATCAAGACATATAATTTAATAACCTTTAATCTTACTATTGCTATGAATTCATGCAGTACTTTCTTAAGCATAAATCAAATAATAACAAAATTTACGATATTTAAATTATATTCAAGCAAAAATAATGATGACGACGACGACGACGTGGCCACAACCGAGTGAGTGAGGTGCCATATGTGAATACCAATTTTTTGG
This sequence comes from Bedellia somnulentella, assembly GCA_963576735.1. Taxonomy (NCBI): domain Eukaryota; kingdom Metazoa; phylum Arthropoda; class Insecta; order Lepidoptera; family Bedelliidae; genus Bedellia; species Bedellia somnulentella. Next base: position 15,004,918 of record OY755181.1, read on the forward strand.
ATATGTAGCCGGCGACGTGGCTATGGCGGCCCAGTGAGGCAGGGCACTAAGATTATGACAAAAAAAAATAAGATCATTGCCCATAACTGCAATATCACTGGCTCTACTTCTAAATAAACTTTGGACACATTTGTGAAAATATAAAAATATTACTATCTTCGCTAACTTGTACTTGTATGGACAAAACAATCCTCAATTATTATAACATAATAGCTGACTCTTACATAAACCTGCTTTACTATCCTATCTATCAATATGGCACAATTTTTTACTTATACAATGAAAATTACGCCACGCTCCAATAATGTATTATTTATTATAAAAAAATAAATATCAAAATCGCGAATGTTACAGTTACAGTTTCACATATTGCCCAGATGCTGTGACCACATATTTGGGTGGCGGATGTGTATGACCTTCCACTAGATTCTCCAGATTACCATCCAACCCCAATTTCACTCGAGCTTTGCAACCAGCCAGAACCTTCGAGCAGTAAAACTGTCTGGTTTGATTCCTTTGCGAGAATGTGTAGTTGTTTATCATCAGCAGGCTTTTGCTCCTTTTTGAGGGTATGAATTTGTAAGTAACTGTAATCAGGAAACAGTCCATATGTTAAGTTAATTTTTAAGTAATATTTCTTTGAATAATTATAGAGGTTTATTTTAGTTGGTTCTAACACAACATCACACTTAGATCCACAAAAATATCGATTTTAAATAAAATTATATATATTTTCAGAACTGTATAGTATACTTACTTATCTGTTGTTCACCATAATATTGTATTCAGACATGTCTTGACATAGCCTCAATACAATAAGAAAGGTACATACATACATATACTCACGCCATTAATTCCCATTGGGGTAGGCAGAGACTATCTATAATAAGAAAGGTATTAATGTGTATTTCTGATTTTGTTGTAATGTGCAATTTTTATTGTGTGTCTGAGTAGTGGAAATAAAATGTTTATCTATTTAAAACTAACAGGTGTTTGTTGTGTATGCAAATAAATAGAAGAACATACGATTTTTGTAAATCTCATATATTCATTACACATAAAAAATAACACGTCATAAAAAAAAACGAGAAAACATATTGGAACACATTACACGATTTATAATTTCACATATTGTCCAGATGCCGTGAGGACATAGGTTGGAGGTGGATGCGTGTGGTCCTCCACTAAGTTATGCAATTTACCATCAGCGCCGAGCGTCACACGCGCTTTGCAACCAGACAACACTTTAGAGCAATAGTAAGTTCTTGATTGGTTCTTTTGTGAGAACGTGTACCCGTTCAACATTAGAAGATTTTTGCCTCTCTTTGTAGGTATGAATTGGTAGGTAACTGTAATTAGGAAAAGTTCGATAGGTTTAATGCTTTTTCATATACTCGCTTATTTTTCCACCATTTGCTACTGCGATTTTACTTTCCCTTTGGATTATACATATCTCCTATGAATGTCTCCTGTACGTATTTATTTAACCATAAGCTAAATTAAAAAACAACAGGTATTTTTTTAGAGATTGTATTTACCTTATAAATATCAATTATAGCATGGAATAGCTGTATCTTTCTATTACTAGTGTATAATTAAGTTTGCTTAAACTCGTATTGTTACACGATTTCACGACATTATAGATTTCAGATCCAAATACCTATTTCTAGAAATACAAAGCATCCTTCTACCGTTTCCTCAGTCAGCTTCTAAATGTATAAGTAACATTTCAAAACCAAAATTGTAGGAGCATTATATAAGAGCTAACATTTCACATATTGCCCAGATGCCGTGACAACGTATTTCGGAGGCAGATGCGTGTGGTCCTCCACTAAGTTCTCTAAATCACCATCAGCGCCGAGCGTCACACGAGCTTTGCAACCAGACAACACTTTAGAGCAATAGTAAGTTCTTGATAGGTTCTTTTGTGAAAACGTATACCCGTTCAACATTAGAAGATTTTTGCCTCTCTTTGAAGGTATGAATTGGTAGGTAGCTGTAATTAGGAAAAGATCGATAAGTTAGCCAGGGTCGTATAAAGCGGCGATACACTTGTTTGTACGTATGTCTCAATGAAGCTGACGTTAGAAAAGTAAAACTTAATAGTACAAATAAAAGTAATATATCCGCCTAACCGAAAAGAAACAGCATGGAAGATTTTAAAACTTTATTCCGGAAACATATTCAATAGTAAAACTAGTAAAAACCATGCTCTTTTAAAATATTTTTGATTCAAAATTAAACATTAAAAGAACGGAATCTTTGGTATTTATTTTGTGTTCAAGAATGAATTACAATAAAGATTAGTAAAAGTGTGACAAGGAACTTAAATTCATGTAAGAGGTTTTGCGAAGTCTCCACACATATTTACAGTTTAAAGTCGAAAGACATCACAGGAGGCCTAGCTCGAGCGTTATTTTATCGTTACAGTGTCGGTTAAAACAAAATTAAAGTGTACGATTCTATGTAAGTGCAAAAGAGACAGCTGTTTTATACCACGCGACATCTAGTTAAAACGTCGCTCGTGCTAGCCATACTGATGTCTACAGATCTAATCGACTCACGTTTCAAAAAGAGAGCACATGTATATTTAGTACAAATTACTTGTATTAAGTTAATCTTAGAAAACAGAGATGTATTTTGGCCTTAAAATGACGCAAGGCCCATTTTAATTTATACACTATTTTTTACGTTTAAGAACGTTTATCTTATGCTATTCACATTAACTTTATAAGATTTATCTATTAATATTTAAGTATAAGTAATGACAATGCGTTACTTTATTTTTGCAATATTGAATAGAATAGAATGTGCAATATTGTGTTTGTTCTAATTATTATTATTTATTTTTTTATTTAATAACCCATACAAACCAGTTTATTTTAGTTAGTAACTAAAACGTATATATTATTAGTGCATGATTTTTAGACAATTATTGGTAAACTATATGGAATCGGTGTTCAATCTTTTTCTCTTCGTATTTTGCTTCTTTCACTTATTTTCTTTTTAATGTCTCTTCTTTGGTTCGTTTTTCTTTTTATTTTCTTCTAAATGTGTCCAATTTCCACCAGAAAAGAGCTTGCTTCTTGTAAACTATAATTAACATCGCAAAGACACATACCAAAGATAGTAATAGCCTGTAGTAATCTAGGGGAAGTATATTAGGAAACTTCACTAGAGTAACTATTATTCTAATCATCATAAACTTAAGAGCGACGCTCTTGTCGGTGTAACACTCTACAGTCACATCTATTAAATGCCAGCTCCTTGATCTCTGGGTAACTATCACTCTACTTCAAATTAAATTTTAATATAATGACCCGACTTTGTTATAACATACTTTGGTTTCTCATGGATGTGTTTTTCGTTTATATATTCTATTCCACCCTCTTTATCCAACTTGACTTGAGCCTTGCACCCGATTTGCTTCCTTGAGCAATAATATTGCCTCGTTTTGTTCTTTTGTGAGTATGTGAAGCCATTAACCATTAGGAGTTTTTTTCGTTTCGTCGGTATAAACGCAATTTTTGCTGTAAAGAAAGATTTACTGTCATTTTACTTAGAAACAATATTTATAGGTAAATATCGTGTACATATAAGTTAATATAGCAATAGCAATAATCAATATATTTTATTCTGTTCATAGCTTTTTATAATCTGCAATCGAAAAAAATAATAGGCTGTGACTTTATAAAACAAAAAATGAGCTTACGGACTCTCAACTTAATCGAAATACTCTCGATTTAAATAAGATAAAACCTACTGTATATCGTGACGATAAAATAGCGCACGAGCGTTATTTTACCGATGCTCTGGTCGGTTAGAATGAGATAAAAGTATACGATACTATGTAAGTGCGAAAGAGATAGCTGTTATATATCACGCGATATTCAAATATAGTTAAAAGGTCGCTCGTGGTACGTTTGCTGGTTAACATAAGGCAGCAACGTCTAAATAATTAAACAAAACAATGTTTTTATCTATTTTATTCGTGTTAATTAAATACTCGGGCAACAGACGGAGGGTGCAAAAGGAAACTAGAATAACTTATATATAATTTTTTGAATGTTTTTGTTCATAAAAACCTCATGTAGGGAATAAAGAATAAACAAAGTGTGTCGAAATTTTTCTTTCCTTTATTTATTAGTTATATTTAATTTATTAATTAAAGGTTACATTTCTAAGACCTAAACCTAACTAATATAGCGCGAATGCGTTCGATGTTAGAATCAAGCTCTTGCTTTCTTACTCTAACTACCTATATTTAAGCCTTATGCTCTAGGTCACAGTTTAGGTGGCGTGATCTGGGTACCAATAGCTGACACGAGGCGCTGATGCTGCATTTCCGCGAATAAGGCCATGTGTCGGCACCGTACATAACATAGAACTATTATTTGCATTTTCTTTAAATCAAATTTTATACATGTGACCAGTTTTAGTCGTCATATATTTTGGTGGGTCATGTGTGTGCTCTTCTATTACATAGTCAATTTTGCCATTAGCATTCAATTTCAATCGACCTCTGCAGCCCTTATGTTTGCTCGAGCAATAGTAGTTCCTCGTGTCATTTATCTGAGAATATGTGTAGCCATTCAACATTATCAAGCATTTCTTCTTTTGTGTTGGTACCAAAGAATACCCTGTAAAATTAGTTATTATTTACAGTTAATTAAATAAAAAAAATATTATATTATTAAACACGTATATATATTGTGAGTAAGATTTACCATTATTTTTGTGTGATATTTATTTAATATTTTATTTTATCACAACTACTTACAATTCAAGTACATGCGTTAATTTATTTTTGTACAACAAAGTTAAGGTTTTCATCACATAGGACAATACAAATAGGTATCAATAAATGATTTCGCTTAATTCCGCTAAATACCTGCAGTCTTCATGCGGCATGCACTGTGCACCGCCCGCCCTCCCACTTACAAGAAACCGAAAAGCAGACAATGCACCACACACAAGCGAAAGCCACAAGCAACCACAAATATGCGACGCGTTTCGACTCAACACGAGCCATTATACGCAAAGCTGTTTTTTAATCGGTTTTTAAACTATTTTTTTATCTTTTAAAAACTACACAGATAGACAGTATCTGTAAAAAGGACCTTGGGAAACACACGCCTTTGGCTACCGTGATAGCCCAGTTAGTAGAATACCTCTTTTCTAAAGTCATCTGTGAGGTTAATTTATCATGGTTGTGAACGGTGAGGGAAAATATCGTGAGGAAACCCACGCGGCTATTCAGGGGAAAGTGTATTCGTACAGAACGGCGATATGCCTGCCCCCATCACGTGATACACTGATCATGTAAAACGTGGGTACTCTGAACAGCAGGTGAGAATGTCATGTGATTTTCAGAAGTATTGGTACCTTTGCCAACCCCTTCGGGGATATACGGCGTGAACGTTTAAGTTAAGTTGAGGAAACTTAGAAACAAAAAAAAAAGATTTATGAAACAATACATTTTTTTTTAAATACAACTTTTAAATATAATAATCTATACTTTAACACAATATCCACTAGATGTCGTAATATATCCTGGTTTCTTGTGATAATGTTCTCCAAGAAAGTTTTCTATGTCCCCGTTTTCCCCTAATTTTAATCGGGCCGTGCATCCCTTCTTCTTTTGCGAACAGTAATAGTATTTTGTATTATTTTTTTGAGAAAACGTGTACCCATTTAACATAAGCAAGCATTTTTTCCTCACCGGTGGTAAAAATGAGTAGACTGAAAAAGAAATATATTATTGGTAAGAATCAAAGCTATTTAGGTTAAGGTAAACTAGTTGATTAATTCAAAAGCAAAAGTTAAACCTTGAATACACACTGAAACTTAAAGGGATCAATTAAATTAATATTGTATACTAATAAATAAAGAATAAATAAAGGAAAGAAAAATTTCGACACAGGCGGGATTCGAACCCGCGACCTCGGGTATACGCCCCCGTCGCTCTTGCCAATTGAGCTTCTTGACCTTCTCCATGAATCCCGCCTGTGTCGAAAAATTTTTCTTTCCTTTATTTATTCTTTACTAGTGGATCGGCCCAGCTTTGCACGGGTAGCGATGTTTTTTGAATATCTGAGGTTTCTTTCTTTAGTCACTGCTCAAGCATTGTGAAATTTAGCGCAATGTTTTCAATTTATTAAATTTATAGCGCTCCCTGAACCGTGTAGTTTGGTGATTTTGAATGTGCTTTTATGAACGGTTCAGTATTTCCGTTTATTAGAAAATTTAGGAATAAAAAGCAATGAAGTATTTATAATAATCTAAAAAAGAAATCATTACGTGATTACGTGATGTAGGATGCGATTACTGGCGCCATCTAGTATGTAATATGTAAATTAGTAACAATTTGGTTATGGTCACGGGCGCGATAGCTTATTTCATGTATAATTTCGGTGTTTCTCTACCGTTTTCTATGATTCTTTTTTTATTGAATAGGTAATATTTTTTTAATGAATTGAATGAGAGTATTATAAACGTAAAAGTAAACAAATATAATCAGAGTGCTCCGAACTGCTAAGCTATCAGGAGTCACACGTGTTATTGTGAGTCAACCATAAAAGATAGATATATACTATTCAGGGGAATTTTTTAGACAATTTTATGAAAAATATTTCCGTCATACATGATTTCTATGTTAGCTTAACCATTAAGGCTGCACACGCGTCGGAAGCTTAAAAAATGGAGTAACTTCTCCCGTTTTCCCGAAATTTCCCAAAGTTCCCCTTCACTACTCTGCTGAAAATACTATAGCCTGCCCAGGAGTATGAAGAATAATTGTGCCAAGTTTTGTTAAAATCCGTCGAGTAGTGTTTCCATAAGGAACATACAAACCGACAGACAGCCAGACAGACAGATAGACAGACAGACAGACAGACAATAATTTTACTGATTACATTTTTGGTATCAGTATCGATCACTAATCCCCTCCTGATAGTTATTTTGACAATATATTTCATGTACAGAATTGACCTCTCTACAGATTTATTATAAGTACAGATTTATTAGTATGAGGTTTTTATGAAGAAAAAGATTTAAATAATATTGTATATTTTGTCTGATGTTATTTCTCACTATTTTACCTGTTAGAAGTCAAAAATGAGGACTAGTCTGGAAGTTCATTTTATAAGTTCCAATATAAACATACGACCGTATATTCGTATAAGCAAATACTCATCCAATTGGTTCTCATTTGGGGTAGGCAGAACTATCGATCCCGTCTTTGTACGACAGTCGAACCTCTCTACCGTCTTTTTAATGTTTTTTGACATGAATTCCTCATGTGGGGATTATTACCAAGGTAGACAAGTGGCCGTCCGAATTAGTTAAAATTCGGAGGTAGGAAACGCAAACACTACTTCAACGTGTAAAAAAGAAACAAAGGATAGAGAAATTTCGCGCTGGATGCCAACTGACACTGTAGCTCAGTTGGCAGAGCGACGGGGGCGTATACCCGAAGGTCGCGGGTTCGAACCCCGCCAGTGTCGAAATTTTTCTGTCCTTTAATAAATCTTTTATTTATACTCTCTACCGTCGTCTAATCTCCTCATCAATCTTTTAATTAATGTTTTTTTATTCGTACAAACCGTTTTATTGGACGAAGCTATATAATTCACGCTTAGTTTGGCTATCATGCTTATCTATATACATACATACATACATATACATATACTTACGCCGTTAATTCCCATTGAGGTAGGCAGAGACTATCGATCGCCACTTCATACGATCCTGGCAAACCTCTCTTGCTTCGTCTACATCCATCAATCTTTTCATACATGCTCTTTTATTCTTCATACTTCGGACGCCTGCCTTTTTGAGCACACTTTCTATATACTAAATTAAAATAAATTAAAATATAAATCACTAGTTTTTATATTCAGAAGACTTTGCTTTTTAGGATCATTCCTAAAAGTCGATTATTAAATTAAATCTACCTCTTCAAATCTAACTTACAAAATGCCCAAAATTATAAACCTATTTTGAACAATTTTACAAGTGTTAATAACCACTAGCGTGTCGAAATTTTATTTAATCGTTCAGCAAAATTATCAAGATACAGATTTTAAGTATGTTTATAATAGATTAACTTAAAATTTTGAAGGCAAAGCTAAATGGTAGTACGAATAAATACATCTTAACTAAAGTATATTATATATTAATACTTATATTTTGTAACATAAAACGAATGTACGCGAAAATAATACACATGAGTCATTTATACATATACACATCCAAACAAATCGAGCTTCATATGTATAATCCATATCTTTGTATGCTAACATGCTCCTTTTTAACATACCGGACGCTGGTCTTTTTGAATACAATCTCTATTGAAGTCATAGTTTTTATTAATAAAAATATAATTGTTTGAGACCACAGACAACTTCCAATAAACATGAACCCCAGATTATTTCCACATAGATTATCTCTTTATAAAAAACTATTCATTTAGTTAACATGCATTTTTAACTACATAAAAGGGTATCAATATTATTCAGTCCCGTTCATCCTATCGCACATCCATTTGCCATCAAGACACTCCCATTTTCTAGGCGGATGATTATGTTCTTGATGAGCATAAATATCATCGGCTTTGGAACCTAGTTTCACTCGTGCCGTGTAGTGTCGGCTTAGAATAGCACAACCCCGTTCCTACCGATGGGTGTACGTAAGTGGCGACTAACGGTATTGGGGCTTTTAAGGGTTTTTTGGGCGATGCGGCTGGAGACCCATTACCAACAACCTTTACTTTACCATCCTTTCCCCACTCAATTTTCCAAATGTGCCTGAGGAATTTCTAATTCCTTAGCTCTGGCTACCCCTTCTAGGGATTTATAGCCGTGAGTATATGTATGTATGTTTCACTCGTGCTCTGCAACCTGGCCTAGCACGAGCGCTATTTTATCGTCACGTTGGAATGAGATGACAGTATTCGATACTAAGTAAGTGCGTAAGAGATGAGTGTTTTATACCACGCGCTATCTAGTTAAAAGGTCGCTCGTGTTAGCTATACTGGGAGCTCTACTCTACGCTACTACTCTCTGGGAGCAGTAGTACAGAAAATTATAGTTGGCCTTAGCATATGTGTACTCTTCCATCTTCATCAGCGGTCTGTTCTTAAATGATCTTATAAAAACGTATTGTTCTGAAAATATCAGTAGCTACATTAAAGTTTATTACGTACTCCTTTATTGTATTTTTAAGGTTGATAAGGTATTATGATCAAAAGATACATACATACATATACTCACGGCTATAAATCCCTAGAAGGGGTAGCCAGAGCTAAGGAATTAGAAATTCCTCAGCCACTTTTGGAAAGTTGAGTGGGGAAAAGCTGGTAAAATAAAGGTTGTTGGTGATGGGTCTCCAACCGCATCGCCCGAAAACCCTTAATAGCCCCAATACCGTTAGTCGCCTCTTACGTACACCCACCGGAAGAAATGGGGTAGTGCTATTCTAAGCCGACACTACACAGCAGATCAAAAGATCATCCCACATAATTAAATTTTGAGTTCGTTACGCTAGTATGCTCGCAGTATTTTGATACTGACGTCAAATCAGTGTCACTTGCACTGATTATACTGTGATGAGTCTCAAATATGTCTCCATCTATGTACAGTTTTTCCTTTATAAAACTTTATATGTCTCTAGAGTCACTAAAACTGCTTCACCTGAACCGGGTATTTTTCGGAGGTGAAATTAATCTTACATAATGTTCGAAAGTGTTAGCACCTCTGCTTACTTTTCTAGCATGTAGGTGTCTATTTTTTTCCCACTGTTCCCCAGATGAACTTTTGCTTTTTTTTCTGCTTTACTTTCATTCGTCATCTCTGTGCCTAAACTATCATAACATTCTCTTTCCTTTTTCCTAAATCTTCTTCCACACCACACCGACCGCAAACTGTACTGTTTCTCTTTGGATCAACTCACTTAACATTTTGATGTATTTTTCTTGAAGAATTTTATCACTACTGTATTCACTCTGCTCTTATGCTTCTTCTGCCATACCAAACATTCGGGCCTTGTAGGACACCAATTTATTTGACATTAAGCCATTCTCTTGAGACAGCTTGGTCGGATTATAGGGTTTAATTTTGCTGTGTAGTGCCGGCTTAGAATAGCACTACCCCATTTCTTCCAGTGGGTGTACGTAAGAGGCGACTAACGGTATTGGGGCTTTTAAGGGTTTGTTGGGCGATGCAGTTGGAGACCCATCACTAACAACCTTTATTTTACCATCTTTTCCCCACGCTACTTCCAAAAGTGGCTGAGGAATTTTTAATTCCCTAGCTCTGGCTACCCCCTCAAGGGATTTATAGCCGTGAGTATAAATATGTATGTATGTATGTATAAAACAATTGTTGACAATGAAAAAACACATTTGCAATTAAGATTATGTAATAATAAAATGAAAATTAAGAGTTAATTGCTTGGCACAAAAAGTCAAGATATTTTCACATATTCCCCATAGGCTGTAACATGATATTTAGGTGGTTCATGGTTGTGTTTTTCGCACAATGATTCAATTTCACCATTAACACCTAGTTTCACTCGAGCTTTGCAACCTCCTCGCTTAGAACAATAATAAGACGATTTGTGGGTGGCTTGGGCATACGTGAATCCATTTAGCATGAGAAGACTCTTGTTTCTCGATGAGGGAATGAATTTGAATGATACTGAAAAGAGAAAATATATAATATTAGAAAAAATGAATTTCATTCAGATTAAAAGTAACAGTATTGGTCAGGTCAGTTTAATAGTCTTCCATTAAAAAATATATTATATCCTTTTAAGTTAATGTAGGTAACTCCGTGCAACCAGCTTCGAACTTGTTGCCAAGCATGGGAGCTTATCAGGTTTAAAATTTATACCAAGTTAAAATAGACAGAATATTACGATATAGCTTTATTTGAAGAAATAAATACAAAGGTTGTAAAATATTTTATTGTAAAAATACATGAGTTTAAACATAATTGGAAAAAAAACAAAGAATATAAAAGAAAACACAATGTGCACCGTAGAAACAAAACTATTTACAATAGTTGATTATAACCTACCCTAGAAATTCAATAATACATACTTAGCACCTTAAATAATAAGTTATAGAACAGTCCCCTGGCCACCATGATCAAACATGATATATTTTCAAACGACCCTTTCTTAGCACTAAAATTAAAACAATCGTCAATGATATCCATATGTAACATACGAATTATTCCTATTTCGTTCACCAATAGGTTTCCATTTGCCATTATAAAGTGTCCATTTTCTAGGCGGATGATTATGCTCTTCATCAGCAGACAGAACACCACCTTCAGGATCCAATTTTACCCGTGCTTTACAACCTGGTACTCTCTGAGAGCAATAGTAAAGAAGTTCAGAGCTCGACTTAGCATATGTGTACGCTCCCATTTTCATCAGGCGTTTATTCTTAATTGATGTTATGAAAATGTAAGGAGCTGAAATCATTGAATTTATTACTTCTTTGTTGTAATTGTAATCTTTATACTGTATAAGGCCATTATAGTTCAAATCAAACTATAATACCTTGTGAGTTTAACTTGTAAAACATAACATTCATAACATAAAAGTTTACGCCGAATATCCCCGAAGGGGTTGGCAAGGGTACTAATACTTCTGAACATCACGTGACTTTGTCACCTGGTGTTCAGAGTACCCACGTTTTGCATGGACAGTGCACTCACGTGATAGGGGGCAGGCCTATCACCGTTTTGTACGAATATACTGTCACATGACTAAGTACAACTTAGCCATGTGGGTTTCCTCACGATGTTTTCCCTCACCGTTAACAAACCGTGATAAATTAACCACACATATGTATTTAAAAAAGACAAATTGGTGTAGGCCCGACCCGGGATTTGAACACAAGCCGTTTTCACGATAACCGGTGTTCTACCCATTGTAACATACTTTTGATTTTTCTGGAAAAACAATCAACATGTAGTATTTTTTTTTTATTTATTTATTTATTTGTTAAAAAAACCGGTTGCTTATAACAAGATAACAAATTCAATCTATACATTTCATAGCAACATGCGCATTGTAAAACCTAAAAACTTTTGAGTCAACATGCCTATGATTTTGTGAACATTAATTTATTTTAAATTTTAAATAGTTAGTTTTAGTAGTTAGTACTACAAATTCACAACGTTACAGTAATAAAAAATCTCCAGAATACAAAATGCTTACAAGTACGCCTACCGCGATGCGCCAGAGGGTCTCTTACGAACAACAGTTATTTAACAATCTATTTCCTAGTGAACTTCCAAAAGAGGCTCAGGAATTCCTAACTCTGATGCTCTGGCTACCCCTTTTAGGGATTTAAAGCGTATATATATATATATATATATATATATGGTTTTTCTCTTAGTTCTATTAAGCTCTTTTTAATGTTGCTATTTTATGACCTCTTCTTTGGGTATATTCACAGTCAAGAGTGTAATTATTTTCCTAAAATTCTGGATCTAGTAAAAACATCAGATTGTAGACTACTTACGCTTAGTATCATTATTGGCGTATTTTGGGGATAAACTTGAATGTTTTCTATGTCAGTACTTTTGAACCACCCTATAGGTTCGCTCGCATGAGGCGTGTGAGAAGAGAGATACTGAGAGTTTTGTATGGGCAATCTGTCAGTTTCTCACTTCTCGTGTGACATACGCGTTCTCACAAGCCTCATGGTACTAGTGCTGGTACTGATATACTTCAAATAAGCGTGTCATGATATATATAGCCATTTTATGGTCGTAGGTTACCATTTATGAGAAAAAATGAATTAAGAAGTATTCTACATCCTTTTGCTGATTCTAAGCCGGCTGCTCACCAATTTTTAGTCAAATCAGTTCAGCCGTTCATGAGTTATAAGCAGTGTAATTAACACGACTTTCTTTATCGTTTCGTAATAAGCAGTTACTTCATCAATTTGGTTTAATTGACTTTTCTGAGATCGCAACTTTTAAGAGTATGTGGTAAATCTGGCTTTGTTGTAATAAACGACTTACATAACATAACATAACATAAACGTTCACGCCGTTTATCCCCGAAGGGGTTTGCAGAGGTACCAATACTCCTGAACTCACATGGCAAGCGCCATCTAGTTTCCAGAGAAGGTACCCACGTTTTGCTTAGACAGTGTACTCACGTGATAGGGGGCAGGCCTATCGCCGTTTTGTACGAATACACTGTCACATGACTAAGTACAACTCAGCCATGTGGGTTTCCTCACGATGTTTTCCCTCACCGTTAGCAACCATGATAAATTAACCACACATATGACTTTAGAAAAGACAAATTGGTGTAGGCCCGTCCCAGGATTGGAACTCACGCCCTTCTGTTTTTCGGGCGGGTGTTCTACCCACTGGACTATCATGTCGCATACACTTACATATCTTTATAATATTTATGATGATCATCATTCTCTGAAGATACAACTGCAGGAGTCGTAACTTTTTTTCGAAAGCATTGATTGCTGCTGGCCCTGTGGCCTGTGCGGCTTCGCCATGACTTTATGTGTGCCGGGCAGCTGAGGGCCGCCTTGGCGGGGCAAAGGAGTGTATCTAAGCTCAATCGGATAGAACTAAGTAAGAGCGAAAGAGATGGCTGTTTTATACCACGTGATATCTATTGATGAGTTGGCTCGTATTAGCTGTGCATAGAGCTATGTTTTATTACTTTTATTTAAAGTTTTTTTTCTTGCATAAAATGCCTTGAAATTATCTCGGTTTCGCTTTCGTTTCAATCTTTGAATTTTTGGTGGCAATTCTGCCATTGGCACAATTTTTCCTTCGGCTTTCTTTGTGTAGTATCTTTCTCTATCTTTCTTTCTCAATTCCTCTAACTTAGCAGGATCGGTTTTTATTTTCTCTTTTCTTCTTCTTTCAGCTTCTCTTTTCTTTTGTAATTTTGTGTCACGGTCCTGTTTATTTTTAATATATTGCCCTGTAACAGCATATACTTAATATGATATGAAGAAGCTCGAAGGAAAAATAGAGAGAAAGTGAGAGAATAGTAATAAAAGACAATAAAAATAAGTTGGCAGCGGAAATGGCCTCAATCTATAATTATCGTTTTATTTATTTCACAAAATGTATGTTTAGGTATGATCATTAAATGATAATAAAGTATCAAATAATAGAATAAAGACAAATTGTTTGAAATAGCTGCGTACATGTCCCAAAAGTTTAAAAACTACTATCAAGTTTTTTTTAACAGACAATTATCCTCACAGCTTTAAATCCCCAGAAAGGGTAGCCAGGTATACAGAATAGGAATTCATTCAACCATTTTTAATTAAGTTAGTTTACTAGATTAAATATATAATAAAATTTAAACTAATTATAATAAATATTTCTCGCTTAAGTGAAGTTTGGCACAGTAATGTTTTATAATACACAACGAAATAATAATTTTATGTCTATAAAAACATTATTAGCGAAGACACGAATGAAATGTGCCTAATGTGCCTGTGACAATGAACATCCATAGAGGACGATTGAAATTAAATTGGTAAAAGAGATATATAGAGCCGATGTGGATGATAACATCAGTAGAGGACGACCATGATAGAACACAGCTTAAATAACATAACATATAACATAACATAAACGTTCACGCCGAATATCCCCGAAGGGGTTGGCAGAGGTACTAATACTTCTGAACATCACGTGACTTTGTCAACTGGTGTTCAAGTACCCACGTTTTGCATGGACAGTGTACTCACGTGATAGGGGGCAGGCCTATCGCCGTTTTGTACGAATACACTGTCACATGACTAAGTACAACTCAGCCATGTGGGTTTCCTCACATTGTTTTCCCTCACCGTTAACAACCATGATAAATTAACCACACATATGTCTTTAGAAAAGACAAATTGGTGTAGGCCCGACCCAGGATTTGAACACTAGTCGTTTGCACGATAACCGAGTGTTCTACCCACTGGGCTATCACGGTTAAATAGTTAAAAGAATATATACAGAAACATTGATTTCTATATACGAAGCTCAACGGATTCACCAGGATTACAATAACAAAATTCAATATATTTTTATGTATTATATACATACATACGTACATATACTCACGGCTATAAATCCCTTAACGGGGTAGCCAGAGCTTTGGAATGAGAAAGTCCTCAGCCAGTTTTGGAAGTTAAGTATGTATTACATGAAAATGAATTCACCAGAAAATAACTAATTATAAAATATTTTGTAATTTTGTAACAATCTACATACATACTCTCACGCAATCTCATAGCGTTAGTTCCCATTGGGGTAGGCAGAGAATATCGATCGCCACTTTGTACGATCTTGGCAAATCTCTCTAGCTTCGTTCACATCCATTAATCGTTTCATGCATGTTCTTATATTCTTCATATTTCGGACACCTGCCTTTTTGAGCACAATCTCTATTGGGTCCAAACGAGTCCTTCGAGGTCGTCCTCGTCTAACATTACCTTCCACATTGGTTTCATATATCTCTTTTACCAATTTACTATCATCCATCCACTCTATGTGCCTAAAGACTTTCTCCATCTTTTTAAAATATAATCTTTCACACCGCACTTTTCAAGAATGATTTCTCATTCGATCACATAACCTAACATTTTCTGAGGGACCTCATCTCAACTGCATTTACTCTGCTCTACTGCTTCTTCTATCACAATCTCACAATAATTTAACAATTTGCTATGAAATGTCCATAATTAGATAACAATTGTATACCATAGAAAATCACCGGTAGCCACAGTTAAGATTTTTCATGATAGTGTTTAAAACTTCTATTATCCATCTAGAATCTAATATCTTGTTTTCTTTATTTTTTATTTTGTTTACTTAACAATGTTTTTTCAATACTTTTATATTATATCCTATTAGAGGCGCCGTATAATGATTTATTAATATTAATATTATTCGTAAGTGAAATACATACTTTTTATTATTCTTATTTTTTTTTATTTTTATTCATTACATTGTTTATTTTTATCCTTTATTTCTTTTCTTTTAATAGTGAGTGAAAACATCGCAAAGATACCCCCATGGCTAAGTTGTATTCGACAGTGTATTCGTACCAACCGGCGATAGGCCTGCCCCCAATCACGTGATCACACTATCCAAGCAAATGCAAATTAATTTATTTGCTATGTAGAACATGGTACAATTTAATAATTCAAAACGTGGGTATCCTGTAAGAGGCTTTGCAAAAATAAATTATTTCTTTCTTTCCATTTGTTTTACATTTTCTTTATTTTCATTTCAGGAATGAAATAGCACATCTTTTATCATACGTAATCGTTCTCGTCTCTTTTTGGTGGCCTCCTTCCATTTCCGTTTTGCTATTTTATGTTCTAGTGCCGTCATGTCCTTAACTAGCCTCTTATGAGTATGATATCTTTCCAGTTGTCTTTGTTTCAGTAGCTTATACTTTTCAGCATTCTGCTTCAGTCTTTCCCTATATCTCCGTTGTTTTTCTGCTGCAGTTAGTGGTTTTCTACGTTTAGTCATTCCTGCATATGATAATAGGAAACATAGTCAGATGAAGTTAAATAAACCAAAAAGGCAGTAGAGAAAGCGTTTTATATCACTGATGGAGCATTACAGTGAAAAATTTTAGAAAAGAAAAGAAAAAAAGAAAAGACATAATTTATTCATGGCCTCAGGGAACAATAACACATTACAATTTGTACAAAAAACCACACACAACTTTAACAAAGAACAAAACAAAAAAATAATAATTAATAAAACATTTATTGACATACATAATTAAAGTTCCCTCAAAGGCAAAGAAAAGGTTGCTGACTCAGCATTTATTAGAAAAAGATGACGTTTTAATATAAAGAAGAAGTAGCCAGAGCTTTAGAGCTAGAAAGTCCTCAGCCACATTTAGAATTTGATAATAAAATATCTAATTATATCGATCTAATAATAAGTAATAGATGTGTAAGATAGCCTTACACAAAACGAAAGCCATAAAATATTCAGTTTTATGATTTATGTAATATTCAACATCTTTTTTAGGTCTAACGTAAAATATGGCCAAAGGCAACACAATTAAATCGGTGATAATAATCAGAATTTTCCGTAAAATCTATTTGATAAATGAAAAATTTATACAATTTAAGAGCTAAATATAATTACATCTAATTAACACATGACAATTACCTCTATAAATAACGGTGATGTAGAAACAAATAGAATACACGATACACAACTGTCATAAGCTTTTCCGTTTATAGGATTGGTTGCTGCTGCCCTGTTGTGGCTTCTCCATGACTGTATGTGTTATAGTGCTCCTTAGCTAAATCCGATAGACAAGTCTTTTTCACTGTCTCACGTCTTTATGTCATTATATATTAAGCAAATAAAAATGTTTGGCCCTAGCGGGCCACGAGCCCATGACCTCGGGTATACGCCCCCGTCGCTCTGCTAACTGAGCTATGTTATCGAGTGACCTCTCGTGTGAAAATTTAAATTTGCTTGTTTCGTTACACCTTACCGGTGTCAAAAGCTTATTCCATTTGTCTGAATAAAGACGTCTGAATCTGAATTCAGACTAGTGGAATAACGTTCTGAACGCTAGGCTTCTGAAAAGTAGACAAATTTGTGTAGTGGAATAACAAGCGTCTGCGGCAGTAACTTTGAAGGACGTCTGAATTCAGAAACGACAAAGTGTAATGGAATAAGCTCTTTAGCGCTATCTATTGCCGAATTGTTACTTCTATCTTTATATATTAGCCGGACGAGAGATTCTATAAAGGGGTGGATCGTGATTATGATCTTCAGACACAACTAACAAGGTGCCATCGACCAGTAATATCATTCGAGCCTTACAGCCCATCCTTTTTCTTTGGGAACAGA
Organism: Bedellia somnulentella; assembly: GCA_963576735.1. NCBI lineage: Eukaryota > Metazoa > Arthropoda > Insecta > Lepidoptera > Bedelliidae > Bedellia > Bedellia somnulentella. The sequence continues at coordinate 15,022,812 of OY755181.1, forward strand.
AATAATAAGTCTTCGTCTCACTTCTTAACGATGAGGAATATGTGTAGTTGTTTACCATTAAAAGGCTTAAGCCCCTTGAAGATGGAATAATTGTGTAATGCACTGAAACAGAATTCTGAGTTATAATTTAAATATTTACTTATTAATTTATTCATTCGGCACACGAACATTATTACGACAAAGCATTAATTACAAAGACAAAATTGAAAAATTCATTTTCTGACGGACACAATAGCAAAAACTGTGTACACAGCATGATAAAATTACAATCAGTTGAAATAACAAGAATAAAACATAAAATTATGTTTTAATATAATATTTATTTATTAAAATTAATGTTACTTACACATAAAATGAAAACTATTTCCAAAGGAAAAGGGTAGGACTGAAATATGACTATATACATACAATCATATCTACATATACTCACGGCTATAAATCCTTAGAAGGGGTAGCCAGAGCTACGGAATTAGAAATTCCTCAGCCACTTTTGGAAGTTGCGTGGGATATAAAGGTTGTTGGTGATGGGTCTCCAACCGCATCGCCCAAAAATCCCTCAAAAGCCCCAATACCGTTAGTCGCCTCTTACGTACTCCCACCGGAAGAAATGGGGTAGTGCTATTCTAACCCGACACTACACAGCTACATAAAATCAATCCAACAAATTAGTCAATACGTCATTATTAAGGTCCTTATCTAGCTGCTTTCCAAAACCACAACCATGGACACTGAAAAGTATCCGAAAATTCAGGACTAAATTTAATTAAAAACGCGATAGTATCCGTATAATACTTTCATAAAACTACGAACAATTTAATATAGAACGACGACGGTTCAAAATTTCATGTTACCGTGGTATTCGATTTGTTGATTGTCTCTTTGTACGCGTCGTCAGCCAATCATAAAGCACATTATTTTTTTACAACTTATAATATCATGTAATAAAATGTATAGTTAGTTGGCTTAGAATAGCACTACCCCATATCTTCCCGTGGGTGTTCGTAAGCGGCGGCTAAGGGTAGTGGGGTTTTGAAAGTGATTTTTGGGCGATGCTGTTGGAGACCCATCACCAAAAACATTTACTTTACAATCCTTTCCCCACTGATCTTCCAAAAATAGTTGAGAAATTTCTCATTTCAAAACTCTGACTACCCCACTTAAGGAGTTATAGCCGTGAGTATATGGTTGTATGAATAATAACGGTACCAACGGTAGAAACGGTAACAACAACAATATTTGCTTCATTGATTAATTAAACTTGTTGTTTCTGTCTGTCTTTTCATCTTTTACTAGTCACTGTTGGCGAGTTTAAGGTTACATAAAGGTTGTAATTTGGAGGTGTATTCAAAATAAATTATACCTCTTTATATATAGGTACTTGTAGTTTACTAACATAGAGGACTTAAATCAATAGAGTTGAAACCAAATGTAGTTCAGTACAAAAATTGCTGAATAAATTCCGCTAAAGCCGAATTGTCAAAATACGTTGTCCCTGCCCCGCGGGCTGATTCTGTATCTTTAGCGACCGCGATTGTGTCGCAAATTGCAATATTGTCGCTGTCAAAAGTGTCAGATCGCATACAAATTTATGACATTGACAACGACAATCGTGCAACTTCCGACACAATCGTCACTCGCAAAAGATACATAATCAGGGGGCGGTATTGGTTGATTCAATGTTCTGACATTTACTAATAAATAAAAGATAAATAAGAGCCCCGCCTGTGTCGAAATTTTTCTCTCCTTTATTTATCTTTTATTTATTAGTAATAATCCCCATATGAGGTTTTCATGTCAAAAACATACAAGTTTGACATTTGTTGGTCACACATTTGCTTCGCTTCAGTCAGTGGAAATAAACGGAACCACTTACGGATATTGACATTCTTCGTTACTTTTCTATTTAGCTAATTCTTCTATGTTTAACTTTAATTACTTATTAACATAAAATTTAAACTAAAATGATTTTATTTTTTGAACAGAAGAGAACTGACAAATAATTAAATCTGAATCCAGCAGAGCCATTTTTAATCTGTTTTTATCTATAATTTATGATACCGTAAAATTTAATACACAAATACACAGAAAGAGATAATATTTATCAAAAAATTAAAGAAATATTTTGAACTATTCTTCAAGACATTTTCGCAAGAGATTAAAATTATATTAACACTAACGTCCCATCAGGCAATCGTGACAAGCGATCCTTAGGAGGTCCATGATTATGTTCTTCGTGGGCAAACAGAAATCTTTTCCTTTCATCCAATTTGACCACAGCCTTACATTTTTGCGGTAAGCGTCTCGCGCAGTAATAGTAATTTGGTGCTGATTCCGCAAATATATAACCTTTGTATACCAGCAATAACTTTCCACGTTGAGATTCTACAAATTCGACACCTGAAGCAAGTCAGAAGTATGTCATTAAATCACTACACTTTCCTTAGTTTAATATCTTATTTATAAAGTGTACGCCTTTAAGGGTTTTCACAACTAAATTTTTATTAATGAAAAATTAACAACTATTATGTCTGTTGTGTTGACTGCCGGTGTGCCTTATTTAAATAAATAAATAAATATCAATTATGTTAAAACTTACATCTCTCAACTTAACTCAAACGTTCATGTACTAATACTTCTGAACATCACGTGACATTGGCACCTGGTGTTCAGAGTACCCACGTTTTGCATGAACAGTGTACTCACGTGATCCTATGAGGCCTATCGTTGTTTTGTACGAATACCCTGTCACATGACTTAGTACAATAGCCATGTGGGTTTCCTCTGGAGGTTTTTTCTCATCGTCAACAACTATGACAAATTAACCACACATATGACTTAAGAAAAGACAAATGTAGGCACAACCCGGAATATGAACCCACACCTATATGCATCATAGGCGGGTGCTCCACCCACTGAGCAATCACGGTTGTTTAAAGACTTTTTTTTATAAAATAAAATAAATGATGAAAAAAACAATTCCATTCTGTAAATTTTCATATTGATAGCATTATACAATGCTACCTGACTAAAAAACACTTAGTTGCCTTCAAATTAAAGTAAAAATTCGTACCGAAAGCTTTTATTATATCCTTACAACTAACAAACAAAGTAAATTTATACATTTATGACCAGAAGTATATAGTAAGGTTTTATTTCTATTTAGATCTACTCAATTATCGAAACAGATTTATATATACGGACCTCAATTTGAAATCATAAGATAATGACCACTATTACTCTTAATATAGTTTGGCGGTTTATGATTATGTTCTTCATGGGCACCCAGAAGTCTTTTCCTTTCATCCAATTTGACCACAGCCTTACATTGTTCCGGTATGCGTCTCGAGCAGTAATAGTAATTTGGTTTTGACTGCGCAAACATATAACCTTTGTAAACTAGCAATAACTTTCCACGTTTAGATTTTACAAATTCGACACCTGCAGCAAGCCAGAAGTATATCATTAAATAACTAAGCTTTTCTTGGTTTAATATCAATTATATGAATGTTTTTATCTCTCAACTCAACATCACGAGACATTGGCACCTGGTGTTCAGAGTACCATAAAATTAGCCATGTGAGTTTCCTTAGGAAGTTTTTACTCACCGTAAACAACCACACCTCTATATGCATCAAAGGCGTTTGCTCTACTCACTGAGCTATCACGGTTGTTAAAAGAAAAAATGTATATAAAATAAAATAAATTTTAATGAATTAACTTTAGACAAAAACATTAAATCTGTCAATGTTCAAGTTGATAGCATTATAAAATGCTGCCTGACTAAAAACCACTAAGTTGTCTTAAAATTGAAGTAAAAATTCGTACTATTGGTGTTTACAACTAACAAACAACGTAAACTCATACGTTTATGACCAGAAGTATACAGTAAAGTTTTATTTCTATTTTAAAATCCACTCAATTATCAAAACAGATATATACCCACGGACATCAATTTGAAATTTTAACATAATGACCACTCTTACTCTTAACATAGGTTGGCGGCTTATGATTATGGACTATATTTAGAGGAATCAACTCATTATTTTCCAGTCTGACACGCGCTTTGCAACCTCCTGACTGCTGTTTCGAACATAAGTACATTTCACATATGCCAGATCTCCGGGCGTAGGTGAAATTGTTGAACATCAAAAGTTGTTTCCCGCGACCAGATGGTATGAACACGTAGTTCCTCTTATTGATAACTGAAAAAAATAAAAAAAATAGTTACATAACAAAAAGATTATATTTATATTCACGGTAAAAACAAAGTTTGTCTGATTGTCACTACAAGTCTAGCGCTGGCTAAATCAGTTTTGTGATGTAAAAGTCACAACAACAACACTGGGTCAGAAGTTGTTGCTTTCGCCATTTGCGTTCACCACTGTATTGTACATTGTAATTTTTTTTTTATTTTGTTACATTTATTGTTAATCAATAAAGGAAAAATAAAGGAAAGAAAAATTTAGATACTAGCAGGGATCGAACCCGCGACCTCCGGAAAGGAATGAAGAATTTCGCACAAGACGCCAGTGACATTATAGCTTACTTATAATTGGCAGAGCCGAGACGGGGGCGTATACCCGGAGGTCACGGGTTCGATCCCCGCTAGTGTCGAAAATAGTTCGAACGTATAAAAAGATCACGTGAGTACACTGTCCATGCAAAACGTGGGTACTCTGAACACCAGGTGACAAAGTCACGTGATGTTCAGAAGGATTAGTACCTCTGCCAACCCCTTCGGGGATATTCGACGTGAACGTTTATGTTATGTTATGTATAAAAAGATGTGTGTTGACGAGTTTCTTACGGGTTCTTCTCTCAACAAAACACCTTCCGAATCCGAAGTAAACTTAGTATTAAGTTGAAATTTGACGTTCAAAAAATAAAGATTTATCTTTTTACTTTGAAATAAATGATATATTTTTTTTATATTTTGTATGCTAGTTTGTAACTTTAACGTAGTGACCACTCTTGCTCCTGATGTAGACCGGTGGTGGATGATTGTGGTCTATGCACTGAGGAATCAAGTTATCATTATGTATTTTAACACGAGCTTTGCAAGCTCCTGATTGCATTTTAGAACAGTAGTAGAAACCTCCAGATTTCCAAGCGTAAGTGAATTTCTTGAACATCAAAAGTTTTTTACCGCGACCGCTTGGTATGAATTCGTAGCTGTTATCATCTGAGCCTGAAAAGGGATTAGAGAATTAGTATAAGTAAATATTATAATTTAAAAACGTAACCTTTATTTAGTTTTCCTCTAACCATCGCGGTTTTGCTTTATCGGTTTTTGTTATGTCCGACATCATAATCAATTATTTCATCATCAATTGCCTCTTACATGCTGATGATCAAATGTAACTCACATTGTTGCAAGTTGCAACGAGTTGCAAGAGATAATGAATATTGCATGTGCGCCATTTGAAAGAAACGGAATAAATAAATACACGGTTATAATACACAGATCAAGTCAGCCCCAAACTAAGAAAGACTTAATATGTACTCATCATTTATTAATACAACTCATATTCACTTTGTAATATTGAAACACATTAATAATTATTTGCATAATTAGCGCTCATATATAACTCAACATAACATAACATAGCATTAACGTTCACGCCGAATATCCCCGGAGGGGTTGACAGAGGGACTACTTATATAATACTATAGTAATACTTCTGTACATCGCGTGACTTTGTCACCTGGTGTTCAGAGTACCCACGTTTTGCATTGCGAGATGGACTCGCTAATGAAGGGTTCCGTAGCAGCAGTAGCAGCAGGTAGGTAACATAGTAATATACAAGTTTAAAATGTTTAGTTTAAAATGTTATTTACTTATCACTGATTTACTATAAGAAAACAATGGTTCACGTTTTATGCGTAAGGCCTGTGATAGTAAAATTATTGTTACATATTTGAGTAAAATTAATAAATTAGGTAAGTAATTTGATTTATGACGTTTAAAAATAGAACTACTGGTTAGATCTTATTCAAACCAATTTTCGTTAGTAGTTTATATAGTAATACACATCATATATTTTTTTCAGTTTTATCATGCCCATATTTTAGAAGTTACGGGGGGGGGACACACATTTTACCACTTTGGAAAAGTCTCTCGCGCAAACTATTCAGTTTTGAAAAAAATGATATAAGAAACCTCAACATAATTTTCAAATACCTTTTGACAGATACCCCACACGTATAGGTTTGATGAAAAAAAAAATTGAGTTTCAGTTCTAGGTATGGGGAACCCTAAAAATTTTGGTTTTTTTTTTCAGATTTTATTTTAAAATCAATAATGTAGTTCTTATAGTTTCGGAATGAACTGGCTGTGACATACGGACGGACGGACGGACAGACATGACGAATCTATAAGGGTCCCGTTTTTGCCATTTGGCTACGGAACCCTAATAAACGAACCATCGAAGTTGGAGTAAAAATTAAATTTATATACACTTTAGGAATAGTCATAAACGCATTATCCTTTAATTTGCCAGCTTATGAAACCCACATCGTGAGGAAACCTAACCGACAGTGTATTCGTACAAAACGGCGATAGGCCTGCCCCCTATCACGTGAGTACACTGTCCATGCAAAATGTGGGTACCCTGAACACCAGGTGACAAAGTCACGTGATGTTCAGAAGTATTAGTACCTCTGCGAACCCCTTCGGGGATAAACGGCGTGAACGTTTATGTTATGTTATGAAACATGTATAATAGAATTGTTTTTATTTAAAAATCCTTTTGTTAATTTCAGGTTAAATACTTTATAATGATAATCGCTTATTTATATCATTATATTTATTTATTTATATATATTAAAAAAAGCATATATTTCAACGTTGTATCGTTGTTAAAGATATGTGATATTAGACAAACTAGGTGGCGCATGATTATGATGAACAATTTTCTTTAGTAATCTATCACCAATAAGTTTAACACTCGCTTTACATCCCTTATGCTGTTTTGAACAATAAAAGTTACCATTATTGGACATCCAGTATGTGTAATTGTTGTACAGTAATAATTTACCGCCACGCTTATTCGCGATGAATGAAAACTGGTCTTCTAGATGAAAAACTGAAATAAATATATACGTACATTTATTACACAGACCAAGTTAGTACTAAACTAAGTACAAATTACTAATAATTAAAGAATAAATAAAGGAAAGAAAAATTTCGACACAGGCGGGATTCGAACCCGCGACCTCGGGTATACGCCCCCGTCGCTCTTGCCAATTGAGCTACCGTGTCAATGGCTGCCAGCGCGAAATTCTTCTATCCTTTATTTCTTTTACACGTTTTAGTAGTGTTTGCGTTTCCTACCTCCGAATTTTTTTCACTAATTCGGAAGGTCACTTGTCTAGCTTTTCAGATAGAATGCAAATATTGAAAACGCCTAACTATCACATAATTTAAATATTTTTGTTTATGAAAACTTCATGCGGGGATTATTAGTCATTTTTTCATGAACAAAAAGATTTAAATTAAGTACAACTTAATGGATTGTATTATAGGATACTAACCTATGGATATATTTGATATTATATAGTACACATATAAATAACCTCGAAGACTAAGAAACAATGATTTATGCTCATCAAATAAATGCCGTGTAGTGCCGGCTGAATGTCACTGGGCGTTTTTCAAATAAATGGCCCGCTACGCAACCGGAATTCCGGTTTTCAAATATTCAATATCATTGTTGAATTCGTTACAGTTTTATAGAATACTAGCAGCCCGTCCCGGCTTCGCTCGGGCATGAATTATCATTAACATTTTGTTTTTTATTTTATCACATGTATTATTTTAATATATTTTTTTTTAAGTTTTAAGCTATGTTATATTTTTTTGCTGTGTAGAATAAGTCGGCTTAGAATAGCACTACCCCATTTCTTCCGGTGGGTGTACGTAACAGGCGACTAATGGTTTTGGGGCTTTTGAGGGATTTTTGGGCGATGCGGTTGGTGACCCATCACCGACAACCTTTATTTCACCATCTTTTCCCCACACAACTTCCAAAAGTGTCTGAGGAATTTCGGATTCCTTAGCTCTGGCTACGCCTTCTAGGGATTTATAGCCGTGAGTATATGTATGTATGTATGTTATATTTTTTTGTATTTATATTTAGATATATTTTTTTATTTTTTTTATTTTTTATAATGAGTAATTACATCAAAAGCCATTCAATTTATAGAGTTAGAGCTTCCCTGTAAACAATATTTGACGTTGTTGTATTTTGGGGCAGCAAAATAAATTGATGTTCAGGGGCTCCCACCCGCGACAGGCCAACGTACAGTTGACCGTGAGTAAAACAATTCTTTCGCAGGTCAATCCCTACTAATTTGAAGGTTTGGCCTTGGGACTTATTAATTGTTAAAGCAAAAGATGTTTTAACCGGAAATTGTAGCCGTTTAAATGGAATTGGCAGATCAGTTGGGATCATCGGTATCCTCGGTATATGAGCTAATTGACCGGCTGCTGGGCCAGTGATAATAGTCGCTACAATCAAATTTTGCTTTTACTCTTTGATAAGCAGCCTCCCGTACCCCTTCGTGACGCCTGCAACAACTTACTATGCATAGCTAATCGAGCGGAGTTTTATCTATTTTTTTAATTCGAGATAACTTTCGAATGGAATGTTCGAATTGAATAATTCAAAAAGTAATATAAGGGTATTGAAGTAGTCTAAAATAATATATACGTTTTTTATAAGGATTAGATAGGTACAAATAAAGAGCCTTTTCTAAAGCAGAATTTTAATTTAATTTTTAAATAATTTTATATAATGACGCTTGTTGTGAGATAACTATAATAGTTAGAGACATGCTGTCTGGGCATTTTTTTTAGATAATAATGTGTTCTATAAAATTGTAGTACATAATTTTATTCTATTGTCAATAGTTTTCGCAGCGCACGCGATGTAAGGTTTTTTTTTTTGGTATTTCTTTAACACCTTGGGTTACATTTTTGAAGTTTACGTAAGGATCCCTAATTTTTTGAAAATGAAATATAGCCTATGTCACTTGGGAATAGTGTAGCATTAAAACAGTGAAAGAATTTTTCAAATCCGTCCAGTAGTTTTGGAGCCTATTCAATTCAAACAAACAAACAAACAAAAAATCAAACCTTTCCTCTTTATAATATTATAGTATAGAAGTATAGATTTATTAAACTTCGCAAAAAATATAACAGTTCGGCATTTAAATAAATAATTTGACCAGAAAATATTTTTTTCTACATCAAACAGCACTTGAAAAGTTCTTATTCGTTACGTTGCCAATGTATTGATATTAATAAAAAGCTGTAATATTTTTATGTTTTTTATTTAAAGTTATATTACTTAACTTTGTTATCAACTAATTTAACATATAGAAAGACTGTGCCATGATTATTTTCATGAAATTAAAACAAAATTACCTCCAGTAAGCAACACTTTTCTGACAATAGACCAACTTTTAACACGTTTTTAAGAAACATGCAATATACTCGTATTTAACAACTAGCTCTTGGAACAAACGATAGAAAATATATAAATAAGCATCATCAAGCTTTAATATATAAAGCATAATCTAATAAAATACAAAAACAAATGGTATTTTCTTAATTAACTCACAGCACGATAGTTAAGACAGGGAAATGTCTTGTTAGTAATTGGAATATAAGGCTGTGTTCACAAAGCTATGTATTGCGCCTATCATAAACGATATCAAAATAATAATCAGTCAAAATAAAGTACAGCAACATGAATGAGGATACAATTAAATATATAATAAATAAAAAACTAAGTTTCGGACTTCAAAAGTATGTAGGTAAAATAACGTGCCTAGACTATAGAGAATTTCGTTATCACAATGTAACATTCATATCACAACTCAACAGGTTAACAAAAATGGTATTCATCATTTCACAAAAGAAAAACAAAATTAAGTCAACCTTTTACGAAGTTTGACAGTGTTTTCGGGCTTTTCCGGTTTTTTCTCAGGTACTGCTTCCTGTGTCTTTACTTAATTTTTCTTCTCTTTTGTCTACGTTTTTGTTTTCTCCACAATTCTTTTTGTTTTTCTTTCTGTCGATCATCTAAATCACCGATTTTTTTTCGCAATTTTGCAACTCTCTCTTTTTGTTTCTCCTTGTATTTTTCGTATTTCTCGGGGTGATTTTTTAAATTTTCTCTAAATCTTCTTGCACGTTCAGCACCGGTAAGTGGTGGCATTTTTTTGCGGGTGGCATGTTTATAACCTAAGGTACAAATTAGTTTACTTTAGATATAGCTTTAAGAGTTACTTTAAGTAAGTATAAATTCAAGTTTAACGATAGATACAAGTTTAGTTGTAATAACATTATGTAACAATCGATGATGTTAATACTGGATGTAATTGTACAATGGTTGTAATGCTAAATGATGAAAAGTTGCACACCTGACAAAATTGTAACGTTATATGAGAATCATTACTTTCTGCTTCCAGTACAACAAAATACTTTGCAACAGTCCGTACCTATTAAAAGTTATAATTGCAGTTATGACACCTGCTTGCTAGTAAAGTGTTACTTTCTGTAGCCACCGTCTATTTGTGAGGAGTTTTAAATCAAAACTAGTCGAAAAATTTACAATATTTAGAACAATTCCATATACTTCTTCTTCTTACTTTCTTGCATTTTCTAAAAATGTTGAAATCATAAAATAAAGCAGAAGGTAGATCTGAAAAGAAAATGAGGTAGGTACCCTGCTCATTTTCTCCTTCTTCTTCAGAACTACTTTAAATAACACTAAACAAGCCGAACCAGATAACCTATTAAATATTCATATAATGGAAATTCGTAGTAAACGATAACTATAGCAATGAGATCGCGGCTTTATGGTTCCAGTTAGTAATGAAAATCATTCCGCCTGTATATAACGTTATGATCATATAACATTTCCATTATTTTAAATGATACCTAAATACTTCGTTCGAACGGTAATAAGAAGTGTTCGTGTGGAAACAATAATAACTTTACACAAAAAATCGTACTTACGGGAGCAAAATTTTGGTCCAAGGTCAGGTCGCAACTGGAAAACGGTTTTAACAAACCATAGACTCCTAGAACACCGGAAGTCACGATTTCATTCTGTTAAAAGTGGGTTGCTAGACCTAAAAAACGTTTTAGGCTTGGTAAAATTTATTTTTTGAGACGGTAAAACCTACCGTTACTTGATGGAAATTCCGGTATACCCGAATTCGTGGACAACAGTTTTTCTTAATATTTCAATATTTTTCTTTGAAAACCCTATAAAAACGTTTATTAGAAAGCATGACAAAGCCATTTTTAAGAAAAATTACCTGTTCTTCGGTGACTTTTGCGTACATAAATTCTGAGATATGACACATGAAAGTGTGCAAAGTTGCGTGAGGCATCGAAAACTCGGGGGGTATGTCGTCATATTTTTTTTAATTACTCATATTTCGTTACCTTTTCATGTATTTTTTATATTGTGCATTTACTTGTGTTTCAATTTCCTTTCATTTGATATATCACATATTTGATATAAATGACTTAAAATGTAAATATTACGGTGTAAAGTCAGAGGACATGCTGTTTTCGCCTGGTCAAAACTTTTGAAAAATGCCCCACTACGATTTTCTACCCACGGGCGTCGTAAGAGGCGACTGGGGCTTTTAAGTGGTTTTTGGGCGATGTGGAGAGAGACCCATCACCAACGATACTTTATTTCTACCATCTTGTACCCTATCAACTTCCAAATGTGGCTGAGAAGTTTCTTGCTCTGAAGCTCTGGCTACCCTTTAATGGGATTTATGACAGTCCTTTTGAAGTCAATATTTTTTCAATTTGCGCAGTGGATTTAGAAAAATGCTTACAAAAAAATAATCAGTTATCATCTATATTCAAAATCATTTAATTATTATATTACTGAGTTTTCACTTAAATGAAGCACTGCCTTATTTTTAGCACTATGACCAACACTTTTCTTAAATAATAATCCATCACCAAAAATTTTGACCTTTGCTTAACATCGTTTAGGCCTCTTCGAACAATAATAATTTCCAGATTTACCGTTTCGGAAAGTAAAATTTTTATACAACAATAATTTACCGCGCTTTTTCACAATAAATTCATAATCACTGTCGTAACCTGAAAAGAAAAGTTTATTTACAACAAACAAAATTTTATTTCCATACTTTAAAACCCAGAATACAAAAAAAATAACCAATATATACTAACAAATAAATATGTAAATAAAGTAGCGACATGATGGTTGTGTAGTGTCGGCTTAGAATAGCACTACCCCATTTCTTCCGGTGGGTGTACGTAAGAGGCGACTAACGGTTTTGGGGCTTTTGAGGGATTTTTGGGCGATGCGGTTGGAGACCCATCACCAACAACCTTTATTTCACCATCTTTTCCCCACACAACTTCCAAAAGTGGCTGAGTAATTTCTGGCTACCCCTTCTAGGGATTTATAGCCGTGAGTATATGTATGTATGTATGTTTGATGGTTCCAAAATAAAATTAAGTCTTAGAATAGCTGGTATACTAGCAAAACGGCCAATACCCGTAATACGTAGCCAGAGCTTTAAAATATAAGAAAATCTTCAACCACTTTTGGAAGTTAAATGAGCTAAAAAATTTAGAAGAACGCGTGGTTGGTCATAGATCATCGGCCACATTGCCAAACAATCTTTCTGAATCCCCAATACCTTTAGTTGCCACGTACGGCATCCATTAGAAGAATTGGGTTAGTGCTCTTCTAAGTCAATACTGCAGCAAATGTCAATAAATAAAGTCAGTCCTAGCTTTAATGAAGATTTGGGATATTTATATATATCTATAGTGCATGAAAAACATCAAAGCCTGTAAATTTTTGAGCTTTGTTGCAACGAAATCATTTTATTTTTGAAAATGTTTATTAGCAAACAAAGAGCGTAATTAAGAAAATATATCTTACTAGCTGATTCACGCAACTTCAACTACGCAAAAGACCTACATTTCTATTTATTTTTAACATTTATCATTGCTATTTGTCTTATCGCAATTATCGTTTTGATTATAATTGATAGCCGGTAATATTTTGTGATGAATAAGGTTTTTAAAACTGAAAGGTTTTTCAAATCTTTTTCTCGTAGTAATCTTCTAGTAGTTTCTAAGATGAGAATGTTCAAGAAAACAAACTATTTAGGTTATTAGGCATTATATTTTTGACACGCTTATATTAGCTTCAACCATATGTATGTATACTGTATGTATGTAAACGTCTCCCTTAAACTCAATTTGACCCAAAACGGACCGATTTAATTCATTTGTACAGTTATCGAGAATCAAGGACAATATAATAATTTTAATGGTTCATCTCATTATCCTAATTAGGGTCGCCACTATTAAATAATGTCAAATGATTCAGTACCAAATTTATAAATAAATATCGTGTAAAAAAAACCCATAAAAACACGTTTTTATTATTTTAGGAGTTATTTACCCTTTTTAGTTTAATGAGCTTCAGTTTTTTTTAACTTTATTTATTTTAATGCATTACAACTTTATATACAGTCCTTGCTTGGTTTTAGTATATTTTGGTGGGTCATGATTGTGTTCAATAACCTTAGCTGTTATTTTGTTATCAATAAACTTTAGGCTGGCTTTGCATCCCCTATGTCGTCCTGAGCAATAAAAGTTGCCAGGAGAGGTGGCTGAATACGTATAATTCCTATACATCAGTAGTTTGCCTCCTCGTGCTATTGGTATTGAAGTAAATTCGGTACCTGAAAATAAAACCAAGAACCGGATTAGTCGTAAATAGTGTCATCATGATTGTGTGAATTGAATGTATTAATTGTACCCAATTATAATTTTACGAGTATATTTACGCATTTATGTCTCTCTCAGTTTGTTTTTACATACATACAATACATATACTCACAGCTATAAATCCCTCGAAGGGGTAGCCAGGGCTAGGGAATTAGAAATTCCTCAGCCACTTTTGGTAATTGCGTGGGGAAAAGATGGTGAAATAAAGGTTGTTGGTGATGGGTCTCCAACCGCATCGCCCGAAAATCCCTTATTTGTTTGTTTTTGTTATTTAATTATTTCTTATATTATATAATGTCATAATGTTGTACTTTCGCCAGCCGAATTAAGTTGTATGGCACTGGCTGAATATCAGCGCCACGGTTGGTGACATCATCATCCGTGGCAACATGCTGAGCCAATGTATTGCATAGAGCTGCTTTTTTATGGTTTTTTTTTTACTTTATATTATTTTGTTGATATTGTTATGTGCATTTTTTTTGTACTTTGTGTGTTTCTCTGTGCACTGAATAAGTTTATTCTTTTTCTTTTATTAAAAGTTATTATGTGAGCAACCGTGATAGCTCAGTGGGTAAAACTTGGCTTATCGTGCGGTGATGAAGGCCAATTCCTGGGTAGGGCCTACACCAATTTGTCTTTTCTAAAGACACATATGTGGTTAATTTATCACAGTTGTTAATGGTGAGGGAACTTATCGCGAGGATATAACGTTGAGTGAAAATATCGCGACGTATTTAGTTTTGTGATAGTGATTTCGTACAAACCGGCGCTAGGCCTGCCCCCTATCACGTGAGTTCACTGTGCAAGCAAAGCGTGGGTACTCTGAACACCAGGTGACAATGTCAAGTGATGTGCAAAAGTATTAGTACCTGCCAATCCCTTCGGGGATATACGGGTATCATTGTCATTTGGTGTTCAGAGTACCCACGTTTTGCTAGCCAAACGGGCAGGCCTAGTGCCGTTTTGTACGAATACACTGTCACATGACTAAGTACAACTTAGCTTTACTTTACATACATATACTTGCGGCCATAAATCCCAAAATGGGGTAGCCAGAGCTTCAGAGCTAGAAACTCCTCAGCCACATTTGGAAGTTGATATACTTTACTTTGAGGAAAATTTAACGATGCGATATAACTCGCACTTAGCACTGTGTAACTTAGCTTAGGAGATAGGACTAGTACTACTTAATTCAAAACAACATTGATATTAAGGTAATTAACAGATTTATTACAATTCACATAATTCCATGAGTAAACGGAAGGGCAAATTGAAAGCAGAACGTAAGTATTCAGTAATCTGTGGCAGAACCACAGGCTGTTGAAACTTACAGATTTTGGAGTAAAACACAGAATATTTCTGCAAATGATAATTATTTTGATCTTTATTTCTTGTCAACACTTCTAAACATACAACTTCTTATTTCACGTGTAATTCAATTTTCTTGCTTTTCTAAATAGAACTTGGGATCCCATGATTAATCATCTCTTACTGAAAAAAAATCTTTAGTTAACAGCAGAAGGCTAGCACGAGGACTATTTTATCGTAACGATATCGGTTAGAATGAGATAACTAACTAAGTGCTTCAGAGATGGCTTTTTTATACCACGCGATATCTGGTTAAAAGGTCGTTCGTACCAGCTATGCAAATAAAAAAACACACGTTGTAATGTACCCAAATCAAACTTTTCTCAATCTGGTAGCTTTATATAATGACCTTCAGCGGTCCGCATGTAATTTGGTGGTTTATGAGTGTGCTCTCCATCAATTTGTATGATACATCCCTGTTCATCCAGTCTAACGTGACCTTTGCAGCCGTTTTTCTTCTTCGAACAATAGTAATGGTTGGTATTATTCATTTGGGAATACGTGAAACCTTTTAGCATTACCATGAACTTTCCTTTTGGAGTTGGTATCAACTGATACTGTAGATCTGTAAAAGAATATGAATAAATTATATACCTCACACAAGGATAGTTTGTTAGATATTTTTATAGCACCTAATATGGTTACCTCCTTACTGATACCGTGATTAAGACTTACCGTTTCCTTGATCGGTGATGTAGGTATTAATTTTATTTCCAGAGACTTTCAAGATGTTATTGAATGATTGAATAGATATGAACTTCAGGGCTTTAGAATTGCTATGCTTAATGCCGTGTTATTTTAAACTGTTTTCTGACATTAAACTACCCCGAAAAGGACAACTACAAATAAGACTTTATTTTTATTATTTTGAAATCTAAATAAGTACGTGAAAAGTGAGTCACATGATGAATTTTGATGAATCAACTAGTTAAAGTACCAATAAAATTCAATAGCATGATAGGAGTAAAACATTTCAGAATAACTTTCTGCATCCTCCCGTTCCATTATACAAAAACTTATGCGGTGGATGTATATGAACTCCAGTACTATAGAGTATATCTGTATAGTTCTCGTTCATTCTAAGTCGAGCTCTGCAACCTTTGTTTTTGCTTGAACAGTAAAAACCCTTAGATTGGCTGTTTCTTGAGAACGTGTACCCATCATTGAAAACCAGTAGGAGCCCTTTTCCCGACTTTGTGGGAAATAGATTGAAACCTGAAATTAAGTTGTTACTGAGTAAATTGATTATCACCGTTTTTTTTAGATTAAATGCGTAGTATCTTTATGCCAGTACCATAATAATAGTCTCATATACAAACATACATATACTTACGGCCATAAATATCAAAAAGGGGTGGCCAGAGCTTCAGAGGGGAGAGGATGCCAGATGCTCAAAAACCACATAAAAAGCCCCATACCCTTAGTCGCCTCTTACGACACCCGCGGGTGAAAAGGGGTAGTAAAATTCTTAGCCTAATTAATATATACAAGACCTTGTATGTGGTTGCAAAAGAAATTAAAAATGTTTTCTATACTCAAAGCGGTTTAGTTCGTGTGCTTCCTTTGCAGAGAGGTTTGGAATAGTGCAATCTCATGGCCTACCATTTTATACGAGGTGACTAATCGCTGTGTAGTTTAGGCTTAGAATGTCACCATCCCGTGGGTTTTCGCAAGAGACGGCTTAGGGTATAGGGGCTTAATAAGTATATGTAATTGTAATGGTAATTCTATCTGATTGAGCTCAGGTACACACCTTTGCCCGGGCAAGGCGGCCCTCAGTTGCCTGGCACACAGGCCACAGCCGCATCCAATACTTTCGAATAAAATACAAAAAACTAAGTAGGTAATAAATAGGTATCCAACCACTTCAGCTAGAAATCCAATTAAATACCTCAAAACCCTAACACACCTCCACAACCCCGTAGAAAGAAATGGCATAAGACATAAAGACATAAACGTTTACGCTGAATATCCCCGAACGGGTTGGCAGAGGTACTAATACTTCTGAACATCACGTGACTTTGTCACCTGGTGTTCAGAGTACCCACGTTTTGCATGGACAGTGTACTCACGTGATAGGGGGCAGGCCTATCGCCGTTTTGTACGAATACACTGTCACATGACTAAGTACAACTCAGCCATGTGGGTTTCTTCACAATGTTTTCCCTCACCGTTAACAACCATGGTAAATCAACTACACATATGGCTTTAGAAAAGACAAATTGGTGTAGGCCCGACCCAGGATTTGAACACTAGTCGTTTGCACGATAACCGAGTGTTCTACCCACTGGGCTATCACGGTAGAAAGAAATGGGTTAATGCGATTATACACAGCCACATAGAAAGAATTATAAAAAGCACATTTGGACCAAATAGAAAATGTGCTCAAAAAGGCAGGCGTCCGAAGTATAAAGAATAAAAGAGCATGTATGAAAAGATTGATGGATGTGAAGGAAGTTAGAGAGGTTTCGGGATCCTACAAAGTGGCGATCGATAGTCTCTGCTTACCCCAATGGAATCTAATGGCGTGAATATATGTAATACTAAGATAATAGAGGTGCAGAATTTAATAAAAGACACAGAAAAGAGCATATTTTTTACAATTTTATTTGTATAGTTCATTTGTATTGATTATACAAAAAAAAGCATAGGAACAAACGAGGTAATAAAAATACGGTTCAATAAAAGAAGCATGATGAAGGTAGCATTACATAAATTCGTTTTTATAAATCTCTAACACAATGAAGATCTTGTTTATTGAATTCTGAAAAAATATGAGCTAAAGCCATAGAAAAATTATGGTTCTCATAGTTTTCAAACCATTCTAATATTTGTCAAATTAATAATGCATTTGATTTATGATTTACATCTAAATACCAGTAAAATAAGTATGTTCGTTGTTTTTCTGAGATCCAAGACACTTTGAAACGAAACCAAATATAAAGAAAAAAAAACACACTGTTGATTGGTCACATAACTGTCAATAAATCGATACAGAAGGTCAAACCTTCACGTCGAGAACAATAATAGCATCATGTTAAAATCCAAATATTGGTTTCATGCGAGCGAGACAGACATAAATTTAATAGGAGTTAGAAGATATACGTATGCCTATTATCGTCCTCGATGTGAAGAATCGTCGAGAATCGAATCGAATGGAGAATAGACCATTTAAAAAAACTGCAAATAAGACTCGTAGCCGTAAAACTGCAATTAACTTCCCGAAAGCAATGTCCTTAATGACTAAAAAAGGCAATCTGTAGTTTTCCTAATAAATCCTTATGTACTCTCCCTCTTCAGTTACCATATACTTAGGTGGTGGGTGAGTATGCATCCCAAGAATTTTCACAATATGAGTGCAATCTCTGTTCATTTTCACTCTCACTTTACATGGATGGAGTCCTTGTTTGCTCGAACAGTAGAAAATATTACAGCGTGAGTTTTTGGAGAAAGTGTACCCATTTCTGAGCATCAGCAAGTATCCTTTCCCGGATTTTGTTGGCCACAATCTGAAATCTAAGCAGAGTTTGTTGAAATATAAATAATCGAAAATGGATATAAAATGCGCAAGCTTACACGTGATATTATAAAGTCTTAGTGTGAATGCCGTATATCCAATAGGGTGGCGGAAGTACCAGTGAAAATCTACACATTTCAACCTGGTACTACAGTACCCATTTTTTCCCTGGAAAGTGAACTCGCAATATGGGGACATATATTTCAATGCTCTTTTCTTCACCATTAACATTTTCCTCGATCCTTCATACGACGATTCGTACATACCAAGATTTTAAAATTCTATGAGCGCGTACTAGTTTTGTTTACAATATTTTCCCATAGACTTACATGGGAAACTTTCAGGGAAGATTATTCATCAATGGTAACATTTTCCTCCGTCTCGACCTAGTACTCGTTGCTTATGACCATCATGCACAGTTAGGTTGAGATCAACCCAGCCGTTTAGGAGGAGTGATGTCACAAGCAAAATACCAAAGTCGTGGGTAAATAGAGCTTTACTGGGGTAATGACTTCTCTTTCCATGAATGTCGTGCAAGGTGATGACAAATGCTAAGCATGAAGCTGTAATTGGTGGGAAAATTGGTTCAAAATAAAAACGCTACTTTACTCAAGATATCCAAACTGGATGAAGCACTGTTTATTTTACACAATAGCTCTGGGTAAAGATTGGTAAACTGAATTTTACCTACACGGAAAACTAACAAATACTCTTAATATAATATATATACAAAATTTATTACATTATCGTCGATTCACATATTGACTTGAACATTCAATTTAAATAGAAGAAGTACAAAGGACTCAATTTAAAAGATTCTTATATAGTCTCCTGCTTCAGTCACTACATATTTAGGTGGTGGATGAGTATGACTGCCCACAGCCATCACAATTCGAGTGCAATCTCTATCCAACTTCACTCGCGCTTTACAAGGCAAAGACGCTTGTTTGCTTGAACAATAAAATATCTTGGAAACATTGTTCTGCGAAAAAGTGTAGCCATCATCTAACATAAGTAAGAATCCTTTCCCTTTTTTCGTTGGAAACATTCTGAAACCTAACAATTAGACGTAAGTAAATACTTTTAAAATAAATTAATATAACATACATACATATATACATATACTCACGGCTATAAATCCCTAGAAGGGGTAGCCAGAGCTAAGGAATTACAAATTCCTCAACCACTTTTGGAAAGTTATGTGGGGAAAAGATGTTTAAATAAATGTTTTTGGTGATGGGTCTCCAACCGCATCGCCCAAAATCCCTTAAAAGCCACAATACCGTTAGTCGCCTTTTACGTACACCCACCGGAAGAAATGGGGTAGTGCTATTCTAAGCCCACACTACACAGCAAGCAATTAATATAAACATTCTAAATTTCAATTACTTTAAAGAAACTATGAGTAAAATATTCAGAAATTACTACTAACTTCGCTGCCATATACATTAATTACTGCTACAATTAACTGAATACTACTACTAGTATTCAGTTAATTGTAGCAGTAATTAATGTATATGGCAGCGAAGTAAATCTACTTCAAAAGACATAAAGGCGAATCAGAATCTAATAATAATTTTGGATAAGTATCATAGATATGTTAGCCCCGTAGCACTTATAACATAATATTAGTTAAACTTGGAAATAAATAAAGCTAGTTAGTATTTTATTATGTGATCGGTAAATTCTACGTTCACGGGAGTTATACTTGCTTTATTATTATTTCAGCAAAATTATTGGCATCAACTCATAAGCATTTGCAACAAATATTTAGAATAAACTCATCACCTATATACTTGTCGAAAAAATGCATTATTATAAGAATTTGTTGATAAAAAAATTAATATCAGTAATATAGGTTGCAGATAAAGGAAAAACATCATATTTTTCTACCGAAAAAGTGTATTGTAAATAGCTATTATAATCGTCTTATAATCATTTTACATTGAAAGTAGATACAAGGAAAATTAGAGAATGATCGTGAAAATTCTTAAATTTTAATATATGTTCCTGAATCGCTCAATACATATTTAGGTGGTGGATGAATATGTTTTCCGATTATTTTCATAACAGCGTTGCGATCTTTTGTCAGCTTTACTGTTACTTTACAACCCTTAAATTTACTGGAACAAACGAAACTTGACTCACAACCAGTTTGTGAGAACGTGTATCCACCATCAAGCATCAGAAGTGGTCGCTTCCCCGATTTTGTGGGCAGGAACTTAAAACCTGTAAATTTCAAGCATACTTCTATGCATCTATTTTATAGTACTTAAATGACAAATAACACCTCAGTCTTCCTGTGACCATGATAACTGAAAAGTTTTCGAAACTTCAGGCTTTAAAAACCATCTAATAAAACGCGTTTAAATATCCGAAAATCAATAGTTGTTTTAATTGTAATGTGCAACCGTGAAATTCTCAGAAAAAAATAGTATTTATTAGTTTTAAAATAACAAGAGAAATTTAGAAAGATTAGAAGCTCTGCTAAGGATTAGTGATACTTACTTACTTACTAATACTCACACCAATTATTCCCATTGGGGTAGGCAGAGAATATCGATCGCCACTTAGTACGATCTTGACAAACCTCTCTTGCTTCCCTTACATTAATTATTCTTCTGATACATGCTCTTTTATTCTTTTCGCTTCGGACCTCCGCCTTTACGAGAACGTTTTATATTTGGTCTAGAAACGTTTTACCGTCCTCTACTCACAATCCCATTCACATTGTTTCTATATATGTCTTTCGCTACTTTATTTTCATCCATCCTCTCTATGAGCCCAAACCATCTTTTTCTATCTTGCATACTACGTCATCTTTCAAACCTAATCGTTCACAAATCACACTATTTCTCACTATATCACACAACACTACAAATACTTCAGAGGGATCTCATTTCCACTGCATTAATTCAACTTTCATGCTTCTTCTGCCATGCCCAACACTCACTACCATTCATCAGCGTGGGAACCAGAACAGCATTATGCACAGCCATTCAAGAATATTCTGACAACGACTGGCTCGACATCAGACCGTTCATGGCTCCATTCACCGCATTTCCCTTTTTAACTCTCCTTTCAATACCTTCCTCACATTTTCCATTCCTAGTAAATAAACTCCCCAGATATACAAATTCTTTCACTTGTTCCACTTTCTTACCATATATAACAATGTCACATTCTGTCATACTTTCCTCTCTCTCAAAAACCATTGTTTTGGTTTTGTCCACATTCACTCCCATTCCCTGTCTTTCGAAAGACTAACACGCAATGTTCACCATCTTCTGCAACTCATTTACCGTTGATGCAAGTAACACTTCATCGTCTGCGTATAAGAGGCATTTAATGATGAACCCTCTCACTAAGTCGTTTCAGCTCTAATTCTTGCAAATTTTATAACGATAATGATAATCACCTTTTGCTTATTTAAAATGAGAGTATCACTACTAAAATAAATATATCCGGAAATTACCAACAGTTTTGATTCAATACTCGTAGTATAATATTTTAGTAAATAATTTACATCTTGACTAAATTCGATACGAACCGAAGCATCCTTTTTCAATGAATTAAACACTGAATAAGTTCGTTTGTTAACAAAAGTCTGCCTAAAATATGCGTATATTTTTTTGCTAAATTTCGTAACACAACACAAGAACTACGTATTAAAAAAAGCTCTTAAAAAAATAAATATGCTTGCAGGTAAAGAACAAAAAATAAACTTGTTTCTACCAAAACCGTGTATTATCAATTAACACTGTACAGCTATTACACTCACATTATATTACACTCAAAGGGAAAAACCTCAAATTTTAATATATGTTCCTAAATCGGTCAATACATATTTAGGTGGTAGATGAATATGTTCCCCGACTATAGCCAGAATTGCGCTGCGATCTTTTTCTAACCTTACTTTTACTTTACAACCCTTATTTTTACTTGACCAATTGAAATATGACACTCGAGAAGTTTGAGAGAACGTGTATCCATCATCAAGCATTAGAAGTGGTCGTTTCCCAGATTTTGTGGGCAGTAACTTAAAACCTGTAAATTTCAAACATACTTCAATATTCATACATACATATACTCACGGTTGTAAATCCCTAGAAGGGGTAGCCAGAGCTAAGGAAATTCCTCAGCCACTTTTGGAAAGTTGAGTGGGGAGAAGATGGTAAAATAAAGGTTGTTGGTGATGGGTCTCCAACCGCATCGCCCAAAAATCCCCTAAAAGCCCCAATACCGTTAGTCGCCTCTTACGTACACCCATCGGTAGAAACGGGGTAGTGCTATTCTAAGCCGACCCTACACGGCGTCTAATAATCTCAGTCAGTTGTCATAAATATCTAATTCACCTTATTCTAAAAAATTAAGCTTATCAAGTTAAAATCATTTACAATGAAATAATACATATTAAATAATATGAGTTACAAGTATTGTTATTAAGTGATTTTTTGTATTAGTTGGTCTAAATAACGTCGTAAAAAATAATCCTTTTTTCTAGGCTACGGTAAGAAACAAAAAATATTGCTCATATAGAGCTATTACAAACTTCATGATTGAAACCTATGTTTGAAGTACTTTTCAATGCGATTCCATCATACAAGTACGTTATATCACACGACCACATTATATTATACAAGTAAAACATATAACTATGAAAATATTCATTATTGTATAATGTATAAAGTATGCCATAATGTAGTTACGGAGAGAATGCACTCAGGTTATCCTCTAACCTCACTCTCATTTTACATCTTTTGTTTTTATAGGAAGAATAGAAATATGACTCTCGTATGCTCTGCGAAAACGTGAACCCATTAGGGTTATGAATCTAAAACATTTTAGATTAGATCTATATTAAACCAACACTGCACAGCGACACATAAAGAAACATAAATAGCACGTCACTACTAAAATAAATATAACAGTAAATTACGGTTTTGATTCAAGAGTAAACAATTTTATTACATCTTCACTAAATTCAATAAGGATTGTAGCATCCTTCTTAACTGAATATGACATTGTATTAGTTCGTTCGTAAATAATAGTCTGCCTTAAAAAACCTACAATATTTTTTTTGTTGAATTTCACGACATAACTCAAGAACATTCAAATCGATATAATGATGATAAGTGTAAAGCATGTCTTATTTACGTGGTCATTTTCACTTAAATATACATTTCTATAATAATTTATTGAAATAAGTTCTCACAACAAGAAATAAGCTTGCAGGTAAAGAACAAAAAAACACTTGTTTCTACAAAAAACCGTGTATTATCAGCACTGCATATTCATAGCAATTGAAGTTATTAAATACATTACACTCTAAGTGAAAAAAACTCAAATTTTAATATATGTTCCTGAATCGGTCAATACATATTTAGGTGGTGGATGAATATGTTCTCCGACTATAGCCAGAATTGCGCTGCGATCTTTTTCTAGCCTCACTTTTACTTTACAACCCTTATCTTTACTTGAACAATTGAAACAGGACTCTCGAGAAGTTTGTGAGAACGTGTATCCATCATCAAGCATCAGAAGTGGTCGCTTCCCAGATTTTGTGGGCAGGAACTTAAAACCTGCAATTTTCAACATAACTTCAATGTTAATTCAGCCATAATATAGTTAATGGGACGAATGCACTCAGGTCATCCTCTAACCTCAATCTCATTTTACATCTTTTGTTTTTGCTTGAAGAATAGAAATATGACTCGCGTATGCTTTGCAAAAACGTGAACCCATTATCGTTATGAAGTGCAACAATAAATAATATTTCAATCTTTTATGTATTTTTGGACAATAACTTGTAGTTACAATTTTTGTTTTTTGATAACTGTAAGAATTGTTGTAATTCTGAATAAAATATTATATTTTTGACGTTACAATCAGCTACCATTTTGATAGACAAGTGAGTTTTATATATATACATATACAGTTTACATATTAGGTTATATATAAATTAGGACTATTCTAAATCCACACTACACAGCGACACATAATAATACTAAAATTAATAAAACAGTAAACTACATAATTTGAAGGTTTTTTGTTCGTGGAAACCTCATCACTAATAAATAAAGGAACGAAAAATTTCTACTCCGGCGGGGATCGAATTCGCGACCTCGGGTATACGCCCCCGTCGCTCTGCCAATGGAGCTATCCAGTGCGAACGTGAACCCGAGGTCGCGGGTTTGATCCCCGCCGGTGTAGAAATTTTTCCTTTCCATTATTTATGAGTAAATTACAGTTTTGATTCAAGTGTATAATAATTTATTACATAACTAAGCTGTGTAGTGTCGGCTAAGAATAGCACTACCCCATTTCTTCCGATGGTTGTACGTAAGAGGCGACTAACGGTATTGGGGCTTTTAAGGGAACATTGGGCGATGCAGTTGGAGACCCATCACCAATGACCTTTATTTTGCCATCTTTTCCCCACTCAACTTTCCTGGCTGAGGAGTTTCTATTTCCTTAGCTCTGGCTACTAGGGATTTATAGCTGTGACTATATGTATTTATGTACGTATAACTTATATCTTCACTAAATTCAATAAGGACTGTAGCATCCTTCTTCACTGAATTTAGCATTGTATTAGTTCGTTCTTAAATAATGGTCTGCCTTGAAAACCTACAATTTTTTTTTGCTGAATTTCGCGACATAACTCAAGAACATTCAAATCGATATAATCATGACTAGTATAAAGCATGTCTAATTTTCGTGGTTATTTTCACTTACATATATATTTTCATAATAAACCTTTAAAAGCGTTTTGTAAATACTTTGTCTACTACAAAATAAACTGAAACATGATCTTTTGATAAATGTATGGTCACAAAGGTAATACATGTGTAGCATTAAATTTTAATGCATTGTATTCATCTGAATTTTCGTCTTCGCAGAAATGGCCAATTTATTTTAAAAAGATATTCTTCTATAATTGTTAAGCTTACAAATAAAATAAAAAAAGTATTTTAACAAATGCTTCACATATATATCACTATAAATTATCGCTAAAATAGATTCGTTTGAGTGGGAGAAAAAAAGTATTTTTTTGTTGCATAGTGTAATTTATTGAAATAAGTTCTAACAACAATAAATAAGCTTGTAGGTAAAGAACAAAAAATACCTTGTTTCTACAAAAACTGTGTATTGTCAATCAGCACTGCATTTGCATATCTATTAAAGTCATATTCAATACATTACAGTAAAAGAGTAAAATCCTCAAATTTTAATATATGTTCCTGTATCGGTCAATATATATTTAGGTGGTGGATGAATATGTTCTCCGACTATATCCAGAATTGCACTGCGATCTTCTTCTAGCCTCACTTTTACTTTACAACCCTTATCTTTACTTGAACAATTGAAATAGAACTCTCGAGAAGTTTGTGAGAACGTGTATCCATCATCCAGCATCAGAAGCGGCCTCTTCCCATATTTTGTGGACAGGAACTTGAAACCTGTAATTTTCAACATAACTTCAATTATCGTTTTGCCAATATGTAGTTAATGGGGAGAATTTTAAAAGGGTTAATAGTCCGATTATTTGAGGTGTCATTTAATAACCAATAGATCTTTCTTTTCGGCGTCTTAAAAACTTCTGAAATAGTCCTTTCCAATGCCCTTTGGGTAACTCTTACCGTTATAATGAGCCCATAGTAAAGGTTACCCTTGCTATGCCATTACGGTGCAGTTCCTAAAAGCCGGCAGGATTCGAGAGTTGACCTTATGCTTGTAGTTGGCTCTACATGTACGAATCAACTTCCAAAAGTGCCTGCGGAAAATCTAATTCTGATGCTCTGGATATATGGTAGGCACAAACTGTCGATCGCCACTTGGCACGATCCAGACAAATCTCTTTCTTCACTCAGATTCATTATTCTTTTCATATATGCTCATTACTTGATTCAGCAATCAATAAAACGGATTTAAAAATTTTGAAGAATAAACTATAATAAACTGTATGTTATCATTTGCAATGTAATGAACAAAAAGAGACATAAGCTATAGCAGAGAAATTTACCATATATTTTAAATTTTCAATTCATTCTAATTAACTGTCCCTGACTCGTCATTACGTAATTCGGTGGTGGATGCGTATGTAAACCACCAGCAATCTCTCTTATGGCACTCAGGTCATCCTGTAACCTCACCCTCATTTTACATCCCTTGTTTTTACTGGAACAATAGAAATATGTCTCTCGTATGCTCTGCGAAAACGTGTACCCATCGTCAAGCATCAAAAGTGGTCGTTTTCCGAATTTCGTGGAAAGGAACTTAAAACCTGTAAAGGACAATAAAAATAAAATTGATCCTTGTTTCAAATTATTTGAAACATACAATATCTGTTAAATATCATTATTCTTATTAATAAAAATAAACGCCATGTAGTTAGTAGGGTAAACATTTTATTACAACTTTTGTGTCGAATTTTTGAATTGAATTAATTACTCTAATTCTACAAAAAAGAAATGTATTCTTTATTTATTAGTAATAATCCCCACATGAGGTTTTCATGAACAAAAATATTTAAAAAAGAAATGTATTCGACGTTCTATTTAGCTAGCATTTCAATGGACAAGTAAGTAAAAAAAACTATTTATAAATGTTTTGTTCTGCAATCACAAACATACGAGCTTACAGCAACTTTTGATGAAATGAACTTGCTTTTGGTTAAACTTTTATATAAAACAATATATTCACAAATAGCCTTGTAACATGCCAAGTTGAAATGTTGAACCAGATCCACTGTAGTCCTGTCACTATATATTTTGAGATAGATTTTGTAAAAATGCACCAGAAGGGTACAGCAGCCTATTCATGACATTGTATAAAATTATGTTATTTAAGAGCACATGTCGGTATTTCAAAATAGTCGTAGCTTGGAAACTTGACACCAAGCTAATATTTATTGATATTATACCATCTCATCAACCCGTCTTTTCTCGAAATCACGGCAATAGGGTTGGGGTATTGAAATAATTGCCGAATAATAAGAATTGCTACTAATGAATAAGGTTTTTAAACAAAACATTCTAATTAATAAGAATTGTGTTATAAACGGAATCAATGCATTTTGAAACAGCATTAAAATATGTTTCATTTTAGAAAGGTTCATTTGATAATAATACGGTGAAACGTTTTGAGAGAATGATACACAGCTCAGCTGGTCAGAGCTCAGCGGCGGCGGTCGGATTATTATATTTTGTTAATCATATCAAATTAATTTGCAACAATATTTTCAAACTAAACTTTTAACTATAATTGAATTTTCAGTATAATTTCAACTTTTTAATATAATTTATTACTAATTGCTGACAATCTTAAAATAAAATTAATTGCATAAATGACACACAAGCAATTCGGTATGCAAAGTTTTACTAAAGTGATGCTGCTTACAAAACCATTTCGAGATATTATGGTTATAAACTATATTTTCTTGAAATTATATTAATTGAAGCTAAGATGACTGTTATTTTATCAAAAAACTGTAACAGTGTTTGACCTTCAATGTTGTTTCAAAGACATACGGTTTTGCAGTTTATTAATAAAATATCGAAAATCATAGGTTTGTTTAGTATAATATCGTAATAATTTCATTTGACATCACAAATTCGTATTATGTTTTGCAATCAGCAACATTTTTATAAAGCATTTCGCTTCATTTGCGTGTAGCTACGTGATTTTATCAATCGATGACGTCATAAAGTACAAAAGTTGAACAATCTTTAAAAAATCATAACTTTACAATTACTCATTTTAAATGGAAAACATTCAAATTAGTCTTTTATTTTCGTGTTTATTATCGAATAAAAATATTTAATAAATACCAAAAAAAAACTTTGCATACCGAATTCATGCAGGCTCATCCAGCATTTAGGTGGCAGATGAATATGAGGACGACCAACGATCGATTGTATGGCACTGTAGTTTTTGTCTAACTTCACACTCACTTTACAACCCTTATCTTGACTGGAACAATAGTAGTATTGGCCTTGATTAATTTGAGTAAACGTGTATCCGTTGTCGAGCACTAATAATTGCCGCTTTCCTAATTTTGTGGAGACTAACTTAAAGCCTGTATTTTTTTAATAAAGTTATATCATAGCAAAATGGGGTTAGCTATAGAAAATTAAACAAAACTATAACGTCTGGCGTCATTTTAAAAAAAAAACTAATGCAGATCACAGCGACATTTTTACATTTATAGAAGAGCTCGACAAAATTATGTGGTCTGAATGTTTTTGACATGAAAACCTCATGTGGGGATTATTACTAATAAATAAAGGAAAGAACCCCGCCGGTGTCGAAATTTTTCTTTCCTTTATTTATTAGTATAATAGGCTATTTGACTAAGTTTTGAAAACTATCTTACGGTGTTAATTTGTTTATAAGGAGCCCTAAAAAAATATTTTTTCTGTCTTCATTTTAGCTATTTTATTAAAAAAATCGAAAAAGAAAATGCAATATTCAAATGAGCCGCGAAAACGCGACTTTAAGTAATATGGCATATATATGGCTGTAGCACAAATGACGTCAACTCCGCATTAAACACCAATGAGCGAAGCGAAACACAGTCTGTTTATGCTCGATCTACGTCATTATAGAAATAGCCAATCACGGTCGTTTTTAGTCACGTGACAGTTGCATCAAAAATACTTATTTTAGAAGACGGAATTTAGTGAAATAATGCAATATTTTTATCTCGCATTATTACATATTGCTCCAAAAAAGAAATATTAAGACTAATAAAATTAAAGAAATGTATATTTTTATTACAGTCAAATAGCCTATTATGTGGGTTAAAATTTTGAGGGCATTAAATGTGTATTATTAGTATTATGTGTATTATATAATTTTAAATATATCTTTGGGTTAGTATAGCATAATAGAAGTCTTACATAGTTTGGGGCTAACATGGTATGTCTATAATATGTTTGTATATATTTATTTAAGGGTTGAATGTTGAAATTGTTTTATCAAAATTAGGGAAAAGATTAAAAAATACATTTAAGTAACGTTTATTTTCCAACTAAAGATGCTTCATGATTCATAATGAATAGAGCCGTTTTATTAATACCGCAAGTATCAAAGGTGCATACTTTAAACTAAGCAACATAGTTTACAGACGCAAAATATTCTATAATTATAATATTTACATTATTACTAACAATTTCAACTGAAAAATATTTTGAAAACAATGATAATATACACTTCTTATATCTTAACTATAAAATAACTACACTACACTACTATGTAAAGAATAGAAACTAAACATATCTATATAGAAGAAAATTCTCACTTTACTCATGACTACATTTAAAATCTAGGTTATTGAGCTGAGCGAGACGAAATCAGTAGCAATAAGTAAAATGAAGTAGTCATTGAGCTGAGCGAGACTAAGTCGAGCGATGTTTTTATACGCGGTTTGGCCACTTGTGATCGAGCTCCTCTGGAACGGCTCGGCCGATATCAACCAAAATTGGCACAGTGATCAAGTAGACATTGCGAAGTGTCTCCAGGTCGCAATTCGTAATACTCGTGATCGAACATTGAGGAATAATCACCGAAAAACCCTTTCCTAACTCGCTCAGCTCAATTAATTTTAATCGCCATTAGCATTGAAGTCCTAGTATTTAAATTAGAATTTATAAAGCCGTCCCTGCTTATTTATGAAACATTTAGGTGGGGGATGCAAGTGTGGAACACCAGCGATAGAAGTAATGGCACTATAATCATTCTCTAATCTCACTCTCACTTTACAACCCTTATTTTTACTGGAACAATAGAACGCCTTGCTTCGATTGTTTTGGGAAAAAGTGTAGCCATCGTCTGTCATCAACAAATATCTCTTGCCTAGTTTTGTTGGGAATAATCTGAAACCTAAAACATATTTAATTGTTAGTCTATATAATATGTGTAATATTCCAAATACACTACAGGCTTCCCACGGGTAGTAAAAACATTGTGTACTAGTGGCCCGCCCTGACTTCCCACGGGAAGTACTATGTTTACTCTACCGCTTCAGAGGTAAAGTTACGTTTCAAAATAGTTAGGTTATTTATATAATGTATGAGATTTCTGTAGCATTCGCTATAACACGCAAAATCGGTGGTATTTTTCTCTAATTGCACTAAAATCTTACTCAGACTAGTTCTCATTTAAAATAAACTAGAGTTGTGGGCCATAGGTTTTTTTCAGTTGTGGTTGTGAGATGTTTTAATTAATAATGTAAAACACATCATGACAATGTTAACAAGTAGTATTAACGGCAAATCACGAAGCAAAAAAAAAGTATATTTACACGTATACTTATGCAAAACATGCAGAAGAAATATTTTTTATATGGTGAGTGCAAAATAAATCTAGGTATCTGTTGGCGTGATAACTGTGATACCTCAATGAGTAGAACATCTCTATATAGTTTGTGAGTGGAACAGTTTCCTGTCATGTAGACAGGCGTAGGTTCAAATACCGAGTCATATGTGTGAAAGCAAGATCTAAATTTATCATGGTTGCAAACGATACGATCGATATGGCAGGAGTCCCTCATGAGTCCCATCACCAACTATCCTTTTTCTGGAACTTTTAGTTTTGAAGCTCTGACTACCCTTTTTTAGAGGTTACAGCCGTGATCATATGTAAATATGTTGTAGTAATACTTACAATAATATAGTAAGGTTAGAAATGTTGTAGGTAGCTAGGTTCTAGTTTTGTAAATATACTCATAACGTACTGACTATAATTTTATTTTATTTTTGCTTTCTGATAGTGTATGAAATAGCAGGAAGAATATTGGACTTAAAAACTTGTACACAATTAGATTATATATCATATCAGTAGTTGATAAGTACACAAATAAAGTTTGACTAATATATCGATTTATAGCGGACGAGTCCGAAGATATTTCTACAGCAATTGAGTTGATAAATATCAAACTCCAATAATAAGTAATAAGTATGGTTGATTTGGACATATGGGATTATGATCTAACTCTACTGAAGGTCATAGAGATATAGAGTTTGATTGGAACTTGTGTTTTAGACATCGATTTTCATAATAAAATAACGGACATATTTGGATTAGAAGAAATGTATCTGGTTGTATTTTTTTTCTAGTTTAATTTTATTTAAAAATCGCATTTTTGGTCTGGTGTGGACATATTGGAGTTTGATATAATTATCAACTCAATTGTACTATAAAAACCTTAAGAATGTAACATCAGAGCTGCGTCACTAAAAATGAGCCAAACAGGTGATTTGACTAGTGCAGACAAAAATACACACAACACGAAGGTCAAACTAATTACCATTTTTAAAGTACCTTAATTAAACAATGTTGAGCTACTAGGTTCAAATGTCGACAAAAAATAGTAAAGTTAACCCTTAAGAAATTAAGTGATTGTTTGTCATTATGAGATACCGATTTATAAATAATGTTTAACACTAAGAAACAAACACTATTCCTATAATATAAACAAACCTCCTACATAAATATTGCCCTTTGCGGAAAACAAACCAGCGACCGCTAGAATCGGAGGCCACTCTCATAACCACTAAATCACTGAATCAACAAAAATCCAGAAAGTAGATCAGCCAACTTTAATATACTTTCCAGCAGCAGTCTTCACATATTTCGGAGGTTCATGATTATGGGTCCCTGTGATTGAATAAATAGCACTTAAATCCTTGGACATCTTGAGGCTTGCTCTACAACCAACGGATCTCTTCGAGCAATAATATAACCCACCCTCGCTCATTTTGCAGAAAGTGTATCCATCATTCAGCATCACCAAGAATTTACCATTTTTGAGAGCGGGTATCAGTTGAAAGCCTGAAATTCAGTTAAACATTTTGGTTCAGCGTTCTGAAATTTTATATTATCACTAGTTAACTACCAAAATCCTGACTTTAGTCGGAAGTCTTTTTGTAATATATTGATGAATTGCTAAGCAAATAAAATCATCATCAAATCAAAATAAATATATTTTATTCAAGAAACATACAACAAGATTCATTCATACTTCTACACAAAAAAGAACAGATTTATTAAGTCAAAGCGTTTCCAAGCTTTTGGTTCGATTTGGAGAAACAAGCCTTCATATATAACCGACTGTAATAATAGATGACGTGATAGCTCAATGGGTAGAACACCGGTTAACGTGCAAGCGACTAGTGTTAAAATCCCGGGTCGGGCCTACACCAATTTGTCTTTTCTAAAGACATACGTGGGGTTAATTTATCATGGTTGTTAACGGTGAGGGAAAACATTGTGAGGAAACTCACATGACTGAGTTTTATGAGCTGAGACTTAGTCATATGACAGTGTATTCGTACAAAACGGCGATAGGCCTGCCCCCTATCATGTGAGTACACTGTCCATGCTAAACGTGGGTACTCTGAACACCAGGTGACAATGTCACGTGATGTTCAGAAGTATTAGTACCTCTGCCAACCCCTTCAGGGATATTCGGCGTATGTATGTTATGTTAATGTAATATTCGGTCACAAAATATTTACATTTTAATTTGCTTAATAGGCAGTTGAACCTACTACTCGCATATTACGCCATCTGGCGCCGCTGCGGCCGCAGTCTCCATGGAAAAACTATCTAAATAACAAAACCACAACTTGGGTTTTCTTTGCAAGTATTGCGAAAAAATATGTGTCGCCAAAACCTTTTAGGTTCCACAATTCAAAAGTTTTATATTTTATGTTTTTTTCTTTACAAGGCGCCGTATCGTCCTTGTTGTTACAGATTAATTATTTACCCCTAAAAAGGGAAAAATCAGTACCTCTATCTGAGGTCTTAAACAAAACTTTTAAAACTCAAATGAAACAACCAACACACAATTTTATTTATATTACTTAAAATTAATACATTTGCAGAATTTAAATGCAAAAAGATATTTTTTCATACTGATAAATCTTTATTGCTACCACGTATAGATAAATATAAAATTAATTTCATTTGACCTCTACTTGAAATTACATAAGTTTTAAATTATGGTAGCAACAGTTTTGCCTTTACTGGTTAAAGGCCTAAATAGTTAAAGCTAGAAGACAAATCAATATCGGCCTTACAGATATTTCCACATGTATGCACACTTATATAATAACTGCCTTATTTTACTTTTGTGGGTACTGACAATCGTTTTATATATTATAATAATTTATTATTACATAAAACGCGTCCACAATATAAAGAAAAGCGTGTACAAAAAATTCCACTAACATAAGTGTGGCTCAAGAACTTTGCGAGGATAGCATGAAGGTACTATAACAAGTCCCCGCCTACCCCAAAGGTAAAATATTGCGTGATTATAACAACAAAATGTATTTACACATCTAACTTTAAGTCAATTCAAGTGACAATTAAGACACTTTTACAAAAGTCCCTTTTGAAGTCAAAATATACTTTGGTGGTGGATGCGAATGCTTGCCTTTAAGTGATAAAAGTGTGGTCAAATCTCGAGACATCTTCACACTGGCTTTGCATCCAGCTGCTAATCTGCTTGAGCAGTAGTAAGGACTATTAGGACTGGCTTGAGAGAACGTATAGCCGTCAGTCGTCATTATCAGATTTTTACCGCTCTTTGTTGGTACTAGTGTGAAACCTGAAATAAAGTAATAAACGTAAAAAACCTTTTAGGTTCCACAGTATCGTGTTTTTAAGCGAATTCAAAAAAGGAAGTTCTAAGTTTTTACTCGATGGTTTTAAGCTTTACTTCAAAAAAAAACTTTACAATGCGCCATCGTCCTTGTTGTTACAGATTAATTATTTTCCCCTAAAAATGGGGAAATCGGGACCTCAAATATAACATAAGAAGGTTTAGCTTGAAAAGGTCTTATACTAAACGTGTAGAACTCAAGTGAAAAAAAAAGGTCAGCATTTTATTGACATTACTTAAAATATTACAATCGCAATGTTTAATAAAAAAAAATTTTTTTTTATTCTCCTAAAGCACAGTGTTAACCTGTATTTTAGACAAAAAATATAATTAATTACATTTGAACACTACTAGAAAGTAAAAAAGGTTTAAATTATGGTAGCAACAATTTGACTTTACTGGTTACATACATACATACATATACTCACGGCTATAAATCCCTAGAAGGGGTAGCCATAACTAAGGAATAAGAAATTCCTCAGCCACTTTTGGAAAGTTAAGTTGGGAAAAGATGGTAAAATAAATGTTGTTGGTGATGTGTCTCCAACCGCATCGCCCAAGAACCCCTTATAGCACCAATACCGTTAGTCGCCTCTCGCGTACACCTACCG
The DNA here is from genome assembly GCA_963576735.1 of Bedellia somnulentella. Lineage (NCBI taxonomy): Eukaryota > Metazoa > Arthropoda > Insecta > Lepidoptera > Bedelliidae > Bedellia > Bedellia somnulentella. Next base: position 15,057,794 of record OY755181.1, read on the forward strand.
GAAGAGATGGGGTAGTGCTATTCTAAGCCGACACTACACAGCATTTACTGGTTAAAGGGCTGTATAGTTAAAGATAGAAGACAAATCAATATCGACCTAACACAAGCGCCGCATGCATGCACACTGATATTATGGCTACTTAATCTTACTTTTGTAAGTGCTAATAATATTTTGTAAATTTTATAATTCTGTTTAATTCTTAAGTTAAAATGATGAAAAAATAGTTTGAACTATTATAATTGCTGTGTAGTGTCGGCTTAGAACAGCACTACCCCATTTCTACCGATGGGTGTACGTAAGAGGCGACTAACGGTATTGGGGCTTTTAAGGGATTTTAGGGCGATGCGGTTGGAGACCCATCACCAACAACCATTAGTTTTACTATCTTTTCCCCACTTAAATTTCCAAAAGTGGCTGAGGAATTTCAAATTCCTTAGCTCTGGCTAACCCTTCATGGGAGTTATAGCCGTGAGTATATGTATGTATGTACTATTATAATCATTTATTATTACATAAAAGGCGTCCGCAATATAATGAAAAGCGTGTACAAAATGTAACTGGAGCTCAAGAGCTTTGCCAGGAAAGCATAAAGTAATTATAAATAGTCCCTACCTACCCTAATGGTAAACTATTGCATGATTACAACAACAAAATGTATTTATACATCTCACTTTAAGTCAATTCAAGTGACAATTAAGACACTTTTACATAGTGCCCATTTGAAGTCAAAATATACTTGGGTGGTGGATGCGTATGCTCGCCCTTAAGTGATAAAAGTGTAGTCAAATCTCGAGACATCCGCAGCCTTGCCTTACAGCCTGAAGCCAATCGACTTGAGCAGTAGAAGCAGATTGAATTAGTACTGGCTTGAGAGAACGTATAGCCGTCAGCCGTCATTATCAGGTTTTTACCGCCCTTTGTTGGTACTAATGTGAAACCTGAAATAAAGTAATTAAAGTAAATTTTGCTGTGTAGTGTCGGCTTAGAATAGCACTACCCCATTTCTTCCGGTGGGTGTACGTAAGAGGCGACTAACGGTATTGGGGCTGTTTAGGGATTTTTGGGCGATGCGGTTGGAGACCCATCACCAACAACCTTTATTTTAACCATCTTTTCCCCACTGTACTTTCCAAAAGTGACAGAGGAACTTCTAGTTCCTCAGCTCTGGCTACCCCTTGTAGGGATTTACAGCCATGAGTATATGTATGTATGTATGTAAATAAAGTAATATACGTAAATAATAATATGATTAAAAATATACGGACATACACACAGGTCAGGTTTGGCCCAAACTAAGTCAGAATTGTATTATGGGATACTAACTAATATTTATGTAATCATTTGTGCTCATCACATAAATGTTGCTCTCAGCGGGGATCGAACACGCAACCTCCGGACCGAGAAGCAAGTCACCTAATCACTAGGCCACGGACGTCATCAATATTTCGACGTTGATGTTTTAATTGTTAGTCTGTTTGACGACCCACGGGTGTCGTAAGAGGCGACTAAGGGTATTGGGGCTTTTTATTGGATTTTTGGGCGATGCGGTTGGAGACCCATCACCAAAAACCTTTATTTTAACCATCTTTTCCCCACTCAACTTCCAAAAGTGGCTGAGGAATTTATAATTCCTTAGCTCTGGCTACCCCTTCTAGGGAAATATCGCCGTGAGTATATGTATGTATGTATGTATGTATGTTTGATAATATAGCTGATATATAATAATATACGTCTTAATCATAATCCTGTATATCTATTTAATCAATACAGTATAGGGTTGGCCAGGAAAAGCACCAACTTATTTCTTACGGCGACTTAGGGCATCAGGGCTTTTCAGTGGTTTTTGGGCGACGGCTGCAGACCCTGCCTCTATAACCTCTTTTTGCAATTATTTCTCTACTCAACTTCCAAAACTTCTAATTCTAAAGGCATAGCTATGTGTTATATGTGGGATTAATAAATAACCTTGAGTACCTTGATATGTATATATAAATATATGTATGTCTATTTAGCTAGCTATTAATACTCAAAGTTCTAAAAATGATCACAACTATTAAACATCGTTTGTGTTTCGATTTGTGTTTAGATATTGAACTATGGTGTCTCAACTTAATAGTTTTATTTCGATGAAATAAATACAGTAAAGTCTGCAACATTTTTTTGAACAAATAATTAGAATAATATGAATACCTGACCTACTATTTGTAAAATAATGTAAACGAACTAAATTTAAAAGCCAGTGGTAAATATATATCTGATCGTAATTAAGAAAGTTTAGCCTAAATAAATGTGGTACCAGAAATCTTTATTAAAAAAATGCTTCATAAAAAAACATAGTGTTTATTCAGTTTCTATATAAGAGTTTATTTTGTTAACAACATAAAATTTACGCAAAGTTCCCTACTGCTTTAATGCATCATTGCATCATTTATTTGGACAAAATATAGGACAATATGAAATTTTCATAACGAAATACCTACAATCTGTAAAAAAGCCGTACAGATGCATCATATATGAATAAATATACATGGGCAGGGCAACCCTTCTCTATTTTGTTTTTAAGTGCGAATGATTATTGCAGAATACTCTTATTTATAAAAGAAAATATTAAAAAAATTATTCTTTATGAGAATCAACAATTGCATTAATCACTTGTATCTGTAATCAGAGGTGACAGCACGCTTGTCACTTACTACATTATTGTGTTTTAAAACTCCCTATCTCTTTCAAACTTAAAAAGTATCATATATGTTTATCTCATTCTAATCGACGATGTCACGATATTCTCGCGAACTTATTAAAGCATTTTAACTCGTTTACGGGAAATCATTTAGTTCTGTTGAAAATCCTACATCGTGTTGATAGAACTTCTAATTTCCAAAGTGTTTGCACTTAATATTATTTAATATACAGTGGGGTGTACTGACCAGTATATCAATTCTCTATTACATATTCAATAACGTTAAAGTTTATTTGTAGGAAGTCACCTCTGAATCAACAGAAGCAAATTTTTATATCTTTTACAAATTTAAAACTATCCTCAATATTGCTGACTTGACTTGAGCTATATATTATCTTATAAATAATTTTAAGAGTTAGCTAATCTTAACATATTCTCCAGTAGGTAACAACAAATATTCTGGGGGCGGATGGTTGTGATGATTAGTCAGTTGCAGGATTTTCGTCATTTGCTTGTTCACTTTCAGCTGAGCTTTGCAATTGCTCCTCCTCTTCTTAGAACAGCCAAATACTTCTGAATGGCGTATCCTAGAGAACGTGTACCCATCAGCTAGCATAATCGAGAAATTGCCTTTTCTTGTTGGTATCAATTTGAAATCTGAAAATAGTTTTGGCGTTATTATTTGTGGGAGTATGTATATTGCGGTAAACAATACCAACTGACGATGCAAACGCACAAAAGTTATCCAGCATGGCGAGCGACCTTTTAACTAGATATCACGTGGTATAAAACAGCTATCGCTTTCGCACTTACATAGTATCGCATACTTTTATCTCATTCTAACCGACACAGTAACGATAAAATAACGCTCGTGCTAGGCTTCCAGTTATAAATGTGCAATGTAATAATGGAATCCAAAATTATTCAATATTTTTTTGTAGAAATAACTTGAATGATTCCTAACATATTTATTCTAAAGAATCAAGTAATCTTAATTTAGTTCTATATTTTGTTGAGTTTCTTTTCCAAGCGGCCCTCTGACGCTGTTTCTCTTTATCGGTCATTTCACTAATACTCTTTTTTTCAACAACGGCTTTTCTTCTACGGTAATATTCTTTGTCCTTATTCTTTTTTATTTCTCTTTGCTCCATCGTCATTTTTGCTAGAAATTTCCGTTTTCTCGCATTAGCCTTCTCTCGATGTGAAATATTTGTTGTTAAAGCGCTTTTGTGACATTGAACTGCTTTTTTATTTACTGTGGATCTCTTCGGTTTCTCTCCTGCGAATAGAATACTAACCTTTAGGATGTAATGCTACCTTATTCGTCAATCATATTTATTAATCGACTTACGCACTGGTGAAAAATTCTCCCTATCACGTATCAGTTGCGACCGTGTTGATTGCGTCAAAAGATGGTAAATTGTCAATACTATACATTTGTATACGTTATGACAGTTTTGGCTGCGAAAATATTGCAACTTGGGGCATAACAGTAAGAATGAATAATTTGTGTTATGTATACGTGCAAAGAGTATCTGCTATTTCATGGCCAGTCACAGCGACGCCCATCCCCAGCGCAATAACTCGAGGCAAAAGGTCAAAGAGAAGTGGGAGCTTTACAAAAAAATATTGAATTCTACAAAGGTATGTCACAACATATGGAACGAATACAGCTGCATTAGTAAAACTATGTCGCAGCTGCAAACGCCATCCTCGAATTACACAGGTTTGTACCATATTGGTTATATCTATTACATACATACATATACTCAGGGCTATTAATCCCTAGAATGGGTAGCCAGAACTAAGGAATTGGAAACTCCTCAGCCAATTTTGTTAATAAAGTGGCTCAGGAAAATTACTATCTATTCCATTTTAAAGTTGCAGAAGTCGCCTTAAGTTATTTTTTGTTTATTTATTACTTACTGCTCATTTATTATTCCGTGTAGTGTCGGCTTAGAATAGCACTACCCCATTTCTACCGATGGGTGTACGTAAGAGGCGACTAACGGTATTGGGGCTTTTAAGGGATTTTTGGGCGATGCGGCTGGAGACCCATCACCAACAACCTTTACTTAACCATCCTTTCCCCACTCAATTTTCCAAATGTGGCTGAGGAATTTCTAATTCCTTAGCTCTGGCTACCCCTTTTAGGGATTTATAGCCGTGAGTATATGTATGTATGTATGTTACTGCTCAAATCGAAACTAAAGCCTTCTAATATATATAAATACTACTATACTTGTGTATGTGAGTTAAGTGAGTGTGTGTGTGTGTGTGTGTGTGTTTATGTGTGATTTATGTTATTTTGTGCATGTTTATATGAATTTGGTAGTTTGTAATATTATTTGAAATGTTAACTCAATAACAAAAATAATGATTTGTTGAGGAGTAAAATGAAAGTAAATGAATAATAAATATAATTAAGGTTTGCAAACACTTTCAAACTGCTGACGAGAACAAACTATTGTTTGAGACTGTTTAGTGAGAGACTTTTGTTTTTATTTGCGACTAGCTTTTTGCCCGCGACTTCGTCCGCGTGGACTACATTTTTTGCATCTGCTTTACATCCAAAACACCTAAACACTATCACAACTTCTGTTTTTTCATATTTATATTCCCGCGGGCGTTGTAAAGAATATAAAGGACTTTGAGGCTTTTTAAGTGATTGTTGGGCGATGCAGTTGGTAACCCATCACTAACAACCCTTATTTAACTATCTTTTCCCTAATCTATTTCCAAAAGTGGATGAAGAATTACTATCTCTGAAGCTATGGCTACCCTTTTATGAGGTTTATGCCCGTTAATATATACTCATTAATGATGGATAGATGAATTTCATAAATTCAATCGTACCATGTAATTATGTTTCTAGATGAATAAATTACAAAAATGTCTATATTAACTTTCATTTGCTATTTCACAAAATTCTTTTTAATTTTTCAGAAAAATATGTAATATACTTTAAGACAGATGGGCGAAGATCGCCACAGACTGGGTGCCACAAGACGGTTACCGGCGTAGGGGCAGGCCTCGGCGGAGATGGCGGGACGATCTAGATAAGTTTTTGCCGGGGTGGCCGGAGGTGGCACAGAGCCGGGACGTGTGGACTCAACAGGGGGAGGCCTTTGCCCAGCAGTGGGACACTATAGTAAAGGCTACATAAAAAAAAAAAAAAACTTTACTATACTAACACAAAAGTTACTTAAACTTATTTTTTCCAAAAAGACTATTAATGAAGAGTCCGATAAAGTCAGTCGATGAAAAAATTAATCGTGTAAATATGGGGAACCATATAAAAGTTATGTTTTTTTATGCTCCTGTGGGAACCCTTGCGAAATCCGGGATAAATTATATCCTATATGTTGGCCAGGTGTATAACCTACATTCATGCCAAATTTGATCAAGATCGGTCCGGTAGAATTAACGTGATGAACGGACATACAGACAGACAGACAGACATTTATTTCAAAAATAGCAAATTTGGCTTCAGTATCGAAAATAAAACATATTCCACCGGTTTTAAATTTTTTTTCTTCAATGTACAGTTTTGACCTCGTTACAGTCTTATTATAGTATAGAAGAAGAAGATAAACAAAGTTAAACAAACTCACAGGAATTATAAAGACGCAACTTCATCATAACACAAGTAAAGATACACAATCCTAAAATATTTTCAAAAAGACAATTTAAACTTTGGCGGAGGATGATTATGGACATTCATTATATTTATTACATCAGCTAAATCGTTCGACAATTTGACAAAAGCACTACACTTCTTCCTTTTTTTCTTAGAGCAGTAGAAAAGTCCAGACTCGGTCTTCCAGAACGTATGTCCGTCTTCAAATTTTATCATTTTGTTTCCTTGGGCTGTAGTTATGAATTCAAAAGCTGAAATAAACCATTACCTATATTGTTTAAAACCAAATGTGTGAAAGATTTGTCAAGTCACATGGCTTGATATACAATGTAAAAAAAAGTGTTGTTATGGTTTTTAGGTCGCAGAGGTGTCGTAGATGTGACAATGTGCCGCCAATAAGGCTAAACGATTTAAGTCTTGCCCAGGTTGACAAATTTAAGTACTTGGGGCACATTGTAACATCTGACCTCAAAGATGATGAAGATATTGACAGGGAGCGGAGGGCGCTGTCCGTGAGGGCGAATATGATTGCTCGTAGATTTGTTGGATGCTCATACGAAGCTAAAGTAACTCTGTTTAAAGCCTTTTGCACGAGTATGTACACCTGCAGTCTGTGGGCGGTGTATACGCAGCGAGCGTACAGCGACCTCCGCGTCCAGTACAATAATGCGATGCGGGCTTTGTTGCGGCTGCCCCGGCACTGCAGCGCGTCAGGCATGTTTGCGGAGGCCCGCACGGACTGCTTCCATGCCACGATGCGGAAGCGGGCCGCCTCGCTGCTGTGTCGGGTGCGCGCCAGCAACAACCCGCTGCTGGCCGCGCTCGCGGACCGGTACGACTGCGTGTACGTGCGCCGGTGCGGCGAGCGGCATGTGCCGCCCCCACCTCATCGCCGGACGTACACGTGACCAATCATGTTCTTAGATTAAGTTTTAGATGTACTAACTAACAATAGATGTAAGCTTTACTAACAAATATGTACCATGTTGTGCGTCTAATAAAGTTTTATTATTTATTTATTATTTAGCATTGACTGAAAGCAACTTTTTAGAAACGCTATGTTTTTGGGTTAGTGCAAAAAAAAGTCCAATTTTCACAATCCAAAACGACTATAAATAACAGATTATATATTTGATACCTTTGCTTAAATATTAACCAATTTTAATATATTTTCCAGAAGATGTTACTACGTAATTAGGAGGAGGATGGTTATGGGTGTTATCGACCTCTGTTATTTGAGTCAAATCGTTGGTCATCCGCAAATGAGCTCGGCAATGGATGCTCTTTTTCTTGGAGCAATAGAACAGTCCTGAATAGTGGGTCTTGGAAAACGTGTGGCCATCATCAAGCATAACTATGCTATGCTCTCGCTTGCTCGGTAAGAATTTGAAACCTTTAAAAACAATAAATTATGTAACTTTATTTAGACAATTTTACTAACAAACCAAACAGTAATCACAAATTATTCAAATAGTCCTGCTTTTTCATTTTCAATGTAAAGAAAAACTAAAAAACCAAAGGCAGAAATAATTTCAAATTAAATATGAACTTGACATAGTACATTTTTATGACCGATCTTTGTGGAGATCTTTGGGGGAGGCCTATGTCCATAGTATTAAAATAAGCGCTAGGAAAATCCGCCAAGTAAACGCATATTGAGAATAAAGATGACTTTGATTTGACTCTATTTATTTATTTTACCAACTTTGATTCATCTATCCCCTCTTTGTGCCCAAACTGTATTTACTATTTAGTTATATTTTTATTTACAATACTACTACTACTATCTAGTGGGTGGTGTGATACCACACCGAAACGTATCCCATAACTTAACATTAAAAAAACTTAAGGGTCCTCTCAATTTCATTTATTTATTTATTTATTTATTACTTTATCACGGAATACTTCGATCTCGTGATTCTTCTGCCATATTTGACATTCGCTTCCATACTTACGCAAAATACATTTGTTGGATTATCCGCCACCCCTTTCAAGGTTTACGGCTTGAATAATGAGTACAAATATAAGAAAAAAATAATGAAAAAACACATTTAGTTTCATACGGACACAGTTTTATTTATTAAGCTTAAAACCATATCGAAACTTAATATCAATCACTTATATTTATCACACTAGTTATCACACACAAAAAATTAAAGAAGTAAAGTGGTACACTAACATTAATTTATTTCCTAATCTCAATATTCTCATACTTCAGGTAACCAAATCTAATTTATTGCTTGTTTCCTCTTCTAAATGACCTTCAATATTAGCAGTTCCTTAAAATAAATACGGACATATGACACAGATCAACTTTTCCCCAAAGTAAGTACAACTTAATGAATTTAATTATATAATTTATTTTAGAATATTTAACATTCTGGAACCTGAAACCTTGACACCGACCGACTGTTCTTTTGTCGGGGAGCACCACCTCTCCCATAAAAAACTTGATTATCTTTTTCGGCCATGGGAGAGGTGAGATTCTTAAAATATATAGTCGAAATATTAAATTTATGAAAAGGAACTTCTAATTTCCAATTTTAACATACGACCCCGAAGCCGTTATAACATATTGGGGCGGAGGGTGGTTATGATTATTGTTAATCGAACGAATCTCTGTCAGCTCTTTGGTCAACTTGAAGTACGCTCTGCACTGACTGCTTTTCTTCTTGGAACAGTAGAATAGTCCTGAATCAAAGGCTTTGGAGAAAGTGTACCCGTCGTTTAGCATTATCATACTGTTTCCACGTTTTGTAGGTATAAATTTGAAACCTGAAACATGGGATTATGTTCTTTAATACCTGAAAATTCAAAGTATGCCTTGTTTGTTTATTTTGTGCCGTGTAGTGTCGACTTAGAATAACACTACCCCATTTCTACCCGTGGGTGATCGTAAGAGGCGACTAAGGGTATAGGGGCTTTTTAAGTGATATTTGGGCGATTTGGTTGGAGACCCGTCACCAAAAACATTTATTATTACCATCTTTTCCCAATCAACTTCCAAAAGTGGCTGAGGAATTTCTCATTCCAAAGCTCTGGCTACCCCGTTAAGGGATTTATAGCCGTGTGTATATGTATGTATGTTGTTTAATTTATTGTGCATAAAGAGTTTATTAAATAGCATATTAGAGAATAAAGTATAATAGGTACCATTAAAAAATATGTTTATGTTGTAAAACTAATCCCAGTTCATGAGGCTATGCTAGATTTGGGATTATTTCCTCAGAATATACTAAGCTACTATTCTTGATTGTTTTACAACAAGCCAATAAAGAGTTACATATTTCAGATTCTTCAGTTATATTGGAGTATACGTTTTTACAACACTTAAGATTGAAGGACGATAAATTGGTTTGTTTGTTGACATCCGTCTGGTTAGGAGTCTTAGCTTATGAGTAATGTCAATAATCTAAGTCATGTAGCATTTCAAGTTCAAATCTTTCTGTTGAGTAGTATTAGAAGGAAGATCGAAGGTCATCTATGTGATAACAGTAACGCCTATATATGCAACCTACTTCTTGCCTCGCGAGGGTAGTTATGGGATCGGAGGAAACTTTTGATGTTAATGGGCGGGAAGCATGAGCACGGCGTTTTATCAGATTTCATCACTTCACGATTAATTTTATTTAAACATGAAATGTAATGCTGTGTAGTGTCGGCTTAGAATAGCACTACCCCATTTCTTCCGGTGGGTGTACGTAAGAGGCGACTAACGGTATTGGGGCTATGAAGGGATTTTTGGATGATGCGGTTGGAGACTCATCACCAACAACCCTTACTTTACCATCTCTTCCCCACTCAATTTTCCAAAAGTAGCTGAGGAATTTCTAATTCCTTAGCTCTGGCTACCCCTTCTAGGGATTTATAGCCGTGAGTATATGTATGTATGTATGTATGTTAAACATGAAATAATGGTAGCACAAATGACAAAAATACTTGAATATTACATTGTATTTATATTCTATGAAAATATTATAATCAAGAATCAAATCAAGTATGCCACAATGTGGCGTTTCTCACTTGTACCGATCCATTTGTATCAACTTTTATTTACTGGGAATGCTAATTAATAATATTTATTAACAAATGACAGACATCAGTACACACACCTTTGCCTCATCAGGGCAGCCCACAGCTGCCCAACACATCACATGACAATGTCAAATCGCACAGACCACAGGGCCTTAGTCATGTGACAGGCTTGCACCCTATGACGTTAGTACGCAAGCTAAACGTAAGTACTCTGAACACCATATGGCATTAATGTCACGTAGTGTTCTGCCCCCGTAGCATGAGGCGTGTGAGAGCGAGGATCTCATGTGAGAAGTGAGATACTGACAGATTTAGTATGAGCAATCTGTCAGTTTCTCACTTCTCATGTGTCAAACGCGCTCTCACAAGCCTCATGCTACCAGTGCAGATGTATTATCAGCTTGAGTTTGAGAGTTGTGGAGGAATTAACCTTCTCATAAAAAATACTTTTTATCTTTCTTTGAAAAAATTATATTGATTTATTAATATACTTTCAGAATCATAGATTTTGTCTTCTTCGTTGTTTCTGCTTCCTACGGCGCCATAGAACTCTTTTATTGTGTATTTCTTTTGGTGTCAAATCCTTAACTAGCTTTTTATTCGCGTGGTAACTCTCTCGCTTCTTTTTTTTGTACTTTTCATACTTAACGGGGTCTCGCTTCAGCCTTTCTTTATAACGTCTCTGTTTTTCTTTACTGCTTAAGGGACGTTTTGCTAAAACATACATAAAATTTCAATGACATAATTATAGTTTTGGGGCTAAATGAATGCATAACTTATGGTTATTTCTCCGTTCAGGAAAAAAACATTATAGGTGACTACAGAAGATTTTGTTCGTACAAAAGTTAACTGCAAGGTAGGTAAGTAGGTAAGTAGGTACCCAACCCTATTTGATCATTGTTGTCTCATGCCCGATTTCTGAATTGAGTATTCAAGTTGAGAACGACTTAAGTATCGTTTTGTCTCATTTACTTGTTAAGATTTCAATGCGACAGAACGATACTTAAGTTGTTCTCAGCTGGAATACTCAATTCAGAAATCAGTCGATAGAGACATATTTGCTTGTTTTTGTTCACTAAACTCAAACTCAAGCGTTCACGCCGTAGGTATATCCCCGAAGTCATCCGGTACTCAGAGTACCCACGTTTTGCTTGGACAAAGTACTCACGTCATAGGGGGCAGGCCTATCGCCGTTTTGTAACTTTACCACGTGGCTTTTACCTCACCGTTAACAATCACGATAAATTAACCACACATATGACATTAGCCGTGTAGTGCCGGCTTAGAAGCCGTGTAGTGCCGGCTTATAATGTCGCTACCCCTTTCTACCCACGGGTGTCGTAAGAGGCGACTAAGGGTATTGGGGCTTTTTATTGGATTTTTGGGCGATGCGGTTGGAGACCCATCACCAAAAACCTTTATGTTTACCATCTTTTCCCCACTCAACTTCCAAAAGTTGCTGAGGAATTTATAATTCCTTAGCTCTGGCTACCCCTTCTAGGGAAATATAGCCGTGAGCATATGTATGTATGTATGTATATGACATTAGAAAAGACGCATTAGTGTTGCCCCACTCGAAGATCGAACTGACGCCTTACTAACTTTGGTATAGGCTTCGAAGGAAATATCCTTAGAATATAGCAAACATTCTACCCTCATACATTGTATGCAGGGAAAACCACCCCCAGTTATTGATTTTAATAGTGCTGGTGGTATTTTGTATGATCCATAATATAAATTCTATGAAATAAAACCCCCCCACTTTCACACTTTATCAGGAACTTTCATAATGGTTCAACGACACGCCTGGTCACGTAACAGATTACACAGATTTTTAACTGATGTTTTCGGGCACATATTAATAACAAATTATTGAATAGAAACAAACACCTAACGTCTGAAACAAAAGGGGAAAGTCAACCAATCATCTAAATATAAAAGGGGAGAATATGAATTCTCTTTTAGAGTTGTTGTTTAAATTATTATTTTCTTTGATAAGGCAAATGTTTCAGATTCGCTGTTTCTTAGGAAGGTACTCAAAACATAACATAACATAAACGTTCACGCCGAATATCCCCGAAGGGGTTGGCAGAGGTACTAATACTTCTGAACATCACGTGACTTTGTCACCTGGTGTTCAGAGTACCCACGTTTTGCATGGACAGTGTACTCACGTGATAGGGGGCAGGCCTATCGCCGTTTTGTACGAATACACTGACACATGACTAAGTACAACTCAGCCATGTGGGTTTCCTCACGATGTTTTCCCTCACCGTTAACAACCATGATAAATTAACCACACATATGTCTTTAGAAAAGACAAATTGGTGTAGGCCCGACCCAGGATTTGAACACTAGTCGTTTGCACGATAACCGAGTGTTCTACCCACTGGGCTATCACGGTTGTTACTGGAAGGTACTCCAATCCTCATATTTTAATATTAATTTATAACTAACATCAACATTCAAACTAAAACAAATTACATTAGATTTTTATTTTTTTTAGTATTTTTACATAATCCCCAGTAGGGGTGATATAGAAATTAGTCGGTGGGTGATTGTGTTCGTACATTATATATTCGATATTGTTTTTATCTTTTGTCAATTTTAATCTTGCTCTGCAATTTTTTCTTCTTCTCTTGGAACAATAATATAAACCGGTGTCCAAAAACGTGGCAAAAGTGTACCCATTATTCATCAATATCATGTAATTTCCTTGTTTAGTGGGGATGAATCTTAAACCTAAAAAAAAAATGGAACCATCAATTGTCTTCACTAATAAAAGCCGGTAACCAATTTTTTTTTATTCCTGGTGATTGTATGTTAACTTTAGTAAAGGAGTTAGTTGTTTTGGGTTCGCCAAGCTGTGTAATTTTGGTGACATATTTGCATACATACATATATACATATACTCACGCCATTAATTCCCATTGGGGTAGGCAGAGACTATCGATCGCCACTTCGTACGATCCTGACAAACCTCTCTAGCTTCGTTTACATCAATCAATCTTTTCATACATGCTCTTTTATTCTTCATACTTCGGACGCCAGCCTTTTTGAGCACACTCTCAATTTGGTCCAAGTGTGTTCTCCGTGGTCGTCCTCTACTAACAATACCATCCACACTAGCCCTATAGATCCCTTTTACCAATTTTCTATCATCCATCCTCTCTATGTGCCCAAACCATCTCAACATTCCTTTTTCTATCTTTGTATCTTTCACACCACACTTTTCACGAATAACACTATTTCTCACTCGGTCACACAATCTAACATTACAAATTTTTCTGAGGGACCTCATCTCTACTGCATTCACTCTGCTCTCATGCTTCTTCTGCCACACCCAACATTCTCTTCCATACATAAGCGTAGGAACAAGAACAGCATTATGCACAGCCATTCGGGCCTTTTCAGACACCGATTGACTGATCATTAGGCTATTCATTGCTCCATTTACCGCATTACCCTTTTTCACTCTTCTTTCAATGACATATTTGGTCTTTAAAATTCAATGTTATTTTACCATGATTTACCGCTATCTTTACGTTCATTTACCATGATACCATTATTTTCAATTTAGGCGTATTCAGACTCAGAATACATGATAACTCTTCGTAGAATAGAATAGAATAGACTAGAATAACTCTTTATTGCACATCAAACACACATTTACAAAAATAATAATATGATCAAACAGTTTACAGTGAGGTACAATTGGCGGTCTTATCGCTAAAAGCGATCTCTTCCAGACAACCTTTGGAAGGTGAGATCGATAAATTAATTATTTGGTTAGATGCACAAAACAAGGCCAAAAAATAATAATAATAATTTAAGCTTACTTAAAACTAACTTATTTAATCGTATTTTTTTTAATATTGCTTATTATAATAATGCCTTTATCTTAAGGGTTCTGTACCAAAGAGCAAGAATGGGCCGGGTCTGTCTGCCTCGTGCCATAGTTGTGTGTGTGTCATAGTTGATCAGTTGAAATGTTTTCAGATGCTATCCTTTATTAACAATTTACAGGACAAAACTAAATAACTAACCATTTTTAATTTTATAAAATCAATAAAACAATCACAGAAATAGTTTCTAGATAAATCTACTCTTTGCTGTGTAGTGTCGGCATAGAATAACACTACCCCATTTCTTCCGGTGGGTGTACGTAAGAGGCGACTAACGGATTTAGAGCTTTTAAGGGATTTTTGGGCGATATGGTTGGAGACCCATCACCGAAAACCTTTATTTTACCATCTTTTCCCCACTAAAATTTCCAAACGTGGCTGAGGAATTTCCAATTCCTTAGCTCTGGCTACCCCTTCTAGGGATTTATAGCCGTGAGCATATGTATGTATGTATGTATGTATAAATCTAAACTAAGCTACATACATCCATAACACGCAGAATACAACAAGACTATATGTTATATATAATATCATGTCGAAGTTGAATTCAATTATTTTAGATAAATATAATTTCAAATATAAATATATATTTTTTCACGACAAACGTCCTGACTTTCTAATATCGATTTATAATATAAATTCCAAAAAACGGGAGCCAGAGTTTCAGAGCTAGCAGACACGACATAAATACAAGATGGTAGAAATAAAGTATCGTTGGTGATGAAAAATCACTTAAAAATCCCAAACACCACTTAAAAAAGCCCCTTACCCTAAGTCGCTTCTTACGACACCCGTGGGTAGAAAGGGGTAGCGACATTATAAGCCGGCACTACACGGCATTGATTTTATTATTCTTGAAATTTAAGGCTTGTTTCCGGTTTTCAATAAATTATTTAATACATACATACATACATATACTCACGGCTATAAATCCCTAAAAGTGGTAGCCAGAGCTGAGAAATAAGAAATTTCTCAGCCACTTTTGTAAGTTGAGTGGGGAAAAGATGGTAGAATAAAGGTTGTTGGTGATGGGTCTCCAACCGCATCGCCCAAAAATCCTTTAAAAAGCCCCAACACCGTAAGTCGCCAATGACGTACACCTACCGGAAGAAATGTGGTAGTGCTATTCTAAGCCGACACTACACAGCTAAATTATTTAATATGGCATCGATTTTGTTGTCAATCACATCCTACAAAGATTTGCGGAATCTTTTTGCTTCGTTTTTCATTCGCCATAATAATCTACATTTCTCTTGTTTGTCTGGATTCAGATCGGTTATAAGTATTTTAGTTCTATGGTAGTATTCCCGATTTTTCCTTCGCCTTTCAGCCAGTTTCGTTGGATTTTGTCTGAGTCTTTCTCGGTAACGCCTGGCTTTTTCTGTGGAGGTCATTCTCTTTTTATTCTCTCTCTCATTCTCAGGTACTAAAACAAATAACAACAATAAATATACGGACACATTATACTCAGATCGAGTTAGCCCCAAACTTAGTAAGGCTTTTATCATGGGATACTAACTCAACGATATAATAAATATTATATGAACATCCAAGACTAAGAAACAACCATTTATGCTCATCGCACAAATTATGCTTTCAGTGGGTATCGAACCCGCAACCTCCGGACCGAGAAGCTATTCACCTATCCACTTAGCCACGGACGTCGTCAATAAAATATCCTCAATAAAATAGTATTATTTTAATTATAACAAGAACAAGACTTAAATATTTCCAAACAAATAAATAATTAAATATATGATACACCTACGATTGTGATGTAACCACCATTCAAAGAAGGCACAGAAAAAACTCCCAAGCCAATTTCAGAAAAACAACGGGTAGATCTAAAATCTGGGGCATTAGCTAAAGAAAAAAAAGTTTTACTGAATTACACTTTAATACCAATTACCTTTTTCTATCTTATTGTAATTCAACTTAAATTTGAATATGAGTGATTAATATAAAAAAAAATAAGGCAATTTTATCTGCCGACTTTAATGAATTCTCCCGAAGCTGTGATCACATAAGTCGGTGGTTCATGGGTATGAGGACCCCTGACTTCTTCAATGGCCTCTAGATTCTCCGCCATTCGTAACCGCGCCTTACAACCATAACGTTTTTTGGAGCAATAATATAATGTCTTTTTCGTCTGTGAGAATGTATATCCATCTTTTAACATCACCAGATTGTTGCCAGATTTCGTTGGAATGAACCTGAAATCTAAATACTAACGATTACAATAAATTAAAAATACTTTAACATTACCAAAACCCAATAATCCACATAATACAACATACATACATACATAAATACATATACTCACGGCTATAAATCCCTAGAAGGGGTAGCCAGAGCTAAGAAATTAGAAATTCTTCAGCCACTTTTGGAAGGTGCGTGGGGAAAAGATGGTAAAATAAAGGTTGTTGGTGATGGGTCTCCAACCGCATCGCCCAAAAATCCCTTAAAAAGCCCCAATACCGTTTGTCGCCTCTTACGTACAACCGCCGGAAGAAATGGGGTAGTGCTATTCTAAGCCGACACTACACAGCATATACATAATACAAAGCCATATTACATTAAGAAAAATCTATTTAAGAGTTTGTGATTCACAAACTAACCACATTTTATTATACTTCACAAATTCTGAAGAACAGCCAAGAGGCCACTACCCCTTTACCAGCTCTCAGCATTTCGACACTCATCCTATCGTACCGCGAATCGGGTAGATCGAAAGGAATCGGGTAGATCGAAATAGTATCTGCTTCGTGCTTTGCTATTTCATTTTCGCTATAATTGTTAAAAAGCATAGGAACAAAACATAAATGGTTGTAAATTGTTTATTAGTGCGTATTTCATCCACACAAGTGTTATCTTAGGGTAATATTAAGTGAATCTGACAAAATAAGTGATTAAAGTTTGTGACGTTTTAACGGCCGAAACCAAACAAAGAAAAACATTGCTAGATAGCAGAACCCTTGCCGAGTAAACCAGCTAAGTAAAATGTATTTTTGAACAATAATAGGTATTTCAATTTAATAAAAATCCTATATTAGTTATAAAACAACGGTCTTGACTTTGTTCACCGCTTCAACTAAGTACGAGTCAGACAAATAGCTGGTGTCCTATTACTTACTATCTTTCAATCACGGGTTCGATTCCCGTATGATTATTAATATTATAGTTTATAATTATATATATTTTTCTTTTGCCGTGCCGTGCCGGCTTAGAATGTCGCTACCCCTTTCTACCCACGGGTGTCGTAAGAGGCGACTAAGGGTATTGGGGCTTTTTATTGGATTTTTGGGCGATGCGGTTGGAGACCCATCACCAAAAACCTTAATTTTTACCATCTTTTCCCCACTCAACTTCCAAAAGTGGCTGGGGAATTTATAATTCCTTAGCTCTGGCTACCCCTTCTAGGGAAATATAGCCGAGAGTACATGTATGTATGTATGTATATTTTTCTTTTCTTTATATTAACAGAATTTGTCATATAAAAATCTTTTTCTACTGAGCTATTTAATCACATTCCGTCACTTATTATATTAGGTATTTATTAGAATTTGTGAGTACAAATTGTTTGTCGTAAAGGATATAATAAATAGTAAAACGTTAATATTTAAAACTAAATTAAGGTAGTGATAACACTCGGTGTCATATTTTGAGTGTTACATTTATGATTATATTGTTTAGTTAAATGAAAACAAACGATAAATAATAATTTTATATCTTTGTTGTAAGTAGGCGCTTGTGTGGCTCGAAATATTTTAGTATTAGGATTATCGTTCGCTATAGTAACGCTTTAAACTAGTATATAATATTAAGACTGTTCGCTTCGTAAAATGGACTCGATTACAACTCGTAGAATGGCTGCCGAACAAAAATATGAAAAATTAAAAAGATAATTAAATGAAGCAGAAAAATTAAAAAATAGGCCTTTAGAAGAACGGGACGAAAACGTTTTAGCTATTCGTAATTTTAAGTTGAAAAATAGTAATCTTTTAGAAAAAAACGTGTTGGTTCGTGAATCTTACGACATTTCTCAAGTGGAGTTAGAAAACCAGCAGCTAAGTAGCTTTAGAGCGAATTCATATTCTCAATGAGCAGTTGGCAGAGGCACACGCTCAATTGGCGGAATTCCATAGATTAAAGAATATTCACGAAGACTCTCACGCAGTTTCTTTATGTGCCGAACTTGAGGCAGAATCATTATCGTCTACAGCCTCTTTTAAATATTCGAAAACTTTAAGCCGTAAACAGTGTAAAAAATATAAATTAGTTAAAAAAACGTCTATATAATACAAACAAAAGTCTTATAAATATGAAAAAAACACTAAAAAACACGCTTTTATAAGTGCACTTAAAAGTCAAAAATAAATTACGGGTCGTTCAAGTTGTCTCTATTTCTGGGCTGAAGTGTAAACTATGTGCTTTTAATTATAATATTTGATTGTAAAAGCGTGGGGCGCTGGAGCAGGAAAAACTTTCTTGTAAACAAATACACGAACAAGAACTCTACATTTTGCCACTGTTGACTAGTACTTTGAACAGACTGTTTAATATAGAGCCTCCAACTAGTGGTGCTGCAACTCTAGTTAGAGTGCCGATCTCTGTAACCTGCTTCCCGAAACATCGCTTAACTTGATTTCTTAGCAAGGTAAACAAAAAATCTTTCCTTTTCCAGCGCCCCACGCTTTTACAATCAAATATTATAATTAAAAGCACATAGTTTACACTTCAGCCCAGAAATAGAGACAACTTGAACGACCCGTAATTTATTTTTGACTTTTAAGTGCACTTATAAAAGCGTGTTTTTTAGTGTTTTTTAAACTACTAAATTTATTTTATGCTTTTTAGTCTTTGCTAATGGCATATTTTAAACATTTATTTCAAATAGACGAATGACCCCGCAACCTCTCCATCTCCGCCAGTGCGTCTGTATTGCATGGTGTCTTACCTGTCAGCTTAGAACAATCTAACTCCACCACCAAGTGATTTTACTCGACTTAGCGCCACATATGCCTGTCCATCAGCAAAAGTACGGGACCCTAAGTACACCACGGCGTGGTCTAACGTACAGCCTGTTAAGCAACGCGAGCTGCAGTCCGTCCACGGATGGGTAACCGCCTAGTGGTATTTATCTCGGGCGCAACCGTGCTTCGCAAGGCACGTAAAGCCGTTGGTGCCGGTTGTTATCGTAAGATAGCAGTCGTCAAGCTTTGTCAGAGACCCAAACGGGCGGCTTGATAACATCTAACGGTAAGGTGACCACTAGCCTTACAAACCTCCACCAACCCGGCTGGCCCCCGTGTTGAAGTATGGCTAATACCTTCCTCACGGAAGAGACCCGTGCCCAGCAGTGGGACGTTATGGGTTGGTAACGATGCATCGTATGCTAATATTCATAATGAAGTTCCAGTCCAAATCTTCCGGCTCCATCATCAGATCAGTTCGAAAGTACCATATTATTGTATTCAGACCTTGAAACCCAATCGTGGTCAAAATTCATTACAAGACCTTTCTAACAAGTCCAAACACGGCTATGATACGATATTTCATCATGGAATGCTAGTGCCTATCTTCCGGCTTCATCATCAGACCTTGAAACCTAATCATGGTCAACGTTCATTACAAGACCTTTTTAACAAGTCCAAACACGGCTATGATACGATCATCCATCATGAAGTTCCAGTTCATATCTTCCGGCTCCATCATCAGATCAGCTCGACAGTACCATATTATTGTATTGTCATCGAAATCACATACAACTGCCAATTTTCATAACGCTATGACCTTTAGAAGATGGTTAAATTAGTTTTCTTAGATATGATTACATAGTTACATACATACAGGTCGACCTAATAAAAGCGTGTTAAAAATAGTATTAAATTTATAAACAAGTCGTACAGAGAAATAGATTTACTAACACAAATAGATAGTTTGAATGATAAACTGAACGAGATCATAGTTAGTCAGGAAGATCTGCATTTAAGATACAGACATATCGGCTGTCTTATAGACAAAGAGACGGTTACTCTGGAAAGTCATATTTCGTCAACTTGTAGCGTTACATCTCAGTCACCCCAACCAAGTAATGGGATTACATTACCAGCTGTTAGCACGCCACCGCCGCCGCCGAAAAATAGAACTTTAGTATTTTGGATGGCATGGCCGTAGGTTTTGGCGAAATACTCATTAATTATCTTAATCAACAGAAGGGCAAGCACGAGCGCTATTTTATCGACACGATAACGGTTAGAATGAGATGGCAGTATACGATACTAACTAAGTGCGTAAGAGATGGCTGCTTTATCCCACGCGATAACTAGTTTAAACACGGCTCGTGCTTGCCCTGCAGGTCATTAACCATAACTATACGGGTGTAGAACGAATATTATTATTAATTTACTTATGCTATATGGGAAAAATGGGCGTGAGTATAATTAAGTAAGTAAGTATGCCAAAATACTAATATATTTAACAAAGATTGCAATGTGAAATAAAAATATTAACTATTATTTTCAAATTTTATTGATTAACTCTTATCATCATTATTCATTACATTTACTCGTGTCAAGTATTCTATTAGACTACAGGCCCATGCTGTAAAATTGATGGGTCATTTGAACCACCAGGTGACCTATCTAGAACGATATAAGAGCATTAAATAATAAGTTTCAGCACTATGCCGTCACTTGTAAGCTGTCCAACTGAGTGCAGGTGAGAATTCGAAAATACAGGTAGAGTGAGTACATTTTGGTCACATATTTTTGTACGGCATTCTTATCATCGATAGATCCAATAAAAATAATAAGAAAACGCGCAGTGCCGTAAAAAAATGGTGCGCACAAAGTCGGTTTTTTTTATTTTCCGACAATTACCGGGGTAAATTTGGTCATTTGATTTTGTACGGCATCTGTGTCATACTATTTCAATACTGCTTCTAATCCATTATTCCGCAACGCCGTACAAAAATCAAGTGACAAGGGATAAAAATCGAAGGTTGCAATCCTCCTCCTTAAATATTACTCTACCTGTACTTTCGAATTCTCACCTGCACTCAGTTGGACAGCTTACAGGTGACGGCATAGTGCTGAATCTTATTATTTAATGCTCTTATATCGTTCTAGATAGGTCACCTGGTGGTTCAAATGACCCATAAATTTTTCAGCGTGGGCCTGTAGTCTATATGGTAAATATAGTATTTTATATATTTCCCGAATTTTCAAAGTGATATCTTCTTTTCGCTATGACTTAAGTAATATACTTGGGGGGCACGGCAGGGCCCCAGCCAAGTCTCGAGCAAAACGAAACAAAAAATATATCTTTTTCTTTCCAAAATATTGAAAAATAATGAAAGGCATTATCAAGTTTTTTTTTATTACTAGTCTTTTAGTTTTAATTTGTTTTTCAAATAGTAATCAATTATTTTATTTCTCAAGGGAACCTTCCTTAACAGATGAACGCAGATTGAATCAGGCGTGTTACTATGTGGAACTCCATAGCAATACAAATATTAATAAGCGACTTCGCATAATTCCGCTAAATACCTGCAGTCTTCATGCGGCATGCACTGTGCACCGCCCGCCCTCCCACTTACAAGATATCGAAAAGCAGACAATGCACCACACACACCCGCAAGAGAAAGCCAAAAGCAACCACAAATATGCGACGCATTTCAACTCAATACGAGTCATTACGGTTCGGCAGCTGACAACCGAGTCTACTACATATCAAAACAAAGGTTGCAAGGAGAATAAAAATTTGAACTATTATTTACTTATTTAATTTTTATTAATTATTTTAAACATTATTAATTACATTTGCTCGTGTCAAGTATTTTATGGTAATCATTGTATTTTACATACCTCCCGAATTTTTAATGTGAGGGCTTCTTTTTGCTGTGACTAAAGTTATTTTAACCTATTTTAATATAATCTCCCGTAGAAGTCAGCAAATATTTCGGCGGTTCGTGAGCATGATGACCAGTAACTTCCACAATCCGAAGATTATCATCCATTTTAACTCTTGCCTTGCAACCATGCCCTTTTTTAGAACAATAATAATGATTTCCCATTCGGGAGAATGTATGTCCATCTGATAACATAACGATATGTTTTCCGGATTTTGTTGGTATCAATTTGTAATCTGAAAATAATAATGTTTACTGCAATATCCGTTCAAACTATTTTGGCTGATAATATTAGTAAATAAATATACGGACATATTAAACCCAGATCAAGTTAGAAGTTAGCACCAAACTAAGTGGAAGTAGCATCCAAGACTAAGAAACAATCATTTATGCTCATCACATAAATGTTGCTCTCAGCGGGGATCGAACCCCAACCTTCGAACCGAGACCTCGTCCTCTATCCACTCCGTCAAGGACGTCGTCAAAATAATAATAATCTAAGGCTTCATTTAATAAGCTTCCTCACCAACATTATACTTGGAAGATTGCTTACCGACATATTATTTCCTCCTAAAGATCCAAAAATATTGTAGTATTTATAGGCAACTGAGAAATTTGAGAAACAATCTTCGCAAAACATATCTTATATCATACTAATATCTCCTTCGGCTTCAATTTCGATTCTCCCACAAGCCAGCATAGCTAGTACGAGCGCTATTTTATCGACACGATATCGATTAGAATGAGATAACGGCATAAGATACTAAGTATGTGCGAAAGAGATGACTGCGCTATACCACGTGATATCTAGTTACAAAATATACATTTTTCTTTCTTCTTTCCAAAAGATTGAAAAATAACGAAAGGCTTGGAATTATTATTTTATTACTAGTCCTTTATTCTTAATTTGCTTTTCAAATAGTCATCAATTATTTAATTTCTCAAGGGAACCTTACTTAACAGATAAACGCAACATGTGATTACAAGCCAACCGCGTAGCAATGTCCTTTACAACCCGATATTTAATGGATTGCACTTACAAGAAATCGAAAACCAGACAATGCACCACACACACCCGCAAGCGAAAGCCAAAAGCAACCACTAATATGCGACACGTTTCAACTCAACACGAGTCATTACGGTTCGGCAGCTGACCACCGAGTCTACTACATATCAAAACAAAGGTTGCAAGGAGAATAAAAATTTGAACTATTATTTAGTTATTTAATTTTATTAATTATTTTAAACATTATTAATTACAATTGCTCGTGTCAAGTATTTTATTGTAATTATTGTATTTTATATATCTCCCGTTTTTTATAAGTGATGGCTTTTTTTGGACTAACTTATGTTATTTTAACCTACTTAAATATATTCCCCGGTTGAAGTCTTTATATACTTCGGCGGATCGTGAGCATGATGACCAGTAACTTCCACAATCCTAAGTTTTTCATCCATTTTTAGTCTTGACTTGCAACCATTTTTTTTTTTAGAACAATAATAATAATTTCCCATTTGGGAGAATGTATGTCCATCTGATAACATAACGATATGTTTTCCGGATTTTGTTGGTATCAATTTGTAATCTGAAAATAATAATGTTTACTGCAATATCCGTTCAAACTATTTTGGCTGATAATATTAGTAAATAAATATACGGACATATTAAACCCAGATCAAGTTAGAAGTTAGCACCAAACTAAGTGGAAGTAGCATCCAAGACTAAGAAACAATCATTTATGCTCATCACAAAATTTTGCTCTCAGCGGGGATCGAACCTCAACTTTCGGACCGAGACCTCGTCCTCTATCCACTCCGTCAAGGACGTCGTCACGTAAGGCTTTATTTAATTAGGTTCCTCGCCAACATTACATTTGGAAGATTGCTTACCGACATATTATTTCCTCCTAAAGATCCAAAAATATTGTATTAATAGGCAACTGAGAAATTTGAGAAACAATCTTCGCAAAACGTATCTTTATCATACTAATATCTCCTTCGGCTTCAATTTCGATTCTCCCACAAGCCAGCATAGCTAGTACGAGCGCTATTTTATCGACACGATATCGATTAGAATGAGATAACGGCATAAGATACTAAGTATGTGCGAAAGAGATGACTGCGCTATACCACGTGATATCTAGTTAAAAAATATATATTTTTCTTTCTTCTTTCCAAAAGATTGAAAAATAACGAAAGGCTTGGAATTATTGTTTTATTACTAGTCCTTTAGTCTTAATTTGCTTTTCAAATAGTCATCAATTATTTAATTTCTCATGGGAACCTTACTTAACAGATAAACGCAACATGTGATTACAAGCCAACTGCGTAGCAATGTCGTTTACAACCCGATATTTAATGGATTGCACTTACAAGAAATCGAAAAGCAGACAATGCACCACACACACCCGCAAGCGAAAGCCACAAGCAACCACTAATATGCGACGCGTTTCAACTCAATGCGAGTCATTACGGTTCGGCAGCTGACCACCGAGTCTACTACATATCAAAACAAAGGTTGCAAGGAGAATAAAAATTTGAACTATTATTTAGTTATTTAATTTTATTAATTATTTTAAACATTATTAATTACATTTGCTCGTGTCAAGTATTTTATTGTAATTATTGTATTTTATATATCTCCCGTTTTTTTTAAGTGATGGCTTTTTCTTGGACTAACTTATGTTATTTTAACCTACTTTAATATATTCCCCGGTTGAAGTCTTCATATACTTCGGCGGATCGTGAGCATGATGACCAGTAACTTCCACAATCCGAAGTTCTTCATCCATTTTTAGTCTTGACTTGCAACCATTTTTTTTTTTAGAACAATAATAATAATTTCCCATTTGGGAGAATGTATGTCCATCTGAAAACATAACGATATGTTTTCCGGATTTTCTTGGTATCAATTTGTAATCTGAAAATAATAATGTTTACTTCAATATCCGTTCAAACTATTTCGGCTGATAATATTAGTAAATAAATATATGGACATATTATACCCAGATCAAGTTCGAAGTTAGCACCAAACTAAGTGGAAGTAGCATCCAAGACTAAGAAACAACCATTTATGCTCATCACATAAATGTTGCTCTCAGCGGGGATCGAACCCCAACTTTCGGACCGAGACCTCGTCCTCTATCCACTCCGTCAAGGACGTCGTCAAAATAATGATAATCTAAGGCTTCATTTAATTAGCTTCCTCGCCAACATTATATTTGGATGATTGCTTACCGACATATTATTTCCTCCTAAAGATCCAAAAATATTGTCGTATTAATAGGCAACTGAGAAATTTGAGAAACAATCTTCGCAAAACGTATCTTATATCATACTAATATCTCCTTCGGCTTCAATTTCGATTCTCCCACAAACCAGCATAGCTAGTACGAGCGCTATTTTATCGACACGATATCGATTAGAATGAGATAACGGCATAAGATACTAAGTATGTGCGAAAGAGATGACTGCGCTATACCACGTGATATCTTGTTAAAAAATATATATTTTTCTTTCTTCTTTCCAAAAGATTGAAAAATAATGAAAGGCTTGGAATTATTATTTTATTACTAGTCCTTTAGTCTTAATTTGCTTTTCAAATAGTCATCAATTATTAAATTTCTCATGGGAACCTTACTTAACAGATAAACGCAACATGTGATTACAAGCCAACTGCGTAGCAATGTCGTTAACAACCCGATATTTAATGGATTGAATCAGGCGTGTTACTGTGTGGAACTCCATAGCAATACAAATATTAATAAGTGACTTCGCATAATTCCGCTAAATACCTGCAGTTTTCATGCGGCATGCACTGTGCACCGCCCACGAGTCATTACGGTTCGGCAGCTGACAACCGAGTCTACTACATATCAAAACAAAGGTTGCAAGGAGAATAAAAATTTGAACTATTATTTAGTTATTTAATTTTATTAATTATTTTAAACATTATTAATTACATTCGCTCGTGTCAAGTATTTTATGGTTATCATTGTATTTTATATATCTCCCGATTTTTTTAAGTGATGGCTTTTTCTTGGACTAAATTATATTATTTTAACCTACTTTAACATAAACCCCTGTTGAAGTCCGCATATACTTCGGCGGATCGTGAGCATGATGACCAGTAACTTCCACAATCCGAAGCTCTTCATCCATTTTTAGTCTTGACTTGCAACCTTTATTTTTTTTAGAACAATAATAATGATTTCCCATTCGGGAGAAGGTATGTCCATCTGATAACATAACGATATGTTTTCCGGATTTTGTTGGTATCAATTTGTAATCTGAAAAAAAAATATGTTCACTGCAATATCCGTTCAAACTATTTCGGCTGATAATATTAGTAAATAAATATACGGACATATTATACCCAGATCAAAATAGAAGTTAGCACCAAACTAAGTGGAAGTAGCATCCAAGACTAAGAAACAATCATTTATGCTCGTCACATAAATGTTGCTCTCAGCGGGGATCGAACCCCAACTTTCGGACCGAGACCTCGTCCTCTATCCATTCCGTCAAGGACGTCGTCAAAATAATGATAATCTAAGGCTTCATTTAATTAGCTTCCTCGCCAACATTATATTTGGATGATTGCTTACCGACATATTATTTCCTCCTAAAGATCCAAAAATATTGTCGTATTAATAGGCAACTGAGAAATTTGAGAAACAATCTTCGCAAAACGTATCTTATATCGTACTAATATCTCCTTCGGCTTCAATTTCGATTCTCCCACAAACCAGCATAGCTAGTACGAGCGCTATTTTATCGACACGATATCGATTAAAATGAGATAACGGTATAAGATACTAATTATGTGCGAAAGAGATGACTGCTTTATACCACGTGATATCTAGTTAAAAAATATATATTTTTCTTTCTTCTTTCCAAAAGATTGAAAAATGATGAAAGGCTTGGAATTATTATTTTATGACTATATAGTCCTTTAGTCTTAATTTGTTTTTTAAATAGTCATCAATTATTTAATTTCTCATGGGAACCTTACTTAACAGATAAACGCAACATGTGATTACAAGCCAACTGCGTAGCAATGTCATTAACAACCCGATATTTAATGGATTGAATCAGGCATGTTACTGTGTGGAACTCCATAGCAATACAAATATTAATAAGTGACTTCGCATAATTCCGCTAAATACCTGCAGTCTTCATGCGGCATGCACTGTGCACCGCCCGCCCTCCCACTTACAAGATATCGAAAAGCAGAAAATGCACCACACACACCCGCAAGCGAAAGCCACAAGCAACCACTAATATGCGACGCGTTTCAACTCAACACGAGTCATTACGGTTCGGCAGCTGACCACCGAGTCTACTACATATCAAAACAAAGGTTGCAAGGAGAATAAAAATTTTAACTATTATTTACTTATTTAATTTTATTAATTATTTTAAACATTATTAATTACATTTGCTCGTGTCAAGTATTTTATTGTAATTATTGTATTTTATATATCTCCCGATTTTTTTAAGTGATGGCTTTTTCTTGGACTAACTTATGTTATTTTAACCTACTTTAATATAATCCCTTGTTGAAGTCTGCATATAATAATCAACTTTAATATAGGTTTAAAACGAACTAAAAAATAATTTTATATTACACACTTATAAGCATGAAAAGTAGAGAAGAATGTGACTTAAGGGTTTTAATGCCAGCTTCAACATACTAAAACTATAAAAACGTACCAAGTACCATTACAATTTTATTACTCTTCATTAATATTACTGTAGGTGTAGATACAAAATCTAACCAAAAAAGTTCATGCCGAAACAAAATCTAAAAATAATATTTTAACTGTGATGTACAATAAAAAGTTTACAATTATATTTTATTCTATTTAACTAAAATACCACCAAAAGACTCCAGTTAATCAAGCCAATATGATCGTGATAAATAGAAAAGACATTAATGAAAAAAAACATGACATAGCACGAAAGATAAACTTAATACACTATTGAAGGACTAGCACCAACACCATGTAATGGTCACGATATTGGTTAGAATGAGATGTCATTATACGATTCTAAATAAGTGTGAAAGAGATGGCTGTTTTATATTAGCGATTTAAAGTTAAAAGGTCGCTCGTACTAGCAGAACCGACGGCAGTTGGGGCTCGAAGGATCTGAAGTGGCGGACACGTACCGGACGACACAGTGTGGGTAGGCCTCCCACAAGGTGGACCGACGATTTGATCAAGGTCGCAGGAAGCCGATGGATGAGGGCAGCACAGAACCGGTCGTTGTGGAGATCTTTGGGTGAGGCCTATGTACAGCAGTGGACGTCTATTGGCTGATGATAATCATTATTATTGGTTCATTAAATCCAGACAATGTTCTGTAAAGGGTTTATATCTTTTTCATTTTCATCTGCATCCGAAACATATTTAGGGGGGTGATTGTGAATGCCCGCAGAAAAAAGAATACCAGTGAAATCGCTCGTCATTTTCACTCTTGCTTTGCAACCACCATGCCTCTTTGAACAGTAAAATGGACTTTTTGGATGATTCTGATTATAACTATGTCCATCATCTAATAATGTGTATAATTCCTTGGCTTGTAGAATTATAAATGAAAGATATCTGACTCCATAGATATTTTATATTGAAGTAATTTACAAGATGCGTTTTGCTTGGTATATGAATACAAGATTTTACAAGGTAAAGAATGGAATGAAAGAATGAAAGATGGTTGACAGCTAGTTGCGCTAGTGATGTGCCGCTAGTGTTGTATCACGGCGGTACATACTCCGGGGGCGGGCTATGGAGAATGCTATGTGGAGACTTCTTCAGTTTCGGTAATTAATGGCACAATGTATTTAATGCCTCTTCTGTATGAGCAATTTGACGTCTTCACCTCTGCTACTCTTGCTACATTGTCGGGTCCCGGAAACAAGGCAGTGATGCGCCCCATTTTCCAACTCATTGGAGGCATGTTTTCATGCTTCAACAGAACAAGATCTCCTATTTGAAGCTCTCTTGAAGGAACGCGCCTTTTTTGTCTGTGCTGCATTTCTGTGATGTATTCCTTCTGCCAGCGATTCCAAAAATGTTGCCTGATGTGTTCTAATCGCTGATATCGGTTTAAACTATTCAGTTTAAAATTTTCTAGGCTTGGAGATGGCATCGATATTAATGCTCTACCAATCAAAAAATGTCCCGGGGTTAAGGGTTGGAGGTCGTTTGGATCAGAGGAAAGAGGACATAGAGGTCTGCTATTAAGAATAGCTTCAATTTGATTAAATAACGTTGCCATTTCCTCGAAAGTTAAATGCGTATTTGATAATATGCGTTTGGTATAGTACTTAGCTGATTTAATTGCTGATTCGTGATAACCTCCGAAATGTGGAGAATAGCTTGGTTGGAAGTGGTATTTGATTCCATCTTCAGCCAAAAAGTTCGTTATATAAGAAGAATTTGAATTTATAAAATTACCTATTTCTCTAGCAGCACCAACAAAATTGCGGCCGTTGTCACAGAATATTTCTAACGGCTTGCCTCTACGCGATATAAAGCGACGTAGCGATAAAATGAATGCTTCTGTGGATAATTCACTAACAGCTTCCAAGTGCACGCATTTGTAACGGAAGCAAATAAATAAACAAAGATAACATTTGGTGATCTTACACCCTCTACCTTTTCGGTCAGTAATCCAAAATGGTCCGGCAAAGTCAACACCAACACTTGAAAATGGAAACCCGGGGTCAACCCGCTGTTTGGGTAACGAACCCATGATAGGCGATATAGTTTCTCCTGCGATTCTCCTACAAGTAATACATTGCCTCGCTACTGTGCGAGCCAAATCCCTGCCGGCAATAGGCCAAACAAACTCTGATTGAAGAAAGCAGTAACTGAGGACCAGCGTGAAGAATACGAAGATGCTCTCGTTGGAAAAGTAACTTAGCTAATCTATGTTTCGAATGCAGTAACATGGGATGGCGCTTATCAAAGGAATACTGTGAATAGTTAAGACGCCCTCCTACTCTTAATATATTTTTATCATCAATAAATAGATTTAAGCTAAGTAAAGTATGCTTTGGAGGTAGTGTTTTTTTGTTGTTACGCAACAAATTAAGCTCTTTAGTGAATATTTCTTCCTGTGCTAACTTGACTAAACTTTCAAGCGAATTTGATAACTCGTCAGGCTTCAAAATACCACTTTTTTTATTTTTAGGATTTTTTGTGTTATTAATAAATCTAAGGACATAGGCAAATGATCGTTGTAAATAAAATTAAGATTAGAATATTTATCGAAGTTTAATAAGTTATTGTTTGTGCTTTTTGTAAATAAAATGTGATTCTTTTGTAGAATGTTTGTATGATTGTTTGGCAGAGTGTCATGATCAAGACCACAATTATTAAATGTTTGCTTGTGCGCTTGTGTCACAACAGGCCATGATGATTCATCTTGTATAAGAAATGATGGCCCATTCCACCATATACTCAAGTTAGTAATATTGATAGGCAAAATACCACGGGAGGCGAAGTCAGCGGGGTTGTGCTCTGTTGGCACGTGGCGCCAGTGCGAGCTATCTGTTAGTTCTACTATTTTAGCGACTCTATTAGCCACATAAACATCCAGGTTTTCGAGCGGTTTGCGCAACCAGGCGAGGACAATATTAGAGTCAGTCCAAAATATTTTACGGCAGATCACACATCGCAAAGAGTGACATGCGGCGGCCGCGAGTTGTGCCCCCAGCAGACATGCGTTTAGCTCTAGCCGCGGAATCGTGGTCGGCTTTACCGGTGCTACTCTTGCCTTAGCACACAGTAAATGGATTGCTACCGAGCCATGTTTGTCTGTAGATTTTAAATAAACACATGTTCCATAAGCTACTTTAGAAGCGTCAGAAAAGCAATGTAACTCTATGTTGACAGGGTTATTGCATAAAGCGTGCCTTGGAACAAAAATATTTTTTAGACTCTTAATGGAGTCTATGAATGTGCGCCATAAATGAGTTATGTCCTTTGAAATAGGTTCATCCCAATTTATTTTGTCAATCCATAATTTTTGCAATATTAACTTTGGTTTAATAGTAACAGGACTTATAAGACCTAACAGGTCAAAGATTTTACACGAATCGGACAATATCGTACGCTTTGTTGGTAAATCTTTAATAAATTCGTAAGTACTAGGATACTGAATGTAATCATTATTTGGATCCCAGCCTATTCCTAAGGTATGTGGTGAATTACTAATTATTAAGTTTTGTTGAGGATTTGTATAATTTGTTAGAAGCAAAGGAAAATTAGTTCGGTACTTACGTAAAAAGAAACATCCCTTTAACAGGCATTTTTCCATTGAGTTTTTTATATATAATAGATCTTCGGACGAATCACTTCCGGTGAGTAAATCGTCAACTAGGAAATCATTTTGTATGATTTGTTTAATTTTATTGTCAAGGCAATCTTCTCCTGACTGCCAAAGGAAACGTGTACTGAGATAACTTGAGCTAGATAGCCCGTATGTAACGGTGTTCAATTTAAATGATTGTATTGGTTCGCCCTCATTATCACGCCAAAGTATCATTTGCAAGTGTCTATCACTATTTTGAATATTCACTTGCCTATAAAATTTGTCTATATCCCCCGATAAAACATATTTGTATTGACGAAATCGTAGCAAAATGTTAAATAGACTGTCTTGAATATGTGGACCTGTGAGTAATATGTCGTTGATAGAGTAACCTGAAGTGGTTTTTGCACTACCATTGAAAACAACACGCAGTTTAGTAGATTCACTTGAAGGACGAACAACGGCGTGATGTGGTATGAAATAGGATTGTAAAGGGATTAATTCATCTGATAGAGATAAGTGACCTAAATCTTTGTATTCCTGAATAAATTGGGTATATTGTTTTTTAAGATCTAAATTTTTATTGAGCCTTTTTTCTAATGATATAAATTCTCTTCAATTGAAATGAGTTGCCTAAACAACTAGGACTCAAATGTAATGGTAGTCTTACGCAGAACCGACCATCAATGTTACGATATGTGTTTTGTTTGAATTGATTTTCAAATTCGTTTTCTAGCTCAGTATAACTTTTTGTAGGTGATGATTGGGGAATTAGCTCAGTTTCCCACAACTTCGACATATTGTCATTCAAAACCTCGTTTGAGATGAATTCCTTATCATATTTGAAGGAAGCTTTAAATGGCAACATGTCAAAATTGTGGGGAACTGAACGCACAGAGGTGTGATTGCAATTAATAAATTTATTCAAGGAATCGCCTTGTGAATATATGGGGCCTGCCAGTATCCAACCTAATTTTGTTTTCTGCATGATAGGTGATCTGGGGCCTAAAGATATCTGTTCATTTTCAATTAAATTCCAAAATATGTCTGCTCCTATTATCAAATCTACTGGGGCAGATGTGTTAAAAGTAGAATCAGCAAGATTAATGTAATTTGGAAAATTAATTTGTGAACTATTGAATGTGTCATGTGGTATGTTGCCAGTTAGCTTGGTCAATACTAGGCATGACATTTGTGCTAAATAGTTGCAGTGCTTTGATTTTATTTCTATAGCACATCTTTCTACGCAATTGGAAGTGAAAAGGTTACCCACGCCTGTGATATTTATATGGGTAGGCTGAGGAGTCAATTTTAGTCTATCTCGCACATCTTCCGTGATAAGTGAAGATTGACTCCCGCTATCCAATAAAGCACGAATAGTTATGTGCGTCTTAGTGATTGGATTATAAATATCTACCAGAGCAGTGGATAATAATACATTTCTTGGTTTGTTCGAGTTTATAGACATGCTAATTATGTCTTGTGTGACGGAACCATCATTGGGCTCATTAGGCACCACGGTGTTAATAAAAGACGTATTTTGAGCCTGAGAGTCATCCCTATGCAATAAAGTGTTGTGACGTCACTTGCAAATATTACATGAGTGGCGTACCTTGCATTGATGATTGGAACGACGGGCAGCTGTATATACGATGACTGCCGCCACATAAAGGACACACGACATTCGATGAGGCATCAATTGCTGAAATTGAGAGCGATTTCGTTTGAGACCTTTCTTGTTTTTGAAACAATGGCTGAGCATAAGGTTTAATGAAATTAGAATTTGAATATTTATTACTATTGACAGACTCAAAAACATCAGCTCTAGCCTTTAGAAACTGGAAAAAATCGTTTAGCGAAGGGGAATTAGTAAAATTGTTTTTATGTTCCTCCCATTTGAAATTTGTGTTGTTGTCAAGCTTTGCTGAGACCAAATGTATGATTAACGTGTCCCATGAAGTAGTTGGTTCACCTAACGAGTTTAACGCTCTTAAGTTTTTCGAAATATGATCTATTACGAACCTTAAACTCTTAGCAGAATCCTTTGCTTGCACTTGGAAACTCAGAAGTGAATTTAAATGTATTTATCTACTTGGTAAGTGTGTAAAATAATTAATAAGCTTGTATAAATAAAAACCGTAAAACTTAACTTCAAATATGCTCCACACTCCGGCCGCTAATACGATTCAACTCAACACTTTAACGCGCGCGAACGTTCTTAACGCCAATGTTGGGTAGACAGAGCGCTCACTGAAATGCGGAGAACAGGAAGACACTACTAACGCAACACTAATTACACTGTTACGAGTTGTGTAAAACCTTTTCTATTATGAATATTAAGACTTCGAATGAAATGATTCAGCAAAAATGAAAAGAAAAAAATATTTGAATATACCCACAATAAAAAATGTTGATGGCTTAACGTATTATCAAGTATGGATAATAAAGATTTATGAAATATAAAATGTGATGAATAGGATGATTTTGGATGTGGAAAAGATAGTGAATGATATGAAAAATAAGGATGGGACACTTTCCTGGCAACTGCGATGATCCTTTGATGGCTTTGTTCTAGCTCCTAATTATCGGTTGTTCTCCTCAGAGCAATCAGTGAAAATTGTCCTCCGTTTATCACGTCAAGTGGTCACCAATGTATAATTCCTTGGCTTGTAGAATTATAAATGAAAGATATCTGACTCCATAAATATTTTATATTGAAATAATTTACAAGATGCGTTTTGCTTGGTATATACAAGATTTTACAAGGTAAAGAATGGAATGAAAGAATGAAAGATGGTTGACAGCTAGTTGCGCTAGTGATGTGCCGCTAGTGTTGTATCACGGCGGTACATAATAAAACATACGTTTTTCCCTTGTTTGATCCTGTAAAATATTATATATTACATATAATCGATTTGTCTGTATTAAAAAAACATTTTGCTAATAATATACGTACATATACTCACGGCCATAAATCCCAAAAAGGGGTAGCCAGAGTTGCAGCTAGAAGCTTATCAGCCTCATTTGAAAGTCGATAGGGGAGAAGATGATAATTATTTTTTCATTCATTCATATACTCACGGCTGTAAATCCCTAGAAGGGGTAGCCAGAGCTTAGGAATTATAAATTCCTCAGCCACTTTTGGAAAGTTGAGTTGGGAGAAGATGGTAAAATAAAGGTTGTTGGTGATGGGTCTCCAACCGCATCGCCCAAAAATCTCTTAAAAGCCCCAATACCGTTAGTCGCCTCTTACGTACACCCACCGGAAGAAGCAGCAATGTTCTTATAATATAAACCATATCATCAAAGATATATATAAGTATTGGCATGGCATAATTTATGTTAACTTATTTTAACCTACTCTAATATATTCCCCGGTTGAAGTCTTCAAATACTTCGGCGGTTGGTGAGCATGATGACCAGTAACTTCCACAATCCGAAGATTATCATTCAGTTTTAGTCTTGACTTGCAACCTTTATTTCTTTGAGAACAATAATAATATTTTCCCATTCGGGAGAATGTATGTCCATCTGGTAACATTACAATATGCTTTCCGAATTTCGTTGGTATCAATTTATAATCTGAAAATAATATTGTTTACTACAATATCTGTTGAAACGATTACAGCTAATAAAAATAGTAAATAAATATACTGACATATTAAATATGGCATAAAACGAATAAATTTTGTACACAGATCAAGTTAGCCCCAAACTATGTAAAACTTATAATACGGAATACTAATTTAACGATATATTTAATATTGTATAATACACATATATATAACATTGCTGTGTAGTGCCGGCTTAGAATAGCACTACCCCATTTCTTCCGGTGGGTGTACATAAGAGGCGACTAACGGTATAGGGGCTTTTAAGGGATTTTTGGGCGATGCGGTTGGAGACCCTTCACCAACAACCTTTATTCCACCATCTATTCCCCACGCAACTTCCAAAAGTGGTTGAGAGATTTTTAATTCCCTTCAAGGGATTTATAGCCGTGAGTATATGTATGTATATATATACCATCTTAGACTAAGAAACAATCATTTATGCTCATAGCATTAATGTTGCTCTCAGCGGGAATCGAACTCGCAACATCCGGACCGAGAAGCTAGTCACCGATCCACTCGTGACTCGCCAATATTGTATTTGGAAGATCGCTTACCGACGGATTATTTCTTCCTAAAGATCCAAAAATATTGTCGTATTAATAGTTGAGAAAGAATCTTCGCAAAACGTATCTTATATCATACTAATATCTCATTCGGCTTCAAGTTCGATTCTCCCATAAACCAGGAGTTCTACTCGAGAACGATAATAGTCATACGTATCTCTTTTACATTTATTTCAGTCTCACTCACACGAATCGTATAATCGGATTTTGACATTTTTGATAAGAGAGTATACATGGTGATGCACGACGACTTCCACGATAGATCAGCAGTTCTCATTGTTTTCATCGCCTTGTAAACGGCAAAATTAACATTATTACATTACATACATACATACATATACTCACGGCTATAAATCCCAGGAAGGGGTAGCCAGAGCAAAAGAATTAGAAATTCCTCAGCCACTTTTGGAAATTTGAGTGGGGAAAAGATAGTAAAAATAAAGGTTGTTGGTGATGGGTCTCCAACCGCATCGCCCAAAAATCCCTTAATAGCCCCATACCGTTAGCCGCCTCTTACGTACACCCACCGGAAGAAATGGGGTAGTGCTATTCTAAACCGACACTAAACGGCAAATATTAGGCATTATTATATTCTTGAGTTATAAGCTTCGTTTGAACTTCGAAGCGGTAAAAGGTTCACGAGTATATTTTACAAACAGTCAGAAACTGATCAACTGATAAACGCAACATGTTACAAGCCAACTGCGTAGCAACGTAGTGCCGTTAACAACCCGGTATTTTCTTCTAGGATAGTTTCATACATACAAACATATACTCACGGCTATGGATCCCTAGAAGGGGTAGCCAGAGCTAAGGAATTAGAAATTCCTCAGCCACTTTTGGAAAGTTGTGTGGGGTAAAGATAGTTAAATAAAGGTAAATTCCAAAAAAAGTAACTCATTATCTTGCAATCACTTCTTTAATAAAAATAGACGTCGATGATAAACCAAAACACACATGCCATAGTACAAAAGACACATATAATTCACATAACAGATAACGCATTAAAAAACGTTAAAGAAACTGTTCATCCAATTTTGATGTAATCGCCATAGGAGGTAACCACATACTTCGGTGGATCATGAATATGTTCACCAGATATTACTTCAATGGCCTGCAAGTCCTTGGTCATCCGTAGGCTGACCTTGCACCCATTCTTTTTTTTAGAACAGTAGAAGTAATTATCCCTTACTTGAGAGAACGTGTATCCATCTTTTAGCATTATTAGATTTTTGCCGGTTTTCGTAGGAATTAGCTGGAACCCTGGAATAGCCAATTTTGTGTTGATGCGATCGATTTTGTGAAAGGAACGATAGATTTTTTTTTTATAATTATGATCTTAAAGAGAATAAAATTTGAGCGTTCATGACACAAAAAGTTTTACAAATTCTTATACATTTTGGGCATAATAGAAATTAAATTTATAATAAGGACAAAATAAAAGTAAGCGAAAACGATAATTGAAATAAAAGACGATTTTTTAAATATTTTTTATATAAATAAATATTAGAAGATTTTTTTGTCCTTTCTTTCTAAAAACAAAATACCTAGAACAGAGACAGCACATTTTATTTATTTTGATATTATTTACCTTGAAACATATATAATTTTTGTTTTAACGCTCATTATCACCATCATCAGCAGCCAAAAAACGTCCACTTCTAGTACATCCAGCAGTATGATAATGAGTTTAAAACTAAGAAATAATTTCATATCTACCTACACACTTATAAGCATAAACGGTAAAGAAGAATGTGACTTTTAAGGGTTAATACCAGCTTCAAGATACCAAAACTATAAGAACGTACCCAGTACCATAACTTTTTTGCCCCACACCATACATATTACTGTAGATACAAAATTTTATCAAAATGTGTAAAAATAAAATTTTAACTGTGATGTACAGTAAAGGATTTACTATTCTATTTTATTCTTTTTGGCAAAACATACATACATATGCTCACGGCTATAAATCCCCAGAAGGGGTAGCCAGAGCTAAGGAATTAAAAATTTCTCAACCACTTTTGTAAAGTTATGTGGGGCAAAGATGTTTAAATAAAGGTTTTTGGTGATGGGTCTCCAACCGCATCGCCCAAAATCCCTTAAAAGTCCCAATACCGTTAGTCTCCTTTTACTTCTCTCTACTTCTACTCTAAGCCGACACTACACAGCTATTTGACAAAAATATCACAAAAAGAAACCAGTTAAGTCAATATGTTCTTGAAAGAAATAGAAAAAGCAGCACAAAACATACACTTATTATTACACTACAGGTCTTAGTTGACGCAGAGTCTTTAAATTAGAAGCTTTTCATCCAATCTTGATGTAATCGCCAGAAGAAGTGAGTATATACTTCGGAGGTCCATGGGTATGTTGTCCTAATACTATTTCGACGGCCGACATGTCTTTAGTCATCCGTAGGCTGGCTTTGCAA
Source organism: Bedellia somnulentella (assembly GCA_963576735.1). Classification (NCBI taxonomy): domain Eukaryota; kingdom Metazoa; phylum Arthropoda; class Insecta; order Lepidoptera; family Bedelliidae; genus Bedellia; species Bedellia somnulentella. The sequence continues at coordinate 15,095,898 of OY755181.1, forward strand.
CCGCTTGCTCTTTTGGAACAGTAGAAATAATTCTCTCTCATTTGAGAGAATGTATATCCATCGTTCAACATAATCAAATTTTTACCAGTTTTTGTTGGTATTAAGCTGAAACCTGGAAAAATAAATAACTTAAACTTATTAAAAATATAATATACTAGCTGACTCGACAGACTTCGTACTGTCAAATTTGCTTATGACAAAGCTTAAGGCTTTTTTCCGGTACTCTTGGTTCAATCAGGCGTGAATATTTTATTTGTCAATTTTTTCCGGGATAAAAGCATCCTATGTTTTATAATTTGGGTCATAATCCAGCATTTTGGCAGAATGCTAGATTATGATCCATGTCATTCATATACATTTTGTACTTTAGGAGCCTTTTTGCCTAAAACACACAAACATCATTCATATAAATTTTGTACTTGAGGAGCCTTTTTGCCTCAAACACACAAACATTTACATACATACATACATACATATACTCACGGCTATATTTCCCTAGAAGGGGTAGCCAGAGCTAAGGAATTATAAATTCCTCAGCCACTTTTGGAAGTTGAGTGGGGAAAAGATGGTAAAAATAAAGGTTTTTGATGATGGGTCTCCAACCGCATCGCCCTAAAATCCAATAAAAAGCCCCAATACCCTTAGTCGCCTCTTACGACACCCATGGGTAGAAAGGGGTAGCGACATTCTAAGCCGGCACTACACGGCACAAACATCTAAACTTTCACATTTACAATATTAATAGGATTTATACTGTATATGTTTCCAGAACATAAAGGTAGGAAAAAGGATACCAGTGAAATCACTCGTCATTTTCACTCTTGCTTTACAAACACTGTGCAGAACTCTCTTTGAACAGAAAAATGGTCTTTTTGGGGATTTGGATTAATTTGATGAACTAGGAAAAATCAAGTAGGATTATCGCACAAGTTAATAAAAACAATATATATAATAAAGGAACCAATTAGTATAAAACTAAAAACTGGCGAATATAGAATTTTGTAAATGTGATTGAACTCACTTGTATAAAACTTCAGAAACAAATTAACAATTAGGACCAAAACGATTCCAAATGATTCTAATCTAACATAGATATAGTTTTATACCTCGAGCTTCTTTGATAAATACTAGAAACGATGTTTTAATCGATGTGTTTTTATGAAAGTATGAAAGAAATTAACTTAGAATAAAATAAAATACAATGATAGGTAATAAATTTATATTTCATTATAACATCAATAAAATCTATCTAGTATTATGGGCAGGGCACATTGCGCACAGAACCGACGGCCGTTGGGGCTCGAAGGTTCTGGAGTGGCGGCCACGTACCGGACGACGCAGCGTGGGTAGGCCTCCCACAAGGTGGACCGTCGACTTGGTCAAGGTCGCGGGAAGCCGATGAATGACGGCAGCGCAGGCCCCGGTCGTTGAGGAGATCTTTGGGGGAGGCCTATTTCCAGCAGTGGACGTCCATTGGCTAATGATGATTATTATTGGTTCATCAAATCCAGACAATGTTCTATACTCTGTTTATATCTTCTTCATTTTCATCTTTTTCCCAAACATATTTAGGGGGGTGATTGTGAATGCCCGTAGCAAAAAGAATACCAGTGAAATCACTCGTCATTTTCACTCTTGCTTTGCATCCACCACGCCTCTTTGAACAGTAAAATGGACTTCTTAGATGATTCTGACTATAACTATGCCCATCGTCTAATATAAGAACATACGCTTTTCCTTTGTTTGAACGTTTTAATTGGAAACCTGTAAAATATTATATATTACGTCTTAATCGATTTGTCTGTATTAAAAAAACCTTACTGATGATATACATACATATACCCATAAATCTCAAAAAGGGGTAGCCAGGCTTCATTTGGAAGTTGATAGGGGAGAAGATCATAATTCCTCACAGCCCATATATGTCCCCAGCAAGGGGCTCGAGCCTACCCTATATAGGGCGATTTGGCCATAGTCCACCACGCTGGCCAATTGCGGTTTGGCAGACTTACGATTAATACCGTGATAGTTGCCGGGACTGACGGCTTAACGTACTCTCCAAAGCACGGAATCATGTTAATATTCGGATAATCAGGTGATTCAAGCCTGCAATATCCTTCCAGACTGGGTTAAATCTTACAAATTAAATTTGTAAGGTTACCACTCCCCGGGAATCGAACCCGAGACCTCCGTACTTGAAACCAAGCGCTTAACCGCGAGACTACGGAGGCAGATGATAAATATGTTGTTGTAATATATACATATTTGCGCTGAAATATAGCTTCCTCTATTTGCTAGGATTGGTCATGCCTCGGCGTGTACCAGCTAAATAAGTCCTTAGTTGGGACATTTAAGGTACTCGTGGTGTAATTTATACTAGTAAGTTAGCTCCTTTTGTATGAGGATTGATTGATCAACAAATATTATTATGTATTTATTCATGTGCCGTCTAGTGCCGGCTTAGAATGTCGCTACCCCTTTCTACACACGGGTGTCGTAAGAGGTGACTAAGGGTATTGGGGCTTTTTATTGGATTTTTGGGCGACTCGGTTGGAGACTCATCATCAAAAGCCTTTATTTTTACCATCTTTTCCCCACTCAACTTCCAAAAGTGGCTGAGGAATTTATAATTCCTTAGCTCTGGCTACCCCTTCTACGGAAATATAGCCGTGAGTATATGTATGTATGTATTTATTCATTTATAAAGTCCAAGTTAACTACCAACTGCTGACTGAAAATGTAGTTGAATGTTAAAAACATCACTTTATTTAGGAACAAAAAAAACAAAAAAGATGCATTTACAACATTACAACTTTTTTATCATGAAACAGAAACAATCATATTAGAATATTTTTAATATTATAATGAATTATATTTGGGTGGATGTCCATGATATCCAGAAAAGTGGATAATCCTTGAAAAGTCTTCAGCCAATTTGACTCGAGCCTTGCAACCGTTTTTCCTCTTCGTGCAGTAAAAGGGGCTTCTTAGGTGAACCTGTATATATGTGTGCCCATCACCTTGTATAAGTAAGTACGATTTGCCACTTTTCGAAGGGATAAGGGTTATATCTGAGAAAGAAACATAGCTTATTCATATTGCAATTGAAATACCTGATTTTCCGAAAAGTAAGTCAATTCCGCGCTTTGGAGGTCTCAGCGATTTTCCCCAGTTTTCACGGTAGTAGTTTTAAATGACTGGTATTACACGTCGTGGTATATAGAGAACGGAAGCTAATGTAATATGATTCGCTGAGTCGTAGTTAGCTTACCTTTACCGTGTCGTATAATACCCACTTTTTCTAGATAGGATACTAATAGGATAATAGGTGTTTTTATGGCAAAAACATGTTTAACGGTATAAATTCTGTACGCTTAGATTAACTAGCAGCGTTTTGCACCAATAATTTCACTTTTCTTACTTGCCCATCACACAAAATGGTGCCTAACAGGAGATCACAAACAATAACAAATATTCACAAACCAATTCTTTATATTGTTATTTTATATATATTCAAATACATTGTTATATTGGCACTCAATAAAATACATGTTACAAAATAAATTAACACATATGTTTTAAATTAAACTTTCAAATAATGACCCGATGCAGTTAAAATATAGTTAGGTGGGGCATGAGTATGATAATCACCTTTCACTTCTACGATTCTCCTGAAATCTTTCGTTAACTTTACGCTTGCTTTGCAATTTTTACTTAACTTCTTCGAACAGTAAAACACATCTGTTTTGTTATTTTTAGAAAAAGTATGTCCATCCCTGGTCATTAGTAAATATTTGCCAGTTTTCGTCGGAATCAATCTGAAATCTAAAATACACAAATAATAAGTAAATGAAAGACATTTTGTGTTTAATAATAAACTGAAATTGACAATATCAAGCTTTTCTATATTATATGGTTAAAATCTATATTCAAAAAAATTCTTAGTAGTCACTGATTTAATAGTTAATTAATACAGAATAAGCTATTCAGAAGTTTTTTACCATTGGAACAGCTAAAATACTTATACGCCCGCCGTTTATAAAAGACATTTGTTTCATTGAAAGCGTTTATAGTCTTAATTATTTATTTTTTTAAATGATTGGTTGCTTCTTGCCCTGTGGCATGTGCGACTTCACTACGACTTTTATGTGTACCGGGCAGTTGAGGGCCGCCCTGGCGGGACAAAGGTGTGTGTACTTAAGCAAAATCGGAGAGATAGAGTACACTGAAACGACGTTAGATGATGCACGGCTTTCAACTTCTGTGCCCGTCAGAATGGAGGGTGTTATGTATTTTCGTTACTGAATTTTTTGATTTGGCACCGCGATAAGAGCTAGGCAATGGCTTAAATGCTTATTCCATTACACTTTGTCGTTGCTGAATTCAGACGTCCTTCGAAGTTACTGCCGCAGACGCTTGTTATTCCACTACACAAATTTCAGTTTGAACGTTATTCCACTAGTCTGAATTCAGATTCTGTGGCTTTCAGACGTCTTCATTCAGACAAATGGAATAAGCTCTTTACAAATATTTTATGTAAGGTTGGTTCAGTTTATTTTCTCTGCTGTAACTAACACATTTCTGTTTGTATTACGTACGACGTACCAAATTCCTTATCTCATCTTATAGTAATCACTACTTTTTAGAAATTTTTAAAAACCTCGAATTCTACTATAGCAAGATCTGCGAATAAACAAAATTGTATATCAACGTACCGGAAGCCACGGTATTTACATGATTCTGATTAGAAATAATAGACATGAAATGTTATGGTATGCCATTTATTCAGACAAACTGTGACTTCTCAACCCATTTGTATTTATTACTGTTTATTATTACAATTTACTCCTGTGTATTTTCGGTAAGAAGAAACTGTAAGTTTACGGCAATTTAAGCTTAGGGGCATTTTAATACCTCTCCGCTCCCTGAGGGTCAACTCTGCACATCGAGAACGATAATAGGCATACAAATATATTTCTGTCTCGCTCACACGATCGAATATTCGTATGTTGACATTTTTGATGTATGAGAATACATGGTGATATTCGACGAATCCAACGATACCTCCGTAGTTGCAATTGGTTTCATCGAATAGAAAGCGCTAATATTTATATTATATACATACATACATATACTCACGGCTATTAATCCCTAGAAGGGGAAGCCAGAGCTGAGGAATTGGAAATTCCTTAACCACTTATGGAAAGTAATGTGGGGAAAAGATGTTTAAATAAAGGTTTTTGGTGATGGGCAGCCGCAACCGCATCGCCCAAAATCCCTTAAAAGCCCCAATACCGTCAGTCGCCTTTTACGTACACCCGCCGGAAGAAATGGGGTAGTGCTATTCTAAGCCGACACTACACAGCTTATTTTCTGTTAATATGGGTAAAAGAGATAAGTATGCTAATTATCGTTCTCGTCGTGCAGAGTTGACCCTCAGATTACGATTATTTGCGACTGACAATCGTGTCGCAAGTTGCACGATGGTCGTTGTCTATGTCATAAATTTATATGCGATTTGACACTTTTGAGAGCGACAATATTGCAACTTGCGACCCAATCACGGTCGCTAATGATATATAATCAGGGGATGATTTGCCTTTAATCACATTTTTAAACTTTGGTTGTATATCGTTTAAATGATTCCCAAATGCTGTCCTATCATATCAATCGCCATACAATTGGGAGCATGAGTATGCTCACCCCTCGTATTTACTATAAAACTATAATCGCTACTCATTCTCACACGAGCTTTGCACCCTTTGTCTTTTTTCGAGCAGTAAAACGAACAACTAAAATGGTCCTGGGAGTATGAAAAACCGCTTCCAAGAATAAGTTTGTATTTCCCACTTCTTGTTTTAATTAAACTGAAATCTGAAACATAAATGCTGTATTTTTACTTCTTATATTAAAAACTATTTATGTTATATTTTATATACATTTTTTTGATTATGATTTTACTTAAAAGTAATGCATTTTTTAGCTTATATTAGGTGCTATATTTATATTTTAAATAGGTGTAAAAAAATAGATACCACCAAAAACATTGTGTAAAAAACTAGCCAAGTCTCGATGGAGCTGCAAGTTCATCTCTAAAAAATCATGAAATCTAGACTAACTCATGCCAAGCCTAAGGTTTCTCACTGAGATTACATTATTATTATAGTTAATGTTATATGACTGGCCGTGTACTTGTACCCCCTAACGTATAAATAATGTTTCACGGGAGATAGGAGTCCGGAACGAAATGAAATACATTATAGAAACATCAAATTTGTTTATAACACCTTTAACTTTTTCTATTACATTACTTTGTTATTTATATTTCTCCTATGGTAACATCACATGTTTAAATATGATTTTGGTGTTTACCCTATTTTCAAAAATTGCCTAGTACGAGCGTATATATATTGGCGTGTCAGGAACGTGTGTATGTTTGCCGCATATTTCCACAATACTGCTAAAATCCTTTCGCATCCTTACCCTGGCTTTACATCCTGTAGCCTTCTTTGAACAGTAAAATGTACTAGTAAAATGATCTTGAGAATAAGTATAACCGTTTGAAAGAGCCAATTTCAATTTTCCAGACCTCGATGGAAAGAAACTGAACGCTGCAATAAATAATATGTTATTATAGTATAGATGGAATTTTACATGTGAAGTGAGTATGAAAATACGACTAAATAAAATGTTATGAGCAAATCGGATTGTTTAGGTAATAAAAGTAGAATACATATTTTCTTATTTATTTATGAGACTAATTAATTCCAAAACCTTATGCTTGTATCGAGGTATATAGGGTTATTAATCAATGACATTATCAATATGTCCATTGTTACACTCATTATATTCAAACGTTGCCGTCTTTTTTTAAATAGATACATTTGCTGCCAGAACAACTAGTATAGCGGATATTACACGACAACAAGTAAACGGCAAAGCTAGTACGAGCTGTTTTTTAACTAGATATCGCGTGGTATAAAACAGTCATCTCTGTCGCGCTCACTTAGATTAGTATACTGTCATGTCATTCTGACCGATATATCGTGGCGATAAAATAGCGCTTGGGTTATGCCTTCAGGAAGTGTGATAACTTATCTATCTTTTATTTATCACTATCATTGTACTCTTTCTAGTAATCTTTGCATCATGGCGTGTAATACCCACTCATAGCCTAAGCAAATCAATAACTATAAGCCCAAAAATCTAAATTAGTTTGTGGTAAAAAACATACTAATAGTAGCGAATTGTTATCTGTTGAAGAAAAGAACCTGTTTATAACTAAAGCATTATTTTAAGTACATTTTCAAATTTTGATCTTAATTGTTATAAAATTTCTAGCTGACCCGATATACTTCGTTCTGTAAAAATTTACGTTACTTGGTGGAGTCATCAATTTGTCATAATTAGCCGACCGGCTGAGGGTCAAGCTGTCATTGTCGCTCATGCGATAAAAATAAAAAGTTTTTCATATTATGCTCATAACTTTAACATTAAGCTGAGCTAAGAACCTTCTCCAAATTTAAAGCAACATTTTACAAAAAGAATCAGTTGAATCGGTCTAGCCGTTTTCCAGCTTTGAGTTTAACAACACATTTAGCGATCCAATTTTATTACATAGAAAAAGATAACACTTAAGAGTATAAAACAAGGATAGACAAACACTGTGACACGTGAATTTTATATCTAAGAATAAGACAGATAGAGATATAGATAAAAAAAGATAAAGATAAAAGATATTTATTTGTTACCAAACACAATGACAACATATAGAAATATTACAATTTAAAAAGAAAAGATGGCAACAAAAAGGCAAAGTACCTCAGCTAGGTTCCCAACATTATCCGCAGGACTGCTGGGGAGCTGGTTTTCTGGTACCGCCTGTAACTTACATACTAAGTTCGACATAATCAGTTAGTTTACCTAACCTAAAGCACTGCACAAGCCTGCACACCGAATTTCTATACATCTATTTGTACATAACTTTAATTTGTTCTTTTATTACATGGCCACTGGGACTAAATTTACTACTCGTAATTAATACACAGGTAAGGAAAAAATAGTCCTAATCAACCTATTTTGATGTATTCTCCAGTACTAGTGATTACGTATCTCGATGGCTCGTGGTTATGTTCTCCATGGGTTTTTAAAATACAACTATAATCCTTTTCCATTCTGACATGTGCTTTGCATCCTTTGGCCTTTTTTGAGCAATAAAATGAGCTTGTCTTGTGATCTTGAGAATAAGAATAACCATTGTTTAAAACCAATTGTAGTTTTCCGGTTCTCGTTGGCAGCAAACTAAATCCTGAAAATAAAAGATAGTTCGTATGATTTACTTCAAATAAATGTTTAAAATATACGAACAATAAGCACTTGTTAACGTGAGCTATAGCTCTTTGGTGTCTCAGATATTTCTACAACTAATATTGGACCAACATCAACCCCCGAAACACGAGGCCTGTGAGAGCGAGCATGTCATTTGAGAAGTGAGATATTGAGAGATTGTATAACATAACATAAACATAAACGTTCACGCCGAATATCCCCGAAGGGGTTGTACGAGGTACTAATACTTCTGAACATCACGTGACTTTTTCACCTGGTGTCAGAGTACCCACGTTTTGCATGGACAGTGTACTCACGTGATAGGGGGCAGGCCTATCGCCGTTTTGTACGAATACACTGTCACATGACTAAGTACAACTCAGCCATGTGGGTTTCCTCACGATGTTTTCCCTCACCGTTTACAACCATGATAAATTGATTGAACCAAGAGATTGTGTATGAGCAATCTGTCAGTTTATCACTTCTCGTGTGACATACGCGCTCTCACAAGCCTCATGCTACTAGTGCAGGTGGACCTGGGTTAAACAATTATGTTCTCAATATTTTATAGTTTAGTTTCCTTACTATTTGACTGCCTAAACATCATTTAGAATCCACCATCCAAGTATAAATAAATCATTGGAAGCTCCTGATCATTGTTAAAGCTGCCCCTGAAGTAAATTTAATATATTTTAATAAAGAAAGACCTACATTATTTTTAATAAACAATTTAATTAAATATGACACACAAACTAGAAATACAGGATGAGGAAACAAAAAACTTAAATAATTATACAAATATAAATGTCACTGTTGTGCCAGCAAAAAACGTGTGTCTGGGCACCAGGAAAAGCTATATAGGTTTCAATATGCAGGGAAGATTCTAAAAGAAACACAGTATATATATCTAGATAATATTGCTTTATTTGATAATACGATTAGCTATTAAGAACTACTACTACTTAGATAACCTTATATTTTTATATATTGAACATATATTATATTATCAAAGTTTTTGCACAGACGCACTGAAAGATCAAGCGCTACCTACTAATACAAAACGTGCATTATATTACTGAAGATCCATTCTCCACATGGAGAACGGTAATAGGCATGCGTATCTCTTCTAACTCCTATTAATATTTATTTCTGTCTCGCTCAAACCAAACAAATATTCGAATTTTGTCATTTTTGATTAGTAATACATGGTGATATTCGGCGAATCCAACGATGCCTCCGTAGTTGTCGTTGATTTCATCGACTAGAAAGCGCCCATATTAATGTTGTTCAATACAATTCAAAATGTCAAAATCCGAATATTCGTTTTGTGCGAGCGAGATAGAAATAAATGTTAGTATTGGTAGAAGAGATACGTATGCTAATTATCGTTCTCGATGTGAAGAGTAAACCTTTTGTTTTACTAAGAAACAGTATGATAATGATATCTTTTGATACAATTTTCTTATTCACACCTGTTTATACATAATCGTAGATACTAAATTAAGTAAATAAGCTTAAAAAATGAACACCTTTTTTATTCAAACCACACCTACTGATCTCATTTTAAATCTATGAGAATATTTCTTAATCTTCGGTACTTGTTTTCCTCAACAAGTTATGACTAGAGTTATTAAAACCTTACTTGAGCAGTATCAATAATCTTTGGCCACACAACTTAAATAAAATAGAATAAGCTAAGTGATATTGCATTTATAAGATAGAGGCAATATTTTGTTCTAACCCTATATTTCTATAACACAGCATTATTCCAATACGCAGGACTTTTTTATTAAGAAATACTATCCTATATCGTTGATAATAACTACTTATTAGTTTCACTATGACAATAAAACGAAATCGTTTATAAATTACTAAACACTTTTTTTACATACAATTAAATCGTTTTAGAATGGACACGAAGCAGAAACTTTTTACTGGTATAAATATAACTAGATTATAAAAAAAAGCCTAAATAAAAAAAATATGGTTGAAATTATGAAGGGTTAAACTCTAAAGGGTTAAACTTTACATTGCAATTACTCTTAATAATATTGCTTTTCTACCACATTTAGAGCATCGACTAGATCTAATGAATACGCAATATTTTCGGATAACGAAATTGATAGTGGGAAGGCAAATGGTTATGATGACGCCATTTCAGCTCGACAAAGCTCAAAGTCCTGTCCAATTTAAGCCGAGCTTTGCATCCTTTACTCAGCGTTTTGGAGCAATGGAAACTACGGGTCTGATGATCTTGGGTGAAGGTGTAGCCATCTTCAAATATGAGACGTAGTTTTCCATTCCCTGTCTGCATTACTTGGAAACCTGTAATATGAATCAGAAATGTAATTGATTGAAATCTATTTATTTTGGCCTTGCTACTCTACCGTCTAGATAAGTATAAAACTAGTATAAGCTTCAAACAACAAAATTAGCTATGAATATTTTAACGTATGAAAAAAACACTGTATCGATTTTATAAATGTGTCCACGTTCAGAATACCATTTTATACCATGCGATATCTGGTTAAAAGGTCACTCGTACTGGCTATGCAGGAGTACGTGAAAACGTTGTATAACACTTTATCGATCCCATGGCTAGTTTACTTTCCCAGCACTATATTTCCCATAATCATGCCCAGAATGATGCACGGACGTATAAACAGCTTTTCAGTCCATTACATGTATGGATAGTTAAAGAGTTAATAAAGCGACCTTAGTTGTGCCGACTTGGTGTCACAGTTAGCCGAGCTATGATCTGCAATAGGCTATTTGACTGTAATAAAAATAAACATTTCTTTTATTTCATTAGTCTTTATATTTCTTTTTTGGAGCAATATGTAATAATGCGAGATAAAAATATTGCATTATTTCACTAAAATCCGTCTTCTAAAATAAATATTTTTGATGCAACTGTCACGTGACTAAAAACGACCGTGATTGGCTATTTCTATAATGACGTAGATCGAGCATAAACAGACTGTGTTTCGCTTCGCTCATTGGTGTTTAATGCGGAGTTGACGTCATTTGTGCTACAGCCGCCATATTACTTAAAGTGGCGTTTTCGCGGCACATTTGAATATTGCATTTTCTTTTTCGATTTTTTAATAAAATAGCTAAAATGAAGACAGAAAAATATTTTTTTAGGGCTCCTTATAAACAAATTAACACCGTAAGATAGTTTTCAAAACTTAGTCAAATAGCCTATTGTTTGTTTCAAGATTAAAATAAGGTTAAGATAGTCATTCAAACAGTCTATATTATGACCAACTAGGTCCTAAGGGATATGATGTTAAAATAGTAAATAAACTTAGGGCATGTGTGCAATAAGAGTCTTAATAATTATTTATCATTTAATCAGCTTTACAAAACTAACGTAAAATAAACGTGTTGGCAATAATTCAAATTCAAATTCAAATTCTTTATTTGCATTCCACATGTTATATGATCTTACAAAGATATAATATATGACTTAAAGATATAATAATAATATAAGATATAATAAAAGATATAATATAATATATGACTTAACGGATTTTTCATTTTAGTTTACAGGATTCTCATGCTTATTTCGCTAAATATCACACAACCCTGGAATGAACAAAAAATATTGACAGAAATCAAATTTCTTACAGACTTATCATAAATATCTTTTTCTCATGTACGGTTCTTTTTTGCCTAAGAGATCGACACCAAGAACTGATCCATTTAAGTTAAATACTTATACAAACAATAATTTAATACAATTGAAGTTAACATCTTAACACTATCATTTGGTTCCTGCTCAATAGGTGCCTACTGACTAAAGAGCTTAGTCCATTACACTTTGTCGTTGCTGAATTCAGACGTCCTTCGAAGTTACTGCCGCAGACGCTTGTTATTCCACTACACAAATTTCAGTTTGAACGTTAATCCACTAGTCTGATTTCAGATTCTGTGGCTTTCAGACGTCTTCATTCAGACAAATGGAATAAGCTCTTAAGCAAGCCGCCTCGCGAGGCAGCCTCGGACGTTTGCCGCGGTACACATGCCGCGCGAAGCAGCCTCGGTCTGTAAGTGTTCTTCCTCGCGCGGCAAGGCCGAGCCACGGTGAGGCTGAGGCACGCACGACACTCAGTTTTACTTGTACTTGAACAGAGACCGCCCAACTAACACACAACGAATGAGTTAAACACAATTATTCAGTATTATAAAGCTTAACAAATTTCCCAGTCGATGTAACAACGTATTTGGGCGGTGGGTGATTGTGAACCTCAGCTGGACTTTGCACAACCTCGGTAAAATCTGCATTTATTTTGGCCTTAGCTTTACATCCATAATTCTTCCTAGAGCATCGATACGAAGATCGTCCACTTTGGGCAAACGTGAAACCGTCACTTAACATCAGCAAATGTTTCCCGCTGCTTGTAGGTATCATTTGGAAACCTAGAAAGATTTAAATAATATAAAAAACTAGCATTCAGAACTACATTCATGTAATAATATACCTTCCGTTTGAAGCCTGATCTGGAAGCCAAGCACGAACGTTATTTTATCGTTACTCTGTCGGTAAGAATGAGATACAAATATACGAGACTGTAAGTGCGAAAGAGATGGCTGTTTTATACTACGCGATATCTAGTTAAAAGGTCGTGCTAGCTGGGTAGGATGGCCGTATGATTGGGGCAAAGTTTTACAGCCGCTTTTTATGGATAGGTCCACTTTCTCTAGAAAGAGTTTGATTTTAACTAGGTATGTTGGGTTTCAATTATGGTTTTCTTTATCACCTACAATGAACCGAACGTGGGGGCCAGCTTTTTGCTTTTAAAGCCAAATATTACCAATCAGGTACAAAGAAACTTATATTTAAAAGAAAATATTAGTTAAGTGCACAGAAACAAAACAAAAAGAAAATTTTGAACATTTATTTAAGTTTGATTTCGTTGTTTTTTACAATACATACTGTTACACAATAAAATTCTGATATTCTAGATGCAAAATCAATTTATCCTATTTGCAGTATAAGCCCAGACTTCCATATAACCAACCTTTGGTTTGTAGTAATTGCAAGTAGTAGTAGTTAGTACCTCTGCCGACCTGTATCTATATGCCTTCGGGGATATTCGGCGCTAAGGTTTGAGTTTGAATGAGAGTTTGAGTTTGACTATTATGAAACAACAATCAAAGACAAGGTATTGTTAAAATAAAAAGTAGCTCAATCGAACCATGGCAATGTATTTTGTGTATAAGTGTATGTAACACAAGACAGTTTATTGTGAAGATCTTTTATCCCATAGAATAAAGAGTACCCAGAATCCGCTCACGGCCGCATCGATAGTCCTATTTCATTGGTTTCTCTTGCATACCAACGCAACGCACCCGCACTCAGTCGGTTAGAAGCTTTGAAAGTGACAAGCCAAAACAGCTCCACAAAAAAATTCATAATGACGACTTACGTACTTCCATCTTGTCGAAATAGAGTAAATATCAAAGCTAAAGGACTGGGAATCACATTTCACCGGTTACTATTGTTATTTTCCACTTACTTTCGATGATTGAAAGCAATTTAATTTTGTTTAAATTACGAATTTTTTTACGCCGCCATGTCAGTGTTGCAAGCGTAGAACTTTGTATTTTCTACCATTTTCAACATAAGAATATTATGTTTAGGTAGAAATTCTAAATGGTGAAAAATAAGTACTTTTGGGTATTTTAGATTTCCTGCAGACGAAAGCAGGCGAGCTTCGTGGGTAAGAATTATACAAAAAGCTAAAATTGATGAGTATTGGAAACCCACCTCAAGCTCACGCATTTGCTCCGAGCATTTTGAAGAAAAATATTTTGATTTAATTCAATCTGGAATCAGAAGACTTGTAAAAGATGCTATACCCACGAAGGTATATTTGTACTATATTTGAAATATATACCTATCTGTATATACGTAATATTATACATATAAATATATATCTTACTATATTATTATAATTGGCCTAGACCTCGCTTTTATAACATACCCTTTTTATATTATAAATCGATAAAGGACATCAAACTAAACAACTTTGCCCATGGAATGCCTATCTAAAATATTGTAATTTTCAAAAAATAATAATAATTAAAAATTGTCGTACCTAGTTCAAACTGAGAATGTATAGAATGAGATTCCTTGCTTCAGTGAAAATAAGAAATAAAAAAAAACATTTGATCTATGCTTTTCGCTCTGTAAACAAAAATATAACTTCTTTCGGTATTTTCCAGTTGTATTGATCGTCGTTGAAAAATAATATCATGAAAATAAACCGGTAACCGAGCGATTGAACTGGAAAATACAGAAAGAAGTTATGTTTTTGTTTACAGACCAAAAAGCATAGATCAGATGTTTTTTTTTTAATTTCTTATTTTCACTGAAGCAAGGAATCTCATTCTATACATTCTCAGTTTGAACTAGGTACGACAATTTTTAATTATTATTATTTTTTGAAAATTACAATATTTTAGATAGGCATTCCATGGGCAAAGTTGTTAAGTTTGATGTCCTTTATCGATTTATAATATAAAAAGGGTATGTTAAAAAAGCGAGGTCTAGGCCAATTGTGAAAGTTTGTGTGGATGTGATTGTTACGCTTTCAGACAAAATCTACTAAAGGAATTTGGATGAAACTTTGAAGGTATATAAATTATACATCGAAATACGATAAATTCGAAAAAGGGTAAGCAGTGATATATGTGTACCTACGTGAAAGAAGACGCGGGTGAAGAGCTAGTTAATTGTATTTAAATATTATGTATGTGTCTAAATACTAATAGTTTTTATAATATTTTGTATCTAAAAGTTATTACTGTTTTTATATACGCTATGCATGGTTGATTGAACGAACACCCAAATGCAAAACAATTTAAGGGTATATACCGCAAATTATTGTGCAATTTAGAGATAAAAGCTTCGGATCTAGGCAATTGCATAGCTCTTGAAGATATTGGAGTTCTTAGCTGTAATTCAACTACGAATGCCATAAACCTGACAACATCCGTGTTTTTTATTATCCATCTTATTATTTAGAAGCATTAAATAATTCACGATTATGTTCAAATATAGAAAAAGAACATTTTGATATTTCAGAAAATTTAAATATACTAATAAGTTAAAAAACTATTAAAGCTGTTGTTTTATTTTTAATATATGTTTTTTATTATCTTATCATTGAAAAGCATTAAATATTTCATGTTTTTTCTCAAATATAGAAAAAGAACATATTAAATAACATATTATTAGGAGTTTGGTAGAAATTAATAGGAGTTTGGTAGAAAATATACATTTGCAGACTGGTGATGGGTTAAAGCTTGCAACATTGCGGGGCGTGAAGTGCAGTGAGAGCGGGGGGATTATTGGACCATTTTGCCGAACCGATTTTGTACTGACTACGGTGCCTGGAGGATACTAAGTTTGTGTTTTATCCATTAGTAGACTTCTATCGTCTGAGATGAATTGCTCCGTGTTTATTTTTTGTCTCAAAACTCAAACGTTCACGCCGTATATCCCCAAAGGGGTTGGCAGAGGTACTAATACTTCTGAACATCACGTGACCTTATCACCTGGTGTTCAGAGTACCCACGTTTTGCTTGGACAGTGTACTCGCGTGATAGGGGGCAGGCCTATCACCGTTTTATACGAATACACTATCACATGACTAAAAGTACAACTTAGCCATGTGGGTTTCCTCACAATGCTTTCCATCACCGTTAACAACCATGATAAATCAAGGCCCGATCCGGGAATTTGATTTCTCATCGTCTGCACGATAAGCTGTGTTCTACCCACTCACTTTTCACGGTTATTTTTTGTACCACCTGTCAAGTATCCGATGACTTTCGAGAAATTCTAAAATAACGTTCTAAGGGCCAGTTTCACCACTCACAGATAAACTCTCTGATAGCCTATTCGGCACTTATCTGCCGGATAAACAACAAGTTTCGGTTTCACAGGTCACAGATAGTGATATCTTGCAGATAAACTCCCTGGTATCTTATCACTGACATCAAGTGACTGTTAAATTCTTATCCGGCAGATAAGAAACTTTTTAACCGACTTCAAAAAAGGAGGTTCTCAGTTCGATTGTTTGTATGTATGTATGTATGTATGTATAATTGTCCGCGATTATCTCGAGTTTGGCTTAAGCTATTTGGATGCGGTTTTCAGAACAGTATTCGTTACATTTAGGAGAAGGTTTTAGTGCCTTAACCGACCAAAAAAACAAAGGAGGTTCTGTGTTTGACCTGTATGTACGTCTGTTGGTCCGCGATTATCTCACGTTTGGCTTAAGCTATTTGGATGCGGTTTTCAGAAAAGTATTCGTTACATTTAGGAGAAGGTTTCAGTGCCTTAACCGACTCTAAAAGAAAGGAGGTTCTGTGTTTGACCTGTATGTATGTATGTTGGTCGGCGATTATCTCGCGTTTCGCTTAAGCTATTTGGATGCGGCTTTCAGAAAAGTACTTGTTACTTTCAGGAGAAGGTTTTAGTGATCCCACCGTCTCAAAAAAGGAGTTTCTGAGTTTCACCTATAGGTATGTATGTAATTTTGAAGGTTCTTAGTTATTATTAGACAAAGAGTTATCAGTTTATGTTATTACATTCAGGAGAAGGTTTAAGTTCTTTAACCGACTCGAAAAAAAGGAGGTTTCTTAGTTTGAAATATAAGTTTGTATGTAAAGTTATCAATACTAGACAGAGATTTATCATTATATGTTAATAAAGTTTTTTTATTAGTAATAAATAGAGTTACTAATTATTAAACAAAAAAGTAAATAAAAACATGAATAAATTACTCTTAATTATATTGAAGAAAAAAATATATATTGCAACATCATGTTTGTCATTCTGGTCATTTCAATCAAGGCTCTTTCGTCATGGGGATGGTTAAGTAATTTCTTTGAATCTATATCACTTAAAGCCATCTCATCAAGGGATATTACACGACTCAAAGCTACATATATATAAGAGTGTTTCTTCGCATTTGTGATAGGTGAACTTCTCTTTGCTCATCTGTTTCGGTAGCAAGAGCAGCACGCTGACGATCTCTCTCATTCTGAAGGGCAAGCACGAGTTATCGACACGATAACGGTTAGAATGAGATAGCAGTATACGATACTAAGTAAGTGCGTAAAAGATGGCTGCTTTGTCCCACGCGATAACTAGTTTAAATACGGCTCGTGCTTGCCCTGCTGAAGTCTTTGTTTTTTTTCGATGGGTGTTTCGTTCTCCCTTACGCAACTTTTCCTTAAAGCATCCTTTGATTTTCTATCTAGGCCCGCAGGTAAACAAAATAGTAACAAGTAAGCTAAAGTCATAATAACAAATATTATAACTACCTGTTAAAAAAACTATAAAATAAACGGACAGTAAAACTTATCTCTAAAAAACTATCACTAATTCACTAAAAAAACTCAGAGTGATTTAAGAACTTATCACTAAAAAGTGTAAAATAAAAAAGAAAATCAAAAACTTCAAATTAAAAACTAAGCAGAAAAAAAACAAATATTGTTACTTAAAACTATATTATTATTTTTTGTATAAAAAAGAACCGCCTTCAAAAATCCAACTGAAAAGTATAAAATAATTTTTATTTATTTTATTATGTACTACTCTATTCAACTTCTTCTTTTTGAAGTCGGTGCCAAACAGACAAATCCAAAATGAAAATTGCTACGTAGAGAAAACCATACGAATAATAAATCAATCGATAGTGCCTCAACAACAGTAACACAACCGCGCTCAAAAATCAAGAAATTTCATCCGCTCGCAACGACGTCGCTTTATAAAGGATGGAATTGGGGGACAGTGAGCGGTGCTTAGCCTGGTGTGCATGCGTCGCACTCCGCAGAGAAATTATCATAATATACATGTCACCGTAAAACTGTAAATACTAGTAAATTATAATTTTAGATAGATAGCGAGATAGTAAACTAACGTTAGGTTAGGTTATGTAAGATTATCAGATTTCAAACTAACGGAATTAACAATTCGACAGAGACATGCATGCACCGAGTTGGCACAACCAAAACTTCTAACACTTTGTAAAAAGACGATCGAGAATCTAAATCACTACATAGTATAAAACAAAGTCGCTTTCTCTCTCCCTGTCTGGAATATACGGACATCCTTATGTATACTTTAATCTGTAAAACTACGAAATGAATTTTGATGCGTTTTTTTTTTATTAATTGATTAAAAAGGAAGGTTTATAAGGATGACATACGCTGATGGGGTGGAGAACTCACTCAATTGGGTGGGCCACTAATATTCGTTCTTCTTTGTCATGAAAATTGGTTTGGCACCGACTTCAAAAAGAAGAAGTTGAATAGAGTTGTACATAATAAAATAAATAAAAATTATTTTATACTTTTCAGTTGGATTTTTGAAGGCGGTTCTTTTTTATATAAAAAATAATAATATAGTTTTAAGTAACAATATTTGTTTTTTTTCTGCTTAGTTTTTAATTTGAAGTTTTTGTTTTTTTTCACAATTTTTTTATAATTTCCCGCCACTTGTGGACGGTAAATTATGAAACTGCTTTACCAATGTTCAAATTGTAATAAGAAGTGCTCTAACATGGACCTTTTTGAATTTTTTAGAAGACGACACTGACGAATATTATTTTTATTTTCTAATACATATTTTTTGGCCTCTGCAAGCGACACTGAAACTACTGAGACTATCAGAAACTTTATCTGTTAGTGGTGAAACTGGCCCTTAGAATGTTTTGTTCGTGATAACCTCATGTGGGGATTATTACAAATTGTTTATTACAAATTATTGAACAAAAAATGGGAAAGCCCTTAATTGATTTCTAAGATATTGTCCCGACGACGTGACAACATAAGTCGGTGGTTCATGGTTATGCACGCTAAAATCGCTCCGATGCTCGATAATTGTGAAATCCTTGTTCATTTTGACCTTGGCCTTGCAGCCGACATCCTTCTTCGAACAATAATACGTACAGGTACTGTGGTTCTGCGAAAACGTGTGTCCATCATCAAGCAATAGCAAATGCTTGCCACGCCTCGTAGGTATCATGCGATAATCTGCAATCGCGCAAATTTTTATAATGTTTGAACTTCTATAATTCTGTTTACCACATTTGTTTCTAGTGCAAGCACGCGACAAGTAATAAAAGACCCTAGTCTCAAATTCGCTCGTTAGGCACTGTCGCCGCTTCACCCCTCACGTTGCCAACTGATTGTAATATTTGGAAAATAATTACCCAAGACTGCAAGTGCGCATCAAAAAATAAATATACATGATTGGTAAACCCACTCACTCATACTGTTACCAATTTTACTGCTTGACAGACAAACCAATACAAATTTTACCTCTAGGTTTTACTAATTTAGGGTAAAATTTTGTTTCTTTCCCTGCATAAAGAATTAAAAAGTAACTTTTCTATCATTTGGAATTAAAAAAACCATACAAATCTGACCAACAATTACGAATTCACTCAACTTTATCCGAGTGTCCTGAAAAAAAAATGTACTATGCAGCTCTGGCATATTTCATCAAAAGTAAGCTTATTTTATCATCGTTCTATAATAGTATAACACATTTTTGGTTAATTCATAATACGACATCAGTACATTGATGATTTTGTAAAAATAAATGAAGCAACAAATATTCTGCAGGATATTTGTTGCAACAAAATTATCGATTTAATAGCATAATAGCCAAAGGTGGTGGGGGTCTATGACGATGCTGACCCTCCATACTCAATATTTCATTAAAACTGGGATCCAATTTGATCTTTGCCTTGCATCCTGTGAGCCGTTTGTTACAGTAAAACAAGGTGGTCTTATGATGTTGAGCAAACCTGTGAGCGTCACTTGTTGTTACACGATAATATCCGCTTCTCGTAGTAGTCAGTGTAAAACCTACTCGTACAATATAAATCTTAATCAACATCATACATATCTTTAATAACCAAATATCTTTAGTATTTTACAATTAAAACAACTATTGGATTACATTAGAATACAATCAATTTTCGGATATTTAATTGCGTGTTATTACATGGTTCTTAAAGTCCGACGTTTCGAAAACTTAAATTATAAATTAAAAGCTTTCAAAACAATGTAATTACACGAGATTAAGTATCAGATAATCAATAGTTCTTTTAATTAAAATACTCTTATAAATCACTAATTTTACAGGACCGCATAAAACCTAGAGGAGTATACTCAATAGTTCTTTAATTACGATTAGGTTCGTAAGTCTTCTAAAGTCTTTGTTAAATATATTGGTGTCGTATACGCTAGTGAAAATATTGTTTACAATATGTGTATATCATTATGTTGCTTAATGATAAATATAAAATAGTTGTATACCCTGAACATCACCCTAGAAACACTTGCCTAAAACCGAATTTTAATATCGTGCGAGCGCGACAGAAATCGATTCTCCTAAGGGTTAAAAGATATTCGAACGAAATTGTGGTTCTTGAACCAGATAGTACACCCCAGAGATAAATAACTAGGCACTTTGACTTTAAATCAATCTTTATTCCCAAAAATACATGCATTAGATGTTAAAAACGTAACAAATACTATAATATGGATTTAGCTGTAAAAACTACAGCATGATACGTATGTAGGTATGTAGATTAATGTATTGGAGAGAGTAATAAAAAGGAGATATTGTAAATAGTGTTATAACTAAATAGAAAGACAGCTTCTTTTCTGTATTTATTTTATTTGTCCATCACATAAAAAAAGAGAGTCTTGTATATGTATGTTGCAACTAGAGCCTGCAGCTCCTAAACAAAACACTTCTGTGTTCAAACACCTGTAGCGTGTGGCCTGTGAGAGCGAGTATGGCAAGTGAGAAGTGAGATACTGACAGATTTTGTAACACCTGTCAAGTATCTTATGACTTTCAAGAAATTCTAACATAATGTACTTAGAATGTTTTGTTCATTAAAATCTCATGTGGAAATAATTTATTAGTAAATTTGATGACTAATTATTCAAAATCAATCTTTTCCTTAATCGATTTCTAAGATATTGTCCCGACGACGTGACAACATAAGTCGGTGGTTCATGGTTATGCACGCTAAAATCGCTCCGATGCTCGATTATTGTGAAATCCTTGTTCATTTTGACCTTGGCCTTGCAGCCGACATCCTTCTTCGAACAATAATACGTACAGGAACCGTGGCACTGCGAAAACGTGTGTCCGTCATCAAGCATCAGCAAATGCTTGCCACTCCTCGTAGGTATCTTTCGATAATCTGCAATCACGCAAATTGTTAGACATCTATAATTCTATAGAATAGCACTACCTCGTTTCTATCGATGGGTGTACGTAAAAGGCGACTGACGGTGTTGGGGCTTTTAAGGGATTTTTGGGCGATGCGGCTGGAGACCCATCACCAACAACCTTTACTTTACCATCTTTTCCCCACTCATATTTCCAAAAGTAGCTGAGGAATTTCTAATTCCCTAGCTCTGGCTACCCCTTCTAGGGATCTATAGCCATGAGTATATGTATATATGTCGTGGCCATATCGTAGATTTGAACACATCGTGAAATGATCGATCTTACGACTATTTCATGAAATGATCAAAAATGTTATTTCTCACAGTAAAAAAGTTAATTATTCGCTATTAAGCGAAGAAGAAAGTGATTGCAAAAGAGTTTTCGACGAAAAGGTTCTCGATTACTTTGCAAATTACGAAAAAACTGAGCAATATGTTAAAAAATCGTTAAGTTTGGATCGCACTTCACAGGTCGCCCTATTCTACGATCTGGCCAAGCGTGGATGATTAAATCGTGAAACGTTGACGATTTTATGATCTGGTCAAATTAAGTTGGCCACATCATGAAATGTGACTATTTCATGAAATGATCGATCATTTCACGATGTGTTCAAATCTAAGATATGGCCACGACATATATGTTATCTATAATTCTGATTAACACATTTGTATCTAGTGTAAGCACGAGACAAGTAATAAAACACCCTAGTCTAAATTTCGCTCGTTAGGCACTGTCGCCGCATCACCCGACACGTTGCCAACTGATTGTAATATTTGGAAAATAAATACCCAAGACTGCATGTGCGCATCAAAAAATTTAAATATAAATTAGTAATTAATATACGACGGAGCTGAAAGTTGTCAAATTTTTATTTTATCTTATTATTATTATTTTTTTTATTTTTTTATTTCTAACTTCTCTTTAGCGAACAATTTGCAATGTGTTTGTGTACAAAGGTTGAATAGTTTTCAAATATGCTAAATGATAGAATTTTAATACACGGTTGTCGTTTAAAATGATAGCGCAGGCATTAATTTAACCGTGATAGCCCAGTGGGTAGAACACTCGGTTATCGTGCAAAAGACTAGTGTTCAAATCCTGGGTCGGGCCTACACCAATTTGTCTTTTCTAATGACATATGTGTGGTTAATTTATCATGTTTGTTAACGGTGAGGGAAAACATCGTGAGGAAACCCACATGGCTGAGTTGTACTTAGTCATGTGACAGTGTATTCGTACAAAACGGCGATAGGCCTGCCCCCTATCACGTGAGTACACTGTCCATGCAAAACGTGGGTACTCTGAACACCAGGTGACAAAGTCACCTGATGTTCAGAAGTATTAGTACTTCTGCCAACCCCTTCGGGGATATTTGGCTTGAACGTTTATGTTATGTTATATAATTTAATTATTAATGCAAGGCTAGGACATTTTATTACTCAAATTTATATGTATTCATCGTTTTTATGTATAACTGAAACTCTTTTTAAAAATCTTTCTTTTAGGTTTTACAGTCAACTAGGATTTTATTTGAATGTCCAAATTTATTTTATGATAGAATTCGAGGAATCACAAATCGAGGATAAATAGGGGTCCGTGGCGGTTTTAGATCATTCTACAAGATATAACTGATTAAGCATTCTAGAAGAGATTGGGAAAAGTATTACTGAATAAGCTACTTTTTCTGCGAGGTGTTACTATAATCGTTGTTACCTTACTCGCAACGTCTACATACTGTCTCTATCTACTTACTGTCTCATTCAAAAAAAAGGAGAAGAGGACATAGGGATTACTATACCCTAATCTACTGACCTATAATTTTCATCTGGCCTTATATGAAACCGACTTTTGGACACCGCCGTTTTATCACGCCGATCACCGCTGGCGGGCGAAAGACGATGGTCTTCAATTCTACATCTCAAGAAAGACTCAAGCGCTCACGCCGAATATCCCTGAAGGGGTTAGCAGAGGTAGTAATACTTCTGAATATCACGTGACATTGTCACCTGTTGTTCAGAGTACCCACGATTTATTAGGCAGTGTTCTCACGTTATACAGGGCAGGCCTATCGGCGTTTTGAACAAATACACTGTCACATAATTGTGAGTTTCGACAGTCCCCTCGATTTCCTGGGATGCCATCATCAGATCCTGGTCTCATGGTACTTTCTCGGTAACAATAACATAACAAAAGAAATGTTTAGTGAACCTGTACTTCTCTTCATAAAAGCTACGAAGAGGAGTATAAATCTATATAAAATGTGGAAAGAACTGTTTCCTAATACCAAGTGATTGAGGATCCACACCTTCTATCATCAGCTCAGCAGCATAACAATATGATTTTCAGAAGCAAATGCCAATATAAGTTCAGAAAATATGTAAAACGCGGTACATTTGCCTATAAAATTTGAGGGTTCCCCTCGATTTCTCCAGGATCCCATCATCAGACCCTGATATCCTCATCATGGTACCAATCCGGGAGTATCTTCTTTCGAATAAAAAAATAATAATCAAAATCGGTTCATAAATGGCAAAGTAATCGGCGAACAAATATAAAAAAAAAAAAAATATACCGGTCGAATTGAGAACACTCCTTTTTTTGAAGGCGGTTAAAAAAGAAAACCGACTTCATAGCGGGAAAAACAAACGAAAATAAACAATCTAGTACTAAAAAGTACGAAATAAGGTTTTTAATTGAATATGAGTACTGTGATTAATACCTTAGCAATTTCTTTATTCCACACGCGTCAGTTCAACCTACCTAAATATTACAATTCTCTTAAATTAATTTTTGAGCCGGTGCCAGCCTGCGGGATGATTGACAATAATAAGTGTGTATTTCGCACTTCATACACATGTACAATATGGATATCTTGTAGTTGTAGGGTAAATTTATTTTTGTACGTATCACCATTTAGAACGTTAGGCGATAGATATATATTGTTTAGATTGTAATAATCAGAGATAGATAGTAGGGTGAATTCACTTTTGTTTGATTGGCACCGACTCAAAAATTAATTTAAGAGAATTTTAATATTTAGGTAGGTTGAACTGACGCGTGTGGAATAAAGAAATTGCTAAGGTATTAATCACAGTACTCATATTCAATTAAAAACCTTATTTCGTACTTTTTAGTACTAGATTGTTTATTTTCGTTTGTTTTTCCCGCTATGAAGTCGGTTTTCTTTTTGTTAAAAGTTATTTTATTTTACGAGTTTTAGA
Organism: Bedellia somnulentella; assembly: GCA_963576735.1. Classification (NCBI taxonomy): domain Eukaryota; kingdom Metazoa; phylum Arthropoda; class Insecta; order Lepidoptera; family Bedelliidae; genus Bedellia; species Bedellia somnulentella. Next base: position 15,120,729 of record OY755181.1, read on the forward strand.
GATGGGTAGACCTGGCAAAGATGCCTCTCGTATTAGGCAGTGCGACAGTTATTGTACCTATTATTCTTCGTATTTCCGGTATTTCTATTATTATACGATATTAAATAGGCTCAACTATATGTAAATTTACATTGTTCTTGAAATCCCTCGAAAGGCGATGGTCTACAATTCTACATCTCAAGAAAGACTCAAACGTTCACGCCGAATATCCCCGAAGGGGTTAGCAGAGGTAGTAATACTTCTGAATATCACGTGACATTGTCACCTGTTGTTCAGAGTACCCACGCTTTGCTTGGACCCACGTTCTCACGTTATACAGAGCAGGCCTATCGGCGTTTTGAACAAATACACTGTGACATGATTGTGAGTTTCGACAGTCCCCTCGATTTCCTGGGATGCCATCATCACATCCTGGTCTTATGGTACTTTCTCGGTAACAATAACATAACAAAAGAAATGTTGAGTGAACCTGTATTATCTTCATAAAAGCTACGAAGAGGAGCATAAATCTTTATAGAATGGTGAAAGAACTGTTTCCTAACTCCTAGTGATTAAGGACCCACACCTTCCATCATCAGCTCAGCAGCATAACAATATGTTTTTATAGAAGCAAATGCCAATACTTGTTCATAAAATATGTAAAACGCGGTACATTTGCCTATAAAATTTCAGGGTTCCCCTCGATTTCTCCAGGATCCCATCATCAGACCCTGACATCCTCATCATGGTACCAATCCGGGAGTATCTTCTTTCGAACAAAAAAATAATAATCAAAATCGGTTCACAAATGGCGAAGTAATCGGCGAACATACATAAAAAATATATATATATATACGGTCGAATGGAGAACACTCTCTCACTTTTCTATAATCTGGAATTAAAAACAATACATATCTGACCAACAATTACGAATTCACTCATCTTTATCCGAGTGTCCTTTCATCAAAAGTTAGCTTATTTTATCATATTTCTAAAATGCCGTGTAGTGCCGGCTTAGAATGTCGCTACCCCTTTCTACCCACGGGTGTCGTAAGAGGCGACTAAGGGTATTGGGGCTTTTTATTGGATTTTTGGGCGATGCGGTTGGAGACCCATCACCAAAAACCTTTATTTTTACCCTCTTTTCCCCACTCAACTTCAAAAGTGGCTGAGGAATTTATAATTCCTTAGCTCTGGTTACCCCTTCTAGGGAAATATTGCCGTGAGTATATGTATGTATGTTCTAAAATGGTATAACACTTTTTTGGTTAATTCATAATACGACATTAGGACATAGGTGATTTTGTAAAAATAAATGAAGCAACACATATCAATGGGCACCAATATATTCTGCAGGATATTTTAAGCAACAAAATTATCGATTTGATAGCATAATAGCCAAAGGTGGTGGGGGTCTATGAAGATGCTGACCCTCCATACTCAATATTTCATTAAAACTGGGATCCAATTTGATCTTTGCCTTGCATCCTGTGAGCCGTTTGTTACAGTAAAACAAGGTGGTCTTATGATGTTGAGCAAACCTGTGAGCGTCACTTGTTGTTACACGATAATATCCGCTTTTCGTAGTAGTCAGTGTAAAACCTACAATATAAATTATAATCAACATCATACATATCTTTATTAACAAAAAAAAAACTAAGACTTTGACGATTTACACTACAATTAAAACAACTATTGATTTTCGGATATTTAATCGCGTGTAATTACATGGTTTTTAAAGCCCGACGTTTCGAAAAATTAAATTGTAAATTAAAGGCTAATGTTGCTTAACGTCAAATAAAATCGTGCGAGCGTGACAGAAATCGATTCCACTAAGAGTTAGAAGATATTCGAACGAAATTGTGGTTCTCGAACCAGATAGTACAACCCAGAGATAAATAACTAGGCACTTAGACTTTAAATCAATCTTTATTTCCAAATATACATGCATAAGATGTTACAAACATAACATACACTATAATTACAATGTTTTTGTTAATGAAAACTCATGTGGGGATTATTACTAATAAATAAAGGAAATAAAAATTCTTTCCCCGCAAGTGTCGTTTTTTTTTATTTATCCTTTATTTATATACTATAATGTGGAGTTAGCTGTAAAAACTACAGCATGATACGAAAGTAGGTATGTAGAATACATTGTAGATTAATGTATTGGAGAAAGAAATAAAAAGGAGATATTTCAGGATAGTGTTATATTTAAAAAGAAAGACAGCTTATTTTCTGTATTTATTTTATTTGTCCATCACATAAAAAAATGGAGAAAGTCTTGTATATGTATCTTCAAGTACTTCTTACCTTCTCTAGTGTGAGGCTTGTGAGACCGTGTATGCCATGGGAGAAGTGAGATACTGACAAATTGCTAATACAAAATCTGTCAGTGTATCACTTCTCATGTGACAAGCTTCATGCCACTAGTGTTAGTTGAGCCGTAACATAAACAATGATTGGCACATAATAACAGACAAAGAACAGGATTTCAGATGTTAACAATTAAATATTCTACCACCATGTTTATTTTACATATACACATACATAGGTGGATTATGATTATGATCTCCCGTATTCAGAATGATTTCTCCTGTCATCTTACAGAGTCTGACACGTGCTTTACACCCTTGTCTCTGTTTGGAACAATAGAAGGACATAGTCGCATGGTTTCGCCAGAACGTGTATCCATCATCCAACCTCAGTAATCGGTTTTTAGACCTTTTTGATGGTATGTATGAGTAGCCTGAAATTAATACTGATTGAATTAAATTTGAAAAAATATTAAGACGATTGATGAAACGACATTGACGTCGCTTAAACTAAAAACTAAAATATAATCTGCTATAACAATGTCTTTTAATGTTTAAATATTACGATTTGAGTATTATTAAAGTAGAATATTGATAGGGTTATAGCATTATACCATTTGATTTTCTCCAGGCCAGTTATAAAAAAAACTTCTTAGGTTATGATGATGCTTGTTGAGGCAAGAAGTAAGTTACTACCAACGCCCTGATGAAGTAGTAAGCAATAGAATATATTTTTTTAAATTTATAAATATTTTTGACATCAATTAGGATATGAACATAAAATTTATATCTAAAGTTATATGCATTTGAATATTTATGAAGTGGTTCGTTAGTACACTGCTCGTACCCTTTTCATGTGGTAAGTTGAAATAAAATACAATATAAGATAAAAATATTTTTATTTACAATAATTTTACCCCAAGTATCTCTATATTATTATTTTGTATAATTATTATTTATTAACGATAACCTCTATAACATTCCTATTAATTATTCATCTTATTTTGTCTATTTTCCAATTTAATACGTGTCTTTTTATATGGTAAATGGTTATGATCATTGAAATAGTATATTATATTTCTCGCATTTTCATCCAGTTTCAATTTGGCCCTACATTTGGAATCTCTTTTATTGCAACAAAAGGTCATTGTATCGTGGACACGCCAGAACTTATATCCGTCATCATGTTCCAAAATCCATTTTCCACGTTGTGATGGCACAAAACGGTAATCTGAAAATAGATGTCCTAAATTATGCTGTACTTAGTTAATAGCTATTTATTTTATTGTACCGTGTAATTCCGGCTTAGAATATCACTACCCCTTTCTATACCCCACGGGTATCGTAAGAGGCGACTGAGGGAATGGGGCTTTTTTCAGTGGTTGGGCGATTTGGTTGGAGACCCATCACTAACGATACTTGAATTCTACAATCTTGTCCGCTATCAACTTCCAAATGTGGCTGAGGAGTTTCTAACTAGGCTCTAACTACCCCTATTTGGGATTGATGGCCGTAAGTATATGTATATATGTTATTTTGTTGTATATATTCGGCACATATTTGTTCTCATACCCAATACTGTACTGATTTTCTGCCCTCCCTTACGCGGCCATTTTGGTGGACTATTCAGGGTAGATCCTCGATGCGGACATATATTTATACAGATGCAAAGAATGCAGTATTTTTATTTGTAGAAAAATTCTGCATGTATGTATTTAAATACATCTAACAGAAACACACCAACATGTTTTATTAATTTGTCAACAGAAATTGGAGTTCCTGGTTAGTAGTGAACTTCAGGACCAACTGAAATGAGAATTTGTACACAGCACTGACGGCCGTTTCGTCTCAAAGGATCTGGAGTGGCGGCCACGTACCTGACACAGTATCGATAGGCCTCTCACAAAGTGGACCGACATTAGTTGAAGGTCAAGAAGATCTTTGGGAGAGAACTATATCAAACAGTAGAAGTACACTGGCTGATGATGATCAAATTTGTGCTACAATGGTTAAAAAAGATGCGTTACATTAGTCATATACTGCCATTATCAAGGTATACCTTAGAGTGAGGTATGTGTTGAATGGGAATACTGGCCCAATTTTACCTAAGGTATTTAGGGACATCTTTATAAGCTTAATAAATATAAGGTATTAAATGAGGCAGGTATGTAAAAATAATATTTTTTTTATTTATTAATCAACACAAAAATATAAGAAAAGTAACACCATATAATCTTTTATATCACTTCCTAATAATAATTTTGGATGTTAGCTTTAATAAGTAGATTCACAATCAACAAGAATAACTGGTTTATAAAACTTTATAGAAGCTGGAGGTTCATGATTATGTTCATTGAACATAACAACATCATTTGTTTCTTTATTCAGTCTAATTCTTCCTTTACAACCGATTCCACGATTCTTCGAACATAAGTAGCTATTTGAATCATGATCTTGATAGAATGTATGCCCATTGCTTAGCTTTAATAAATGTTTTCTTCGTGTTGGTATAAATTCATATGTAACTGAAAAGGTAATCTTATTAGACTTATTTGATTTAATATTTTTTTATTTTGTTTTAAAAATTAGCAGAAGATATATTTGAATACAATATATTAATGATTAAATCCAATAATCATATCCAGGGTAATTCAGTCCATTGGTAGGGATGTATATGCTTTATCATTATTTAAATTATATTGTAGAGGCAAAGGGAAGATCTTCCGCCAGGCGGTAGTATACCTGAGGTCCGCGGTCCAACTGTATTAAGTTGGAACTTCTTTATCTAGGCTAAGTATTTTAGAAACTTTGCTACCACCATGTAGAATTTGTATGGCGCGTCTTGATGACGAGTGTGACATAATATATTGGCTGTTTACAGGTGGCTGTGGAATTTTATACTTCTCGCACTGTCAGCATTTCTATGTAGTGTGCGTCATTGAACACTGTTAGCGCGACACTACAATATCCTTAGAAAATTAAGGAAAACTATGTATGTTCAAGTAGGTATTCTTTTATTTCTACAATACAGTTTCAAAGATTAAAATAAATTACCTATCACGCTGCCCATATTACTATATAGGCTATAATCTTAAAGAGCTTTAGTCAGAGCTTTGGAACCAACAATTCATCAGCGGATAAAATTTCGAAAGATTAATTAAATATCTCATAGTTACTTACGAAAATGCGTTATTTATCCAATTTGACAAAAAATAAAAAATGTTTGAAAAAGGTATGAAAACTTCATATTTTTGGTAAAATATTATTTTACTTTTTAAATATTTCTAATCATTGCTATCTTTTATAATACATACATACATACATACAAATTCCAACGGCTTTACATCCCTAGAAGGGGTAGCCAGAGAGTTCAGTGGGGAAAAGATGGTAAAATAAAGGTTGTTGGTGATGGATCTCCAACCGCATCACCCAAAAATCCCTTGAAAGCCGTAATATATAATATAATAATACCGTTAGTCGCCTCTTACCGACACCCATCGGTAGCAACGGGATAGTGCTATTCTAAGCCAATACTACACAGTAAATCTTTTATAATCATTAGTATTTTAAGCACATACATACTATTGATGTAACAAATGATATAAAATCTGATATTGAAAAAATATAATATTATACTGAAACTTTAGCACTAAACTGCTAATGCCAAGCTTTTCTTGTTTGATTACATCTCTGGTGGAGTTAGTAGCTGACTAGTTTCTGGGTGCATAATAATTGCACAAAAACTGTAAAATCATTTTTATAAATATATAAAATGACTGACACAGTGATTAGGTTCTTTTTCTTGTATCATTCCTATAATTTTGATATTTTTACAAACAACATTGTAGATTGACAGCATTTTCTTAAGAAAGTGTCCAACATCATATTACCTCATACCTGGACCTAAGGAAAAGGGACTTATAATGCCTTCTTCTGAGTCTTTCAACACCTATTTTTTTTTATATTGTTGAATAACAACTTATTTGTCTGATAAACAAAAAAGTTTGGATCATAAATTTATTACATATAATTCAGTTCACAAATATATTTAGAAATATGTGTTCTGTAATAATATCATGGGGGCAATTAAACAATAACATAAAGTAGTATAAAAGGTGTCCCTTCCCAAATTATCATTATAGAATAGAATAAAATAAAAAACTCTTTATCGAAAAGGAGAAACATTAACAAATAAACAGAATTAAATAACAAAAGCACAATGGGTGGTCTTATCACTAAAAGTGATCTCTTCCAGACAACCAGACATATTAATAATGATAAATATTCGAACGCCCATTTAAGGCAGATTATGGATTGCGCACTTGTAAATACCTGAAGACCTTTACACCTATAATCGTCGAATAAATGCTTCATTTCATTTCAACCTTTGAACGGAGAAGTGAATAAATTAAAGTCATGTAAGATAGATTTCCAACAACATGGTGAAACTGATAACGATGCTTTAATCAACACAATAAATACAAATTAATTTTCTAGTTCTAGTTATTAAATTCAAAATAATAAACACATTACCCTTGATAAATCATGAAAGTTTGTGAAACATTGTTTTATACAAATGGAAAATCCTAGATGTGAAAAATTTGTATCGAGAAACATACAACTAAACACAAACATAGGAAGCATATCAAGTAAATTTTAAACAATAATTAAATACTCTTTTGTAAGTAGATATAGCAAGTCGACCGGATAATTTAAACATACTGAAAAACATGTTTCCTATGTTTTATGACACTTTAATGTAAAAATATTGTTAGGGACTATGTCTTGTTATGATAACTTCCGTTAAAAAAAAGGCATTACCTTGAATGAATGTTGAACTTATGTGTTTCCTACCAATTCACAGAGTTATGGTTCACTGTTATTAATTAAAAAAAACATTGCTGTAAAAGATTCACTGAAAACAATTACAATAATAATAAAAACTTAGCCTAGTACTTACCTGGTTAAATACGCCATTCCACAGCAAACATTTGTAAACACATAAATACACTATTGACACAAATATTAGGCACTTATTATTATGAATATCAACACGATTAAACACTGAAAAGAAGTAAATATTCACAAAAACAAAAATGTTGATATGAGGTTATGATTTAGTTTAATATTATTTTCATCACTTTCACTATTATCGGGGCACTTAACACAACATACAACAACACTACTCAAATATAATACGTGGTTTTACTTAAATGCAGCTAAATATTGCGGTAATTTAGCTTTAATCCAAAGTAAAACGAATTTGTTTATATATTTTTGATACTAAAGTCAATTCGCGACGCAACTGTTGACTTTTATTCAAGTTACATTGCTCGCTCGAAAGGGAATACAGATGACCGATTCTGATATCAATATACATTGCTTGTTGCACATGCACACCGATTGAATCATAAAAAGTACTTGGTAAAGGAACGTTAAACCAATGTTTTACTGTGTATCTTTCTATCTTTGAGGTAAATTACAATACTGAGCTATTTCATACATATACTTACGGCTATAGATCCCTAGAAGGGGTAGCCAGAGCTTCAGAACAGGAAAGTCCTCAACCACTTTTGGAACTTGAATGGGGAACAGATTGTAAAATAAAGGTGAACCGCATCGCTGAGATATCACAAAAAAAACTCCAAATACCCCAAGTCACCTCTTATGAACACCCTAGGCAAGACATGTGTTAGTGCTATTCTAAGCTGCAATACACGGCGCATGTTCTACTTCATGTACTTTATTGGTATTTTATGGGTATTTTAACCAAATGTGGAAAGTTTAGTATGGGTGGCGAAAGAAGGCAAGCTTAAAAGGTGTAATAAACGGAGGCATGTATTTAACGCGGCGACAAATTGATACCATTCCGGGTCGTAAAAAAACTGAAAATGGATGGTAAATAATCTACTTTGGCGACTAATTAAAGGTAGCATCTTAACTAGAAAGCGGCGGCTTTTTAATGAGTTTTGAGGTTTTATTTAAATTTTATCTGGCAGTGATTTTCTTTTGTGGCAATTGAATTTCTTCTAAGGCAACAAATTATTGGCGGATAAAAAACTTAAAATAGGGTCTCATAAATTCTAAAATGGGGTTGTCTATAAACATGACCAAGGTCTCAAATAAATACAAACAAGATCTTAAAAAAATACTTTTGGCTACATTTGTAGGGATCTAAATTAACCACATTGTGACATGCAATAAAACTATTCTTGGTCTATTTTATTAACATTCCCTCTTTTGAATGAACCTATACCTACACAACTTAACCTAACCTAACAGCGTATCGACGTCACCCCGCTTCGCGAAGGAAAGAAAAATTTCGATTCCCGCCTGTGTCGAAATTTTTCTTTCCTTTATTTATTCTTTATTTATTAAAATATATTAGGTTAGGTTAAAAGTTGCTTCTCCCACCCTAATGGGCAGATGCAATTAAGATAGGGAAATAAAACAGAGGGGGGAAGGGGGGCGAAGCCCCCCGCATTAAAAATCAATTAATCACCACAAATACGTTTGTGCTAGGTTAGGTTAGGGTTAGCTTATGCCCCTTAGATCGGAAATAGGCAACCCGCGAAACGGGGTGACGTCGATACGCTGTTAGGTTAGGTTAAGTTGTGTAGGTATAGGTTCATTCAAAAGAGGGAATGTTAATAAAATAGACCAAGAATAGTTTTATTGCATGTCACACACACACACGTTATTGCATGACACAGGCGGGAATCGAAATTTTTCTTTCCTTTATTTATTCTTTATTTATTAGTAATAATCCCCACATGAGGTTTTCATGAACAAAAAGATTTAAATTATCTAATATATATCATAATATTTGTATGTAGTTTTAATTTATTGTATCATAGTATTTATATGTTTGTTAATAGTTTATTATTTTATAACTAGATTTAAGTATGACTGGATTGTTGTATTGTTTATGCAGATTAACGCATAGTCATCAGTTTCACCATGTTGTTGTACATCTATCTCACATGACTCTAATTTATTGACCTCTCCATTCAAAGGTTGTCTGGAAGAGATCGCTTTTAGTGATAAGACCGCCAATTGTACTTTTGTTAATTCATTATGTGTATTTGTAATTGTTTTTCCATATTTGATGTACAATAAAGAGTTTTCCATTCTATTCTATTCTATTCTATATTTTAGTTTTATTAATTTTTACTTCAATACACATAATATGTAATTTACTTAATATAATAGTCACAAAAATAATTGGCGCATTTGCCGCCTTTCCAATAATTTACGAATCTGCAAACAATATTTTAATATCCAAATACATTATTATAATACCCATTTTCTGTTTCAATGCTACCTAAAAATCGCTGCCAGATGTGTATTTTTAGGCATGTATTTAACGCGGCGACAAATTGATGCCATTTCAAGTCGTAAAAAAACTGAAAATGGATAGTAAATAATCTACTTTGGCGACTAATTAGAGGTAGCATTTTAACTAGAAAGCGGCGGCTTTTTAATGAGTTTTGAGGTTTTATTTAAATTTTATGTGGCAGTGATTTTCTTTTGTGGCAATTTAATTTCTTCTAAGGCGACAAATTATTGGCGGATAAAAAAGTTAAAATAGGCTTTCATAAATTTTAAAATGAGGTCTGAAATAAATACAAACAAGATCTTAAAAAATACTTTTGGCTACATTTGTAGGGATCTAAATTAACCAAATTGTGACATGCTATAAAACTATTCTTGGTCTATTTTATTAACATTTCCTCTTTTAAATGAACCTACACCTACACAGCTTAACCTTACCTAACAGCGGGTCGACGTCACCCCGCTTCGTGGGGTTCCTATTTCCTCTCTAAGGGACACAAGCTAACTCTAACCTAACCTAGCACAAAAACAATTGTGGTGATTAATTGTTTTTTAATGAGGGGGGCTTCGCCCCCCGTTCCTCCCTCTGTTTTCCTTCCCTAACTTAATTGCATCTGCCTATTAGGCTGGGTGAAGCAACTTTTAACCTAACCCAATTTATTTTATTTTTATTAATTTTTACTTTTTACTTCAATACACATAATATGTAATTTACTTAATATTATAGTCACAAAAATAAAAAAGCGAGCGAGCGCATTTGCCGCCTTTTCAAGAATTTACGAATCTGCAAACAATATTCTAATATCCAAATACATTATTATAATACCCATTTTCAGTTTTAAAGATACCTAAAAATCGCAGCCAGATGTGTATTTTTATAATGAAATCCAATAGTTGCCAGTGAAGAATGTATGATATCCCCTCGGAAAAATTAGTCGCCACATTAGGTTTTATAATACCTCAACCAGTTTTACACTGATCCCGCTTGATATATTTGATACCTTACAGTAGCAGCCATATTTTTAGTTTTTTGATCCCAGCATTTTGTTGCTTGTATAGTTTAATAGTTGCTAAGATATTTAATCACTGCCAAGTTAGTTTTTTTGTGACTTAATAGTAAGTTGCCTAAAAAGGATTTCAGTTGCCGTGTTAAATATTTGCCGTATTTTTATAATGAAATCCAATAGTTGCCACTGAAGAATGTATGATATCCCCTCGGAAAAATTAGTCGCCACATTAGGTTTTATAATACCTGAACCAGTTTTTCACTGATCCCGCTTGATATATTTGATACCTTACAGTAGCAGCCGTTTTTTTAGTTTTTTGATCCCAGCATTTTGTTGCTTGTATAGTTTAATAGTTGCTAAGATATTTAATCACTGCAAAGTTAGTTTTTTTCTGACCTAATAGAAAGTTGCCTAAAAAGGATTTTAGTTGCCGTGTTAAATATTTGCCATAAACGGAAGGAGATTCAGATCGCAGCATCAACCTCAAGCCAGCAGCAATCAATCAGTAAGGAAAAAGAAAAACAATAATTTTACTTGATAATGTCAAAAGAAAGCGGACAAGTTTCTCTTAGACATTGAAGAGAGGTATATTCTCGCTAACAGAACATGAGAATTTTTTAGAGTGCGTCCTACAAAATTGGTATCAAATTAAGTAGGGATCTATGGAGGTGAATGAAAAACGCAAATGCAAAGTGTTTTGATATACACGCTGCTGCCTTTAAAGAACGCTACCCTGTTGCTTTTTATTGTTTCTTCTGCTTGTCTTAGTTTTGTTCGTAGTTCCGCTATGTTTCTGATATCCTTGGCGTAAACTAATTCTTTATAATACCCCCAAACGAAGAAATCGATGGGGTTTAAGTCGGGAGACCGTGGCGGCCAGGAAATGGGCCCCCCACGGCCGATCCTCTTGTCTCCAAACCTTTCGGTTAAAAGTTGTCTGACAATCCTCGCGAAATGAGATGGAGCGCCGTCGTTTTGAAATATCATATTTCACCCTTATAGCTCAACTGCCCCGTGTATTGAGTGACGTCACGCAATAGACCTGTTAACATGGTCTTGTAAACTACAAGTTTTTTTTTAAGGCGATGTAGAATTTGTATCGAGCAGGAAGGGCGACATTTCGAAAAAAAATTGTGATTTAATAATAAACAATCAATAATAACATTTTTTTAGTTTTATTCGGTCCAATCTTTTAATTAAGTTTTTTCGACTTACTGTGTTTCAAACATTTTTTCAAGTATGAAGTCGTGGAGATAGCTCAATCAAATTTACGTGGCAAATAGCTGACGAAATTGGCAAGTTTTTAAAAATAATTTTGGTGACATTTTTGGGATAAGTTTTTTTTTAAATCGTTTCAAAAGAGATCTTTAATTGAAACATTTTAACAAACTTAGGATTCAACATTTTTTTAATGGCTTAATAGTAGCATATCGGCTCACAATTGCTTTTGTTTTTGCAAGTGCTACTGTACTGTTCACCTATTTCAGAAAAAAAAATCAAGCTTGTATCTCAACAATTGATGTCACTGTGACCAATAATGTCAAATAAGCCAAGGTTTAACAAAAAAATATGAAAAAAAAAACATATCTTGAAAACACTACTTGAACGTGTAAAAAAAGAAACAAAGGATAGAGAAATTTCGCGCTGGATGCCAACTGACACTGTAGCTCAGTTGGCAGAGCGACGGGGGCGTATACCCGAAGGTCGCGGGTTCAAACCCCGCCAGTGTCGAAATTTTTCTTTCCTTTAATAACATCTTTTATTTATGAGTAATAATCCCCACATGAGGAATTCATGTCAAAAAACATTAAATTATGTGATAGTTAGGCGTTTCCAACATTTGCATTCTATCTGAAAAGGTAGACAAGTGGCCGTCCGAATTAGTTAAAATTCGGAGGTAGGAAACGCAAACACTACTTGAACGTGTAAAAAAAGAAACAAAGGATAGAGAAATTTCGCGCTGGATGCCAACTGACACTGTAGCTCAGTTGGCAGAGCGACGGGGGCGTATACCCGAAGGTCGCGGGTTCAAACCCCGCCAGTGTCGAAATTTTTCTTTCCTTTAATAACATCTTTTATTTATGAGTAATAATCCCCACATGAGGAATTCATGTCAAAAAACATTAAATTATGTGACAGTTAGGCGTTTCCAACATTTGCATTCTATCTGAAAAGGTAGACAAGTGGCCGTCCGAATTAGTTAAAATTCGGAGGTAGGAAACGCAAACACTACTTGAACGTGTAAAAAAAGAAACAAAGGATAGAGAAATTTCGCGCTGGATGCCAACTGACACTGTAGCTCAGTTGGCAGAGCGACGGGGGCGTATACCCGAAGGTCGCGGGTTCAAACCCCGCCAGTGTCGAAATTTTTCTTTCCTTTAATAACATCTTTTATTTATGAGTAATAATCCCCACATGAGGAATTCATGTCAAAAAACATTAAATTATATCTTGAAAACTACAAAAAGTCGCAGAACATACATGGGGGTGATTCGGGTACCCCTAGGGGTACTCTGTCCTTGGACTTCCGCTTGACACTATTTCTTGGGACACCCTGTATATGTATTGTGTGCATGTATATTTATATATATATATATATATTTCATATATATTATGTGAATGTATATGAAATCTTATATGTCTATAATATCATTAGTATTATATATGTGCAAAAGTCAGCCAATGCGTACCATTGATTAACTTTTAAAATGTTTTATGCAATACATTAGTAACATAAAATGTAATCTTTATCCTAGAAGGGGGCAACCTGGTGATCTGTCATACAGGGTAACCTAGGATAGACACCAGCTCAAAGCAAATAATTGTACTTTATGTAATGTAATTGTACTCATACTTTTGTTAAGTCTTTGTGTTTGAGAGAAATAAATACACTTATTATTATTCTAAAAATACAATTATTAAAATGATTTTTCCGTTTAAACCCAAGCAACCCAAACCCGGCTAAGAATAATCCTTCCCGTGGGTGTCGTATGAAGTGACTTAGAGTACTGTGACTTTATAAGTGTTTGTTGGACGTTTGAGCTGGAAAACGAGCCGGATTAACTTTCGAAATTTGCTTTGTTGAGTAAAGTTAAGATAATTAAATTAACGCGTGGTAAACAAAATGAATTAGTACAAACCCAGAAGGGGCGGAGTTACAAATATTTCTGAACATTACTGTCACCTGCAGGCGGATTGTAAGTTTCATTTTCGATCAGAATGATCGAGTTTCATTCATCAGCAGTGATCGGAGTAGGCAGAGCTATTTTATGTACTTGCCATATGAAAGAATAATATGGATACTCCCCGAATCCCGGGATTTCTTTTTTAAGTAGAATAATAATAAAAATCTGTTTACGTCTTAGGGAGTAATGAAAGCATACACTTCCTATAATAAAAAGGACGGGTTTAAGGATAATATAATAAATAGATAGAAACTTGATACGTTAAACCACATATATTTTTTTATGTAACAATTTCTTATATTTATACAAAAATCAACAATCATTTAACGTTTTAATTCTGAAGTTGTACACGAACATAATACAAATTATTTATTCCTCAAAAATCTAAACATGATTGGAAATAACAAACTATTTGTATTTAACAACAATATAATCTTAATTAAAATGACCAACACGATTAAACAATAATTAAGTTATTGAAACAAAAAAAATATCAATGGTCTATTTCTTAAAGCGGCAACGTCACGCGTTTGACAAAACAATATACCATTTTTTATACTTATTGATAAAAATAATTATAATAATCGAATCCCGGAGTATTAATCGAATCCCGGAGTATTATTCGGAATCCCGTGGAATATCCATATTTACATCAATGTTTGCGGTCAATGAACCTAAATCGCTCTACCTACTCCGATCAGTGTTCATCAGAGTGAAAACAATACATGTATGTGTCTCTTCTACTCCTGATACTAAGGATAAGATTAGGATTACTTTTCTACGGCGTTAAGTAAACTATTCGATAAACTCACAAATCTCACAATCCACCTACTGGTGTACAGAAGAGCCAGGTTTTTTGAATAGCGAACTGACGTTAAAGGCCATCAACAATCCATACTAATATTATAAATCGGAAAGTGAGTTTGTTTGTTTGTTTATTTGTGCTTCTTTCACGCCGCAACTGCCGAACCGATTGCTTTGAAATTTTGCAGACATATAGTTAGAAGCCCAAATTAAATTATAGAGTACTTTTATACCGGAATCACTAATGGATTTTAGCAGCGAAATCTTCAACCTTTCAGCTGAAACCTTATAAAAGAGCGCGGCGTTGTTTGCATGTTTACCAATAGATGGCGCTGTCGCTACATTCTACATCGTGGTATGATTTCTTCTTTATTGGAGTATATAAACCCAAAATATATTACATACATACATTAACTTTAAAAAAATCATATTGATCAAGACGCACGGCAATGCGTCAAGCCAAGCCAAGGCGGCGAGCGCGCACCGTGTGTATATTACACGAACCATTTGGAGCGACTTTTTACACCATCATAACTCAAAATCTAATCAACATAAACCAACCAAATTTGGCTCATTTGTTGATATCAAGGATACAAACTAGTGGCCCAATTTCCACAAATACATAACAAAGGGTTATTAAGATATAAACGTCCAAAAATCGCGATTTTTTTAGTGACTCACTGACATATAGATCAAAAACCTAACCCACTTCCAGATATCCCAGGAAGTTGAAATTTGGCATCCAGGTCGGTGATCAAATATTAACAAAGGAAAAAATCTGAAAACAAGGATTTTTTTAAGATTTTTCAATATTTCCCTCACAAGAACATTTTGTATAGAAATCATATAGTGAGCAAGACGCGCGGGGGGAGGGGCAGGGGCGGGGCATGACGGGATCTGGCGCTTCAGCTTCACTTCAGTCAGTCGCCTCGCGCCCGCCACAGCACGAGGACATGCCAAAATTTTACATGCCTATGATTGCAAATTACGTAAACAAAAAAAAGATAATAAAAGTTTTATAGCAGATATACATATGCTCACGCCATTAATTCCAGGGGTAGTAAGGTAGGTAGGGGTTCCATTTCATAGGGGTAGGCAGATATGTATAATTATATTCATACATACATACATATATTCACGCTATTATTTCCGATTGGGGTAGGTAAATACGTTTTATCACATACATGCAAATTATATTATATTATAAATACTCACGCCATTACTTCCCATCGGAGTAGGCAGATACGTTTAATTACATACATACGCACATATACTCACGCTTTTACTTCCGCTAGTGGTAAGCAGATAATTTTAATTACATACACACATACTTAAACTCCCGCCATTATTTCCGTTAGGGGTAGGCAGATAAGTATTGTTTCAAATATGCATACTTATACTCACGCCATCACTTCCCGTGGGGGTAGGCACAGGCGTATAATTACATACATGCATACTCACGCCATTATTTCCCATTGGGGTAAGCAAATACGTTTAATCACATATATGCATACATAAATTAACGCCATTATCTCTCATTGGATTAGGCAGATACGATTAATTACATACAAATACTCACGTCATTATTTCACATTGGGGTAGGCTGAAACTATCGATCGCCACTTCGTACGACCCCGGCAAACTTTTTAATAAATATGCTTTTATTTTTAAGTCAAATAGGAGTTCCCGCTTATTTAATATTTTGTGTGAAATATGACGTAAAAATATTTGGGAAATGGTTGTGTACATGAATAGGATATATGTAAGTATAGTAGCGAAAGAGATATATAGACGCAATGTGTCGTCGTTTATTAAATGAGAGTTTGATAGTCCATAAGAGAGTTTTAAAAAAAAGGCGGGAGCAATTTCGTACGACCGCCCGCAAAAATCGCGCGCTCGCGAATGATTCAGAAACTGAAATCGGTGTAGTGGAATAACAAGCGTCTGCGGCCTTCTGCGGCAGTAACTGTGAAGGACCTCCGATTTCAGCAACGATAAAGTGTAATGGAATAAGCTCTTTACAGCTGGTAACGGTGTTGTAAATTCTGCTTTTTTTCTTGCTGATTGTTTTTAGATTGGGTTGTTTGTAGGTTTGTTTCTTTTGCCAAATTCATTTATTTGTTTGATTAAAATAGTAGATAGATAGTAAGCATAACATAACATAAACGTTCACGCCGAATATCCCCGAAGGGGTTGGCAGAGGTACTAATACTTTTGAACATCACGTGACTTTGTCATCTGGTGTTCAGAGTACCCACGTTTTGCATGGACAGTGTACTCACGTGATAGGGGGCAGGCCTATCGCCGTTTTGTACGAATACACTGTCACATGACTAAGTACAACTCAGCCATGTGGGTTTCCTAACGATGTTTTCCCTCACCGTTAACAACCATGATAAATTAACCACACATATGTCTTTAGAAAAGACAAATTGGTGTAGGCCCGACCCAGGATTTGAACACTAGTCGTTTGCACGATAACCGAGTGTTCTACCCACTGGGCTATCACGGTTACTTAAATAGGCTGTCCTCGGTTTGTAAACAAGCGAGCGAAGGAAATTCTAAAAAAGAACGAGGATGATTCATCATTAAAAGCTGGTTTAGAAAATGTTATTACAATAAAAATAGGTGCACGGGTAATGCAACGCAGAAATATTGATGTGAGTAAAGGTCTAGTAAATGGGTCAATAGGAGTGATAGAAAAAATTCATTGGGATGTCGATAGAAATAATACTGCACGTAAAATCACAATAAAATTTAGTCATTTAATATATGAGCTAGAACGTATAAAGACAAAGTTTCAGATATAATGCATTCATTCACCGGGAACTATTTCCAATTTGCATAGCTTATGCAATCACTATTCACAAATCACAAGGACTTAGTCTGGACAGCGCTCTTCTCGACATAGGCTCTTCGATATTTAGCAGAGGACAGGCTTATGTTGCGCTCTAGAGTTAAAACACTCGACGGAGTACATCTCATTAACCTCGATCCCAGTCAAATTAAGGCACAAGAAAGCTCCATAATAGAATATAATCGCCTTCGAACAATATACCGCCCTGACTTGCCGCATTTAAACATAAACAGAAAACGAGTAAAAAAAGTTACAGATACTGAATGGGCAATGCGTCTAAATATTTCTAATATCCAAGACGGTGAAGATCATTGTTCAAAAAATAAAATCAAACGCAGAAAAAAAAATACCAACTTATTTCTTTACAAAAAGTAATGATATCCCACCAAAAACATTTTAAATGTAAAAAATGTTAGCCAAGCAAATACAATACAAAAATTTATAATATGTTAACTAAAAGACTTCGCAGACAAAAGGATTGATATCTGAATGGTTGCCAAGCACTGCAGATAATCCTGAAATACAAAGTAGATACAAGTTAAATAAAAGTTTTGATTTAATTTGGCTAGTTTTCACCAAAAAATCAAATTAAAATGTACCTAGTAGATAAGTTGATTATCATGATAACTCGTATGTGGAAACGAGCAAAATTAAATCAAAACTTTAATTTAACTTGTATCTACTTTGTATTTCAGGATTATCTGCAGTGCTTGGCAACCATTCAGATATCAATCCTTTTGTCTGCGAAGTCTTTTAGTTAACATATTATAAATTTTTGTATTGTATTTGCTTGGCTAACATTTTTTACATTTAAAATGTTTTTGGTGGGATACAGTTTACAGCATTGGTTCCGTTCCGTCATATTTTGTGATATGTAACTTGATGAAATTATAATAATAAATCATCGTTACTTGCACTTAATTGACTGTTGCTCGCTTTCTTTGGTGTCCTTAATTCCTTTCCACTATTGTATTATATTGAAGTATTTAATAGACTTTAGGTTTTTCGCAGTAGGCTGAATAATAGTTAGTTTAGTGCGCTTTGTTTGTTCGTCGTTTAGATTTTTATAGTTTAGTTAGGGATATTTTTGTGTTCCTACTATTTTAGATTGAATTGTGTATTTTAAAGATTTCAGGTTTTAAGCAGTAATTGAATAATTGTTAGGTTAGGTTCGTCGCTTTGTTGGTCGTTTAGATTTTTATAGTTTACTCATATTTACGCAATGCCTCGCAAACGTAAATCTAATTTATCGAGCACCTCATATAAAGCTCTCGGGCAATGAAAATTGCGCGATCTTAGGAATCGTCTCTCCATGCTGAATTAAGAAGGCGCGAAATGGTAAGGTGTAATGAGAAGTTTTATACTTTATACTGCAATATAACCGAATTCCACGCGAGGGAAGTTGTGGGCGGAAAGTATAAATATAGCGTACATAGAATAAACTAAGTTTGTGATAGCGTAATAAAAACATGCCACCGCCGGTATCCTCCCCGTGGCGTAGCGGTACAACTAACTACTATGAATATTTAATTAGAACTATTATTAATAAATCGTTCCGGGTTCGTATCTCAGGTGATTCAAGCTTTTTGTATTATTATTTTTGTTTTGTTAGTTTTGAATAGCAGTATATATAATAATAGCAAGCACTAACCCTTCACTTCAGCGATTATTTTGTATGGAGATCCACCGCTAACCATCCCCATATTCCCGAGCAATCGCTGCAAGCTCTCCCACTATCATCAACGGTCAGTGTAAGAGGCAGCACCGTGCCGCCGCCGAAGCGCCAAACTACTATTCGTATTTGTACTTACTAAGATATTCTCATTTTGAACATAGAAACTTAGTACAAAATGGTTTGGTTCATGATTCTTATGAAAAATTAAAAAGGTTTTTTTTGGAACTCAACCCCTAAGGGGTTGATATAGCAAATGAAAGTTAATATAGAGATTTATGTCATTTTAGTATCTAGAAACATAAAACTTGGTGCGATTGAATTTATGATATTCATCTATCAATCAATTATCTAAATTCTATAAAAGGGTAGCCATAGCTTCAGAGATAGTAATTCTTCATCCACTTTTGGAAATAGATTAGGGAAAAGGTAGTTAAATAAAGATTTTAGTGATGGCTCACCAACTTCATCGCCCAACAATCACTTAAAAAGGGTCAATGTCCTTTATATCCTTTACAACGCCCGCGGGAATATAAATTTATATAAAAAATAGAAGTTAAGATAGTGTTTTGGTATTTTGAATGTAAAACGGATGCAAAAAATGAAGTCCACGCGGACGAAGTCGCGGGCAAAAAGCTAGTAATATAATAATCAATAAGACTTCACCCATTTGCTACATCAAATTTTTGTCATAGATTCACTTACTTGTGAAACTTACAAATAAAGAACAGCCAGACTAATAACTATTCGCATTAGTAAAAGCTCTTTGCCTTTAAAAATTGGAAACGACCATGTACCTACTTGTACACACATACAAATAGTCACGGCCATAACTTCCAAAAAGCGGTAGCCAAGGCTTCAGAGCTAGAAATTCCTAAGCCACATTTGCAAGTTGATAGAGGACAAGATGGTTTCTACAAGCAAGTAAAAATCTTTCGACACCAGCGGGACTCAAACTCACGACATCCGCGGGCTGATTATGTATCTTTAGCGACCGCGATTGTGTCGCAAGTTGCAATATTGTCACTGTCAAAAGTGTCAGATCGCATACAAAATTATGACATTCAAAAGTCAAAAGTCAAAAAGTTTATTTTTCAAAATTAAGTTAAAAATTATCATTTTTTGAACGTCAAATTTTTTTAAATTTATCATTAGTCCGTTGACAACGACAATCGTGCAACTTGCAACACAATCGTCACTCGCAAAAGATACATAATCAGGGGGCCGGTTATCGCCGTTATAGTACTAATCTCCACATAAGGTTTTCATGCAAAAAAAAGCCTAAAGATGGTTGAAATAAAGTATCAGTGGTGATGGGTCTCCAACCACATCACCCAAAAACCAATTAAAAAAGCCCAATACCCTTAGATGCCTCTTAAGACAACCGTTGGTAGAAAGCGGTAATTTGACATTCGGCCGAAAGCCGGCACTACAGATCCACAATCATAACTTGGCCGGCGGCGACTCTGGTACTACTGTCGCCATTTTGAAATTTCGGCCTGTCATTGTCAGTTAGTTCTTAACTAAATAAAAATTATAGGGTGACCTACGTATATAATAAATTATCACTCATTAATATTTTTTGTAGTGGAAACTTTTTTTCAAAGACAATTATTTTTATGATGTATCTTTGCTTATTGATAAACGCTTTTATTTCCAGTATTCAATATAAAAATTCATGAAAATTATTATTTATATTGTTAAATTTTATCTAAGTAGGCTGACACCGTCCCAAAAGTTGTGCGCGCATCGATAGTCATGCGGTGCGGGTTACGGGAAGTGGGAAAATGCTCCTGAATAAGATTTTACTTCGTATACACTGATGCGTGGGTTCTAATCCTAATGCGGGGATGTACCAATGTGTCATTTCTTAAGT
Source organism: Bedellia somnulentella (assembly GCA_963576735.1). NCBI lineage: Eukaryota > Metazoa > Arthropoda > Insecta > Lepidoptera > Bedelliidae > Bedellia > Bedellia somnulentella. The sequence goes on from OY755181.1 coordinate 15,141,762, forward strand.
CATAACTGTCTGACATATAAAAATACAAGGCAAATACGACGTGATAGCTTAATGGGTAGAACACCGGTTAACGTTCAAGCGACTAGTGTTCAAATCCCGAATCGGGCCTACACCAATTTGTCTTTTCTAAAGTCATATGTGTGGTTAATTTATCACGGTTGTTAACGGTGAGGGAAAAATCGTGAGGAAACCCACATGGCTGAGTTGTACTTAGTCGTGTGACAGTGTATTCGTGGAAAACGGCGATAAGCCTGCCCCCTATCACGTGAGTATACTGTTCTTGCAAAGCGTGAGTTTTCTGAACACCAGGTGACAAAGTCACGTGATGTTCAGAAGTATTAGTACCTCTGCCAAACCCCTTCGGGGGTATTCGGTGTAAACGTTTATATTATGTTATGTTATATGTAACAAGGTTGTTAACAGCAATAAAAAAGTGCCCATAAATTCACTGACCCAGCAAAATGAATGACCCAAACGATATCTGATGTTTAGAATTATTTTTTCTGTGCCACCTTTTTGGGGGATCTATGTGTGAATATGAAATGTAAAAGACAGTACACGACAAGGTAAGCCTCTGATTTACAGGATTAAAAAAATGATTTTATGTAGTTACCCACTTATTAACTCTGAGTGTCACAAGTAACAAATCCTTGAGTATAAAATAAAGAGTTTGCAGAGAAGAACCATTGGCAGTGTTATCGCTAAAAGCGATTTCTTCTAGACAACATTTGGGAGGTAAGATAAGCAACACTGTCATTCGGGTAGACATACCAGACAAGGGCAAAAATAAATAAATATAATTAGCTTACATTAAAACGAACTTGCTTACTTACAATAATAGTTATTACATACATACATACATATACTCACGGCTGTAAATCCCTAGAAGGGGTAGCCAGAGCTAAGGAGTTAGAAACCACTTTTGGAAAGTTGAGTGGGGTAAAGATGGTAAAATAAAGGTCTCCACGTGATGGGTCTCCAACCGCATCGCCCAAAAATCTCTAAAAAGCCCCAATACCGTTAGTCGCCTCTTACGTACACCCACCGGCAGAAATGGGGTAGTGCTAATATAAGCCGACACTACATAGCAGCTAGTTATTAATGAAATGAATATTATATAATTTGTTTTATTAAGACATTTCAATACTGTACTACATAAATTAGCCTGTATGATGTAAAATTATTTCCCTTATAATGGTTAATTTTTATTTACTGGCAATACTAATATCGATGACAGCGACGCCCTTACCGGCCAAGATAAGATTGTGGATCTGTACACGGCTTGTTATGTCGCTGTCACATGTACTTGTAATAGCTGTATGACATTTAAGCATCCCGCTTGGTCACCTTGTTAGGGCTCCTTTCTCCCTCTACATATACGATTTAGCTTAGATATACTCCTTTGCCCCGCCAGGGCAGCCCTCAGCTGCCCGACACACATAAAATCATAGTAAAGCCGCACAGGCCACAGGGCCAGTAGCAACCAATACTTTCGAAAAAAAAAACTTGTAATATAAAGCATGTAAAGTAACACAGACATAATTTCTAAATAATTCCTAATCTATTAAAAGCAAAACTGACTGACTGACTTAGAATCAACGCACAGCCGAAATTTGTGTATTTTAGTAACTTTTAGTGAGAGTGGCTAATTTATCGTTGTGTGAAGATGATATACCTATTAATAATGTCCAATTATTTTGTTTTTCTTCGAATATCAACTTTATTCTGGCTTCGCTAAAAGAGATGCCGTTTTACGTACATTCATATCAGAGCATTTTTATTATTATTCGAATTCCATAATGTCTGGCTGCACAATAATATACCCACGCAAGTTATTCATAATTATTTAGAATTCACCAAACCACCAAAGATCTGACTGAACTCATCACAAAGACTGAAATCATCATTTTTTATTTGCTCCATAAGGTCTAGTATCCAGAGTAGTTTATGAAATTACTAAATGTTGCGAAATGTTGTCTGTCATGTCATTCATAACTTTTGACAGTTTAGTTTTGTGATAGACGCTGTTGCTTTAATTAGTAACCTATAATTTGTTTATGTTTATAAGTTAAAGGGTCTCGGTCAAAATGGGCGTAACACCAACAGCGTTAAAATATATTTTATGTGAAAGCTAATGATCATAACTTAATTTTATACTATGAGGGCGATTACCCAAACAACCGGAGAACAGAGATATTCAGTGATGCTCAAACGCATAGAATCCAAAACAATCGCTCACCGCAGAGACAACACGGACAATATCGTGCAGTACTAGGCAAAAGATATCAATCTATTGGTTGGTAACCTAAAGAATTACTGCATTCCATCCCTTTCTAACGTCTCTCACCGTACCGAACAAAGAAAGCGTGCGTACGCGTCACTGCGCGTCAGTTAGACATGCGCATAACGCTTCAGTGAAAAGAACTTAGTTCATTTAGTTCCCTTACTTAAAAGAACTACTTCGCGAATGTAGTCCAGTAGTCCACTTCGTTCAGCGGCTCATTAGGCTCCTTTAGAGCCGTTGGACTAAATGAACTGCAGAACGAATTGGACTAAATGAAGAGATTGAGTTGGAAAGATGAATAACTTGCGGTTCTCGCGTTCTCGTATCTTTCTTATAACATTCGCTAGTTCACGAATGAAAAAAATGATGCTTTTGATAATGTTTAATGAATAAGTCCCATATGTTGTATTACTTGTATTTAATTTTGCAGAAATATAGTTATTTATCATGAAGTATCAGTAAGAATAAATATCTCGATTGTCCTCCATACTTTCCAGGCTTAGGACTGACAACCAAAACATTACTAATATTTTCACTATTAGAAAATAAACATTAAAAATAACTCATTGACGGGTCTCGAACCTCATATTTATGTTTTTGTATTTGTGTAAACGAATAGTGATTTCACAGCAAACAAATATAGGTCTTAACACCATGTGTGGAGTGTTATTTTCCCCTGCGAGAGAACAGCAATGCATAAGTGAGGTGAACTAATAAGGTGTCAGTATTAGATTTGCGATCAAACGAATATAGTCCTTAAGACGATGACCGAAGATTTTTTTTCGCCTGACGGCAAAGTATTAATTATTTAACCAACCTTTGTGTTTTTTTTGCAATAATACCCGGTCCATATTGGGGATAACAAGTATGTAGGGGTTATCAAGACGTGCAATAAAGTAAATTACAACGCATTTTATTACTGTTGGTATAACGCCCAGCTCCTATACAAAAATGCCCATGATCCTTTAGTATTTTATGTCGCATGATTATAAGTGATCGTATTAAGAATAAAATGCATCATTGCATAGTAAATAAAAGTAGTGGAATGGCATGTATAATACTAAACAAACATTGTACTAAGTTGATGTAGTGGAAAGTTTACGTCCCTCCATTAGTTTGAAACGATTATGTTGTGTGCTCTATTTGTTTAAAATACCCAGTTTTCATCGTGCTTTGTAAATAAATAAGTGCATTATTGTTTGAGGTATTGTATGAAGTAACTAAGTGTGATAACTGAGTTGATCCTCGAAGATGTTGCCGCCGCATCTTTTGGGACGAAGGTTCGTGTCTATATTTTTATAAGTTTTTAATATTTTCGTCCCTTTATACTTTCAAATCTAACTTTCCTTTCATTTTAATCTCAAATCAAAGGGTCTAGTTTATTCCCGTATGTTTCTTTTATAACTAGTTTGCATTATAACAGTGTGAATTTAATGATTTGGTTGGACTTAAAATATTATTAAAGTGTATTGTATTAAATACTCAGGTACTTTTAGGTTTTGAAAATTGTTACAATTGGAAAGTTTGATTTCTTGCTGCTTACTGAAATGTTCAGTTATTCTTTTAGACTATTCCAGCTTCCTAATCACAACTGAAAAAACGTTTAACGAAATTATTGTATAGCTTGAAATCTATTATTTTATCACTCAACATCCAAAAGTGGCTGAAGCTTTTAGAGATTTATAGCCAAGATAACATGTTTGCATGTTTCTCAATGTCAGCTTTCGCACCACATTATTCACGAATATTAGTACCTGATCCTACCAAACACTAAAGTTATTAAGTATTTTAGGTTCATAAATTGATTATATATTAGTTTTGACATTAATACTTAATTATTTTGTATCTACCAAGGTAACTTACATAATTATATTGTTAAGCGGTGTTAAGAAAAAAAAGGCCATATTTGAAAGATTTATGGATGTAGCTGTATGTTGTAAGATTTTCCGGATCATACAAAGTGGTGATAATAGTCACCATCTACCCCAAAGGACCTTATGGTATGAGTATATGTGTTATGTATATTAATGCTTTTGCTTTGAATACCCATTTTCCTTTATTTTTTCCACAATTAAGTAAATTAGATGACTTATAAATAATATTCAGCTTGGCCTCAAAAGTAACTCTTTTTGTTTTTGTTTCAGGTAAGTACTAAAGGAAATGCCAAGGCTAATCAAAGCTGTTAAAATCATATGGAATGATGGATAGTAATCACTGACTAATGTGTTTTGACCACTGCTCAAGCTGATGGTAAAAAGATACAAGAATGTTTAGTCATCATTATAACTTCTTATGCATTACAGGTATTTTTTCAATATAATCTTTATTGTACACTTCTACTGCATGTTTGATCCAAGATGTTTTTAATTGGTTTAAATAATAGATAGCTGTTATAAGTGATATAGGTATGATGTTTATAAACCATAGAGCAAAAATTGTATGTTTACATAAATAAATTATTTATTCTCAATGCTTATACCAAATGAGGATTCTTCCTAATAAGGTATGTCCTATTGCTTTTTTGGTTATCAACTCTACAACTCATGACTAACACAGCCTAACAGCAATCTATGGGAAGGGTGTATAATGAGAAGTTCTTGTATTTAAAAATAAATTATGTTGGGTTCACTGAAGTGCCAGTTTCTAAGAATCTCAACTTTGACTGCAGAATCATACTTGAAAATTTGTGTAAAGGTAAAACAAAGCATTTTATTGGGTTATTCTTTCATTCAGAGCAATATAGCTGCTCAGATAAACTATGGGTTCAAATCCCAAGATAGAAACCTTAGTATTTTCATTGAAAGTATGTTTTTTTTGTACTAAGTGCAAATATTTAAATTCTTGTGTATGCTGATATGGGTAAATCAATGCATTTGCAGCTCAGTTACAATACTTTGCTACCTTTGATTTATGGTTTACCCTGTAGGTTTATCATGCTACTCTAAAAGAAAAAGGTAATAAAAAGAGCTTATTTCAAAATCATATATAAAAAGGAGAAGGGTTCGATCCCAGATAATAACTGTCAAGTTCGAGAGGTTCTGTAAAACTTTATTTACTGAATTGAGTATTTTAAGTATATTCTGACTCTTAAGGGTCTGAGTGCTAAGCGACTTTTTATCGCAATTAAAATTGGCAATGTTTTGAAATTATTGTCTTCTTGTTGATTTGGCTATAACAAAATACTTTACTAATTCAAAGTGAATATGAGAATTGATCTTATATCAGGTTCGTTTCCCAACATAAACTGTCTTATTCGGGAGCTTTTAAGGATCTGTTTATGATGAGGACAAGATTTTTTTTTAAACTACATTATATCCAGGTAAGCGTTGCTTTCATTTGTAGTACTGTCTGGCGTAACAGCAAGAAAATGATTTAAAGTATGGGTTCAAACCCCGACTAATGAATTCGTATACTTCACCTTGTTTAGGAGTTAGTTTTTATTGAATAACTCAAAATTCATCTGATTATAAAGTCCATGTTCTAGTAATAATAATAATATTAGTTTTTAATGGGTTTGGATCCTCTAAGAGACTTTAAAAACATATGGGCGTCAATGGACCCTGGGTTGGTTAACTTTATAAGTTACCAAGGTAAAAAAAAACTACTACATACCATAGAGGAGGAAATCATTAAAATAAGTCAGTTTATCACTATAATGGTAAACATCTTCCTATAAAAACTCTGACTGATTTAAGGCTGTAAGTATATGTTTTTAGTAAATAGAACCTTGGCTCAATACAGAAGTATATGAATGTATTTAATTTATAAAGGTTATAGGTTGGTTACTAGATAAGTAAGTAAGCAGTTACTAAGGTTTATATGATTTATCTTTTTCAAGTTCGTGATGCGGTTCCAGGTTCGAATCCTGGGGATTCACTCTTAAAAATTAAATTGTGAGATTTACTGCAAGTCTTCGTCGATCCGGTTTTCTGTCAGTGGTAATAGTCGTTTAAGTCAGACCACTATTTATTTAAGTACATCTTAGAAATCTATGGCCTGATCACTCTGTCTAAGGTAGGCTTAAGCCTCTCGGTTCGGAGATATGTTGGTATGATTATGAAGTTTCACAATTAAATGTATGGGTTCGACCCCCATATTCTTTCCTTCCCATACCTGACACTAAAGTATGTGGGATGGTTGGGTTGCAAAAGTAGTAGAGGTTTTTTTTTATTCTAAAGCTCTGGCTTACCTTTCTTGGGATTAATAGCCGTGAGTATTTGTACGCATGAATGTTGGGCTGAAGCCAATATAATATTGAGCCTGGATTATAGTCTCGACGTGTTGAGTTGTTTAATCATTATTAACTGCTAACGATTAAGAGAGTGGTAAGCCTCTTAAAAGTCCTTTATCAGTGACGTGACATTCGATAGGGAATATGAAAGATAACTATCAATACATATTTACGTCAACATCAGCTTATGGATTTTATAGAATAATAACTTGTTATGAAATGGTGTGAGACAGTCGAAAAATCTACACCTTTAGTTGATATATTAGCGTAGTAGATGAATGGCTATTGTAAGTAGTCTTTTCGCAGCTTAAATAGTTTAGCAAAACGTCTTGGATCAAATATGTGTAGAAATAAATGTACTAGATTGACGACTCTCGAATATGTGACACGCGTAATATTTATCGAGAAACATAAATATTTGAAGGTTGAAATAAAATCTTGGTCTTAGCAGCTTGTTATGGGAACAGCGGCAATTGATGTGATTTTTGTAATATTTAATTTTACATCTAAAGTTGTTCGCTGAACTCATTTTTGCATGTTTTGTTATTATTAGTTTTGGCATATCTGAAATTATTATTTTTACTAGTTATATAATTTTCTTCTGATGTACTTTTTTTTTACGAAATTTTATGTATGTTTTTTTTCTGTTTAACGTTTTACTTGCCTACAGTTCGGTTGGTTTGTGTTTTTTATTTGCAGATGTTATTAAATATTTTTTTTGTTTGTGTTCTTATTTTTTATTGAACTAACCCTGAAATGCCCGATGTTGTAACAATCAAAAGTGTATATTTTAACAATAAATAAAATTTCAATTTCCGTCCTCACCTTGTGCATGGAAATACCTTTAAAAATAAAATCCAAAAATATCCAACCTTTGTCTTTTTTTATTGCCAGTGTTAACAAGTCTTATGGTATGATGGTAACTAAATTGGTGTTTTAAAACCTACAAAATTTACAGGAATATACTACATTGCATCAAAGAGGGGTCGTAATTTGTTAGTCTACGATAGTTATACCTTTGCTCAGCACGACGTGACCAAGAAGTATGTTACCTGGCGCTGCTCATCAAGGTGTTCAAGAAAATGTACTGCTCACATTTGCGTAGACTATCAGGGTGCGATTATTTTACTACAGAATAACCATAGCCATCCATCTCCTTTGAACCAGAAACCTTATCAAGTTCCTCCGCCAAACTTGAGACTGATTCAGGATAGCCGTAACTTAACGTACGCTTGAACAATTTCTTCTCAGATGCGATATGTGTAAATGTAGTTTGCGCGCACTGTATTTATTCTTCTGATTATGTACCTGATTATTAGATAATAATTTTTATTAAATATTATTCAATGGGGCTGTGTTTTATTTTCATTTCCTGTTTATGTATTTTATAACAGATTTTTCCTTATTTACGGTACACCGTATATACTGTGATAACACTGAGTCTCTGTGTCACAATTTAGTAAATGGAGTGCATAAGGATTGCTTGTGTTTTACGTGATTAATATTGTTTGTCTGATGCTTATTAATTGTCAGGTTTTATTTCAAATAAATATTAATTATCCTTAGCCGTCTTTCACATATGATGACATTTATACTTAAGCCATCGTTTAACAACTAGATTTTTTGTATAGTTTCCGTTACTTACTGTTTATAGTTTGTGATTATGTCGAAGTGGTGCATGTAATTAATTATATTTAATTATGACATGATTGTCTTAAGTATTTTGTGATAAATTGTAAATATAAGGATATATTATTAATATAATAATTTATACAAGAAGTTATTTTAAAAACCCAGCAGCAAAAAAATCTGCGGTTGATGCTTGTAAAGTGGTAAAATTAAGGCTTGCTATTTAGATCTCACTTAGAGTTTGCGTAGCAGTAATTGTAATATAAATACTTTAAAATAAATAAATGTATACTCTTGTAAAACGAATTAATAAAAACGTATTCATAAGAAACATTAAAAAATGTTGTTTTACTTTCCACATTTATTTTTCCTTGCTTAATAATCATAGTTCCACTGTGGATGTGACTTGATAATTTATGGGTTAATTGATACAAGTGATTTGTTTAGGACCCGTTCTGGTGAAGGCGAAAAGAGGCCGATACTCACTAATGTATAAAGGATATACATTCGTAAGAAGGGCTAAGTCGAAAAAGGGCATAGTTTGGAAATGCTCGGTCAGCAAGAAGGAACAGTGCGATGCCATATTGACAACTGACGAAAATTTGGGTATTGTATCCACCAAAGGGCAGCATAAACATAAGAGAACTGGCTCAGCCACAAAACATGTGTACTTTTCAACAGAATAGAGTCTAAAATTTAGATTTAAGTTTAGATATTTTTGAGGGTAGGATTTAATTTTCGTAATTAGTTTTAAGAGAAATCACTACCTCTTAATTATAAACCCAGTTAGGTTAATATTGTGAGGATTGTTGAAATACCTATTTTTAAAGATTTATTTTCATATTATTCCAAGATTGAAGCTTTTAGTAGTTTAAGTAGATTTAGTGTTTGTAATAGTTTAAGATAAATCACTACCTCTTGAATATAAACTAGGTTAAGTTAATATTGTAAGGTCTGTTGAAATACCTATTTTGAAAGATTTATTTTCATATTCTTTTACAAAATGTATTTATTTTATGTGGGTTGACATCCTTTTCATTAGTCAATAAAGTTTAGTGTAAAAATACTTGTCTTTAATTGATTCCTGATATTGCTTTAATTCCTCATTATGTCTGACATTACTGCGTTGGTATTTCATTGCAAGATTCATCTGAATAATAAATCAGTGCAGAAGAAGGAAAAATAATTACGAAGTAATAATAATAATGGACTTATATGCATGTTCAGAGCAAGAAGGAAATCATTTACCTAATGTTACATTGAAGAAGAGTCAACTAATTAAAATTATGTTGCAATTTTACAATTCACAGTGTCGGTGGTCACGGCAGTAGACGGGGCAACACTGCTAATGTTAAACGGATTCTCGTTTACCAATCCATCGCCTATACCCGGTGGCGAACGATGGTATTGTTCCGGAAGAATTCGGTTTAACTGCATCGTCTGCCTAAATGTTAATGATGATTATGAACTTGTGTGTATTTCGGGAGTACATAATCACCCCGCACCAGTGTACGAAAAAAGATCTGACGGTCTCTATATTGAGGCTAAAAGATAAAGTGCTCCAAATCACAGTCTGTAAAAATCGGTTGTATATAAATAACTGCGCAATTGCAGCTATATTGGTTGTGTCGTTGTCATGGTATATTAAATAAGTATTTTATGTAAAATATGTAGACCAAAGTTAACACAGTTTAATGTGTTTAAAATTCAATGATAAATCACTGTAACAGATTATGCTAATTTTTAATCCAGTATTTATTTTACTTTGATAAGACTGTTAAGTGTAAGAATTCATATTAAATTATTGATGTATTGTTAAGTTAATAAGCACCTGAATCATTTTAACTGAATCAAAAACGTCGCTGCTTGTATAGGAACTGTTTTAAGAAACCATAAAGTTTATATCTCATTATCTTTGTCTTTTGACTAGATATTATGTTAATACAGGAGGCCTAGCACGAGCGCTGTTTTGTCGTCAGGATATCGGTTAGAATGAGATGACAGTATACGATACTAAATAAGTGCGAAAGAGTGGCTGTTTTATACCACTCGATATCTAATTATAAGATCGCTGCTACTGCTATCTACGCTGAAGTGTCAAAATTACTTTAGTGTGACTTTATCCGATATTTTGGTGACACTATATTATCAATGTTATTATGTCTGTAAATATAAATGTTTTAAGTTTATTTGCGTATCATTTCCTTCTATTGCTTTTAGTATAATTTTTTCTTTTATTGAGTAGTTTTGTAACATATTTTATTTTATGTATATTCTGTTGAGCATGAAGTAACGTTAGTTGTTTGTTGTTAGTGACCACTGTTCGTTTAATTTGCTATGGCTTTATTGCATGTTTAATTTATTTAGCAGGTAGCAGAAAGTATTTAGCTCTCGCAAAAAAATGCTTTATGTGAATGTGGTTTTTCCAGTGACTTTGGTAACACTCTCAAGTGGTAAGAATTTACTTATCGTCAATGGTTACACTTTTGCAAGACAAGAAAAGACTCAACGCAATAAGTGGTTTTGTAACGAGCTCAACAATAACCAATGCCATGTTAATGTTACTGTAGATGATAAGTTTAAGCTTATTTGCATGCCTGATAAACATGATCATGAGCCAATTTTTTGCAAAGTCTTCCAAGATAGAATTCTGTAGCTAATGCTGCAAATGTTTTTTTTAATTTTTTATCTATGGTTGACTAATTTCCATTAATTGATTTAAGATTTTAAGCGTTGATTTTAGATAATGTTAGCCTCTTCTGTCATTTGATGAAAATGCTTATAAAACAGGGCTATGATCATGTGTGTTTTTCAAATGTTTTTCTTAATCTGACTAAAATTTTCAAGTTAAGTGTGTTCTTGCTGAAAATAACTGTTTTGTGTTTTCGCTTTATTTGGGGTGCTAACGGAACTAATACACTAATTATTTGTTTGATTGTTAACAATAAATACTGCTTTCTATTTGCACGCTTTTTATTAACTTTTACCATACTAGCATGCGCTTTTTGGTTTATATGCATTTTTATTAAAACTTTTGATCTAACCTTGATAAAAGAGACCAAAACCGAAGCTCATGGACAATATTTAACCAAACTCTTTTGCTAATCTTCATTTGACCTGCATTAAACTGACTCCTTTTAAATTATTTATTAAAATTAAAAGCTTAATAACTTCTTCATACTTAATATTTGTTCTTGAAAAGTATTTTATATGTTACTATCTAACGCTCTATCTATACTTTACTCATCCCTGTACTAATAAGATACATGTTACAAAACACGGTGTTTTACCGATATGCATAAAACCCTGCTGGAATCAAATGAATAAGGTATATTTCTGGAAATTATTTAAAATTTTCACTAATTGATCAAGTCTAGTAAACTTATAATGTATAAAGAATACCATATTTTACAATACCTACCTAGTATATCTACGATACTTAGTAAGGTGGACAAGGCAACGTTATAGTTGATTAAAATTATTTACAGGTGACTTCGATCTAACAGGGATCGACGAATTAAAAGAATTGGTAAATTCTCAATACGATGTTGTTTTCGAAGTTTTACCTGAAGAAGATCAAACTCAAGAGGATGAAGAAGAAGAATCATCTGAAGTGCCTAATGCTGATGAAAGTGCGATATTTGTCCGAAGTAGTACGGGAATTAAAAAAATACAATACAAAAATCATAGATATAGAGAAGCGTATAAAACTAAGAAAGGGTCTCGTTGGAATTGTTCTTCAGCAAAGTCATGTGGAGCCTTTTTACTTTTGAACAACGATGATGAAATCATTTCTATCAATGATAGTCACGAACACAACCCGCCTTCCCGATATCAAGTGGTAGACACTGACGTCACTGACTCTAAAGGTAAAAACTTGCATACAATCAAGGCTATAAATTCTATACTTAAGCATAACAATTTATAGTAAAGAAACGTGAGTGGAGATCACGTACCGAACGTTTCATTGGGTAGTGTTCCCAAAAAATATACTTACCGACACTTTGGTAAGAATCGCGGGAAGTAGCTAGATTAATGAGTGCAGGACCGTCGTTGTGGAGATAAAATAGAATATAAAACTCTTTATTGCACATCAGAATTAAAACATATCAAAATAGAAGTAGAATTAGCGGTCTTATCATTTAGAGCGATCTCTCCCAGACCACCTTTGGATGCTAAGATCAGTCTTTATAGGTTATGGTATAAAACATGTTTCTAAAGAAAAAGCTAAACAAAACTGGAACGAATATCTAGTTTATATAAATAATGTAGGTATTATAAACATATTATAGGGAAATCTAGCAGTGGCTATGATGACCATTGATTATAGTAATAGAAATGGAATATTTAAAATATACCTTTATTTTAACTAACCTAACTATATCTTTAAAATTAACTAAACAAGATGATTAAAAAAATTCAACATTATTGTACTAGATTGTGCTCATATATTTTAAGATACTCTCCTCTCAGTCTATAAACGTGAAATTTTACCTACTACATAAAAAGACACATGACGTAAAATCTATACTAATATTATAAAGCTGAAGAGTTTGTTTGTTTGAACGCTAGGATCTCAGGAACTACCCAATGAAATTGAAAAAATCTTTTTGTGTTGGATAGTCCATTTATTGAGGAAGGTTTTAGGCTATATATCATCACGCCGCTACCAACAGGAGCAAACAATCGGCGAATAATGTTGCAAAAACGGGGATAATTATTCATACTTTAAGGCTTCCGTTGTGTGCGCTGCGTAAACGGTTTAAGTTACCCAAACAAATTTATTAAAGAATTGTTTCTCTTTAAATGATCTAAAAAAATGTCCGCGACAGTATATGTCTAACTTTTAAGATTCACTTACTATAATTATTTTTATGGTAAACAAATTTGGTCGAATTTAATGCATTATTGCCATAATGTTTTATCAACATAATATTAATCCTTATCCATATAAATATGTTGTTGATTAAGAGTATTTAACTGAGAACAAAATTGTCCTTGACATCACTTAATTTAAATAAACATCTTAGAAGATAATACAATTTTAAAATTACTCCGTAACAAAATTTACACGCGTGCATGAAGCGCAAGACAAGACGCTGAGATGGCCGGCGAGCGAGGTCACCTGCGCGAGAAGCTTATGTTTAAGCCTTATCCTATTAGTACTATAAATGTGAAAGTTTAGATATTTGGATGTTTGTGTGTTTGTAGCTAAATAAAGACTAATTCATAGAACGTGTTTAAAATAAAAGTTACAGGAAGCCAGATAATGATCCAAATTAACACAATAGGACACTTATTATCCCAGAAAAATTAAGAGATCAATAATTAATTTTCTTAAACAATGGCCAAACTGACTAACTGACTAAGAATCAATGCTCAGCCGAAACTACTATACTTATAAACTTAAAAATTATAAAGTGAAAAAATTGTGAGGACACTTTGAAAAAGACCTTTTTCTCATCGCATGACAGAGACCCTTAACGGGTCAGTTAAATATTTCAGATTGACGAAGTGAAAGTCTACACTTTTGACAGAACGAAGTCTGTGGGGACAGCTAGTATTTGATAAAACTAAGCCGTAAAATGTGAAATAATGGTATTATATTTCAGATTCCGCATTAGTCATAAACTCTCGGAAGGGGAAAGAGATATTGTTATACCGTAATTACACGTACCGAATGCAATATTATAGGCCTCATAAAAGTCGCTGGGTGTGCTCGACTATGAAAAATTGCCACGCGTGTATTTTTACAGATGAAGATCATTGCATACTGTCCTCTTTTGAAGAACATAACCATGAACCACCCAAGTACTATTTAAAACCAGATCATGTCCTCAACGCACTGAAACAGAGAGAAAAAATCAGTACGGATTGACAACGTGTTTCTGCATATAGAGAAAATTGTATTAAGTAAAATATTTTTGTAGAGGTAAAAATATAATGCATCTTAATGAATTGTTAATATAGCTTTTATTTAACAGTATACCTAGTTTATTTTTATTCGTCCAAGCAGTCGTCACTAGCATTGTAGCCAAAACAAGAAGTCAATTTTGGCTATTCATATTCTTTTTGGCAGTTGTATTTTAATTTTCGAACCTCTGTTGGTCTCATTAAACTGGAGCATATTACGATCACAATCATATAGTTTCATGTATATAGGTTTCATTACCTAACTTAAGTTTCTCGATAGATTGTAAACTCATCTTGTGAATTCTATTAATATCGCACAAATAAATTGATTTCTTTTTTAGCAAAAAATAATAAAACAAGCGCACGTAAAACCAATCAAGAATGTGCTGAACCTTTAAAAGTTGTGGATAACACTGCCAGTATTGCAACAGACAATTCATTACAGAGTTTGCATACAAAGATCGATACTTTAACTCTCATTGTTCAGTCCGTGCAAGAGAACCAACATGAGATTTTACTGAAGCTGAGCGATATTCCTGATGATCTGCAACTAGGAAAACCTAATGAACAAACCACAGCGGCTACAACTGTTGATTCTCGTTTTAAACTAAAAACAATGACAGATGCAGATTCTGTTCTAAAATTTGAAGAAAGTCTTAAAGACCCTGATGTGGAAATAGCAATTAAGAAGAGGTTGTCTTTGTTCTGCAGAAGAGGTGTAGGTAGAGGACAAACGAATGCTTATACTATTGTCGATAAATTATTTACCAGGCAAGTTATAACAGAATTCTCGTGGTCAGGTGGATCCCGAAATGATACTCCGAAACACAGTTTTAAATTGTTAAAGAGAACCATTAATATGGTTTTTGAACTAATTAATTCTTTTGATCCTACGTATGATTATGCAACATGTGAGATATTTTTTAAAAGGTTGCTGAAAAATTCGCTTCAAAGGAGCCAATCGAATTTTGCGAGGGCGTCTACATCACGTAAAAGAGGAAAAAGACGAGTGCATGAACCTGATTATGTAAATATAGACGAGTTAGAAGAGTTTTATGTTCCTCTTGATACTACTTTAAAGCCTTTGGATCACAATTCTTCAGATCAAGTGCCAAGTCGCCAAAACAGTCCGGATCAAGAAGAATAACCGTAATTTATGGGTCATTGTAATCGCGCAAGTTGAGAAGTAGTTGAATACTTTATAAAAAGTCGTATTTGTGTAAAAAATACATAAACTGTAAACTTAATAATCACATAGAGATGTAATATTGTTGGAACTTATACTTATGCTTAGCAAAAATAAAAAAGGTCTTCATTGGTTTTTCACGTGTTATTCTTAAATCAAAACTCATTTGAATAGAGAACGTTCTCCTTTTTTAGTCGGTTAAAAAGTGGTAGAGGTTTAAGTTAAGTTTTCTAACTTAGCTTTTAGTAGACTCCTAAAATGTTACAACAGAAACAAAAAGGGATGTTAGTATGTCAACCCTACCAATTCATCGTAGTTCCAATTATTAGTATGAAGATATTATTAAAAGACCAAAATATCCTGAAACGGGGCTATACCAACAATATGTTCGTTGGGAATTCTTCTATTCTAAATTTTCTATGAGTTTTTTTTTTCTATAATCTCACATAATCTTTATAACCCCTCAGCTGTAGCGAATCCCTGGTTGGGGCGTCACAAGACGTTTGCCCCAAGTGTGTGGCATTCTGTGGATTCCAGGCTTCACATCCCGTTCTTTTTTGACTATGCGCTTGAGCGTGGCAGTGAAGGATTGACTGCCCGCCATCTCAGACACAAGTGTGCTCACTGCTCGAAGCGTTGCATCACATGCTGTGGAGGGTGTGGCGGCATGCCTTTATGCTCGAAGCCATGCTTTATACAGTATCACACATACGTATACACCCTCACACACACACCCATAGACTGACATTTAACTAACGTTGGAAAACATATTTGTAGGTGTGTCGTCTTTTCAATGAGAAGACTTAAAGTAGGTATGTGTGCCCATCCTGGCAGGAGCAGGAATGAATAAGATACAGATCTGCATTTATTTGCTTGTTTTTTGCAGAAACTGCATTGCAAACGAGTGGTCCAGCAGTCTTTTCTTTAGGATTTTAATCTAGGCAGGAGCTTTTAAAAAATAAGATGGAGAGCTGCATTTTTTGTTTACTTGGTTTTCTTTGGAGACACAGTACTTTACAATCGAATTCCTTTTTTTATTAGTTGTATTGACATTTTTCAAGTGTAAAGCACATTTATCATACAAATTAAATACAATGATTGTCGATGGAGTTTGGCAAAAAGTGGTTAAATTAAATCATACAATAGTACTAACATCCATTCTTGCATCCAGGAATATAAAACAAAAAAATGTCGTATGCATACTATCAAACCATTTTTGTTGTCATACATACATATACTCACGCCATTAATTCCCATTGGGGTAGGCAGAGACTATCGATCGCCACTTCGTACGATCCTGACAAACCTCTCTAGCTTCGTTTACATCCATCAATCTTTTCATACATGCTCTTTTATTCTTCAAACTTCGGACGCCAGCCTTTTTGAGCACACTCTCAATTTGGTCCAAGTGTGTTCTCCGTGGTCGTCCTCTACTAACATTACCATTAACATTACTAATATTATTATCATTACATTTTTGTTGTCCTTTTTGCTTATTTTTGAAAGTTTTGTTTCTAGCAACTTTCATTGAATTGGTGTTATTTTTGTTGATTTGTTTGACGTCCACATTAAAACGTTGCTTATAGATCTTTTTCTTTTATTTTATTTAAGCTAACAATAGTCTGATATTATAGTTAATTAAGAAAATAAATTTCAATTAGATACTGCATCATAAAATTGGTTGAGCATTCGTAAGAATGTTGTCAGTATTTCTTGCTTCGCTTGTATTAATCATGTTATGCATCGTCGCGGCTACAAGCTTATACTATGCTCTATATGTCGCAAATTAATTTTCATGCATCAAAAAATAAATCATAATTATTATATTTTGGTCAAATTTTTGAACTGTCTATTTTAATATCTTTTTATGGTTTCAGGCATTTTTATCAACACCCGGGGAAACTCAAAGCTTTTCATATATCAAAATCACACGTTCAGATTCATGTACAAAAAGGCTTACGGAAGTCAGCTGTGGTATTGCTGGTACTTCTTCAGCCGGGGTTGTCCAGCAAAACTGAGAATCAATGATACTGGTAAAGTGACCGAGAGTATAGGGCGGCATAATCACGACCCTCCTACATGCTGGATGACTCCAGATGGCAAGTCATACAACCTTCCACCCATCACACAGACACCCTCAACTTCTGATACAACATAGCCAAGTTCCTAATCTATCTTTCAGTTGATGCATGTAAAATAAACTTGGGATTCGATAACCCTTCCTCCTTTTTGAGAGGCCATTTTAAAGTTATACGAGTAATTAGCTATTATTTCGTGACATTTAGTATTAGTGATAAATCTTGTCAAATATCCAAAGAAGCTAAAGCTTTTGTATAATTAAAGTTATTTGTGTTTGGATTTAATTATTCTTATACATACTACTTGGCTATTTGTAGTTGGTAGTTAAATCCGATCATTGTTTGTTGCGTACGTTGTCTTTTCTCCTAAGATGAATCCTAAAATTATTTAGTAAATTAAGCATTTTTTTCGCCAAATTGTGTCTAATTTAGCATCAAATGTAAGTACATGTATTAAAAAATGTAAATAATATTACTTTTACTAGTTTGTATAATATAATTTACGACTGTTTTTGTCCATAACAATATTACTATTGCATTTATAATTTAATCAATAAAATACATAAACTATATATAGGCTGGTTGAATCACTCCATATATGAACGAAATTTGTATGAAACAGTATACCTCACTTTATGATTCTCTCTTTGTAAGTTCCTTTTGATTATTATTATATAAACTTCGTTTATTGTGATATGTAGTTATAATGGTTAACATTGTTTAATTGATGTGTATATTCAAACTCATATATAAAATTAATGAGATAATTAGGGTAATTCTGATAAGGTACATATTTTTAAAGAGATATAAGTAAACATTATTTAATTTTCCGACTAAATCACATGATATTACGAACAAACATTTTAAACACTAAATATTATTATTAATTAATGTATATTTAAATAAATATAACAATCTGTATTGTATCGTCAGAGTCAGAGCAATATTTGTTGATAGTCTGGTGATAGATAAAATACAAATAAATAAATTAAATGTGCTGAATATATTGAAATATATAAATGGATTAAAATGTTGTATCTTTGAGATGATATGAAGAATAATACTGAACCTTATTTATGCTGAGTGATAGCTTCAGTGAATCTTGAATTAAAAGAGTTAATTGTATCTTCTATTTTTTCTTTACCTTGTTTTGTTGCAATGTTATATAGACATGTTCCAGGCGATATAGTATTATATTCTTGTCTACCTGGAATGCATCCAAAAGCTTCTCTCCTTTATTAGGTTATGCCATAGTTTTATACATATTAACTGTAGAGGTGTGCCTATTAATACCTTGCAAGCGAGACTTCAATCGAAAGACGGTGAATTCGCTGCCAATATCACACAGATCAACTTAGCACCAAATTAAGTGTTAATTTGTGGTATTGGAAACTATCTTAACGATCTTATTTAATATTCATAGATGTATCAATAACATCCAAGACCAAGAAAATCTCATACATGTTTATCATATAAATGCTGCTTTCAGCGGGATTAGAACCCGCGACATCCGCCTCCGGACCGGTCATAGGAGGTAACCTATTCACTCTAGACTGCGATTAATAAAATCGAGTCCAGATTTAATTAGAATCAGAGTGCTATGGAACAGAAATAGGAAATGTTACCTTTTTCAAGCGTCGTAACATAAGGGGCGACTAAGGGTATTGGGGATTTTCAAGTGATTGTTGAGCGATGCGGCTGAAGACCAACCATTCTTTATTTTACAATATATTCCCCACTCAATTCCAAATTTAGTAAATTGGGTAAAGAGATATAATATAAAATAATGCGTTGTAAGATAGGAATAGATAACCGCTTAGGGCACATTTAGATCAAATAAAAAATCTGCTTAGAAAGTTGAGAGTATATCTATGAAAATAATAAATTCATTCAATTAAAGCGTCTAAACATACATCTTGATAAATGTAACGTGCGATGCTTATATGTTGTGTTGGTGTCGAACTTTAGCTAGCTAAGCACGAAAGGTACGTCACGTACTCGTAACGGAACGTAACGCAGCTGTAGGAACTTTTTCACTTAACTTTTATACTGGTAGCGCCATCTAGTAGAAGCGTGGCAGCACTTCTCGTATTTAATTGGGTAGTTTCTATTCCAAAATACTTACATTATCAAAGAAGTCGTCTAGTTTTGTTGGTTATTATTTTACGGACGACCTATTTTATGTGAAATAATAAAAAAAACATTCTAAAAATAAATAAATAGAGATTGTTGCGTCTGAAATTCGTATTTGTTTTGGTCGTTGCCCTTAGGTTGGTAGTTTGGTAGTGTTGTGTTGGTACTTTTTAATAATCTTCAAACGTCACGTCAATGTCGAACAAGAGAAGCTAATGTCACCAATGCGTATTTACTATTACTAAATTAATCATAATATAAATTTTTTCGTGTACCTATTGTGTTATTTATGTGATTTAGTTTAGAACAACTTAGTTTAAAATGAATTAACATAGATATTACGGAAACGTTCATGTATTTTTTAAGTTTTGTCTGCTGATTTAATGCGATGAGTTTACACAACCCATGTAGATTTGAAGTAAAGCTTGTCTAACACACAAAAATCGTTTTTTATTTTCCTTTGTGATGAATAACATGACTTTCTGTGATCTAAATTATGTTTTTTGTGTTATTATAGATGTTGTGCGACATTTGGTGATTGCGCGGTAAAAAGTACTTTGGTTATGTTGGTAAAGTATATGGTTAAAGAAAGCTTCTGTCGGCAGGTAATGAGTACTGTTATACTTACAGACTGGTACATTAGGTGTTCGTTGTATATAGACCGGTTTTATACGTTCTAATTAAATGAATTAAAACCTGATACTGACTTGTTATTGCTCCTAGTTACCCCCTTACTATTACACTTATACTTAGATTAAATAAGTTGCTTTACAGAACATGTTATTAACCAGTAACATTTCTATTGCAGAAAACATCAAGTCTAAACATGAGTGGGTTATGTTCTATGTTACAAAGCTTTCGGACAAAAAGTACCGTTGCAACCTATGTGATTGTGTGTTTGAGTCTAAAGATGATATTAATGTTGAGACTCTTGTCGAGCACTTCAAAGCTGACCACAAGGATGTATGTGAGCTACACAAGGCTGAATTAAGTCCAAATGTTGGATTCAAAATTGAATTTCTTCAAGTGGTAGAAAGCAGTAAACAACCAGTGACGCAAGAAATAACTATTCAAAAAGATATAGACAGCACTGCTGTTGAAGACACAGAGAATGTCCATTTTGTTGTCATCAATGAAGATAGAACAGTACAAAAGAAGAAGAAAAGTGAATCAGAAGGTATGGGTTGATATCATAGTCCTTGGCGTATAGTCCATTTTATTGAAAAATGCTCAAAAATACCTTATTTATTTCTTGTGTGTTTACTTTTAAGGATTTTAATAACATAAATACATATACTCAGAACATTAGTGCGCAGACTACCCAACATTAATGGAATTGATGCTCTGGCTACCCCTTCTAGAGATTTATGGCCATGAGTATACATGTGTATGTAATTATTATATGTGTTATACTGCTTGAAAAGCTCCGTTTGCCCTCTATTTATAAGTAAGCACATCATACAGGATTATATATGTCTACAAGCATCGATGCAGTTTCAGAATAGGACTATGATACTTTAAAGTAGTTTCAAATATTAAAGAGGATGATAGAATATAGTGTGGGATAAATTGCTTATTATTGCTCAAACATCATAAGTTAGAAAGCCTTTTAACTTAATTTACCTAATGTACACCCGTTGCTGATGAGCGTGAAGAGTGTCATTATTTTCATAGTGAAATGCAGAAACAGTACAGCATCAATCCCTCCTTTGACCAGCTATAGTATAAGGCTTGGGAGAGCGCATATCTCAAATGAGAAGTGAGAAAGTGACAGATTGCTCATAAAAAATCAGTCAGTATCTCCCTTCTCAAATGATTTACTCGCTCTCACACACCTCGAGTTACAGGGCAAGTTTATAATGATGTCAATTTTCATTTTATTCATAAGAATTATTTTGACATAATATCTTTAGTAACCAATACCAAGTAGTTAATACTAAATTAAATCCTAAGTCATTATACTTTCCAGATTTTAGATAATAACCATAAGTATGTATTCTTTTCATTAATAATTTTCAGGTAATGAAACAGTGAGCAAGTTTGCTAAAAAGAAACGCAGCTGGGTTTGGAAGTATTTTGAAAATATAAGCAACTTTATCTTCAGATGTACATTATGCAATGTTGTTCTGTCCATCAAAGGAAGCAATACTAATAATATGAATAGACATGTTAAAAGCAAACACCCAATGGTTTATAAGAATGAACTTGTTCTCGCTGGATTCACTAGAAAGAAGGAGTCATTAGAAGTAACAGAAGTAGGATCTGAGGTTGAGATTACTCAATCAAAAGTTGATCTTTCTGACCATGACTTTGCTGCAAGCACACCTATGAAAGCTGATGGTAAGTTGAGCTCATAAATTATATGTTACTTTTTATGCAAAATGTGTTGAATTGTGTTATTCTAATGTGTGAATTTGTCAGCATATTCCACCAAGCATCTAAATATACAAGCCGATATACGCTAGTATACCAATATGTAACATATGTTGTGTCTATATTAAAAGACTGAAGAAGACTATTTCATTAACCTATTCATAATCAAAATTTTATTTTTATATTTTTAACACACTACTACAAAAGGCTGACAATAGTTAATCCTTTAATATATTTTATAGGTTTGTCATCTTTACTATTTTTTTTAACATGATTCATATGAGAAATAAAGAATAAGTTTTTACACACATTTCTAGCTTCGTTCACATCCATCAATCTTTTCATACATGCTCTTTTACTCTTCATACTTCGGAACACCTTAAAAAAACGGAAAAATAAAATATCTTGATTGAAATGGTTCATCCCTTTTCATATTTAGTAACTTATAGACTGATTTCAGTTAACAATTTAAATGTTAATGACAAAGCATCTTGCAGTCTTTTCTCTTCAATACAGTATAATGAATTACCTAATAATCTTACAGTTTCAGGTGACAAAGATACATCTAAGGCAGGTCGCCGAAGCTGGATATGGGGCTATTTCTCGCGTTTGTCTCCAACGATAGCCGAATGTACTATATGTAAGAGGAAGATCAACCATGGAGGTAATGCTACCGGAAATATGAACAGACATCTCAAGTTCTTACATAAGGAAATTTACCTCGGCAGCATCATCAAAAGTAAACATGAAGAAGGTAAGATTTTTCTTTGAATCTATTTTAATTTACATACATATACTCACTGCTATGAATCCCTAGAAGGGGTAGCCAGAGCTTCGGTATAGGAAATTGCTCAGTCACTTTTGGAAGTTTTATTTAGTATAATAATCTGATCTAATCTGAAGCAAAAGTTTGGGCAATCTCATAGTTACACCACAGATGTAGATTTTGTCTATGAAGTGCTATGTGTATTTTTTTACAATCCCGAAAGGGATGGCAGAGGCAAACAAGTTTTTCTGGACATAACATTATTTTGGTCATCACAATGGTTGGATATTGGCTTATTTCGTTTATCCACCCTAAAACAGCCACCCTAAGGCGGATATTCGGAAACGCGTCCTTCTATCCACCCTGAACGGGGTGGATTTCCGGAATGCATATAATATGTTTCTTCCGATTTTCTACCCTGTCTACGTACAGTCATTTACAGAATAACGACCCTTAATTTTAATTTGTCACTTTTTTGTTAGGAATTTCTTTCTTGCTATGGTTTCATCTGTCAAATCGGTTATTTTAAATGGTTTTCACCCAAATACTACATACCAACCCTATAGGTAACAATAAATATTAATTTAAAACTTCCCACCAATTTATTTTTATTTAAACTGTAAGTAAGAAATAAAAGATGTTATTAAAGGAAAGAAAAATTTCGACACTGGCGGGGTTCGAACCCGCGACCTTCGGGTATACGCCCCCGTTTAGTTAAAGTGACACTGTAGCTCAGTTGGCAGAGCGACGGGGGCGTATACCCGAAGGTCGCGGGTTCGAACCCCGCCAGTGTCGAAATTTTTCTTTCCTTTAATAACATCTTTTATTTATGAGTAATAATCCCCACATGAGGAATTCATGTCAAAAAAAACATTAAATTTTGTAAGTAAGAAAGTAGGTATGTTTATCTTAAGTATTTTAATGTTCACGAAGTTTCTTGGACCCATTTTGTGTTGTGTATGTTTCTGTAAATGACTGTACTTGGGGTAAAAAATCGGAAGAAACATTTTATTATGAATTCCGATTATCCACCCCGTTCAGGTTGGCTAGAAGGACATGAGTTTTCGAATATCCGACTTAGGGAGGCTGTTTTGGGGTGGATAAACGGAATAAGCCTTGGATATTCAGAGTGCGCATATTTTTCTTGGACAGTACAGGCAATAAATCCTTCACGTGTCTAATTAAAAATCAGAGATAAGTGTTAAGAGGTTTTTCCCTCATCATTTACAACTTTAAGAAATTAATAACACACATGACTTTAGAAAAATAACATTGCTGTAGGCCCAACTCAGTATTTGAACTTGCATGTCCTGCAGAACCATTCATTCTTCCTCTGACCTTACAAGTTACAATGTTGTTTTATGATACAGAAATAAATTGGGTAACTTAGTGATTGAGAGTGCAGTTCCACCAAAGATAGAGGTTTATGTGATTTTAACAAATGGAATTACTTTCTTTACCTCTGCTGAGATGTGGTAAATAATGTTGTTCTAGTGGTTCTTAATAATCCATCATCCTCGCACTTCTCTGTAGGATATCCTGCCTAACTGTTTGTTATCCAGCAAGAGTATGAATGGTTTATTATTTGTTGCAGGAAAAGAAATAGTGGATTTTGTCGAAACAGAGGTAGATTGGGTCTGGACACTTTTCTCAACAGATGATCCCGTGTTCTATGGTTGTAAAATCTGCGGTTTCAAATGTTTGAAGTTCAACAACATCAGTAAGAGTATCTTGTTCATTTTGGAGCATTTGAAGACAGAACATGGGGTTATATCTGGTGACCAAATCATTTCAAGTCCTGATGCTGGTGATCTTGATGATGAGTGCACTATAGCTGTAGACTTCTTAAAGGGCACCGAAGAGATATAATATATTTAGTGTTAAACTTTTAAATAGAATTAGTTAACGTAATTGAGTGTATAATGCTAGGAAAATTAAGATTTTAATGTAAATGTTTGGCATCGGTTTTTTTTTTTCAAAAGTTTGTTGGAGTGTTTTAATCATTAGTTTTGATGAGGCCTGTTTAAATCCCACTTGTGAGTTTAAAATAATTTAAAATTAATTGCTAGTTTTAGATAAATGTATAACTAACTATGTTCTGTTTTAACAGTGTAAGTGTTTTTCAACCATTTAGATTTCACTAATCTTAAGAAAGCCAATAATCGAAATATGAATTGGTTTTTTTATATAAAGATATCTGTATATAGTTTTTCTTTAATAATTATGGCGATTCAAATATTGCGCGTGTAATTTTAATAATAATAGCATTAGATTTAATATAAATATAATTTTACACAAAATTTAAAGCAAAGATATAATTTTATTTAAGTTCTTGAACGAAGGACTATATATAAAACTAGTAGAAGTTTAATTCATTCATGAACTAAACTCTCCTTAGTTCAAGAATTGTAGTTTTATTTTACATCACATTTAGAGGAGTGTTCTATAAAAATTAAATCCAATGAATAATTATTCCAAGTCAAAAGCACTTTCATCATCCCCTTTAGCATCCCTAATAACAGGTTTTGCATGAATAATCTGTAATTTTCTCATGTCTCACGTAACATACTCTTACATGCCTAATGCTAACTATTGTTAACATAGCTGTATAATTCTCGCAAGTTTATTTATTATATGATTAGTAAAAGGAAATGTCTGTAAATATCTCCTAAAACCCAAGTGCAGTTTACTTACTTATTTCATTACTCTGAATTTTGTTCTTTCTTCTCGTAGCATTTGAAATAGAACATTTCTCTACTGGTGGTAGTTAAATGTAATTTTCTTAATAGTAGTAAACACTGAATATCATAGCATTTACCTGGTGGTATAGATAATTAAATCATTTTGCTATTATTGTGCTTTTCATTTTATGTTAACCGTTCCAAAAATACATATAATCACGGCTATAAATCCCGAAATGGGTAGCAAGAGGTAAAGGAACGAAATGGGAGCAATTTCTTAGCCACTTTTGGATGTTGAGTGGGGAAAATATGGTAAAGGTTTTTGTGATATGTCACTAACCCCAACTCCCAAAAATGCCCTAAAATTCGCAATTGCCCCAATGCCCTACTTATGACACCCGCGGGAAGAAATGGGTTATGCCGACACTAAATCTACAGAGTATTTCCGACAATATTTTTTAAACGCCAGGGCTTTTTTGGACCAGCAATGTCATTCAGACACCTTGCATAAAACAAATCATAAAAATGAATACATAACAGGGCTTTGTGTGACAATCTTTCATGTTTTAACAATAGAAAGTCTCGGGTTCGATTCCCCAGATTTTAACAAACACCATTTGAGATATTAATAACAGTTTGTTCGGTTGCTGCTGGCTTAATATAGATAGGTTTGAATCCCTTGTAAGTACATAAAAAAGGAGGGTTTGCTAAGCCGGATCTTAGACTTGTTCGGAGTTGGAACATAAAAAGAAAACAAGAGTGAGGCATGTTAGGGCCGGCGCTCACTGCCGGCATGGCATGGCAAAGGATTTCGGAACAGATATAGCATTTTTAATCTTATTACCATGAGTATAGAATTCATTTTACTTTATTTTGACACAACGATGCCGACGTTCTGTCCTACCGCGGCTCCCTCGGCATCGTTGTGTCAAAATGAATTCTATACGCATGATAATAAGATTAAAAATTCTATATCTGTTCCGAAATCCTTTGCCATGCCATGCCGGCAGTGAGCGCCGGCCCTTAATGCGGAAAACGAAGCTAAATATATAAGAATCAGACCAACCGTTCTCTGTGAGGGCTAGAATGCCAGACAGACAACGACATCAAGTGTAGTCTTCCAGTTTAGAAGTGGGTACAGTCAGAATATTCTATTATAAATAACAACCTGTATATATATATATATATATAAATACATAACATATATATATAACATAACATAAACGTTCACGCCGAATATCCCCGAAGGGGTTGGCAGAGGTACTAATACTTCTGAACATCACGTGACTTTGTCACCTGGTGTTCAGAGTACCCACGTTTTGCAGTGTACTCACGTGATAGGGGGCAGGCCTATCGCCGTTTTGTACGAATACGCTGTCACATGACTAAGTACAACTCAGCCATGTGGGTTTTCTCACGATGTTTTCCCTCACCGTTAACAACCATGATAAATTAACCACACATATGTCTTTAGAAAAGAGTGTTCTACCCACTGGACTATCACGGTTGCTTCTATATAAATAGAATAGAATAACTCTTTATTGCACATCAAACACAAATTTACAAAAGAAATTATCATAAAGTGAGGTACAATTGGCGGTCTTATCGCTAAAAGCTATCTCTTCCAGACAACCTTTGGAAGGTGAGATAAATGTTCTCACTGACTGATTCGATCCTTCCCCGAAAAATACACACACATAGTTTTAAGCTAGCCTTGTGCGGTTTGGCAGACCGACTACTACCAAGCTGGGTTGAATCGAACAAACTGAATTCGATACTGAGTCGTTTAAAAACTGTGTCGTCAAAAATAAGGTTATTTTTAAATTAATATTTTAGTTTATATGCACGTATATTTGTATACTTGCGGCTAAAGAACCCAGAAAGGGATAGCCAGAACTTCCGAATTAGAAATTCATAAGCCTTTTTTTTAAGTTGAGTCGGGAAAAGATTGTAAAAAAAGTTGTCATGAACAGTTTTTTGATTATTTAAATAATTATAACGGACAGCTATGGTTCGATTCACCGATGAATAAAATATAAAAGTTACTTGGCGGGGGTTGTAATAGTCCAATGGGTTGAGCACCTGCCTATCATGCAGACAGGCGTGGGTTCAAACCCAGGGTCGGGCCTTCAAAAAATATTTATTTAATGTCCCATTGTATTTGCCATGTACTAGGGTTAATAATTTTAATCAATAAGATAAGGTGCATCATAATGCCCTTGATAGCTCAGTGAAAAAGAGGAAAGTGTAGCTATCCAGAGTCAGATAAAGCCAGTGTTATTTCAGCATAGCCATATGAGTGGTTTTTTGATTGATGAGGGAAATAATTGTGAGGAAATATTGATGTACAACATAATACGATACTTTATATCTATCATCTTCTTTTCTAGCTCTAAAGAAAATAAAATAAAAGATGAGTATAAGAAATCTCATTAATTATCTCTTAAGTTTTAACAAGATGTCTCTAACAACGTGCAGCCCCCGTAGCATGAGACTTTTGAGAACGCGTATGTGATGTGAGAGAGAGAGAAATGAGAAATATACGGCTTGTTCTTACAAAGTCTGTCAGTGTCTCACTTCTCACGTCACATACTCAAACTCATAATATTTTATTGCCTTCATATATATATAGGATCTTAAATAACACATGAAACCCTGCAAGGGCACTACTAAATTTACTTAAATCTAGATAAAATAACAATACTTTATATTACAAACTATGTACACATACATACCCACTCTAGCGAGCCTCCTTCATGGTTAGGGCGCTGGTAAGCATTTCTTCTTCTTTGTAGTCAAAAAGTCTCTTTGTGTTAAAAAGTAATTTTAGTGTGTCGTGCCTTGAAAGGAAATAACCTGGACCGTTTTAGGATCACTTCCTACGTGCCACTCTAAAACTTTTCCCCTAGGGCGGAGTCATATAGAATTTAACTAAATAGAACGAAAACCAAACGTACGACTTTACGAGAACCTAGACCTAGACTATGGAAAATAGGTAAGCAGCCGTTTTTAAAATTCAGTCATTGGAAAATTACGACAAAAGTGAGACGTGTCCTCCGAAAAGGTAAGTTTGAAAGTGTTTTTCTCAGCATTTGTTGTCGATTTCCACTAACCCGTTCCGGTTTCGACTTCATCAGGATGTATGTTACAGTTACTTGTGATTAAATGTGAAATTAAATTAGAGAATATAACTATCGATTGATATTTAAAATACATTTATTTCAACCAGGGTGTATTATCGTTACGTCATTTACGTTGCGACTAGCTGCGTGACATATTTGACAACAAATGTGACGAAACTGACGGCATAAAATTGGTGATACTTTAAGTGCCATCATCAAGTGCTTCAACTTGTTAACAAGTATAATTTCCGTCCACTAAATACCTTCTTCACAGGGACAGATTTCTAAGATTTAAATATATGGTAGATAATAATAATTTAATATTTTATTGCTTAACAGTTATTAGAAGATTCCTTCTCTACGCTGCGCGAGTCCGACTCGCCCTTGGAAGATTTTTTCTTTATTTCCGTGTGAACCTTATAATAAGCAGATAATAAAATCTTGTTATAGGTATCACCATAGCTAAAACTGCGGCGGAAAGAATGAGAGCATATCGAGAGCGTTTAAAAAAAAATAACCCTGAAAAATACAAGAAACAGCTGGACGGAATAAAATGTAAGAAGAAGAAAATAGGAGAATTGTCAGAAATAGAAAAGAAAAAGCAAAGAAAATTGTGGCAAAAGCACAAAAAGGCGCAAAGACAAAGAGAAAAATTATTAAGAAAAAATAGCAACGGCCCAAAATGAAACTAAACAAAAGAAAACAAACCCCTAAAGAAGTTCAAAACTGATTTTTTTTCAGCTGCAAGAAAGTTATATTTGACAAGAAAATGTACCAATCTCATGACACTATGTAAGAAATATACACAAGTAATTGATAAAGAACGAACTTCTACAAACCGATATCGTAAAAGAATTTCCCGAAGCTATGATAAGATTGCTAAATTAGAAGAATCTATGAATAAGTTACAGGCTAGAGGAGAGATTTTAGAAAAATATAGTAATGCAATAAGAGCGACTGAAGAAAGAGTGTTAAAAAACATATCGATTACGAAGAAGAAAACTTACGTTGCAAAAAAAAACACCAGAATAGACCACTAAATAAAAATCAAGACAAGAAGATAACCAATTTCTACATAAGCAATGATGTCAGTAGAATAACGTTAAACAAAGTGTGTAAATCAAGAAACGTAGACAAACAACAGATTCGTTATTTAACCGACACCCTTGCCAACATATAACAATTAAATTAAAGTAGAAACGTTATTAATCAATTGAGCAAATAAATATTTCGGCACCAGCGGGGCAGGAACCCACGACATCGACATCGATCACACGGGGGCGTAAAAGTTAAATTGCACAACTTTTGGCCCTCAGCTGCCCGGCACACATAAAGTCATGGTGAAGCCGCACTGGCCAAAGGGCCAGAAGCCAATAATTCCTTTTGAGAAACAAAACACCCAGGCAGTCAGTCTTGTTTGGAGTTTCATCGAGGTTGGATCCTACGTGGAAATGCTGTCCGTTAATACCTTGATTTTGTGAATAAAAAGTTAAATGATTGTGATCTGGTGTTTTGACTGGAGAGGAATCCTCCTGAAGGTTTCACATATAATTTTAGAAAAGGCAAATATGTGTATCTTACTATAGAATAACATACAAATATTAACATAACCTATCACCAAGATACTTTATTTCTACCATCTTGTCCCCTATCAACTTCCAAATGTGGCTGAGAAGTTTCTAGCTCTAAGGCTCTGGGTACCCTTTTTTGGGATTTATAGCCGTGAGTATATGTATGTATGTATGTAATAACATAACGGTACATACATACATACATACATATACTCACGGCTATAAATCCCTAGAAGGGATAGCCAGAGCTAAGGAATTAGAAATTCCTCAGCCACATTTGGAAAATTGAGTGGGGAAAGGATGGTAAAGTAAAGGTTGTTGGTGATGGGTCTCCAGCCGCATCGCCCAAAAATCCCTTAAAAGCCCTAATACCGTTAGTCGCCTTTTACGTACACCCATCGGTAGAAACGGGGTAGTGCTATTCTAAGCCGACACTACACGGCAACATAACGGTGTGGTTTACATATTATCGTTTTCAGTAACAAATATGACTAGAACGAGAACAAAAGAATATCGTGAAAGATTGGCTGCGTATAAAAGGAAAAAATACGAGGAAATTAAAAAAGATCCCGTGAAAAGTGCAATTCAGAAGGAAAAAAACAGACAAAGATATTTGATACTTAAAGAGCAAAATAAAGTAAAGTCTGTTGCTGACATGACCCTTAGAGAGAGGCTGTTTCAAAGGAAAAAATGGAAAAGGAACAGTAAGCGCTATCGAGTCGCGTGTAAGATGAAAAATAAAAACACCAAGGGACATACAACAGATTCTGATGAATGCTAATGATTTTGTCATGCGATCGATATCCGAATATAATAACCTTGTTAATTTCAGTAAAACTAGTCAAATAATAATAAAGACAAACGATATTAATCTATTCTCAATTTTATTTAAAGACCTTTGTTATGGAATTGGACACTAAAATATTTGTACATCTGTTTCAAGTCATTTACATGGTAGTGTACTTTACATTGATTAAATTTATTTTAAAAACACGTTATTAGTTCCCATAGGGGTAGACAGAGACTATCGATCGCCAATTCGTACTATCCTGGCAAACCTTCCTTACACCCATCAATATTTTTAAACATTTTCTTTTATTCTTTACATTTTAAATGCATAGCTTTTAAAAATTTGCTTTGTGCACTCCTTCTGCTTATAAACATGCTTATAATATATAAATTTTTAGATTGTTGGTCAAGTCCGATTCCGCTATAGACGATTCGCGACATTATTTTTCATCACGTTATTCGTTTTTTTTTGGTATCAGTGCAAAAAAAGTCGAAACATAATATTAAATTTATTTTTACCTGATATTATTCAATATTTGCTTTTCAGGCGCGTTTGAAAACATTACTATCCAAAGATTTGATACAAACTGTGAATTCATAACTGGCAACGCTGGCGCGAAACAGCTGTCGCTGACTTGTTTTAAAAAGAGTTCGGTCGAAATGATATCATAGTGGAGCGCCCGGGGGTTTTGACCTCGGATCTAATAGGGATTGAATGAATTTCCATGAAACCAACAGGATTTTGTTTTGTATGCTCTAAATCGTAACTTCTACCAATATTATATTGTGCAATTATTTATTTCATTGTTTAAACAAAAAAATATGAAAAATAATATATTGGAGCATAATATTTAATTGGAAATATTTTTTTTTAGTTCTACGTTAAATTTTACTTAA
Organism: Bedellia somnulentella; assembly: GCA_963576735.1. Taxonomy (NCBI): domain Eukaryota; kingdom Metazoa; phylum Arthropoda; class Insecta; order Lepidoptera; family Bedelliidae; genus Bedellia; species Bedellia somnulentella. The sequence goes on from OY755181.1 coordinate 15,173,415, forward strand.
ATAAAGACAAACATCTTCCCAACATTCCATTTTATTTGAAGGGTCGAAGGGACTGTGGCGACCGCTAGACGGCGAACTCACTCGCACACTAGCAGCGTCATAAAAAATCGTACATCGCGGTATCGAAATGTTTCTCTAGCTAAACATAAATACAAATTCTAAGTTGGTACACAGCAGGGTGTACTGGCCAGTATATCTTTGCTGTTCCCACAGGACCTTGAGCAGGTAGTCAAACTTGAAGAGGGAAACAGCAGCTGCGGCGTACTATGAATTTGTTCTGGCTAGTTCAGTTATAAGTGACACGCGTTTAGTGAATGTTGTGTATACGTAATAGTGAAAATTTCGTGATTTTATTTAAAACTTCTAAAATTTTGCAAAATTGTTTATTTATCGGAGGAACTTGAAAGCCTCGCATATTTCTGACGCAATTTTAATAATTAATTTGATTTTACTTTTATGCTATAATAACAGAAAAAAATATATTTCTTTTTATATGCAAATAATTTAAATAAACAAATAGTTCACGTAATATTTTTTTAACATTTCATTATCCATAATTTATTTATTTTTTTAGTAGCTTCCACTTCTGTTACAAAAAAATAAATTCTACAAAGTTACCTTCATTATAGCACATAAGTTATTGCAATCATAAATTTTTGTTATTTAAAAATCAAATACACAACTTTTAAATAGGTAGAGATTATTATTTATGTTATTCATAACACATTTTCGCAAAGATAATTAAATTTCATGTAGTCCCTGAGACATCCGAGGTTTTAATGTTTTTAACGCTCCAGACGCTCCACTATCAGAGCAACTCAAGGAGACTGCTGCGCAGAAATATAGGCGGAGATTAAAAGAAAATCCTGAGCTTCATGCCGAACACCTCCGACGGGAAAGAGCTCGTGATGCCAAACGGAGAGAAGTTATGAAAAGGAAAACGGAGGCAGCTGAAGATTTGAAAATATTGGCTAGAATCAAATCCAAAGAAAGAATGCGGGCATATAGAAAGCGACGTATAGAAGAACAAGTTAAACAAACTTGTACTAGATACCGCAGTCCGCGTACACAAGGGAAGGCTGAAGCAAAAGTAAAATTGATTTAAAAACGAATGTTGTTTAGAGTTTTTATTTTACTTACTTTGTGACTGAAACAGCCTACAAAATATTAAGGGCATAACATATTAAATGTTATGTTATAATGTTATGTGTTATGTTATTATGTTTATGTTATATTAGATGTATCGCAATTAACAGATTTATGCGTTTGAATTTCTGTGATCTGGAAAGGGCCAAACCCAAATACGTTGCACCCGCGATAGCAATTTCAACCTTCCTCCTGGTTTTTAAAATAACATTTTTTAATAAAAGTTCATTATTTTTTAATTTAATAAACCCAACGATAATTTAAGAACTAGAAAATTGTTCATATTGATTGTCTAGATTAACGCACAGTTATCTGTTTCACCATGTTGTTGGACATCTATCTCACATGACTATAATTTATTGACCTCACCATTCAAAGGTTGTCTGGAAGAGATCGCTTTAAGTGATAAGACCGCCAATTGTACTTTGGTTATTTATTTCTGTTTACTTTTAAATGTAAAACGACATGATAGCTCAATGGATAGAACACCGGTTAATGTGCAAACGAGTAGTGTTCAAATCCCGGGTCGAGCCTACACCAATTTGTCTTTTATAGAGACATATGTGTGGTTAATTTATCATGGTTGTTAACGGTGAGGGAAAACATCGCACTGTGGGCAGGACAGGTCGGTATCGGATCGAAAATATATAACTTCATGAGTTTTTGTCCTAAAGTGATGAAATTTGGTACATATATGCAGTAAGGTGTGGATATTCAAATAATGTATAATTTCAAATTTAAAAAAAAAAAATTTTTTTTTTATTTTTTTTTAAATTCTCACCCAAAATGAGTGCAAACTTGATAATATACCCTCGTTATCAATGAATATTAAATAATTTTGAACGGTGGTAAACCGCAAAAGAAACCGATATTCTGTTCCGTCCTTTATAACATTCTTGCTGATATTTTCCAAAACCGCAAACATCCGCAGCTGATTTTTTTTTTCTTGTGATATAGAATAGTTAGACTATCAATTAACACAAAATGTAGCGCGTGGGGAGACGTGGGTAATAATGAAAACCTTCGACGAAAAAAATAAATCAGTGAAAAATATGGTATGTCACTTTTTAAGTACCTACTGAAACATTTTTCGCTTTTTTAGAAATCAAAGACATGTATTGTATTAAACATGAAATATTCCAAAAATGTATGATACTGCATATCTGTACCAAATATTTCTTTCACAATATGGTTTTGAAATACGTGTACACAAAGATATAAGTTTGGTACTCCTGTGTTGTATATACATTCTACACATGAAAAATAATGTAATTTTGTGCAATTTTGTAAAAAAACGTAATGAATATTATATTACAATTATTAGAGAACCTAATAAAATAACCATATTAGACAAATTATGATATTCGTAAAAAGTATTTTCGATATGCTCTTGTTCTACCTTTTTCCACAGTGCATTGTGAGGAAACCCACATGATTGACTTGTATTTAGTCATGTGACAGTCTATTCGTACAAAACGGCGATAGACCTGCCCCCTATCACGTGAGTACACTGTCCATGCAAAACGTGGGTACTCTGAACACCAGTTGACAAAGTCACGTGATGTTTAGAAGTATTAGTACCTCTGCCAACCCCTTCGGGGATATTCGGCGTGAACAATTATGTTATGTTATGTTGTAAATGTTTCTCCTTTTTTGTTGAACAATAAAGAGTATTCTCTTCTATTCTTTTACGTGAAAATATTAAAATGTAGTATTTTAAAGACTAATTTCATTAAAATGTTTTTATTTAATTACTTACATACATATACTCACGGCTATAAATCCCGAAAAAGGGTAGCCAGATCTTCAGAGCTAGAAACTCCTCAGCCACGTTTGGAAGTTGTTAGCGGATAAGATGGTAGAAAAAAGTACCGTTGGTGATAGTGCCCAACCGCATCGCCGAAAAACCACTTAAAAACCCCATACCCTTAGTACATTATATAGTCGCCTCTTAAGAAACTAAATATATATATTTAATTTAATTACATGTTAATAATACATGCATCTAAATGTTGCACCCGCGATAATGGAATGACCCTGAAGTACCATCACAATGAACAGTGGGGAGTGCCTAACAAAGATTAGTATTATGAGCTTCGTTATGGTTATAAGAATCATACATATACATAAATCCCAAAAAGGGGTAGCCAGATGTTCGGACTCGGAAATTCCTCAGCCACTTTTTGAAGTTCAATGAGGAATGGATATTAAAATAAATTATGGTAAGTGGTAGGTTTTCAATATCATCATCCAACAATCAGTCAAAAGATTATAAGAAAGGGGTTGGTAAATTTGAAATAAGAGAAAGCAAATGTTGCAGTGGAATAAAATTTGATGATCTCTATCATCAAGAGGCCCGAAAGTGTATGAAATGAGATTTGATATTATCAATAGACTAAAACAATCAAGATTAACTAAATGTAAATTTAAAGATGAATACAAAGTTTAAGACACCAAGAGTTATCAGTCAGATATAATATAGTCATCAGGAACATAAATTGTTTTGGGAAGTAAAAGTTTTTATGTAAAGCATCAAATAGATGAAAAACAAAAATAATCACAGTGAGGAATCCAACATGCATACAGGAAGAAACCAAAAAAACATCTCAGTAATGAAGTTTTCCTACCATAACCATTAATTCACCGACTTAACTACCCAAAAGTTGAACTGAATTATGAGGTCGAACAAGCCACATACGTGAGTTTTCACAGGTGCGTCAGTCAAAATCGCTTTGTTTCACTCTGTGCGGGGGGGGAGGGTGCCTATATTAACATTTCTATGAGTATAGTAGGGACGAATATATAAAATTTATTCTCTTGCGAAGCTTATGCTAACGGCGCAGTAAATACGATAGGCGATACGCGGTTGAATAGATCTCATTCGAACTGAATAAAAGTTAATTCTATCTAGTGCGGGGGGAGGTCTTATCTGCCTCAAGAATTACAGGCCTCATACCCGTATAAAGTGAGGCGCGGGCGCCACGCAATCAAGCATTAGTGTTGTGGCAAGAATCGATACGGAAGGACGTTGTCGTCCGGCGCACACGCATTTTTACGATTTATTATGGATGGAGTTTTCGTATTCTGGATCGATCAAGCCGTAAACATTGCAAGAAGAGACTTATATTAGTCGATTCAGATTCGTCAAGTGGATCTGATGAAGTGAAAAAGTTTAAATCTAGAAAAGTGTTACAGAAGATTACACCAACCAGAAGTTCTCCTGTGAAAAAGTAAAGATTTTGGATAATGTTCAAATTTGCCCCCCGTCTACTGTAAAGTCGCAAAATGAGATGGACACTGACTCTGAATCCGATATTTTGAGCTCCAATGAAAATACAGGAAATTCTGTCACCAGTTCAAGCAAGACAACACATTGTTCGTTAGTCCAAATAGTGGTAAAAAATATGGTGTTATCAAAAATGCAGAAGTACAAAATCCAGGAGTTTTATGTAACCCAAGTTTGCTCACACCAACTCAAAAATGTAAAAGAGAGAATAACTGCAACCAAAGCCGGGCGTCTTCCCCTGATTGTTTGAATATTTTTGGCGAAACAAGCAGGTGTTCCTCTTTGAGTATTTTTTCATATTCTAACTTGTTGCCCGTACAGTTAAGTGAAGAAAATATGCAAGAATTATTAAAATCAACTTCGCCAAAATATCCTAAAACTGAAAAACAGGAGCTAATTAATAATAATTATGTCTTGATTCATGCATTTCAATATAAAAATACCGGAGATGAAAATATACCCGATTTACTTACAAAAAATATAACAATTAAAAAAACATGCTGTAGAAAAGCAAACAAAACAGAAAGAGAGACATCAAAAATGGCACCAAGATGATTATAGACTAATACAAAAAGAACAGCAAATTGCAAAATATACAGATTATCAAAAAGAATACCGAATAAAACAGCAAAAACCTCTGCAAAAAAGACACCAAGAAGAACATCAAGAGCAAGTGAAACAGCAAAAAGAACAGAAAAATCAAAACAAAAACAGGGAGAATAATGCTAAGAGCAGGGCAAAAAAACATCAAGGAAAGGAAGAGAAATATATACAGCAGGAAGAGGTACATCACGATCAGGAAGAGGAACATCTTGAGCAAAAAGAGGAACATCTAGCGCAGGAAGAGGAATATCTAGATGAACAGCAAGCAGAACATGATACAGAGAGAGAAAATGAAGACATAGATATTTAGATTGAGAGCTTAGAATCAAGTGAAAATGAACATATAAACATAAACATAAACGTTCACGCTGAATATCGCCGAAAGGGTTGGCAGAGGTACTAATACTTCTGAACATCACGTGACTTTGTCACCTGGTGTTCAGAGTACCCACGTTTTGCATGGACAGTGTACTCACGTGATAGGGGGCAGGCCTATCGCCGTTTTGTACGAATACACTGTCACATGACTAAGTACAACTCGGCCATGTGGGTTTCCTCACGATGTTTTCCCTCACCGTTAACAACCATGATAAATTAACCACACATTTGTCTTTAGAAAAGGCAAATTGGTGTAGGCCCGACCCAGGATTTGAACACTAGTCGTTTGCACGAGAACCGAGTGTTCTACCCACTGGGCTATCACGTTTGCTTGCTGGAAATGAACTGGAAACCAATCAGCTGAAACAGAAGGTATTGACAACGAGGACGGTTGGACTGACATATCTGATAATCGTGCTATTGATTTCGACGAGAACTCCCTTGATAGTGCCATTATTCCTCGCTGTTCCATGCTGTTCCTAAGCGATAAAATTATTAATAAAACAGTACAGGACACTAACAAGTATACAGAGAAGTATTTTGAAGACAATCAAAATGACATAAATACACATCTTAATACTTTAAAACTAAAAGTAACGCTTATAGACACCTAACGTAAGTGTTTATTCCAGGATTTCCTCCGGGCGGATGTGCTGATCATATTCTTAAAAAAGGGGGTCAACGAAAGCGCTGCGCAGGTTGCTATGACAAATTAAGGCTGACGTTAAATAGCACTCAGGCTAAAACAAAAAATTGTAACATTATGTGTCCAGTGTGAGAAATCCTCCTGCTTGCCTTGTTTTAATGAAAAACATTTTTATTGATATCACTGAATACATACATACATATATACATACATACATACATATACTCACGGCTAAAAATCCCTAGAAGGGGTAGCCAGAGCTAAAGAATTCGAAATTCCTCAGCCACTTTTGGAAGTTGCGTGGAGAAAAGATGGTAAAATAAAGGTTGTTGGTGATGGGTCTCCAACCGCATCGCCCAAAAATCCCTTAAAAAGCCTCAATACTGTTAGTCGCCTTTTACGTACACTCACCGGAAAAAATGGGGTAGTGCTATTCTAAGCTGACACTACACAGCTCACTAAATAACACATCACTGAATAAATATTTTAATACAATATCAACGTAACTACACTATCTTTTATGCCCATCTCTAGTCGTGAGACAAACCGAACTTTCTTTCAGTGCGATGTGAGGCAGAAAAATGACATGTTTTATTATATTGTCAAATTTTTGTCTTTTATTTAATAATGAAATGTCATAACTATGGGCGAAGCTGGATTCAAATTTAACAACTATGTTAGTTTATGATGGTAGAGCTTCAAGCAATTATTGTCACATATGGGCTATATTTAATGTGTTTCTTAAAAACACCATTTTGTGAGGCCGAGTCGGTCTCATGCGCACTGCATAGAAAAAGAACTTGCCTCAAAAAGACCTCATACGCATTGGCTGACAGTCACTCAAAATTGGCGACGCAGCCAGCGTGTTAAGTTATAAGACCGCCAATTGTACTTCTACTATGTAATATAAAATCGCGAGAGGTCTTAATATTGCAGTTGTAAATTCGGGCTCAGCAAACTCTAAAAACTTCAATGATTTAAGTATATTGCCTGCTTAAAAGATCGTAGAAACCAAAGGAACCATCAACTCCTGAAGGTGACCTACTTTTTCAGGTTCCGGAAAGAGAGGCTAGCTTGAGATAGATATAGCAGGGAAGAGAGGAAATATCTTATGTGAAACCTGCAATATCCTATGTAAAAACTGCAATAAGAACAGGGCATCTGAAAAATGCGCCATTTGTCATAAGTATGCTTATGAAAAATGAGTAGGTAGTATCATTATAATTTGTGCAACATGAATATAAACAGTGATATTATTGTATAAATAAAAAAAACAGCGGCCTTAAATCATGTTTGTGATTATATGTTTGTAGAGAAGATTTAATATGAAATTCGTGTTACTTGCATTAGAAAATTTCTTCTAGTGACACTTACGTACATATATGTATATGTACTCACGGCCATAAATCCTAAAAGGGGTAGTATCTTAATAGTCAGCATTATGAAAGTATTTTGGCGCTTATAGGCTTTTCGCTTGGGTCTCCAGCCACATCGCCCAAAAGCCCCAAACCCCAAGTAGACTCTTACGACACTCGTAAAGAGAAAATGCTATTCTGAGCCGACACTACACAGCTACAATAAAACAGCTTATTCAAACCATAAAACATTTATTAACCTAATTTTTGTACCATTCACATTATTTAAAACATATATTAGTATATCTAAGATTTGGTTGACTCGATACAAAACACGTAGACAATTTGAATAAATCATTTTTAAAACTAACAGTTACATAAAATATTTAACCCTGTAAACCTAGGTTCTTATAAATACTTTGGCAACATTGAAGTTTCTTCTTGGCACAAACTTTTTACACAAATAATACATCCTTATATAGGCCCACTTTTTACACCATAACTATTAATTTGTCAGGATATTGTACATATGTAGAATATGTAACACGTAACACAAATTTTTATCATCGAGCGTTATTACTGCTACAAATTGTTTTTTGTGATTTTAGTTTAAAACAAGTTAAATTCTCATAAAAAAAATACAATATAAAGTATATTCCAAGCCCAAACTTTTACAGACACCACATTGAGGTCATTATTGTAGCAACAAATAAAATATTTTCTCAACATTACTTACATATTGGCATTAATATAATAAAAAATCCTGTTTTTATTCCTTAGTCAGAGTAATTGATAATTGAAGATAGGATATGTTAATAGTTTTAAGATATCTTATAAGTGAGCAGGCGAGCTTCATAAACACAGTATTTTTAAAATTCGCCCGCTGACTGAATAAAATAAAGTGAAGTGAAATATATATCGATGACAGTAATTCAAATAAAAAGAATTAGGGTTTGTTATACTACAACATCCAATATCTCTGAACATATTTTTCATGATTTAAACTCAAGTGCGTCTTCTTATACCATAGAGTTAAATAGAGAAGAAACGAAGAATGACGATTACCGTAAATAGTTCAATATATTTCCACTGACTTACGACCGATTTCTGAATTGAGTATTCCAGCTGAGAACAACTTAAGTATCGTTCTGTCGCATTGATATCTTAACAACTGAATGAGACAAAACGATACTTAAGTCGTTCTCAGCTTGAATACTCAATTCAGAAATCGGGCGTTAGACTTTAGAACATTGAATCAACTAATCATGGACAACGCATTTTGACAGTTAGTTGTAAGCCGAATTTATTCAGAAATGTTTGTAATGACTACGTTTGGTTTCCTCTCTATTTATGTAGACTCTATGCCTTAGGGCAGAAACTGCGTTACGCGTGTGCGCGTCGCGGGTCGGGTCAGATTACGCTGGTCGCTTCATAGTTGAATGGGCACTGACCACTATCAGTAGACCTCACACGCCGCGTCCACGCGTGTTTAGAAGAGCAGTCAATTTACATTGGTCAGTGCCTAATCTGCTATGAAGCGGCCAGCGTAATCTGAACTGACTCGCGCGTGCACACGCGTAACGCAGTTTCTGCCCTTATACCTACTCTCAGCTTGTTAATAGCCGTTTTGACTAAAGCTAGGTTAAGCATGATTATCCAACCAAAACTAGGCGTTTGCTTTGAGTTTTAGCCACTACAAACACATTATTAAAAACGAAGCAAACCATTGTATTATTGTCATGTAAATTTTTAATTAACAAGAAAACAGTATATTATTATAACACATGAGTCTAATTCACAACATGACACCTAAAGAAATATGGGGCATTCAGTATGATATGAACATGGCTGTTAACAATTAAGTATATATTATGTCTGTACAAAATTGATTTAAGATATCGTTAAACATTGAGGTAGGTAGCATTTGTACAATTTTTTATTATTTATTAATATTTCATTAGAGCTATAATATTTTGCACTATTTAATGATAGTTAATACACACATGTTTACAAGTTTACAAACATCTGTTTTTTAAGGATATGTAATAAGATAAAGAAATAAAGAAATATAGAGAAAAATAATTAATATGAAATATTACACAACATATACTATGATTTACGAGTTTAGCATAAACAAACTAGAGTGTTTAGTATCGTTATAAAAATTTAATACTAATACAATTATTGAAGTAGAAGAGCAACTAACAATGATATTCACAATCGAGTAATATCGTATCGATTTTTTTATATTACTTTATGTTTTTATATTTATCTTTGGTGGAACTATAAAGATGTTACAGAAAAATACTTTCTTTTATAACCATAATATTTAACATCACCTTTTTAGGTGAAGACGGAAATACATTAAAAAGCATTAATTTGTCATCAAATAGTCAAAGTACAACATGGCATGCACACAACCTTAAGGGATATTTGTAGGACAGACATCATAATATTCTAACAAAAAAACAAATAGATGTAAAACTGTTCTTAATATTCAAACACTTGTTTAGTCACATATAACTGAAAATCATTGTAATAAATAAATCTCCACACCTTACAAACAAAATAAATTTAAACGTTACAGCAGAAAATCATGTAAAATGACGTCATTGACTAGTCTTACACCCATATTATCTAATTCGGTTTAGGTCCACAACTATGGGTACTCTGCATATACACTATGCGTCCTCTAAAAGTGTGAAGGGCAGCTTTACACCAAGGCCCTCTGGAGCACCGCCATCTCACCTTACCACTTCTTGCACAGCCGTTGAACCTAAACCGATATCCACCTACATTTATCCCCATCTTCCCTTGCTTACTGAGACAATACGAAGCCATACAGTCTACCGCTCCTACAAGATTTACTGTAACAAAGAAAGTTTAATTTTAGTTTATTTTTAGAGTGTAGTTTTTCTTTGAATCTTGATAGTTTATGTAGTGTGAGGTGTGTGAGAAATGAGATACTCACAGGCTTTGCATGAATATGTCAGTTTCTCACTACTGATCGCTCTCTCAAGCCTTATGCTACGCGTCTTGGTGATGTACGTTGTGTCACATAAAGACGATAATATAAGTGGTAAGCATGCATTGGGTATTATTAATGTTTAAGTAGTAATTAAATACGAATGTTTTTAAATATCTCTTTTATTGTAACATACATAAAAATACAAATCTTTTGAAAACAAGCGACAAAGTAAATCTGACCAAAATCACACATACTATATAAGCACATATTTGAAAGAAAATATGTGTTTCTTCTCTTCGTCAATTATAGAATAACCAAAATTATTCCACGACTAGCCTGATTGAAAATAATTATATTAGTCTGCATTTCTTAATATATTAATCTAGCAAACTCCTATCCAGCATCTAATTGTAAATTTCTGTTTCAGCCCGGTTCGGCTACTCCAACCGTGGTAAAAGAGTGGTCTTCGTCCGAGGTCACAAATTTCTGAAGCATGAGGAATATAAATCGAAAATTCGATGGACTTGCAGCAAACGTAATCGGAAATGTAAGGCGAATATCACTACTTCCGCGGCCGATGATTGTATTGTGAGAGCGTATCTGGATCACAATCATGACTAATCATCAGTAATCATGATTAACGCCCGATTTCTTAATTGAGTATTCCAGCTGAGAACAACTTAAGTATCGTTCTGTCGCATTGAAATCTTAACAACTGAATGAGACAAAACGATACTTAAGTCGTTCTCAGCTTGAATACTCAATTCAGAAATCGGGCGTAAGAATACACCAATAAAGTGCCTTGGAAAATATGTATAATATTTTAATAACGTTGATTTTTTTACCTTTGAAGTACCGACTTTGCCTTATCAAAAAGAATGATGTCTCGTCGCAAACTTATTTAACTTAACATCAAAATCCTTAAATTATAAAAAAATCTGTAAGTACAATTATTCTCTATTTGATTGACATTATGCTCAGAACCAAATATAATTCAGTGTACTTTTGTAACATTAAATGGGCGATTATAATGTTAAATAGTAAGCGAAATAAAGTAAATATTCTGAAAATGTTGTTGGTTTTACACACCTTAGAATATACGCATCTATGTTAATATTTTACGCGTGTGGGTAAATAAATGAAATTCAATCTTAATTTTGACAATTATTATAATTTTATTACTTTATTTAACTGTTAACATTCCAAAATAGTTTTATTTTTAGTTTTATTTACTTACTGAAATTCAACTATAATAAGTTTTAAATAAAATATCTGAAGTTCATGTATTTTTTTAGTGAAAGTGTTGAGCTTACTTAAAAAGTTACTTAGATTTTAATAAAAAATATAATATATAAGACCGATAAATGAAGAAACCCAATTTAAAAAATATATAAAAATGTATGATTTATGGCAAACCAAATAATAATAAAATGATTAAATAATAAAATGGTTGTTAAATTAAAAATTATGGAGGAAATTGATCCCTCCTAATTATGCAATTCATCACAGGGTTTCGAAGAATATTTAATGTTTTAAATTTTGTACAAAGACTTACATAATCGCGATCCAGTCAGTTTTAGCATTGCTATGAGTGTGACTGACGAATGATCTTTTGTTTGGATTTGTTTGAAAATTATTATTGTGAATTGTAATAGTAAAGACTTAAGACAGTTATGAAACTCACAACTTAACTTGACGTCGAATGGTTGTCTTAAGTCAAGGTTATTTATGAGTAAAATAACTTACGACCGAATTCTGAACTTAAGTATCGTTCTGTCGCATTGAAATCTTAACAACTAAATGAGATAAAACGATACTTAACTCGTTCTCAGCTTGAATACTCAATTCAGATTTGGGCGTTAATACAGTAAAAAACAATCATATTATTTAATATTATATATCAAATATTGACTGATGTCTCATCATCATCATTATCAATCATCATTTATTATTGTAACTATAATGATTTTTGAAGGTAATAAGTAATATGGTTATTATTGTATGTTAAATGTTATCCAGTGATTAATAAATATGCAAAATGTATCTTATTTTGAGTTTTTTTGCTAAACTAATATTGGAGTGGAGTGAAATTACTTAAACTAGAATTACGCTACGTTGTGAAGATGTGATGTTAGAAAAGAAAAGTTTTTGGATCAATATGTTTCACGATGATGTTATCAGGAATGAATGGAGCTTATACAATAAGTAAAGGATCGAATGTAATTAATAAAACAGTCCCGGAAAACTCTGTACTCTGGGAGATAAAGTATGACACTTCTGCTACCCTTTACAACCGAGGAGTTGTTCATCTTACGAATCTTAATTTACAGATAAAAAACAGTATTCTTTATTATTTCTATTGTATTAGTTTTATTGTATTAAGCACTAATTTTTATTGTCTCCGAAAAAGTGGTCTCCCCTCACACAGGTTTTATAACTTAAAAGGGGAGTCCGATATACCATTGTTAAGTTTATGCTAAATAAAATTTATTGATTTATTATATATATTATTTAAGGTGATATAGTACCCATAGTTTTATGGTGGCGAAAATAATTAGTTACGCCCTCGTCGTTCTGCTAATTGGGCTATAGTGTCAATGGCTTCTAGTGCAAAATTGTTCTTTCCTTTGTTTTTTTTACACTTTTTAAGTGTTAGCGTTCCCTACCTCCGGAAGGCCACTTGCCTACCTTTACAGATATAATGCAAATGTTTACATTTACTCACGGCTATAAATCCCTAAAAGGGGTAGCCAGAGCTGAGAAATTAGACATTTCTCAGCCACTTTTGGAAGTTGAGTGGGGAAAAGATGGTAGAATAAAGGTTGTTGGTGATGGGTCTCCAACCGCATCGCCCAAAAATCCCTTAAAAAGCCCCAATACTAGTTAGTTGTCTCTTACGTACACCCACCGGAAGAAATGGGGTAGTGCTATTCTAAGCCGACACTACACAGCAAACAGAACGCTTAACTATCATAATTTTTTTGATCATGAAAACCTCATGTGGGGATTATTTCTTATTAAAAAAATCTAATTATACCAAAAAAAGTATTTATTTCCAATTCCAAAGAATCGATTCTTTCCCTTTCTGCACAGCCAGCGTTTTAAATACAATAGAAATTTTTGATTAAACATCTACGATGATACTCGTAGTCGGCAGGCAACGTGGTAAGAAATAATTACCCTTCCCATTTCAGTAGTATAATTTAGGTCCGAAGAATTAATAAAGGCACTAAACACTTGAATAAATAAGCGACTCGTGGAGGGAGCATAAAGGATTGTAAAATAAAGGACCAATAATGATGGAACCAACATCTTGATTTCAAAATATTTTCACCTCCTAACTTACATAAGTCGTTAAGGAATTGTCACTATGGAAGTTCTGGTTAACCCTGTATAGCTGCTTACAGGAATAAATAACTATATTGCCCGCTATAGAGCTTATACAATATCAAAGAAATACGGTTTTCTATTTTGTTATATTGCATTGATAAAACTTATGGCAAATTATATTTGTGTTCATAAAATAAACATATTTTTTCTTAATTTTGATGCTTTTGACACGACAACCTCATGTGGGGATTATTACTAATTTTCTTTCCTTCATTCAGCTTTTATTTATTACTACTATGTTTTCTTTCTTCCTTAGTACACCATAGGACCAATATATTCCATCAACGAGATTTATCTCACCTCATTCATCGATATCAATATCTTCAAAAGGGTCTTCAATTTTAACTATCGTGTCCGATTCATAGCTAACTCTATTTAAATCCAATAAAACATTTTGCGTGGATGTTTCATTTTTAAGTTTAGTGTTTTTTCTATATTTCGTTCTTCTTCGAGCCTCTTTGTTGTCTTTAACCAGCTTTTTAATTTTGATTCGCTGTTTTCTTCTTTGGTAATTCCGACGATCTTTTTCTCTCAATTCTTCTCTCGTCAGAGGATCGTTTTTAAGACGTTGATATCTTAATTTTTCTGCTTCTCTTTTTTTGGCTAATATTTCTTCTCTGGTTTGTTTTCTCTTTTTACCCTTACGGCATAGGTGCAACATGTCACTATCTGTAATAATGAGTTTTTACGACAAGTTATAACATGTTATACAGTTTTTTTGACTGAAATTTGGATACCTAATTATAGTCATTACAACTTAGAAATAGTTCCTTTAAAAATATAAATATTCAAGTTTAAATGGACTATGTTTATTTATGAAACATTAGTGATACATATAGTTCCAAAAATTTGCCTGTATTTATTTATAATAATTGTGGATAGAAAAGAAGGACAATTTTAATACAGAAAAAATGAATTAGGTTGTTTGGGGATCATATATTTTAAATCAAAACCCAAAAATATTATCTAGCATTTATTTCTTGGAAGCAGCTTAAACAATACGGTCGAGTACATTTTCGACAAAGCATTAAAACTCGCTTGACTTTTGAATCTTCCAGACGATTGTGCTTGAAGTGTCTCGCAATAATTAGCGAATTCTTCTAAATAGCCAGCTCCCATACGAATTGTGTTATCTGCATATTCTCTTAGGGGCGCTGGCGTCTTATCTGGAGCCGGATCTGACAGCTGCGGTCCTTCCAACTTATAGTATAAGACCCCGCTGCAAAATCTCTACGTTCATTACATATTGAGTCAAACATAAATTTAAACATACGTTTATGAATAGGAGAATACACTGACAACACAACACACGCAACCAGTCAAAAGTGGCCGCAAGTAATTTTAATTAATTTAATGTTAATTATTTTTCGAAGAAAAATTTCGTTAACTTGTTCTTGAAATATAATATCAGCCTCATCATAACAATGTATCTAAAGAATTTAAAAATCCATAGGTGCCGTTGCACATTCGGCCGCAACTACCTCGCAGCCAGTTGTAAGCAGGTTATTTTTTGGTGTGTTTTATACGTTCATGAGTTACACGCATATTTCTTATATGAAATAAAAGCTATTTTTTTTCCAATATGATAATATATGGCTGCCTGTGACAAAATGGCCACATACATACATACATACCTTTTTTTGGTCGCCCTCCAATATTCTGTCTACATTTAAGTTTTCTTTTCATAAAAACAAAATGCTTTTAGTAAATTTCTGGCTAAACTTATCTAACGAACAAAACAATTTCAATATTGGATCCTCATTGACAACATCGTAAATTTGGGTACAGCAAAGTAAATAAAATTTTAACTAATGACTGCCTGATGTTGCCCAGAAAAGAATAGTTAAAAAAAGTCTTGCACACCATAACATGAAATAGTTCTATATATTATGGTTACATGTACATACAAACATATACTCACGCCGTTCGTTACCATCGTTACGAGCAGGCAGAACATGTATCCATATAGAAAATCAACCCTCGCGGCGGTTTGTCTACCAAAACGTATACAATCGATATGCGATAAGCTGTTTCTGTTAAATGACTAGTAAACCGTCTATCACTCAAATATTATTCAGAAGAGCAAGCACGAGCGCTACTTTATCGACTCGATAACGGTTAGAATGAGATGGCAGTATACGATACTAAGTAAGTGCGTAAAAGATGGTTGCGTTATCCCACGCGATAACTAGTTTAAACACGGCTCGTGCTTGCTCTGCGGAGGCCTAGCACGAGCGCTATTTTATCGAGCGATGTTTTATAGCGCGCGTTATCTAGTTAAAAGGTCGCTCCTGCCTATGCCTTGCAGATCCTTGAGACAAAAGACTTGCAAATAAGTTGATTCTAAAAAAAGATTTAAAATAGTATTAATACAAATCTAACGATAAATCACACATCATTATTATATGAGCTGCCCCCGTAGCATGAGGCGTGTGAGAGCGATTATGTCATGTGAGAAGTGAGATACTGACAGATTTTGTATGAGCAATCTGTCAGTTTCTCACTTCTCATGTGTCAAACGCGCTCTCACAAGCCTCATGCTACCAGTGCTGTTTAGGATTTAACAGGCAAAACAGAAATCTGTATACATACATACATACTAACATACGCCCAAAACCCAAAATATAAGCCTTCCTTATATTGACAAGCCAGGATTGCTTTCAAGACGGCAAATAATAATAATAATAAAAGCAAACTGTCGTTGACAATTATTTTAATGACTTTATTAATCTCATATAACTTTTATTAAAATTATGTTTTTATTAAACATTCAACACAAATTTACAGTGGTTAGAATTAACATTGAGACTATCTTATTATACGTAGCTCTTACTATTTAGCCGAGCTCATGGCAATTTACAATTTAATAAAATGTAAAAAAGGTACTTGTTTATAAATAAAAGGGGTCAATTTACTGACGTTTGATCCTACTCTCTCATCTAGGTAGGTGAGAGAGAGAGAGAGTCGGCACTCACGGTAGGCCCCTAAGTAAGGACTTACATGGGCTGTGATGACGCTGATGTCCTCTAAAGTAAGTTTGTGATAATAAATTACAGTTACTTGCGTGCAACCGCCATCTACTACTCGTATAAACGATGAAATGTATAGTGATGTTTCTGCTTTCTAATTTCTATCGTAATATGTCGTAATTTACAATAGGCACATACTTTTACGAATACAATCACAGGCGATGTGTGATCATTACGATATTCTCAAATTGAATCATGTATATCAAACTATCTTATGTTTCCATACAGGTAAGTTACGGATATTTTTCTAGTAAAATCATAAAAGTGAGGAATTATTTCTGCCCCTTTCTTGTTTTGGTTTTAAAAGCACTGTAGCGGCTTTGCTTATATCTTATATTTTTACAAACAAAAGTGAACAAAAACGCGTAGGATGAAATTTGTACCAAAGCTTTTGATTATTGATATTGCTTTAAAAATCATAATACTGTAACACGCGGCGACGTATCGTTTAGTTAGTCAGTCGTTTACCGGTAGCGTCTCGGGTGCCCGCCGACGTAATCTAAATAGGTTTAATTGATAATATACAGTGACTTAACTTTATCCTGTGTTGTTATTTATCGAACAATAATATCCCCTAAAGTGGTGACCCCAGACAAGTTGAACATTATTTGTGAGAAGTGTTATTTTGCAATAAGTAGGTAATATTTGGTGGTAAACGACTCACTTTGGCAGGCACCTCGGGTCGACGAACTTTTAAGTTGTAACTTCGGTTGCGTTGTTCGGTGAAACATGGCGGAAACTGATAAGACGGCCCCGTCAGTGGTGAAGGTGGAAGACGCAGGTTTGGCGGCGCTCTCCCTATCAGCCAGGATCCCGGAATTTTGGATGGACCAGCCGAAAGTATGGTTCATACAATTCGAGGCCATCATCGAACCACAGAAGACGAGCGACCAGGCAAAATACAACGCAGTAGTGGCTAAACTGGGTAAAGAAGCAATACAGCAGGTTACGGATATTCTTATAGAACCACCTGCGGAAAATAAGTACAATCACCTAAAAGCCAGACTGTTGCACGTATATGAGGAATCAGAAAACCGGCAGATTCAAAAACTCATCGGGGAGATGGAGCTGGGAGAACAAAAACCGACACAGCTGTTACGGCGTATGCGCGATCTGGCAAGAGGGAAGGTAAACGATGAGACCCTGAGCGTGCTATGGCAAAACCTTCTGCCGGCGTCAGTTCGTGGTGTCCTGGCCGTTACGGAGACCAACGACCTAAACAGGCTGGCCACGATCGCCGACAAGGTGCTGGAGAGCTCGAAAACGGCACACATATCGGAGATTACCCCGCAATGCAATACGTCGGGGTCTTCAGAAATTTTGGCCGAGATAGCCAAGTTAAGCGCGAGGTTATCGAGGATGGAGAGCAACGTGCGCTCGCGTCCCCGGAGTCGCGGCGGTGACGGACGTTCTAGATCGGGATCAAGGTCAGCGGTGGGCAGGCGCCGAGACGACCCCAACTGGTTGTGTTTTTACCATTTCCGATTCAGAGAGAGGGCGTCGAAGTGTGTTCAACCGTGCAGCTGGCAGAACAACACCAATCAGGGAAACTAGATAGTACGCAGTCGTCAACGGTGGGCGACTGCGCCAGTATTCAGAACCACCGTCTCAGCGTCCAGGACAAGGAAAGTGGGTTATATTTCCTCGTGGACTCTGGTGCAATAGTGTCTGTGTTACCACGTAGTAAGTGCCTTAGTAATAATGTCGCCCCACAGAAGTATGAACTATTTGCTGCTAATGGGTCGAGAATTAAGACTTACGGTTTAAAAACACTTACACTAAATCTTGGGCTAAGAAGAGCGTTTCGTTGGGCATTCATAATTTGTGACGTCAGCCAACCGATTCTGGGGGCGGATTTTTTGTATCATTTTAAGTTAACTGTAGACGTTTACGCTAGGAAGTTAGTGGATACTGTAACTAACTTGGGTGTGGCGGCAAAAGTGGTAAGCGGTCATGAGCAAGCCGTCAAAACCGTGTGTGAATCACACCCTTATTACGATATCCTAAGTAAATACCCAGAGTTAACGAAACCAATTTCTTTTAAGGAACCGTCACGTCATAATGTGTTGCACCATATAGAGACAACAGGGCCACCGGTTTATGCGCGAGTAAGGACGCTTCCGCCTGACCGCTACAAAAAGGTACGTGACGAATTTTTATTAATGCAGGAGATGGGAATCTGTCGCCCGTCTAAAAGTGCGTGGGCGAGCCCGCTTCACGTAGTCCCTAAGAAGGACGGGAAAATTCGGCCGTGTGGAGACTATCGGGCGCTGAACGCTATCACAAAACCAGATAGATACCCAATACCGCACCTAAAGGATTTTACTTACATGCTGGCTGGTAAGACGATATTTTCCCGAATCGACATAAATAGGGCTTATCATTTTATTAAGGTGGCTCCGGACGATGTAGCAAAGACAGCTATAATTACGCCGTTTGGTTTGTACGAGTTTCCGTGCATGACCTTCGGACTGCGAAACGCAGCTCAAACCTTCCAGAGGTTTATGAACAATACCGTTTTACAAGACTTATTCGCCAAGCAAGAGGTAGGTAGAGATGAGTCATCTTTCGTCTTTTGCTATATCGACGATATAATGGTCGCTAGTACGTCCAAGGAGGAACACAAACGACACCTAGAAGCAGTATTCGCGAGCTTAGAGCGGTATGCACTCACAATTAACTTAGGGAAATGTAGTTTCGGTCAGAATAAATTGGAATTTCTAGGCTACGAGGTATCGCCACAGGGCATCAAACCACTGGATGAAAAAGTACAGGCGATTGTTAATTTCCCTAAACCACATACAGTGGAACAATTAAGAAGGTTCTTGGGGATGATCAACTTTTACCGCCCGCATTTACCTAGAGCCGCACAATACCAGTCTGAACTCAGTATTTACTTTAATAACGCAAAAAAAAAAGACAAAACGGCTATTGTATGGACGGAAAAGGCTAACCATGCGTTCGAGCAGTGTAAGGTAGGGCTACAGCGTGCAGCGATACTTTCGTATCCAGAATCAGGTAAGCCCCTAGCCATTATGGCCGATGCCAGTAATAATTGTGTAGGTGGAGTTTTGCAACAGGAAATTAATGGCAAATGGGCCCCCTTAGGTTTTTTTTCGAAGAAAATGACTGAGACGCAACAGAAATACTCTACCTACGACAGGGAGTTATTAGCGGTGTATCTTTCTCTACAGCATTTCCGTAACATGTTCGAGGGACGAGAATTGATTGTTTTTACAGACCACAAACCATTAACATACGCCTTTGCTAAACAAAGTACAGAGAAAGAGACACCAAGGCGAACAAGACAATTATTGTACATCAGCGAATTTACAACGGACATAAGGTACCAGGTCGGTTCTAGTAATTACGTTGCTGATTGTTTATCGAGAATTGAAACAGTGCAATGTCCGAATGTACTCGATTTCGAAGAAGTGGCGTGCGCTCAAAAGTATGATCAACAACTCGAACAGCTCTTATCAGTAAGTAATCCGAGCTTTGAGTTGAAGCGGATCGAGTTGCCCGGGTCAGATACAACCATACTTTGCGAGGCGACGACTGGTAAGTTGCGACCTTATCTACCGGCACAATTTAGGCGCGCGGCTTTCGATGCAATTCACAACATCAGTCATCCCGGCGTGCGTACCACCAGGAAGTTAGTTTCTGATAAGTATTTCTGGCCAAGTATGAATAAGGACTCAGGAGCGTGGGCGAAAACTTGTATGTCATGCCAAAAGTCAAAAGTCACAAGACACACTACTTCAGAGCTTGGCTCGTATCAACCGGTGGATAGGATGGAGCACGTCAACATCGATATTGTGGGACCACTACCTACAACAGCTGATGGGTATAGGTACTTACTGACAATGATTGACAGAAGGTCCGGGTGGATAGAAGCATGCCCATTAAAAGATATATGCGCAAAAACAGTAGCTAAAGCTTTCTACAGTGAGTGGATCTCGCGGTATGGTTGCACTGTAAGTATAACAAGTGACCAGGGAAGACAGTTTGAGAGCCGCCTCTTCGGGGAGCTCATGGTATTCCTAGGTATTAAAAAGAGCCGTACCACAGCTTACCATCCTCAGTGCAATGGAGCGATAGAGAGATGGCATAGGTCGCTGAAGGCTGCATTGATGGCAAGGTTAGCAGGGACCTCTTGGTTAGATGAACTACCTACAGTTTTGTTAGGTTTACGCGCCGCACCTAGAAACGACACCGGGGTGAGCGCGGCGGAGTTAACGTTCGGGCGTACTCTAGTATTACCGGGTGAGTTTTTTGATACGTCAAAGCAAGGACCGAAAGAAGATGAAGAGTACGTGCGTCAGTTGCGCGATGGAATAAGGAGCTGCAGGCTCAAGTCACAGCAGCACCGGGACACACGAACAACGTTCGTGCACCCGGATCTAGCAACTTGTAAAAAGGTATTCATTAGAAACGATGCAGTCCGCGCCCCTTTGCAGAGACCGTACACTGGCCCATACACAGTACTAGAGCGGAAAGATAAGTACTATGTTTTAAAAATTGCGAATAAACCTCACACTGTTTCCATCGACCGACTTAAGCCTGCGTATTTACTTAGCCCTGAGATATCGAACCAATTACCACTATTGCCGCCCACGCAAAGTGAAACTGTGTCAACAAAGAATGATGTTATTTGCGAGCCTTCGGTATTAGACAATAGAACCCTAGCATTAAGGCCTATTATTAAGAAACAAGACCAGCCGGTCAAAGTCTCACGTTCCGGCAGAATTATAAAAAAACCAGTAAGATTTGCAGTATAAGCACGCACGTGGAAGCATACATTATAATGTAGATATTCTTTATTTAGTTATTGCACAATATAATTAGTAGGTCAAATAATCAATAATATAAACTGTTTTGTATTCATTGTTGTCGCATAAACTTTTGTAAAACAGCGCAATTAGTATCAGTATGGGGAAGTCTCAAAGCAAGGAAATTATTATCGCACAAAACGCGAGTGCGAGTGCCGCAGGCAATTTCGAGACCCAAGTTAAACAACTAACTATTGTGTCGTGTGTTGCTCTAGCTTTGGTGTTACTGGCGATCTTATATTTTGGGTATCAAAGGTGTAATGCAAGAACCAAAAATTGGATTGGAAAACAGATGCAAGCATACGCGGGCCAAGCTCAACCCGTGGGCACCGCTCAAGCAACAACGCCGCATAAAGTTGTATTCACGGCATAGAGTGTAACTGTTTAATTTAAACCTATACGTCGTTATTTCTCAAGTATATATGTGTAATTTAATTTAATTTTTAAAAATGTATAAATAAGGTACTCTCGTGTCTCATAATCGTGTTAAATAAATTCATGTTAGTTATAATATATTAAACATAAGTTTTATCATAATCATGCAATGTATCAGTTGGCAGGCACCACCTAGCTAGGAATTTGCTGATTGTAATAAGATACGTCAACTGTTATGTTATAATAAGTAACTTAGCGAAGGTACAGTCCAAGTTAAAATGTGGTCAATTATTTTTATTTGTCATTTATTATGTTTGTTTTTTGGGTTGTTAATTTCCAAAAATCTTAAGGGGGGCTAGTGTAGCGTCAGCGTTTCTGTGTAACACGCGGCGACGTATCGTTTAGTTAGTCAGTCGTTTACCGGTAGCGTCTCGGGTGCCCGCCGACGTAATCTAAATAGGTTTAATTGATAATATACAGTGACTTAACTTTATCCTGTGTTGTTATTTATCGAACAATAATATCCCCTAAAATACAATAATAAAAATATAAGCCATAACAAACAATTAGACTAACTTTTTACAAAGAAATAACAAAACACATCAGAGAAATCGGGAAATCCATTTCAAACCAGCCCAATTTTGCATCATTTTATTATATTGCATACTTCTTTCTTTATTACAAATTTCTAGAACTAAATAGCTTTTTATAATATATGTTTAATTTAAAGGTAAATAAAAAAATAAATGATAAACTAAACATGCAAACGTTAAATTAATAAAAAACAATAAAACGTTAATTTCATGGTTAGATTGATAACGAAAAGAAAAAAAAACTCAGCCATCTATGGCTATATATAAACAAAATATCAATGATTTATATATATATATATAAACAAAATATCAATGATTTCTAAATCATTGATATTTTGTTTACTTAATGGGGCACAGAGTTGGAATGAAAATCCAATACTTTTTACAAAAATGCGAGTAAAAATGAAATGACAATCAGTTGCAACGTATTTTTACAAAATTTATTTTTAAGTCGACTGAAAATATTAATATATCAGCAAAGATACAATTATCAATAATTCTGGACTATTTGTTTACGTATATAGCCTATGTACAACTTACAGTCACATTTCCTCAAAATGGTTTTTAAAGGTCGAATTAAAAGATAGCCAATAGCATACTTAAACTATAACTAATTATCATAATCATTAACGCATGATTATGATAATCATTCATTCATGATTATGATTATTATTTAGTTTAACTATTGTATTATACGGTGAGGTGATGACGATTGCCCGACACTTCTGAAACGCTTTGCAGCAACGCCATCGTATTCTGCCGTGCGAATTTTCATAATGTTTCATAAATCTCTTGTTGTTGATCAGAAGAACTCGTCTGCCAAACATTTCAGCGAAGCATACCGATTT
Source organism: Bedellia somnulentella (assembly GCA_963576735.1). Lineage (NCBI taxonomy): Eukaryota > Metazoa > Arthropoda > Insecta > Lepidoptera > Bedelliidae > Bedellia > Bedellia somnulentella. The sequence continues at coordinate 15,196,864 of OY755181.1, forward strand.
TTTATCTGCAAATAAAAAAAAAGTTATTACAAAAAAATATTTCTGCAGGCTATTTGCTGTTAGAAACATATCAGGAATTTCAAAAGTCAAAACACATGTGTTTTAATATCATGACATGACTAAAATAATACATACATACAAATGGTGCTGTGTAGTGTCGGCTTAGAATAGCAGTATCCCATTTCTCTCGGTGGGTGTACGTAAGAGGCGACTAACGGTTTTGGGGCTTTTGAGGGATTTCTGGGCGATGCGGTTGGAGACCCATCACCAACAACCTTTATTTCACCATCATCTGGGGGGAACCCCAGAACTTCCAAAAGTGGCTGAGGAATTTATAATTCCTTAGCTCTGGTTACCCCTTTTAGAGGTATTAATAGCCGTGATTATATGTATGTATGTATACAAATGCTCATTGCAAAGGGGTGTTTATCCGAATAAAGTAATCAAATACGTTCTTAAAATGACAAAAACATTATTTAACCATTTTCTACCAAAAAAAATTAATATATTGCTCCTGAAATATTTGTGCAAACCAATTTCTGGAGAGCAATAATTAAATAAATATATTTAAAAATAAAATAAAAATTTGATTACAGTATGGCCGTCTTATATTCCAAACAATATACAACTTCCGTTCCATTCGGTAAGATTCATAGGAACCAAAAACTAAAACCTGTGATACGGGCGATGAGCCCAGTTCGGGTGCAGTAGAAATCAAATAATATATACTTCCTTTTTCTGAATAAATTATTATTATTTTATATAATTGAATCGACTCAAATTAACTCAAATTTTAGATCGCCATTTTTAACATTAAGATATAACTCGTTACTAAACAGTAAGACATCTTTTTCAGAAGCATATCCTTTTCTGATTGTTGTATCAACTAATATTTACGTGAGGATTTAGAACAAGAATAGGATTAAACAGGAATAGATGAATAAAGAAGACGTATTACACATGTATTTGAAACCGTGATAGCCCAGTGGATAGAACACTCGGTTGTCGTGCAAACGACTAGTGTTCAAATCCTGGGTCGGGCCTACACCAATTTGTCTTTTCTAAAGACATATGTGTGGTTAATTTATCATGGTTGTTGACGGTGAGGGAAAAACATCGTGTGGAAACCCACATGGCTGAGTTGTACTTAGTCATGTGATAGTATATTTATACAAAACGGCGATAGGCCTGCCCCCTATCACGTGAGTACACTGTCCATGCAAAAACGTGGGTACTCTGAACACCAGGTGACAAAGTCACGTGATGTTCAGAAGTATTAGTACCTCTGCCAACCACTTCGGGGATATTCGGCGTGAACGTTTATGTTATGTTATGTTATGTTATTTGAAATAATGTATTATAAAATTATTCTAAGTCATTTTAAAGAAAGATAGCCATAGGAGAAGATATTCTATTCTTATCTAGGTATAGTATATAGGATAGTAGGTTCAATATTGGCATCATAAAATGCGACTAAGGGCAATAAGAAAATTAGAATTGCTTTTTTTGATTCTGAAACTAGCTACTTGCTCATAAGAATAATTACGAATACACTTTCGTATTATGAGATTTTTTCACGAAATATAATAAAATACCGTAGTGGCTAATAATACGTTTATTTAAAATTAAACACATAATTGAATGGAATTTATAATTAGTATATCGGAAAAATGTAAGACTAAACTGCTATCACATAGTAGTTTTTTCACTAGAAGCTACTTGCGACTCATTTTTATCCTCATTTTCGGAAACCAGTGTTTCGTTTGGAGGTGAAGAAGTTTGGTTAACAGTAGATGAAGTAGCATGATTTTCAGTAGATAAAGCCGTTTCGTTCTCCGTAGATGAAGTAGTTTGGTTCTCAGAAGATAAATCAGCTTGATTTTCAGTGGATGAGGCTTCACCAACAATAGACTCCAATTCTTTTTCTATTGCAGCTAGATCAGGAGATTCAACAACTTTTGCAACATTTTCCACATCTGATGTGTGCGCTATTATGGAAACAGGCATAGAACACGGAATATTGTCTACCTCCAAATGATGTTCCACGTCTAAATTAAGAAGATTTTCTTCATCTCCAGACATAAAAGGATCTTTAGAATGGAATATATTATCAGGTACAGTAATGTCTGGCATGGGGTTGAAAGTAATCAAAGGTTTTTGAACCAATTTTGCTTTGTTCAACTCAAGTTCTTCCCCATCTGAGAGAATTTCTATAGGCGCTTCATCTCTTACTACTTCTATAACATCATCATCTGAATTATCTGGATTGTCTTCATTTTGAGAGACTACTCCACTAATGATTACATTCATGCAGCCATTTTGATCACCTGAAAAGATATGTATACCAATTAGTATTTAATTCTAAGCAATACTTATAACTCATGAGCCAGCAGACCAGTACTTTAGAGCACAACTAAACTTATGATTAATGAGGTGAGAGAGGTTAATATATATTTTTTGTTAGCTAAGTAAAACACATCATTGTTGGTGGCAAATTTATAATGATATTTTAACACACACAAACGTTTAAAATGGTATCAAAATAATCGCTGTACCGATTAAAAATGTAAATAATTGATGAAAGTTGCGTAGATAAAACGTATGTTCTTTTAAAAATGCAAATTTTATAATATGAAATATTTAAACGATAGATTTCATTGAGTTGTAGGGGTTTCAAGACTCGAATATTAATAAAAAGGTACTATTAGACCTCAAATAAATAAATTTTACTATCATAGCACTGCAAAAATTTACATATAAGTTATATAAAATTCACATTATTTTTTAAAAAGAATTATCAACTATACTGATATCGTTTTCAACCCGTAAAACCGGAAACTCAGGGACTCAGGGAAAAAAAGGTAGCAAAATTTATCTTAGGTATATATTGCTCCATGGGTATGTTCTCCAATGATATTGATAATTTCATTACTATGTGTCAGAATTTGTACCGGACAGCAGTGTAGGGAAACTCTCTTTGTACAGCGCCATCTGACGGTCGCGGAACTTTTATTGTTCGTATGGAATCGATGGCCGTTGTAGAATAACACTACTCCACCTCGCGCCGATTCGAGGAACACAGGACCTGTAATGCATTTATTATTAAATTAACCCGTAGTTTTGGGCTAAGTGGTGAATTAGAAATTCCTTACCCACTTTTGGAAGTTGCGTGGGGAAAAGATGATGAAATAAAGGTTGTGGGTGATAGGTATCCAACCACATCACCCAATAATCCCTTAAAAGCCCCAATACCGTTAGTCGCCTCTTACGTACACCCACCGGTAGAAATGGGGTAGTGCTATTCTAAGCCGACACTACACAGCAAACTATAACTATAATAAATACATATATATATTATAAATTGTAATAGGCATTCTTAATTACAATGCCTACGTGTTATTGTTTCCTTGCTGTACCTAAAAGTAGCACCTGTTGTCAAACATAAACCTACCAATTGCCATACTAAGCCAAACGGCTGAAATTAGTATCAGTTTTGGATGAAAGATTTTCTTGTGCTGTTACTCGTAGATATGCAACAAGAAAATATACGCACAAATACAGGGAGCGATTAGGTGAAGGGTCACTTATAATAGTAATTAAAAACATATATTTAAATCATTTATTGATTTTTATATCTTTATTCTAACATGTTTGATTTAAATAATAGTTAGTACAACCTGAATACAAAAATATTCTATATTTATTTGTATAATATAATATATAACATAATTTGTAAAATATGTTTATCACTTGTAAATAAGATAAGATTGGCTTCACAATCTCATATAACTGGATTTCAGACGAAATGATACGAGGGGCATGCCAATAGAAGTTAGATACTCTTTTCTCATTTAATTGACACTGGCAAGCTATACACCATCTTATAGGTTGGTTTTTTATTGACATATTTGAATATAAAACACACTTCTTTTATACATTTTTCATTTGAATGAGCATCATTTTTCCGAGTATCTGGCGGGAGTTCACTTAGAACAGTGGAGCTCAGTCGACGTGATTTTCGCCCTATGATTTATTGTAACTTTAAAAAAGGTTTAAAGCCTCAAGAATGTTTTGAACTTTTGGCTTCTACTTTTGGTGAGTCTGCTTGTAAGCAACAGTATTTAACTGGTTTGATGAATTTAAAAGAGGACGGGGATGTCTCAAAGATGAAGCGAAGACAGGACGGTTGCCAACCGCGGTCACGCAAGAAAACGTTCGTGCAGTCGAAAAACTTATTCGCGAAAACCGACGAATTACATATGTATAGCTAGAGCGAGAACTAGGATTTGGATCAGCAGCAATGCAAACCATAATTCACGACCACCTTTCTCTCCGTAAACGTTGTTCGAGATGGGTGCCGCACAAACTTACCGAAAACCGTAAGAAAGACGGTCTTTCTTACCGTGCAGAAAGACCGTCGGGTGGATTTGTGCCTATTCATGATAGATAAATTCAACGGAGGCGAGAAAAAAAACGTATATGATATACTGACTAGTGACGAAACATGGCTATATAACTATGATCCCGTATCAAAGCGACAGTCGACTGTATGGTGCTTTGAAGACGAGCCAACGAAATGTCGCCGTGCACGAAGCACACAGAAATAAATGGTTGCCTCGTTTTACTGAAAAACGGGTCATATTGCTACTGTTGAGCTAGAAAATGAAAGAACGGTGAACTCCGAATGGTATGTGACAGTTTGTGCTCCAACAGTATTATCAGCTTGGTGTGACAAGCGACCAAAGACAGGAATCCGCCACCTTCTCTGGCACCACGACAATGCGGCGCCGCACACGTCTGCCAGAACACTAGACTTTTTCAACTCGAAAAATGTGTCAATTCTCCCTCACCCGCCATATTCCCCTCACCTAGCGCCTTGTGATTTTTACTTGTTTCCAAAAATCAAAGAAAAACTAAAGGGGAAGAGGTTTGAAAGCAAAGAAGATGCGCTGGTTGCCTATAATTTCGAGATTTTTGAGATATCTTAAGAAAAGTGGTCACAGGTCTTTTCCAAAAAATTATATTCCTATCAAAACAGAACTTATCCATTAATTTACAATTAAAATTAGCGACATGATAGTCCAGTGGGTAGAACACCCGCCCGAAAAACAGAAGGGCGTGAGTTCCAATCCTGGGACGGGCCTACACCAATTTGTCTTTTCTAAAGTCATATGTGTGGTTAATTTATCATGGTTGCTAACGGTGAGGGAAAACATCGTGAGGAAACCCACATGGCTGAGTTGTACTTAGTCATGTGACAGTGTATTCGTACAAAACGGCGATAGGCCTGCCCCCTATCACGTGAGTACACTGTCTAAGCAAAACGTGGGTACCTTCTCTGGAAACTAGATGGCGCTTGCCATGTGAGTTCAGGAGTATTGGTAGCTCTGCCAACCCCTTCGGGGATAAACGGCGTGAAAGTTTATGTTATGTTATGTTACAATTAAAATTAACAGTTAAAATTAAAAAATTAACCCCCTTTCTGCAGTAAGGACCCTTCGGTTCATTTGACAATTTATGTTATGTATAATACGTCATTTTCCTTATTAAATCTGTGTACCTAAAGTTTTTATTTTATTTATACATACATATTTCCTTATTTTGGCATACTAGTAATTAAATGAGTATGTTCCCCTATAATATTAATAATTTCATTTTGGAAAGTCACAACTTTCGCTGGACACGAATCGACCACTCTTCTCGAACAGCGCCATCTAGTGACGGGTGTACCTGTGCTGTTCGGATGGTAGCGATAGCCTCTGAAAGTTAATACCGGACCTCCTCTACTTGTTGTCTCAATCATCGGACCTGAAATACAAATATTTAACTAAAACCTGTTTAAAGGGCATTGTATGGTTTCTCCCAATGCAATCTGTTTTAAATAATATACAAATAAATAACATACAAATTGAATATACAAATCTGTTTTATTTTGCTTGATAGTTTTTTAGAAATGTACAATATAAGATTTTACAAGTCCGCATACAAAGTTTATAATACAACACTCGATATTAAACAGAGCTTAGTGTTTATAGGTTACGTAAAGTAGATACTTGCTTACAGAAAAATAAATCATATGCAAAAAGGGCAGCTATTTCAATATTAAATAAGAAACTTAAATGAATCGTTAATCGAACATATAATTTTAAAAGTATTTTTTAAATAATTATTTCCAGTACTCGCTCATTCTATGTTTGGACATCAGCTTTAGTCGTGCATCCATAAATAATATATTTGTTACCATAAAAATTATTACAATATTTGAACCTTCATCTTGCGCGAAAACATGCAAAAGCACTTGGATACACACTAATAATAAGTTATTAAAAATAGGGTCATTTAGAATAAATTATTAGATAATAAAACACAATAATGTAATAAATAAAAATTTGGACATGGAGATAAAGATCTTAATTTTCTTTTATGATTGTACCATAATCTAATATACCAGAAAAATCTACCATTAAAAAACTAATTAACACACGATAGCAAGTAATATAACCAACTTATAAACACAAATTTTACACACATTATTAAATTTAATTGTGAATCTTTTGTAGGATTTATTATGATTTAAACTATGCCATCTTAACCCAATAGCCATTCTTTGTAGTGAAATACTTTGGAGGCTCATGGTTGTGTTCTCCAGTCATTTCCAAGACGTATGTACGATTATCTAATGACGTTTTGACCATTACTTTACATCCCTTCATGTATCTTGAACATCTCCATTTGTAAAAAGCGCTTTTGCTCCATTGAGAAAATGTGTACTTTTTGTAGCAGAGCAGTGGGTTCTTGGTTTTTGTAGGTACCAATATACCTGGATAAAGTTAAGAGGAAAGATGAATCTGACGAAAAAAACACTTCAAGGTTACTTTTCTTTGCCGTTGATTGTTACATTATAAGGTCACTGGTGAAGGTTAAAAGTAAATACATCTTACATGGGGTTACGTGTAAAAATGTATAATAAAACACCTGGGGACATTTTAAATTTATCGGAAACCAAATTCAAAGCAGTTAATGATTACATTAATCATGCAGGATGTTTCCGCGCTAACACCAAAATTGGCCGTTAAAAAGATGTGTTGATGTGTTTCTTACGGCTTCTTCTCTCAACAAAATACCTTCCGAATCCGAAGTAAACTTAGTAAAAAGTTGAAATTTACGTTCAAAAAACATAGGTTAATCTTTTCACTTTGAAATGTATGGTTATTTTATTTCTGAATGCACCGGAATGAATTAAGAGCCGGCAAAACCTTTCCCCGAGCGGAATATACTTTTTACCCCCTTGCCCAGATTTTACTATTTAAGTAACATGAATGTAAACCAGATGAGGGAAGGAACATGATTGCAAACATGGTCTGGAGAGAGAATAATGAAGTTCCTCAATGGGGCAAGAGTAGGATTAGAATTGGTATCAATTTCTTTAGTGAAATAGTAAAAACTCTAACACTTCTTAAAGCGACCTTTGGAGTCTTTTGCTTTATTTTTATATTGTGGCGGCTCGTGGTTATGTTCCCATGATGTCGCCATCACCAAAGCTCGATCGTGTAGCGACGTTTTTACAGAAGCCTTACTTACATCCTTTCCTATAGCTAGAACATTTCCAGTAATAGCAAGTTCTTATGCTCCGTTGAGAAAACGAGTAGTTTTTGTAGAAGAGAATAATTAAACTATAAAAACTTCATAAATATGTCAGTTAACAGTGACTTTGAGAAAAAAAATCAATACAGATTGATAATACAGATAATGCATTAAAGGTGCTCGCTCCGCTGCGCTTCGCTCTTTCGTTTTATACATAACCTAACCTAACCTAGCTAAATGTGACCTAGCTTTTCTTCCCTTGCAGGGGGCTTTCGCCCTCCGACCCACCCGAGCAGAACTTAATTTTTTTGTGAAGACTAATCATTATGATTTTAAATGGTGTGTGAAATATTTTCGGACTTCCGATGATGGGAGATAAAAAGTTATGTATGAAAAAGCGCACCCGAGTATAAGTAAGATGCGGCTAAACGCGGGCCACCTTATTGAAGAACGTATCGCAATAACAATCCGGCTAATGCTTGAATCGCCGCATTACAATACGGCGCTGTTTTAGATAACGGTTAACCAAAAAGATTACAAAAAGTGATTTGTAGAAACCAATTCAGTTTACACTGATGCTAATCTTGCCTACACAGCCATTGGACGGAAATCCAAATTTTCAAAGCAAATTCGTTTAACAACAGGGTCGTTCTCGTATTTTTTTTTAGAAGCATAAATCCATTGCCTAATAACGGAGTTCATGTGTGCTTTACATACGAAATTGATAAATTGACATACAATCGAATGGAATACCCCCTTTTATGAAATCTGCCGTAAATAGCGGAAAAGAAGTGTTAAAAGTACCTAACTCACATATTTCATATATTTTTAAACAAATGTATTAATACAAATTATTCCAAAGCAATAAATAGGACATAATATTGTTGATGGGTGTACGTAAGAGGCGACTAACGGTATTAGGGCTTTTAAGGGATATTTGGGCGATGCGGTTGGAGACCCATCACCAACAACCTTTACTTTTACCATCTTTTCCCCACTCACATTTCCGAAAGTAGCTGAGGAATTTCTAATTCTCATTCATTCATTCATCATCATTGTATTAGGGTTAATGGTAATTTTAGTCAATTGATTTGGAAAAGACAATTCATAAGATCATTTTCACAGTTACAACTTCAGTTCATATTCTTATTCTTTAACTTCTTCAATTAAAAATAATAATTTGTGTTTCAGCCATTTAAATTAGCTAGATCACTTATTGTTTGACTAAAGTCAAGTTTCACATAACAAAACATAACAGAACATAAACATAAACGTTCACGCCGTTTATCCCCGAAGGGGTTGGCAGAGGTACCAATACTTCTGAACTCACATGGCAGCGCCATCTAGTGTCCAGAGAAGGTACCCTACGTTTTGCTTGGACAGTGTACTCACGTGATAGGGGGCAGGCCTATCGATAATAATACAATAACATAACAAAAATATCTGTTTAATTCAAACCCCAAGCCTCTTTCACACTACACGAAACACATACTTGAAAATATATGTGCCTTATTGAATAAGTACATTATACACTACGTTAATCAGAATTGGTGAATTTCAGTTACTTATATGTTTAATAAAGAATCATTCAGACTTTAGAACCACTTATTTTTTTGTAATCCAAATACATACATATGCTCACGACCATAGTCCCCAAAAAGGGGTAGCCAGGGCTTCTGAGCTAGAAACTCCTCAGCCACATTTTGAAGCAGATAGAGGTCAAGATGGTAGAAATAAAGTATCGTTGGTGATAGAACCGCATCGCCCAAAAACCACTGTAAAAGGCCTCATACCCTTAGTCGCCTCTTACGACAACCGTGGGTAGAAAGGGGTAGTGACATTCTTAGCTGGCACAAATTTGGCTTATTCCGTTTATCCACCCTAAAAAATCCTCCCTAAGGCGGATATTCGGAAACGCGTGTCCGTCTATCCACCCTGAACGGGGTGGATATCCGGAATGCATATAATATGGTTCTTCCGATTTTCTACCCTGCCTACGTACAGTCATTTAAAGAAAAAAGACCCTAAGTTTGTAAGATATTTTTATTCAAACTGTAAGTAAGAAAGTAGGTATGTTTATCTTAAGTATTTTAATGTTCACGATGTTCCTTGGACCCATTTTGTGTTGTGTATGTTTCTGTAAATTACTGTACTTGGGGTAAAAAATCGGAAGAACCATATTATATGCATTCCGAATATCCACCCCGTTCAGGGTGGATAGACGGACACGCGTTTCCGAATATCCGCCTTAGGGAGGATTTTTTAGGGTGGATAAACGGAATAAGCCCTAATTTATTTTTTGTAATCGGTTTAAAATTAATCCAACTTGACCCAAGCGCCTTGTTTCGTAGTGTAATACTTTGGAGGCTCGTGGTTATGTTGACCCGACCGTTCCAACACAGAGGTAACATCAGTTAATGACGTTTTGACAATACTTCTACATCCAGTTTTATACTTTGAACATCTCCATTTGTAAACCGTTCCTTTTTTCCATTGCGAAAAAGTGTAGTTTTGGTAGTACAGCAACGGGTTTTTCGTTTTTGTTGGCACAAGAAAACCTGAAACAGATTTACAAGAAATAAATAAAATGAAATAAAGATGTATAGATTTACTGGTGATCCCAGGTCTCGCAGTTAGTATAAATGAATGTATTTATTTGCAGATTTCTGTGCTCTGCATGTTCTGTCAGTTGCAGTGTGTAAACTCAGCGCATATTTTGTCATAAATTTACAGAAATTTTACAGTGAACCAATCCTTTAATAAAGTTACATATTTTATGTAACTTAATTAAAGGATTTGTTAAATCGCCAAATAAATATTATTTTGCAGCATATTTTTTTATTATATAATAGCCAAGCAATGTCTGGTAAAAACACTCCTACTTAATACATATATACATACGTAAACTCACGGCTATAAATCCCTGGAAGAAATAAGAGTTTCTGAATAAGAAATTCCTCAGCCACTTTGAAAATTTCTGGGGAAACGATTGTTATATAAAGGAAAGTCGGTAAAGTGCTGATTGCACCCAATTTTAAAATGTTAATAAAAATTAGTGAAAATAATGTAATGAATTTCTGCGCTATTCACTTCGTACCTCATTAAACGTACACATACTGACGCCATTAGGTCCCATTGGGGTAGGCAGAGACTACTGATCGCTACTTAACTAAAATCTATTACTCATTCACAATCCCAGGATAATTATAAAAAAAACACATATAGTATAAAAAAAAAATTAAGTAACTTTTATGTGAAAACATTACATTGTGAATCACACAATTTTATTCGCCTTCCTCATTCGATAGAGTGAGGATGTCCTCCTCCACCTGTCTCGAGCTTCTTGTCTTTCTTCTTCATTCATTTCCTTCACAGATTTTCTTTGCCCCTTTTCCTTCTTTTTTAGATATTTTATTCTCTCTTTTTCTTTGTATTGCGCATATAAGACTGGGTCTCTTTTGATTTTTTCAAGCCTTTTTCTAGCATATTCCGATTTTTTGTAAGATCTCAACTTAACGCTAGCTTTTTTCTTTCGGGGGCCTATTGTGGAAAAATTTAATAATTAACTAAAACGTAACACAATTTTCTCTAAAGTTGTTATTACACGACATGGTAGAAGCAGAACAGAAGCAACTAAACGTGTAGTGTAATAGGCTAACTTAAGACTTACCTTGATATTATTTTTATAATTTAAATATTAGGTGAGACACTTCGTGTACATAAGTGCCATTATAGGACAAACCTGAGCAATGGACACTAATAATTTCAATTTTGTAATTAAATATATAAACAAATCGTGTTTTCCTCTAGTATGAAAATATGTATTCGTGTGTGTGTGTGTGTGTGTGTGTGTGTTTGTGCGAATGTGTGTATGTGAGTGTTTGTATATGTATGTGTAAGTGTGTGTATGTTTGCGTGGTTGTTTATCATGGTAGTTAACGGTGAGGGAAAACATCGTGAGGAAACCCACATCTTTAAGTTGTACCTACTTTTTCGTGTGACATTGTTTTCGAAGAAAACGGCGATAGGTCTGCCCCCTATCACATGAGTACACTTTGCCAAACCTTACCAACGTTTTGATAGGACAGCAAAACGTGGGTACTCTGAACAACAGGTGACAATGTTAAATGATAAAACCCTGAAAGTGGAAGAGGTCTGCCTGCCCCTTTGGTGAAATACGGCGTGAATGGATTTTTGGGCGATGAGGATGGAGACCCATTACCAACATCCTTTATTTTACTATCTTTTCCCCACTTAACTTTCCAAAAGTGGCTGAGGAAATTCCAATTCCTTAGGAGGGGTCCTAGGGATTTATAGCAGTGAGTATATGTATGTATGTATTTATATTATACGGACATGATACGACATGATAGTCAATGGGTAGAACACTCGCCCGAAAACAGACAGGCGTGAGTTCACACCCGGGTCGGGCTTACATCAATTTGTCTTTTCTAAAGTCTAAAATATGTGTGGTTTATTTATCATGGTTGTTAACGGTGAGGGAAAACATCGAGAGGAAACCAACATGGTTAAGTTATACCTACTTTGTCGTGTGACATTGTATTCGTACAAAACGACGATAGGCCTGCTTTCTATCAAGTGAGTACACTGTCCAAGCAAAACGTGGGTACCTACTCTGGACACTAGGTGGCGTTGTCACGTGATGTTCAGAAGTATTGGTACCTCTAACAACCCGTGCGGGGATAAACGGCGTGAACATTTATGTTTATGTATGTTATGTATATTATTTCACAAAGGGGTAAAGTTTGTATGTTGCTAGAACATAATCCTTGCATCTACTTACTCTAGAACAATTTTACTGCTGAAAGGACTATTATCACTTTTACCTATTCTTAAGGACCATATTGTAATGGCTTTGGATCGGATGTAATTAATGTACTACAAAACCATTTTTTTAGTAATGCTTGAAGAAATTAAAGCCAAATTGACGCATTGTAACAAGATAAGTTAACCCCACAATTACTTTATTTTGATTCAAAATTTTACTAATTCAATTTAGTTAATATATAAATTGGTTTAGCAATCTTTGCGCGTAATATTAAATCAGACTTCACTTTATTTCGTTCGGACTAAGTATTAATTCAATACTTTTAAAAGAGAAAAAGTCATAAGTTACATATATTACAAGCACTAGCACTATGTATCACCAACCATCGTTTCTTCACTAATTTCCTAAGGTGGCTGAGGAATTTCTAATGCTGACGCGCTGGCTCCCCTTCTTTAAATTATAGCCGTGAGTACATGTAGGTATGTAGCTAACGAAAACCGTTTTGTTAAGATTTGCTATAGAAATTTATTTAGAAAACTTTCTTTATAAAAGCGGTTTAAGTTATTGATTCTGAATCCTACTTACACCTTTTAAAGATTTTAAACGTAAGTGTAATGTTAGGTAAGTTAAAGGAAAGTTGGTGTTGTTCTACAACAAAACAAGTATATTTTTGTGACATAACAATTTTAATATATTATTTTTTAAAATGAATATTTGTAAAGCAAGTAAAACACAGACTCTTTTTGCACATTTTACAGTACGTTTTGATTTTCCGCACTCTGGTGCTGGCAGCTTTGCTATCGAAACTCGCCCGCAGTTTGGAGTAACAGTTGGCACATCTTCTTCGCTTTCTACCCATCATAAAGTGGTGGTTATTTCGCACGGGTGACTCTGTAAAGAAAGTGTAAAAGTTTAAGTACCTCTGCCAGCCCCTTCGGTGATATACGGCGTCAACGTTTGAATTTAAGTTTTAGACAAAAAACACTATTTATCAGGTTTATAAAATCACCATATATATTTTTAAAATCGTCACTAACTATTTTCTTTTCGACAGAGTCACCCTTGCGAAATAACCACCACTTTATGATGGGCAGAAAGCGGAGAAATTGTGCCAACTGCTTCTCCAAACTGCGAGCGAGTTTTGATAGCCTAGCACCAGGGTGCGGAAAATCAAAACCTATTGTACAATGTGCAAAAACAGTTTGTGTCTCACTTGCTTTACAAATACTCATTTAAAAAAAATATATATTATAATTCTTATGCTCAATAAAATATGATTGTTTTTGTCGTAGAACAATACCTACGTTCCAACTGAGTAGACATACCTAATTATAACTTTAAATGTTCACGCCGCAAATCCCCGAAGGTTTTGGCAGAGGTATACTTCTAACAATCACGTGATCGCCTATCGCTTTTTTGTCCGAATACACTGTCACATGACTAAGTACAATTCAGCCTTGTGGGTTTCCTCACGATGTTTTTTCTCTCACCGTCGGCAACTATGGAAAATTATAATGATAATGTTGCAATAGTATAGCGAAATATGTAGATTCATATTCCCAACAACTAATCTTTAATCCAGTTTGCCAGCAACATCCATCCCAACTGGATTAAAGTTCAAAATATAATTTCTGAAACCTTATCTACGTTTTAAATTTACTCATTGCCGAACCAACCTAAAACCTCCAGCTTTTAAGCCGAGATAGTTTGGTATTACACTTAATTCTATATAATTATTGAAAATAAACGTAAACTAGTGGGTAACCCTGGCGCGACTACGTCGCGTCCAATAAAATGAGTTTATTTTGAAATTTTCTGACCAATCACAGCGCAGCTCTTTTGAATTTCTAGTGAATTATTCTGATTGGCCGGTTCGAAAAAATTCCGACCAATCACAGCGCATCTCTAATCGACTAAAGTTTGCGCGCGCTTATGACACTCAAGCAAAGTCTATGGGCCAAAATCGAAACTTTGAAATTCTGTAACAATTAACTTAATCCAGTTACATCAGATGTCTGAACTTTGTGCACACCACGGCCGCCGCGAACTGTACAAAACGATACCTGAACCAAATTTCTAGCTTAACTCATCGCGTCACAGGCTTCCGGGCAAGAAAGAGGCTTACAGAAATAATATACAAAGAAGATGCCATTAAGTAGAATAATTCTGTAAGTTCAGGCTCAGATTTTCTTATTTGATTGGGATTGATAATTATTATTAATTATAATTCATGAGTCAACATAAATCAAGTCATTGTTCTATTGCTTACCATTTAAATATGATTTTTCTCAGTAATTTTTGAAAAATAAAATATTTTATTTTCTTCAAAATAAAACTGAATCAACTGATATTTTTTAATGTTCCAATACATCTTAAACAATACACTTTCTGATGCTGTCGACATAATGCTATTTTACACCAACGACATGTCGTTATAGTCATTCGTCTTTTACTGGACGGACATACTTTGCAGTGGCTTCTCTTTCTTGGTTCATCATCATCATCAGCATCATCCTTTTCATCATCTTTAATATCGTCTATTGATTGGATCTTAATGTTTTTAGTATCTTTTGTACCACTTTCATAGAAATATAATTTTGTTCCCGACTTTGAGTGACGAAATCGATATCCAGGTTTTGTAAGCCCTAAAAATATAAACACTTACTGTATCTCATTTAGTCAGTACACAAGTTAAACCATGTTTAAAAAAACAATATTCGGAACGTTTTATGTCATTTTTCATATGCATAGATAACATACATACATACATATACTCACGGCTATAAATCCCTTAACGGGGTAGCCAGAGCTTTGGAATGAGAAATTCCTCAGCCACTTTTGAAAGTTGATTTAGGAAAAGATGGTAACAATAAATGTTTTCGGTGACGGGTCTCCAACCACATCGCCCAAAAATCACTTAATAAGCCCCTATACCCTTAGTCGCCTCTTACGATCACCTACGGGTAGAAATGCGGTAGAAGTTAAGTATGTAAAAGTAAAGTAAAGTTTTTAAATATTACATTAATTTGTTGTTGCTAAAATCATATATGTAGTAAATTTATAGTGGTTGTTAACTTGAAGAAAAACATCGTGAGGAAGCCCACATGGCTAAGTTGCACTTAATCATGTGACAGTGTATTCGTCTCAAACGGCGATAGGCCTCCACCTGTCACGTGAGTACAAAGTGAGGGTACTCTTAACCCCATGTAACACCATTCATAAAAACATACATAAACGTTCACGCTTATATTATGAACTCACATGGCAGCGCCAGCGCAGTGTCCAGAGAAGGTACCTACGTTTTGCTTGGACAGTGTACTCACGTGATAGGGGGCAGGCCTATCGCTATTTTTGTACGAATACACTATCACATGACTAAGTACAACATAGTTATGTGGGTTTCCTCACGACCTCACCGTTAACAACCATGATAAATTAACCACACATATGACTTTAGAAAAGACAAATTGGTGTAGGCCCGACCCAGGATTGGAACTCACGCCCTTCTGTTTTCAGGCGGGTGTTCTACCCACTAGACTATCATGGCGTAGTCACACAATTCCACGTGAAGTTTAGATGTATTAGTCCCTTTAGGGACATACATCGTGAACGTTTAAGTATTATAGTGAAATAAGTGCATAATAGTGCATAACTGTTTTTTTTTAAAGTTAAATTTGACGAAATGTTTAGGAAGCATTTTATTGGTGGAACAAAGACTTTCATAAAGTTAGGTTTTGAATCGCACAATAGAGCGCCAGTTTGCAGTTTGAAAACGTTTAATGGCTCTACTGTAATATTGCGATTAGTAAAATTATGCCTTTGTTTTACCGAAAGTATAAAATGTTGGAATGTTTACCAGATCGAAGAGTCTTTACGGTGAGGTACATGTTACGTCCCAGATGGGATGGGAGTGGTGCTAGTGCTGGATTCGGGACCCGGTGGGCCATCTGTGAGGTCTCGTAGTTAAATATATATAAATCATCCACATCACCTCACCTCACAGCTCATATATGTCCCACCAAGGGGCTTGAGCCTACCCTATATAGGGCGATTTGGCCTTAGTCCACCAAGCTGGCCAATTACAGATTGGCAGACTAAAGACTACTACCGTAATAGTAGCCGGGACCGACGGCTGAACGTGCCCTCCGAAGCACGGAATCATCTTAATTCTTGGATAATCATGTGATTCAAGCCTGCAATATCCTCCCAGACTGGGTTAAATCTTACAAATTAAATTTGTAAGGTTTCCACCCCCCGGGGATCGAACCCAAGACCTCGGTACTTGAAACCAAGCGCTTGACCGCGAGACCACGGAGGCAGTCATATGTAAATCAAATATAATAATAATGTCGGAGCCGATTTCGCCTACAGCCACTGCTGGACAGGATTTTAGCAGCTGGCGCGTTGGTCCGCGCGTACGTGTGCTCTCCTGTGGCTGCCATAGCCAATTTTGGCCTTAAAAGTCCCTGAGCACTTTTGACCAGTGAGTACACCGCCACTATACTGGTGTTTTGCGTACGTACTTTAACTAAATCATATATATCTTATAACTGAAAATAAAATCACAATTAACAAAAAACTTGGTAAGATCATGGAGTAGCTTGTAAGAATATAAAAAAAAACAAAAATATTTTTGTACTTTTTTTAATAACACATTCACAAAGGAGAAAAGATGCAATAATGTAGGATAGTATACATTTGTTTTGTAGGTAAATAAATAATTTAAAATTTACTCATTAACACTAAATAAATTGTATGGCGGTTTTCTGATCGGTTTTTTTGTACATTTCATTGTACATAATTGAATTGATAATTATTAATTAAAGTCAAACATAAAATTAGCTCCTAATGTAAACAAAACATACTTATTGACTAATACTATTTGTACTTTATTATATTCATGGCTGAATTTTAAATATATTCCATTATGGATAAAATAATAATTGTGATTTAAAATCATTAAATAAAAAAATACACTTTAAGAATCAACGTTACCATAAAAACAACCATAGAATTTCTAATATTTTTAACAATGTTTAAATATAATCATATTATACATGTTGCTTAATTAATTCATTTGCCCCTTTATCATAATTATAGGAAAATAAAAATCTCTTCTTTAAAATAAAAATAATTAAGTAATAAAACTATGCAACGTAACAAAACAATATTTATATTAATTTATTAATAAATACTCTTCAAACAAACAAATATTAAAATGTGTAATAAGTTAAGAAATCTTTTGAAATTGTTTAAGCCAACATCTTAGACGTACCGATATAAAAATATAATTATA
Organism: Bedellia somnulentella; assembly: GCA_963576735.1. Lineage (NCBI taxonomy): Eukaryota > Metazoa > Arthropoda > Insecta > Lepidoptera > Bedelliidae > Bedellia > Bedellia somnulentella. The sequence goes on from OY755181.1 coordinate 15,214,533, forward strand.
TTTATTTACTTGAAAGTTCCTTAACTTAAGTTATCATATATAGTTATGTTGGTATAATTACACAGAGCTGCAAATTTTAACTTTTATTTTCCCCTTTTGGATTTGAATGCTGATCTTGGGGTATTTTGGTGCGTAGATTACGAATATGTACTTGGTTTTTTTCTATCACCCTCAGTTTTTTGAAAAATCCCTACTTTGTAAAATTGAAAAAAAACACGACTTTATTTGAGTATTTATTTTTTATCTATACTTATAATAAATCTGTAGAGAGGTCAATTCTGTACATTAAATATTTTTTCAAAATAACAATCAGGGGGTGATTAGTGATCAATACTGATGCCAAAAATGTTATCAGTAAAATTTTTGTCTGTCTGTCTTTCTGTCTGTCTGTCTTTCTGTCTGTCTGTCTGTCTGTCGGTTTGTATGTTCCTTATGGAAATAAAAACTACTCGACGGATTTTAATGAAACTTGGCACAATTATTCTTCATACTCCTGGGCAGGTTATAGTATACTTTTCAGCAGAATAGTGAAGGGGAATTTTGGGAAATTTTGGGAAAACGGGAAAAGTTACTCCATTTTTTAAGCTTCCGTCGCGTGTGCAGCCTTAATGGTTAAAGTTACATAGAAATCATGTATGATGAAAATATTCCACATTAAATTGTCATTAAAATATTGCTGAACAGCATAAGTCTATCTTTTATGGTTGACTCACAATAACACACGTAACTGCTGATAGCTTAGCAGTTCGGAGCATTCTGACTATATTTGTTTACTGTTATGTTTATAATACTCTTTTTATCTCTAATTTCAAATAGTTTATATTATTACCTATTAAATAAAAAAAGAATCATAGTAATCGGTATGGAAACACCAAACTTATACATGAAATAAGCCAGCGCGCCGTCGTCGCACGTGATTACTGAATCATGCTATAAGGATTATTTTGTGTATCAGTTGCGCGGACAATAGATAGCCGGGAGTATGTGTGTGTATGTGTGATGTATGCAAAGTTTGTTACTCTGGCTTATTTTCGGAGATACTGAACCGTTCATAAAAGCGTTTTCACAATCTCAAAGCTACACTATTCAGGAATGCTTTAAGTTGTAATTATTGCGCTAAATTTCGCAAAGGGCGTGCAGTGATTGAAAATGCCTCGGATATTTTTAAAACTCCGCTACCCGTGCGTAGCTGGGTCGATCCACTAGTTACAATTAAGAAACAATTACATGACTTTAAAACATCAAAAATATATTTGGGGGACAATAAAAAAATAAATAAAAATATCAAATACTTTTGTGGTATCTTGCTTTTTTTTCACTGAAGCTCCGATTGTGAGATTTTCGCTTGAAATTGCGACTTGCATCATCTCGCTTTAACAGCCAACAATAGTCTGCCATCATTGTTTTATTCCACTTTCCCTGATAGCGACGTTCCATCTCCTTCAAATCCTGGTGAAATCTTTCGCCTTGCTCTTCACTTACAGCTCCCAAGTTATCAGGAAAGTAGTTCAAATGTGAATTAAGGAAATGAAGTTTAATGCTCATCGAACATCCCATTTTTCCGTAATTTCCAATCATTTTCTCCACAATTTCTTCATAATTTGGGCTTTTGTGGTTTCCTAGGAAATGTCTTACTACTTCCTTAAAAGATTTCCAGGCTTCTAACTCAATTTCACTCAATTTTTCATCGAAAGCTGTATCTTTCATCAATTTTCTTATGTCCGGACCAACGAATATACCTTCTTTCAGTTTAGCTTCAGAGAGAGACGGAAATATTTGGTGTAGATATTTAAAACCTTCTCCTTCTTTGTTTAGCGCCTTTACAAATTGTTTTATCATCCCCACTTATCTCTTACACTTTCGCGATGACATTTTTCAAGTGAGCGTTATGAATTGCACAGAAGTACTGATTTGTAGAAAAAATGATATTGCTATTTATACAAAAAATATATCATCAACCTTCATCAACTCTTTTCTAACGATTTAAGTGAATTTTTATAAAAAAAAACATTAAGTCTACTAGAAACGAGGTATTTAGCAAATGACTCAAAAATCCTATTTTTTTTTATAATAAAGGTATGTCACTTAGTTAATTAAGTTTTATTTAACTAATTTTATATTTATTAGAACTCATTAATTAGTGTCTAACGCATTCAGTGCATTTTTTGTTAAATTCGAATCGATTTAAATAAAATATTATTTAAAAACTAGGAAGGCCTAGGTAATTTTGGAAAAATTAAACGATGCTAAATAACTAAAAAACCTGACGTGATGGAATTTTTTAAATATTTTTCCTGTAATCAGCGCCCCAAAATCTATCCAAATCAGTCATCAAAACTGAAAGGGGAAAACCATTGCAGACCTGTGTTATTATAATATTTATCAATATTAACATGTTTGTACTATTTGACGACAATCTTGTGTCTATCTTTTGTAATTTTTCAATTTGTTCAGTCATAAATACATAACAATTTTAAGGCCCCGCTTTCTTCACATAATATATTACTACCCTATAAAAATTAAGGCTCACCCCTTTTTATATTTGCCAGATCAAAAACTAAGGGAACTCATACGTCGATATCGAGAAGCCAGAGCTTTACTAAAATAACTCTTTGGCAACTAAAGTGTATATTTGTAAATACATTAAATATTTATTATTTAAATAAATTATAATTTCATATAACACATATGTGGAGCCCTTCGTGCTATCAAGCACTGCTAAGAACTCAACTAGCAAGTTGATAGTACACTTCAGAAGCGCAAGCACGAGCCATGTTTAAACTAGCTATCGCGTGGGATAAAGCAGCCATCTCTTACGCACTTACTTAGTATCGTATACTGCCATCTCATTCTAACCGTTATCGTGTCGATAAAATAGTGCTCGTGCTTGCCCTGCAGGCTTTCTAAAAAATGCTGTATTATTTCAACATAAGACATGTGGGATAAAAGTGTATCACGGCTAAACGTCAAATTTGTTTGACACGCTGTCATCTGTTATACAAAATCCCATAAGCTAGGCGTTTAAAAGTGATACACGTAGATCATATATGCTTCATACTACAAGGGCTACTAAATAAGTTAATACAATATAACAGATAAATATCATATCTACGGAAAGAGCTTAACATTATATCTGCACCGCTCTATCTATATATTTTTAAACTCAACAAAATTCTCTTTTCCTAAGATAAACAAAATCGATACACCGATGTTCATTAATCTCTTCTATAACGACTCCGGGCAAATCTTTCATGGACTTGACATATGCTTTGCACCCGGTTCTGTTTCTCCGCGAGCAGTACCAGGCCGTGATGGAATGTTTGGACAAGTGGTGATATCTGTACGAGTGCCCTTTGTATAGAAGTTTTGGATATTTCATGTGGTCTGGCCATATCAGCTTTCCTGTGAACATGCATTTAGTTAGATTGGTTCGGGAAGATATAGTTGTGTTTGTTTGAAACGATATTTAGAGTAGAACTCTTTATTGCAATTAGAATTAAAATATGTTACAGATATAATATAGGGCCGTTGGGGCTCGAAGGTTCTGGAGTGGCGGCCACGTACCGGCCTTCCACAAGGTGGACCGACGACTTGGTCAAGGTCGCGGGAAGCCAATGGATGAGGGCAGCACAGGACCGATCGTTGTGGAGATCATTGGGGGAGGTCTATGTCCAGCAGTGGAAGTCTATAGGCTGATGATGATGATGACAGATATAATATAAAATGGAAGTAAAATTGGCGGTTTTACCACTTAAAGCGATCTCTTCCAGACAACCTTTGGATGGTAAGATTAGTGTATAATATATTACGTATGTTTTATATTATATGATAGGGCCGTTTCTGTTTATCAACTGAAAGGACCTTGACACACTATTTTCAGTTTTTGAACGCACTTGGAACGCTTTTATAGCGACACAAAGGCAAGTCAAACGCAGCCCATATATTTTTGGCGAAATACCAGCGTCAACGCGACGGCACGAGAAAAACGTAAAGCGATAGCTTAGAATATTACTATCTATCTCCTACCATGGGATATATGAATACGAGGTGAGTAAGAGAGTTGGAGCTCCTTTATTGAAGAGTGGTATGGTTTGAACGTACATAAACATAAACGTTCACGCCGTTTACCCCCGAAGGGGTTGGCAGAGGTACCAATACTTCTGAACTCACATGGCAGCGCCATCTAGTGTCCAGAGAAGGTACCCACGTTTTGCTTAGACAATGTACTCACGTGATAGGGGGCAGGCCTATCCCCGTTTTGTACGAATACACTGACACATGACTAAGTACAACTCAGCCATGTGGGTTTCCTCACGATGTTTTCCCTCACCGTTAACAATCATGATAAATTGAACGTCTTTACATCAAAACTTATATAGCTGCTTAGTTAAGACATAATGAGAATCAAATAGAAATAAGTAGGAAGGTCCAAGGTGTGAGATGAAGATCACGAACAGGAACCAAATAAAAATTTTAACTGACTTCAAAAAAGGAGTGTTTTTTTTTATGTTTGTTCGCCGATTACTTGGCCATTTATGAACCGATTTTGATTATTATTTTTTTTATTGGTACCATGATGAGGATGTCAGGGTCTGATGATCGAGGGGAACCTTCAAATTTTATAGGCACATGTACCGCGTTTTACATATTTTCTGAAGTTATATTGGCATTTGCTTCTGGAAATCATAATGTTATGCTGCTGAGCTGATGATGGAAGGTGTAGGTCCTCAATCACTAGGAGTTAGGTAATAGTTCTTTCAACATTAATATATAGATTTATGCTCCTCTTCGTAGCTTTTATGAAGAGAAGTACAGGTTCACTAAACATTTCTTTTGTTATGTTATTGTTACCGAGAAAGTACCAGGAGACCAGGATCTGATGATGGCATCCCAGAAAATCGAGGGGACTGTCGAAACTCACAATCATGTGACAGTGTATTTGTTCAAAACGCCGATAGGCCTGCCCTGTATAACGTGAGAACACTGCCTAAGCAAATCGTGGGTACTCTGAACAATTGGTGACAATGTCACGTGATATTCAGAAGTATTAGCTAACCCCTTCAGGGATATTCGGCGTGAACGTTTGAGTCTTTCTTGAGATGTAGAATTGTAGACCATCGCCTTTCGAAGGATTTTAAGAACAATGTAAGGTTACATATGGTTGAGCCTATTTAATATCGTACTATAATAGAAATACCGGAAATACGAAGAATAATACAGTAACCGTCGCTTCCTCATCCGAGAGGCATCTTTGCCAGGTCTACCCATCTCTAAAACTCGTAAAATAAAATATTTTTTTACCAAAAAGAAAACAGACTTCATAGTTGGAAAAACAACCGAAAATAAACAATCTAGTACTAAAAAGTACCAAATAAGTTTTTTAATTGAATATGAGTACTGTGTTTAATACCTTAGAAATTTCTTTATTCTACACGCGTCAGTTCAACCTACCTAAATATTACAATTCTCTTAAATTAATTTTTGAGTCGGTGCCAGTCAAACAAAAGTAAATTCACCCTACTATCTATCTCTGATTATTACAATCTAAACAATATATATCTATCGCCTAACGTTTTAAATGGTAATACGTACAAAAATCAATTTACCCTACAACTACAAGGTACCCTACATTTTACATGTATATGAAGTGCGAAATACACACTTCTTATTATCAATTATCATCGAGGCTGGTACCGGCTCACAAATTAATTTAAGAGAATTTTAAGATTTAGGTAGGTTGAACTGACGCGTGTGGAATAAAGAAATTGCTAAGGTATTAATCACAGTACTCATCTATACTTATAATAAATCTGTAGAGAGGTCAATTCTGTACATTAAATATATTTTCAAAATAACTATCAGTTCCAAACCACGGGAGGATATATTTATTTATTGCTACGTTCAGGTGAATTGGAGGTTGAATAAAACACGTAAATCTATTTATTTATTTAATTTAGTTGATTACAACCGCTACAATTTCAAACTTGGTAATACAGCTACATTAACTTCTTAAATTACAATAACTGCATGCTTAATACGTGTATAAATGCATTGTATCTTATTATTCTTACTATATAATATTGTAAAATTATACAAAATCACATAAATAGGAAAGTACCACTCATTTGACAAGAAGTCAAGATGAAGTGGTTTGAGAGAAAATACGACTACGTAAACTTAATAAAAAATAAGTAGCTCAATCTAGATTAGTGATTTCAGCCCACCAAACATATACATAAAAAAAGTCACGATATTAGGGGTATAGGGGTAGGCAGAGACTGTCGCTCTCCACTTTATTTATTGTTATCGAGCATATTTACCATGGGTCAGTTACACAATATAAAGGAATATAGTGCAAGTATCACTAATCTAGATTGATTATCCAAAAGCATTCACATAATTACCTACACTTAAAACAAGTTACGTCACAGTTAATTTCCAATCACATAAATACGAGTTTATTCATAAACCTAAACTAGACGATTACAATTTCTTACTACGAATAATTTAATTTCACACGACACACCAAATATATATCAAAGCCGGAAATTTTGTTCCTAGTGATTTAAAGTCATTTTTTAATCTCTAATTAATCCAATTACATGCTCATATCATATTTCTCTTACAAAGACAGACAAATCATTAATACTTTCCAGTACTGTCACATTCTGATTTTTGATGAAAGATAGCAATAAGAAATTATGTTCATATAAAGTGTATTTCAAAATGATTAATTACTAATGTAACTACGATGAAATTGATTTTCCAAAAATATAAAAAGACTCTCGTGGATTTCTGGAAGTGCAATAGTAATAGCATTATTTCAATGCATATTTCACGTATTCATGAAAAGTTCGATGACCTTCATGGAACCCTAAGAAGTATTTCATTTACGAATGGTCAAAATATTAAGTTACAAGTCTTTCTTGTAAAGGCAAAAATACTACGGAGCCCAAACCTTACAATTAAATTCGTTTATCCATTCATGAACCAAGTAACCAAATCCAATTTGTGTAAATTCGTGCAAAATCTTGCAAATGCGCGTGGAGGGCAAAATTGAAGTAAATATTTCAAGATCATTTTCTCCGTAAACTTAAAATCACAATGACACATTATTTTACATTTAAGATTAAATTTACGCTAAATAGTGCGTGACCTACCATTTTTTTTCTATTGATTTAAATAATGCACTTATGCATGAATTTAGAGGAAACATAGTTTCTTTACCAACACTAAATTTTACTTCTTATTCTTACACAATGGAACTTTTTTCAATTTCTACGATATAGCATTACGTCCACGATTATTATTGACTACATAGTTTCGTTTACTTTAGTATTTGACAAATGATAAGTGTTTATAAAATAATAACAATACGTGTTTTTGTGTTAGCGTACTGATAAAATAATCGATTAGTGTAAGTTTTAAATGCATCAGTCAACCTTAACTTCATTCATAAGAGTCCTCTCGTTTCTATATTAACCCTAAAATTTTACTGTAATCCATCTTTATTTAAATAATGATAAGGTTGAAATTTTGGCGGGAAGTATTTTCTCTTTGCACGATTAAGGCTTAAAGTTTAGTTCAAACTTTTCTTTCGGACATTTCAAACTTGATTTTATTTTGAATATATATTATGCATATGGATAACTATTTTAAAAATGTGATAGCCGGTGACTGAAAAATTAAAGATATGCAACTTATTAAACCAATTACCTGCGATATACTAGCTTGGTTAATATATGATTTCATTTACAAATTTACACACTACAACAACCGTGATAGCTAAAAAAAAAAAAAAACAGTTTATTAACACATCAAAAATTACAGATACATAGTAAATTGATGATCCTTGCACTAGGCGGAGCCTGTATCGCAGGGATCGGTAAAACAAAAACTACCAAAAAAAGCTTACTAATTAATTGTTTACAAAAAGAGATCTTAGTAATAAAATTGTACATTTTACTTAATTTTAAGATTGTTAGACTACAAAAACATAAAAAATAATATAATAATAGAAAATAATATTAACTGCCACAAAGAAACAAGGTAAAAGAAAAACAGTTATATATTATAATAACTGAGAGAGATGCGTGTTTGTGCGCGCGCGCGTGTATGTATGTGTGTGAGTGAGAGTGCGTGTGTGTGTGTATGTGAGTGTGTGTGTGTATGTGAGTGTGTGTGTGTGTGTGTTTATTAAAGAGAAATATTAATTCAATACTTTTAACAAAGATTCCGCTTCATCAAAACTGATTTCCATAATTATAGCAGATACCTTCTTTTTAAAATCACAGTTACCATAAGATTTTAAGTCAGGAAGTCAAATTTGGAAATTAATTTATTGTACATAAAAGGGGACAAAATATTTCTAAATCATTGGCCAAAACTGGTTATAAAAGAAGGTACAGGAATTGTAAATTTTCGTTTTTTCAACAGTTCTTTATATAATGGACTTTGAGCTATATTACGGTGAGCATACAACACTGCTTTCAAAATAAATAGTTTGCGTACGCTTAGAACTTCTGAATCTGCGAATAAAAGTGATGTGGAATATCTGCGAGGTTTCCGGAGAAGGGTTTTTAGCACAGCCCTTTGGGCCCTTTCTAATATTATGAGGACTGAAACAGCACATCCACCCCAAATCAAAATGCAATAGTTCAGTACGGATTGGCACAAAGCATAATACACCATCTTGAGAACCCTTCCCTCAGTGACCTCTCGAAGAAGTTTCATAGCAAATATCAATTTTCGTACTCTAGAGGAAGTGATGGAGATATGCTCCTTAAAATTTAATTTTTCATCAATGTTAATTCCTAGATATTTGACATTTTTAGTTTTATTTATAGAAGCACATGTACATGGATGTGTTGATGAATTGACATTTGAGCACATTACATCGTGGATTTTTACAGTGGTTAGGTTCGAAGGTGGGGCTGACGACTTAGTCTTGTGAAAACACAAAAAGTGCGTTTTTGATACGTTAAGGCTTAAAAGATTTATTTTCAGCCAGTTAGATATTTGCGAAAGACCTAGCTGTGCAGTTACTTGTACATCTTCCCAAGAGTTCCCCTGAAAAATCATGGCAGTATCATCAGCGTAGCATACAATGTCTGCATTTAATATAACTTTTGAGCAAATGTCATTAATATATATTAAGAACAATGGGTAGAACATCGGTTATCGTGCAAACGACTAGTGTTCAAATCCCGGGTCGGGCCTACACCAATTTGTCTTTTCTAAAGACATATATGTGGTTAATTTATCATGGTTGTTAACGGTGAGGGAAAACATCGTGAGGAAACCCACATGGCTGAGTTGTACTGAGTCATGTGACAGCCTGCCACCTATCACGTGAGTACACTATCCAAGCAAAACGTGGGTGCTCTGAATACCAGGCGACAAAGTCACGTGATGTTTAGAAGTATTAGTACCTCTGCCATGCCCTTCGGGGATATTCGGCGTGAACGATAATGTTTATGTTATATTACTACCACAAGTCCTTGTGACTTAACAAATTATTGGTTTACTGTGGAAAATATTACAACTCGTCTACTATACGCACGAGTATATTATGAAACAAACCTAACTAAAGATATTTATCGTATTCTAAAGACAAGAATACTAGAGCTAGACAAAAATTTATTTTAGTTAATATTTAGAGATTACAATAAATGCCTCATTATACACTTATATATCGTTATTATGCATTAAAAGTTCACTAGTTCTATCTCCATCTGAATCGTTTAGTGGGAATTCTTCATCATGACAATTTAATATGCATAAGTTTACACTCTGCAACCAAGAAGCATTTTCCAATGTCAAGTCTAATTAATGCAACAAAATTAATAACTTCGATCGAACTACATGTACTGAAAGCTTGCTACTCATATTACTTTACTTAACGTCCTTAGTTTTTTTGTTTAGCAAGGAAGATTATGATTCTTAAGGTAATTTTGCGTCATGTCGCCCATGAAAAGTCCATTAGGTGGTTGAACTAGAGGTTCATGGTCATGGGGCTTGACGCAGAGAACCCTGCTTCCCATACTGATGGCTCCGGCCCGGCAACCCCTCAGTCGCCTCGAACAATACCACATAACTCTGCCGTCGACATTCCTCTTCTGATAGCTGTATGTGAATCCTGACACCCATAGTAATGGGTGCTTCCCACCGCGCCGTGTCCAAACAAATTGACCTGAAATTTAAACTTTATTAGTATTGTAAATAGGTTTGTTTTATTGACAGTATACTACTTCTATATATGTATACTATATATGGATACTACTATACGTTTATACTTCAATCAAGCCTTTATAATTTACATAGTAATAGAGCACTGGAAAAATGAAACAAATATTACTGTATATAGTTTTATTTTCACTATAATCTAGTCAATTGGCAAACATGTAGTAATAATGATGACCTGTAATGATGATGATGATAACAGGTGACAGGTAAATCGGCGACAAAAAAATAAAACCGTACTCTGAACATTAGATGACAATTTCACGTGACGTTCAGAAGTTTTACTACATCTGCCAACCCCTTCGGGGATATATGGCGTGATCGTTTGAGTTTGAGAAGAATAGATACACTAAGTTTGATATTAATAATACGTTTAAAATCCATTAAAAGAAAGTCAAATCATACTTAACGATTTTTATTCACATCGAAACACAGAAAGCCAATCATCGAAATGACAAATCAAGTGAAACAATTAACCCTATATCTCTTACATAAACTTTTCTTAAAATATAATAAAAATATAATTACTGGTATGTTTCAGAATCACGTCACATTTATTTAACCTTAATATATTCTCCTTCAGCCACTTGCATATATTTCATCGGAAGGTGGTTGTGTGCGTAAACTTTTTTATCCAAAGTCATATATGGTGTAAGGTACACGTAAGCATAACATTCATTGGAACGCACACATCGGTATTTCAGTCCACTTTTGATCCCAGTGTGCTGGGCATACGTGTAACCGTCCACCATCAAAAGGATCTTGTTACTTTTCGACATTCTTAACCATTTCACTGAAAATAACCGCTTTATTATTGGCAACCACAAAAGAGATCTTGTGAGAAACAATTACTTATGAACTGATTGGGATTAGAACCAAATCAATGTGAATGAATGAATTGTATTCAGACACATTTAAGTTATGAATAAGATTTTTCGGCTAACAACAAAGCAAAAGCCACAATTTAAGACAGAATTGACACATTTTGATTTTACTTAAACATCATACATATCATAGCATCATACACATCCCGCTGTAAAGAGAAAGCGTGGCCGACCAAGGAAAAGATGGAGTGACGAGTTGGGTCTCTGGGATAAGAAGTGGTGGGAGACCGCTCAAAACCGTCTGGAGTGGAAGAAGGGGAGAGAGGCCTTTGCCCAGCAGTGGGACATAAATGGCTAATAATAATAATGATCTATATCTAACTATAGAACTATCGGAAATACATCCTAAAGGACGGTACCACAGACATCTGTCGAGCATGTGGCCGTCCCGGAGAGTCACTTAGGCATGTTATTTCCGGTTGTTCGGCTCTTGCTAACACTGAGTACTTGCACAGACACAACCAAGCAGCCAAAATCCTGCATCAGGAGCTCGCTCTGAAATACGGACTCTTGCAACAGAGGCTGCCGTATTATAAGTATCTGCCGGAGCCAATCCTAGAAAACGACCGTGCCAAAATCTATTGAGACCGATCCGTTATCACGGACAGGACTATTCTAGCGAATAAGCCTGATATCGTGGTATGGGATCGGTCGCAGTCGAGGGTATTTTTAGTGGATGTCACTATCCCTCATGATGAGGGTCTCGTGAAAGCCGACACCGAGAAGCGTCGGAAATATCTCGATCTGGCTCACGAGATCACCGACATGTGGGGTGTGACTTCGACAGAAATAATCCCAATTGTTTTGTCCGCGAACGGGTTAATTCCAACCAGCCTCGCGACCAACTTGAGGCGGTTGGATTTCTGTGGCGTGTCGGTTCCAGCACAGATGCAGAAAGCGGTGCTGCTCGATACGGCTCGGATCGTCCGTCGGTTCTTGAACCTGACTCCCTGACCCCGACCGACTGTGCTCTTGTCGGGGAGTACCGCCTCTCCCATTTAAAATTTATATTTTCTTTTTCGGCCATGGGAGAGGCGAATGTCATACCCAATATAATAATCATACATATATACTCACGGCCATAAATCCCAGATAGGGGTAGCCAGAGCTTGGGAGTTAGTAACTCCTCAGTCACGTTTGGATGTTGATAGGGAACAAGATGGTGGGAATAAAGTATCTTGGTGATGGTGATCTCAGCCCAAATATGTCCTCACTGAGGGGTTTGGGCCTGAATAGGGTGATTAGCCAAAAAACAACACGCTGGCCTGATGGGAATTGGCTTAATAATGACGAACATGACAACGACATGATGAAATATTATAATGAGAATGGTGTCATTGCACATCAACGTTGTATGGCTGGCAAGATTCATAAATACATTCATACAACATGTATATGTTATAGCCAATGTATATGTCGTAGGATGATTTGATGTTTAGGTTTTTTGCAAAAAACCTAGGGATTTTGCAAAAACACGGAAAATTAGACAACGGTTATACTCTTTTTTAATGTTACATACATACATACAAATGTATGGCATTCTCACGGCTATAAATCCTTTAAAGGGCTACCCCAGTAGCCAGAGCTAGGGAATTATAAATTCCTCAGCTTTCCACTTTTGGAAGTTACGTGGGGAAAAGATGGTAAAATAAAGGTTGTTGGTGATGGGTCTCCAACCTCATCGCCCAAAAATCCCTTAAAAGCCCCAAAACCGTGAGTTGCCTCTTACGTACACCCACCGGAAGAAATGAGGTAGTGCTATTCTAAGCCGGCACTATACAGCATAATGTTACTAGGTTTTTCTTGCAAAAAAACTAGTTGTCTTATCAATCATACGATTGCGAAAAGAATCTAAAACTAGTTAAATTATTATTTATTTGGCTCCGTAGACATGCACTCCTGCCCAGCTAGCACGAGCGACCTTTTGTCTAGATAACGTGTGGTTTAAAACAACCATCTCTTTCGCGCTTAAATAGTTAATAGTGTATAATAACATAACATAAACGTTCACGCCGAATATCCCCGAGGGCGTTGGCAGAGGTACTTATACTTCTGAACATCACGTGACTTTGTCACCTGGTGTTCAGAGTACCCACGTTTTGCATGGACAGTGTACTCACGTGATAGGGGGCAGGCCTATCGCCGTTTTGTACGAATACACTGTCACATGACTAAGTACAACTCAGCCATGTGGGTTTCCTCACGATGTTTTCCTCACCGTTAACAACCATGATAAATTAACCACACTTATGTCTTTAGAAAAGACAAATTGGTGTAGGCCCGACCCGGGATTTGAACACTAGTCGCTTGCACGTCAACCGGTGTTCTACCCACTGAGCTATCACGTCGTTTTTCAGTGTCGTATACTTTTATTTCATTCTCACCAACAGAGTGACGATAAAATACGGTCCTACTGGGCCTCCTGAAGGGCAAGCACGAGCTGTGTTTAAACTAGTTATCGCGTGGGATAAAGCAGCCATCTCTTACGCACTTACTTAGTATCGTATACTGCCATCTCATTCTAACCGTTATCGTGTCGATAAATAGCGCTCGTGCTTGCCCAGCTGGAGTTGTATACGACGCAAAATAGATAGCGCAAGACCGGTTGTTGTATATGTTTTTAGAAAAGGGCCAAATTTAGTAGTGGACTATACATAGGTAAAAATGGTGACTGTGATTAAATAATAGACATGATAAACTAGAAATGATAACTAACACACAGATTTTTGGACCAGTTTATATGTAACAAGTTACATTACCGGTTAGTGGTTTCACTATTCGCAGTTAAAATATAAAAAAAACAAATTTGAATATTTAAAAAATGTAATATTAAAATCACAACTCACTCACTACACACTCACACATACTCACCTATAAGTTGAGCTAGAAGTTCATTAATATTATTATAGACCTTAATATATTACTTATATTCTGATATATTCTCCAGTAGATATTTGTACATATTTCGTGGGAGGATGTTTATGTTCATGCACTTTTTGGACCAAACTTCCATCTATATCCAGATAAACATAAGCTGGGCACATATTAGTGCGAACACAGCGGTATCTCACACCCTTTTTGCTTTTTAAATATTTCCCGTATGTGTATCCGTCAACCATTATCTTCATCTCTTTACTATTCGCTAATTTAATCCATTTAACTGAAAATTAATGTATAAATTATACAATAATTAGGTATAGTATCGCATAATGAGACTTTGTTGTGCATGAAACTTTATGTAAGGATCATTTTGCCAATCAATCAAGGAAAGAAAAATTTCGACACCAGCACGACTTGAACCCTCGTCGGGGCGTAGATCGGGTTGTCGCGGCGCGCGACAATTTCACGTGACGTTCAGAAGTTTTACTACATCTGCCAACCCCTTCGGGGATATACGGCGTGATCGTTTGAGTTTGAGAAGAATAGATACACAAAGAAAGTCAAATCATACTTAACGATTTTTATTCACATCGAAACACAGAAAGCCAATCCCCGAAATGACAAATCATGTGAAACAATTAACCTTATATCTCTTACATAAACTTTTCTTAATATAAATAATAATTACTGGTATGTTTCAAAATCACATCACATTTATGGCAAAAATAGTTATTTAACCTTAATATATTCTCCTTCAGCCACTTGCATATATTTCATCGGAAGGTGGTTGTGTGCGTAAACTTTTTTATCCAAAGTCATATATGGTGTAAGGTACACGTAAGCATAACATTCATTGGAACGCACACAGCGGTATTTCAGTCCACTTTTGATCCCAGTGTGCTGGGCATACGTGTATCCGTCCACCATCAAAAGGATCTTGTTACTTTTCGACATTCTTAACTATTTCACTGAAAATAACCGCTTTATTATTGGCTACCACAAAAGAGATCTTTTGAGAAACAATTATTTATGAACTGATAGTAACCAAATCAATGTGAATGTATAAATTGTATTCAGACACATTTAAGTTAGAAATAAGACTTTTCGGCTCACAACAAAGCAAAAGCCACAATTTAACACAGAATTGACACATTTTGATTTTACTTAAACATCATACACAGATACTCACGGCCATAAATCACAGATAGGGGTAGCCAGAGCTTGGGAGTTAGTAACTCCTCAGTCACGTTTGGATGTTGATAGGGTGACAAGATGGTGGAAATAAAGTATCTTGGTGATGGTCATCTCAGCCCAAATATGTCCTCACTGAGGGGTTTGGAAGACGAACATGACAACGACACGATGAAATATTATAATGAAAAATGGTGTCATTGCACATCAACGTTTTACGGCTGGCAAGATTCATAAATACATTCAGTAGATATTTGTACATATTTCGTGGGAGGATGTTCATGTTCATGCACTTTTTGGACCAAACTTCCATCTGTATCCAGATAAACATAAGCTGGGCACATATTAGTGCGAACACAGCGGTATCTCACACCCTTTTTGCTTTTTAAATATTTCCCGTATGTGTATCCGTCAACCATTATCTTCATCTCTTTACTATTCGCTAATTTAATCCATTTAACTGAAAATTAATGTATAAATTATACAATAATTAGGTATAGTATCGCATAATGAGACTTTGTTGTGCATGAAACTTTATGTAAGGATCATTTTGCCAATCAATCAAGGAAAGAAAAATTTCGACACCAGCACGACTTGAACCCTCGTCGGGGCGTAGATCGGGTTGTCGCGGCGCGCGACAATTTCACGTGACGTTCAGAAGTTTTACTACATCTGCCAACCCCTTCGGGGATATACGGCGTGATCGTTTGAGTTTGAGAAGAATAGATACACAAAGAAAGTCAAATCATACTTAACGATTTTTATTCACATCGAAACACAGAAAGCCAATCCCCGAAATGACAAATCATGTGAAACAATTAACCTTATATCTCTTACATAAACTTTTCTTAATATAAATAATAATTACTGGTATGTTTCAAAATCACATCACATTTATGGCAAAAATAGTTATTTAACCTTAATATATTCTCCTTCAGCCACTTGCATATATTTCATCGGAAGGTGGTTGTGTGCGTAAACTTTTTTATCCAAAGTCATATATGGTGTAAGGTACACGTAAGCATAACATTCATTGGAACGCACACAGCGGTATTTCAGTCCACTTTTGATCCCAGTGTGCTGGGCATACGTGTATCCGTCCACCATCAAAAGGATCTTGTTACTTTTCGACATTCTTAACTATTTCACTGAAAATAACCGCTTTATTATTGGCTACCACAAAAGAGATCTTTTGAGAAACAATTATTTATGAACTGATAGTAACCAAATCAATGTGAATGTATAAATTGTATTCAGACACATTTAAGTTAGAAATAAGACTTTTCGGCTCACAACAAAGCAAAAGCCACAATTTAACACAGAATTGACACATTTTGATTTTACTTAAACATCATACACAGATACTCACGGCCATAAATCACAGATAGGGGTAGCCAGAGCTTGGGAGTTAGTAACTCCTCAGTCACGTTTGGATGTTGATAGGGTGACAAGATGGTGGAAATAAAGTATCTTGGTGATGGTCATCTCAGCCCAAATATGTCCTCACTGAGGGGTTTGGAAGACGAACATGACAACGACACGATGAAATATTATAATGAAAAATGGTGTCATTGCACATCAACGTTTTACGGCTGGCAAGATTCATAAATACATTCAGTAGATATTTGTACATATTTCGTGGGAGGATGTTTATGTTCATGCACTTTTTGGACCAAACTTCCATCTGTATCCAGATAAACATAAGCTGGGCACATATTATTGCGCACACAGCGGTATTTCACACCCTTTTTGCTATTTGAATATTTCCCGTATGTATATCCGTCAACCATTATCTTCATCTCTTTACTATTCGCTAATTTAATCCATTTAACTGAAAATTATTTGTATAAATTATACAATAATTAGGTATAGTATCACATAATGAGACTTTTTTGTGCATGAAACTTTATGTAAGGATCATTTTGCCAATCAATCAAGGAAAGAAAAATATCGACACCAGCACGACTTGAACCCGCGTCGGGGCGTAGACCGGGTTGTCGCGGGTTCAAGTCCTGCTGCAGAGCAAGCACGAGCCGTGTTTAAACTAGTTATCGCGTGGGATAAAGCAGCCATCTCTTACGCACTTACTTAGCATCGTATACTGCCATCTCATTCTAGCCAACTCCAGCAGGGCAAGCACGAGAAGACCCTGCTGGAGTTGTATACGACGCAAAATAGATAGCGCAAGACCGGTTGTTGTATATGTTTTTAGGAAAGGGCCATGTTTAGTAGTGGACTATACATAGGTAAAAATGGTGACTGTGATAACTAACACACAGATTTTTGGACCAGTTTATATGTAACAAGTTACATTACCGGTTAGTGGTTGAACTATTCGCAGTTAAAATAAAAAAAAACATATTTGAATATCCAAAAAATATAATATTAAAATCACAAGTCACTCGCTACACACTCACACATACTCACTTATAAGTTGAGCTAGAAGTTCATTAATATTATTATTATAGACCTTAATATATTACTTATATTCTAAATTATACAATAATTAGGTATAGTATCACATAATGAGACTTCGTTGTGCATGAAACTTTATGTAAGGATCATTTTGCTAATCAATCAAGGAAAGAAGAAATATCGGCACCAGCACGACTTGAACCCTCGTCGGGGCGTAGACCGGGTTGTCGCGGGTTCAAGTCCTGCTGGTGTCGAAATTTTCATTTCCTTGATTGATTAGTAGGTATAGTATCTTTGGAGTACTTTTGCTTACACTCAACAATCAGTGGAGTGTAAGCAAAAGGTGGGCAGAATATGTTAAAATCCTTAAATTTAGATGTTCGCACATTAAATTTACTTGCTATCAGTTCTATACAGTATTAGTTTAGTTCTCTTTGTCAGAGGTCGATATTTTAAGCTTTTTTTCTTTTTTCTCCTATAGATAAGTAATTAACAGGATATGTTATGTAATGATAGACCATTTTTCGTTTAAATATCTTTTATTCATAAAATAAAAATTAAACTAATTGAAGAACTAAAATATTTTTTAATAAACCACACTAATTTGTGATTGAATGCTGTACATGATGCTGTTCTTGTTGGTAAGCTCATGAATGGGGCGTGTGTGATAGAAGAAGCATGAAAGTAGAGTGAATGCAGTAGAGATGAAATCCCTTACAAAAATTTATAATGTGAGGTTATGTGATCGAGTGTGAGATAAGCGTGATTAATGAAAAAAGCGGCGTTAAAGATGATATTGTAAAAAAATATAGTTTGGGCACATAGAAAGGATGGATGATACAGAATTGGTTAAAGAGATCTATAGGGCTAATGTTAAAGGTGATGTTAGTTCAGGACGACAACGAAGGACACATTTGAACCAAGTATAGAGTCTGCTCAAAAAGGCAAGCGTTGTAAGTATGAAGAATAAAAGACAAGGATCATACAAAGTGGCCATCGATAGTCACTGCCAACCCACTGGGAAATATTAGTGTGAAGTAAAAATGTATCACTCATGAGCAAAACCATACATTTTACTTTAACATAGTCAATTAGAACTATTATATTTTATTTTGACATATTCGCCATCACTCCTTTTCACATATTTTGTGGGAGGGTGGTTATGCCCGTGAACCTTTTCCAGCAAGTTTCCACGGGCATCTAAGTAGACGTAAGCATGGCATATGTTATGACGCACACACCGGTATTTTATTCCTTTCTTCATATTTGAATATTTCGCGTAAGTGAATCCGCCAACCATACACTTCTTCCCTTTACTGTTTGATAATGGTATCCATTGTACTGTGAGACAAACAGAATAGGAAATTAATTATATGAAAGGATGTATGCTAGAGTAGATTTTTATTTCAATATAGTTATAAGAAATGCTTTAATATGTTATGATATTTAAAGCTTATTTTGATGATTGAGTGTAAGTAACGAGGGAGAATGGCGATATTTTGTGCAAGTGGTGTAAGTTTAATAATACTTTATACCGTACCCTCGTTTATTATAATGCTACCATGGTATATATACGGTATACCAGAGCCTGGTAATTGTTTAAATTACACCATTGCTTTATAAGATTAAAGAAACTCTTTCTACATCAGCTTAATGCATCTGTTAAGGGCTCATACACAAACTGCGATGCGACGCGATGCGATGCGAATTTCTTTATAATTTAGCAGAAAATTCGCATGGCATCGCGTTTTTTGTACAAGCCCTATGCTAGAAAATGATAACGCATACCTTATAATCTCTTATGACTGCGCCTTCAAAATCCAAATACCAGATTACTCTAATAGTTCAATGTTGTAATGTATTTAGCAATTAATAAAAGGTAGTTTGTAGATAAGCGTGTAAAAGCACGTTTCTGGAATCCCAATGATACTACAGTCAGTCAGAATGCAATTTATTCTCCAACTTAATTCATCCATTGTTTATACTATTTTTACCGATTGGTATGATATCTACATGCTCTATGTATCATACAGTATGGCTAACATTTATATCACAAACATCAAGATAGTATTGAAATATCACTTATACATATATAATATATTATAGATAAAATCTGTTTTTCTCTTCTCACCCTACACCCTGATGTACTCTCCATTGGAAACGTGCACATACCGTGATGGCTGATGATTATGATCATGGACTCTTCTAGCCAAAGTGCCATCAGGTGTTAGATATACGTATGAAACACATTGGTCGTTCCGTATACATCGGTACTTCAATCCGCTCTTGACCTGCTTGTATTGGCAGTATGCATAATCGTCCACCATTAAGTAAACTTTTTTACTATTCATCATCTTAATCCATTTGACTGAAACACAAGTAACAATAAATATTTATATTGAAAAAATCACAGATCAAGTAAGCCCAAAAGTAAGTACGAATGACTATGAGGTATGGGATACTGATTAAACTTTATATTTAATACAATATAATACGAGTACACATATAAATTACATCCAAGACTAAAATACTTCAACATTCAAATATAGCCCGTATCATTCAAACCCGCGAGCTCCGGTCCCTATTACGAGTAACTAGGCCAATCTTCAGTAATATAATTAAACATATATATTTTCTTAATTTGAATGTTTTTGTTCATAAAAACCTTATGTGGAGATTATTACTAATAAATAAAGGAAAGAAAAATTTCGACACAGGCGGGAATTAATACACCAATAGCTCGTCATGAACAAAAACATTCAAATTATGTGATAGTTAGGCGTTCTCAACATTTGCATTCTATCTGAAAAGGTAGACAAGTGGCCTTCCGAATTTGTAAAAAACTCGGAGGTAGGGAACGCAAACACTACTTAAAAGTGTAAAAGAAACAAAGGATAGAAGAATTTCGCGCTGGGAGCCATTGACACGGTAGCTCAATTGGCAGAGCGACGGGGGCGTATACCCGAGGTCGCGGGTTATATTCCCGCCTGTGTCGTATTTTTTCTTTCCTTTATTTATTAGTAATATATATTTTCTGTTTATTTTTAAACACGCAACAAATAAAAGCTAATTATAGAAAGGTGTGTGAATAAAAGAGCATTTATATAAAGATTGATGTATGTAAATGAAGCTAGAGGTGTTTTCCAGGATTGTGCAAAGTGGCAGTCAATAGTATCTCCCCAATCCATTGGGAACTAATAGCGTGAGTGTATGTATGTATATTTATGTATGTTATAATACTTCCAAAGCTTACAGTTCTAAATCAAAATTATTCAATTATCATTACAGTGTTAGTGGATGATTTGACTAGTGCTGACCCATGACTAAGCATCTTAATTTCACTATCATTTTCTCATACAATTTCAAAACTAGCTTAAGAAATTTCCGTTCCGAAACTCTAGCTACTTCTTTTAGTGATTCATATCCATGAGTACAGATAGATATCTTCACAACTATCAATCAACAATAGAGGGAGATCAGAATGGCTAGCACGACCGACCTTTTAGCAAGATAACGCGTTGAGTAAAACAGCCATCTTTTTCGCACTTTCATAGTAGCGTTTACTTTTATCTCATTCTAACCGACAGAGTAACGATAAAATAACGCTCGTGCTAAGCCTCGAGAATAGATAAAATCTAGTAAGATATCAAAGAATTAACCTGCTCCAGTTTTACTTTCTTTCTGCTTCTTAAAAACATCATTATGATAGATTTGCAGATGTCGGGTCATATGGTTAGTGGGATAGCCTTGGTGGTTGATCTGTCTCTTGCAGATGTTACACTCAAAAACGATAGCAGACAACATCGTGAAATACCGCCACATCCAAGAGATCTGGCTTGTCAAAGTCTTAGAGGTGCCTTTATTATCTAAAATTAAATATAATACACGGTTGACCACAATACATATTTTACGGTATAGGCTAAATACAACATACATACATGCATATAATATAAAGAATATTTTTCCTGTGATGAATGATGTGATATGGTATGATATAATCTTTATGAATACTCGGGTAATAAATGGCGGGTTTGAACAATCTAAATTGTACTTTATTTCTGTTAATATTTTATGTTTTATTATTGCAGTAAATATATATTTTATATTATATGATAACTTTTACTCTTTACCTTCGTTAGTCATGGCGCCAATCAAAAATCCATTTTAAAATGAATACGGGAGCTAAAACTCATAAAAAAAGCTTTAAAACCAACGAATCTTTATTTGCCAAAATATTTATTAAGAATAGAAAGAACACAAGTTTTTAGTCATATTTTTATATAGTCCCCATTAGAAACCTGCATATAGTTTGATGGTAAATGATTGTGCTCATGCACTGTTTTATCCAAAGTACCGTCGGGTTTCAAATAAATGTAGGCAGGACAATTATCTGTGCGAATGCATCGGTACTTCAACCCACTTTTGATGCTCTTATGTTGAGTGAAACGGTACCCTTTTACTAATACATACATTTTCTTTGAGTCCAGCATACGCATCCATTTCACTGAAAATTAAGAAATATATTTAGTTTTTTGTTAAGATGGATTCGTTTATTAGAGGTATTAGAAAAATATAAAAAAAAACAATTTGAAAGACCCTATATACATAATTTCGTCGATTGGACATACTTTTTTTTATTGATATCTGTACAGTAAAATGTTTTTTATCAAGATTAATATTCATTACCCACTTTCCTAAGTGCGTAATGAACTTCAGATGTACTTACGTCAGATATTCCTGTATCTGACGTAAGACCAAGTCGACATTTTCATTAATCCTGGAGGTGGGTGTTTATGCTATGATTCTGTAAGTCGGCAAGTAAAGGTAGGCTTTACATGAATTGGTCTTTGAGCACCGGTACCTTAATGCATTTTTTTACACTTGTTTAGAGGAATCGTGCATTTTTGTCCAATTTCCTAATAGACAAGATACAAATTAGAACGAATGAATAACAATGTTAAATCCAGTCAGTTTCAACGCGACTCGAAAACATCGGAAATAAATAAATAATTGAATTTTGACCTAAACCATTCAAAATAAAATATCAATGTGTCTCACTATTGATCATTTAGAAAACTATTCTTTTCATGTCATAAATTCTTTATATTCCCTAGCTAGTATTCACCTAGTTCCTAAAGTGCAATACAGACTGAGCCGGCCGCCCGGCCGCAACTTTTTGTCGGCGGTCTAGTCAGGGCAGGGTTGTGTCGACGGGCAAAGTCGGCGGGCTGGCGGGCAAAGTGTGTATAGCGCTTAAAGATTGTTCATCCATCACGAGTGTTCGGAGAAAAATCATTACAATAATAAAATTCAGTATCTTTAAATCTACTTCACAATTAAATAGGGACTAGGGAATGTATTAAAAATAGTACATACGTGGTACAAAATAGGGAAATCCATTCAAATTACTCCTTCATAAGCGTTTCAACACGGAGTATTTTAGGAGGAAAAATACCGTCTCAGGAGGTTTTTTCATTTACGGGTTAAACCTAACCATTTAATAAAGAAAACAAAATCTCATCGAAAAGTATTTTTTTCAAAATAAAATGAGCACAAAAAAACATATTATCTAGCTAGAACATTACATCACATAATCTTCTATTCTTGCTTTTTTTTTATACATAAATACACAAACATAAATAAAAATTTCATTATTTCTTTCAATTTATTATCTTTACCAATACATTGCAATAATGTATGTAGGTAACCTTCTCTAGTTTGACATTACCTAAATTAATAAAGATTATAAGGTTGACATTTTTCAAAAAAATAAATATATTTTTTAAACTCTGATATATTCCCCTCCCAACATTTGCGCGTATTTAACCGGAGGGTGTGAATGGTGACTGACGATCTTGGATAACTTGTGCTCGTGATTAAGGTATAAATAGGCTCTGCAATCCCTCGTCCTGACGCATCGGTACCGATATTTCAAACCCTGATGTAGGGTCCTCTGGAGAGAGTACGTGTACCCATTTACCATCAGGTAAGTTTTCTTGTTGTGCGCCATGGTAATCCATTTTACTGAAACACGTTTAGTGAATGTGGAATCAGATATCTTATTTAATGTATACATTCATAATATTATTTAAATAAATGATATAATGTGGAAATTTAAGGACTGTCATGATTGCCTTACCATAGGTTAAATTAGAGAAAATATTTTTAAACATCATGTATTACAAATCAAATTTACCGAATTTAGATTTAAAAATAATATAATAAGCTGACGTTAAAATGCATAGTTTTTATTTCAAGATTAGACGAATTTGATGTTAGCTTTATATCTCATCGTGTGTTTTATATAGAAAGTTAAATAATATTTCTTGTACAAAATGAAATAAATTCATTTTTCGTTACATACGTTTGATACGGGTTTTCTACAATTAATTTATTTTGACTATAGTTGAACGGTTTCGATTAACCCAAGGCCACAAAATATCATTAAAATAAATATTAAAAAACATTTACATACTATCCAATCCAAGTAGCTTTTAAGTAAAAACTTTTGTCCCTTGAACTTAATATGTTAGGGTTTATCCTATTGCGGTTGTTTTTATCCAGAGGCCATAACCCAAATTTTAAAGCCGATAATATTTGCCGTCAGCAGTTTTCCCATACTTGGGTGGTAGATGATTATGCTCATGTACTTTCCTCTGCAAAGTCCTATCATGGTTCAGCATAACGCGGCAATTGCAGAACTCTGTGCGCGTACATCTGTATGTTAAGGCTTTCCTTCCAGCATTGCGAAATGAATACGTATACCCGTCGATCATTAAATATTCTTTGTCTGTCTTATACAGAGTTATCCATTTGACTGGAACAAAGATTAATGTTAATCTAAGTCACGGGTTTGACTGAATTTAGTTCCAAATAATTCCTAGCCTAACTTTTTAGTTTTCTAGAATTATTTAAAATCAGATATACGATGGAAATTAAATGCAATATGACCTTGCAAAAGTACGAAATATAAAACATTTATATGGTTCGATTCAGCCTATTCGAATTATTCTTGCATTATTATAATTTTACATCACAGATTTACATATCGGAATACAATTTAAATCTTTTGGTTCATGAAAACCTCATGTGGGGATTATTACTAATAAATAAAGAATAAATAAAGGAAAGAAAAATTTCGACACAGGCGGGAATCGAACCCGCGACCTCGGGTATACGCCCCGACGCTCTGCCAATTGAGCCACCGTGTCAATGGCTGCCAGCGCGAAATTCTTCTATCCTTTATTTCTTTTACACGTTTAAGTAGTGTTTCCGTTTCCTACCTCCGAATTTTTCACTAATTCGGAAGGCCACTTGTCTATCTTTTCAGATAGATTCTTATTGACACGGTGGCTCAATTGGCAGAGCGTCGGGGCGTATACCCGAGGTCGCGGGTTCGATTCCCGCCTGTGTCGAAATTTTTCTTTCCTTTATTTATTAGTTATATCGAAATACAAACGAACTATCAAACAAAAATGTAAATGCAACAAGTTCATTCACAAAAAAGCCCTCTTAAACGAAACGATCACGCCGTAAATCCTCATAGAGGTGGCAGAGGTACCTATGCTTCTGATCACGATACGACATATATATCACGTGGTGTCCAGAGGTCCAGGTTTAGCTTGGAAAGTGCATCTACGTGATAGAGGGCAGAAATTGACGCGATTTGTCAGAAAAAACAGTTTCTTTCGACAAGATGTTTACACTCGCCATTTACAACCTTTGATAAGTTAACCACACATATAACATAAAAGACACATTGGTTTAGGCCCAACTCAGAATTTGAACTCCTAGTATCGTGTATGTGAAGCAGTGGCATACCTACTGATCTAATATACTAATATTATAAAGCTGAAGAGTTTGTTTGTTTGTTTGAACGCTAGGATCTCAGGAACGACCCAATCAAATCGAAAAATTTGTGTAGGCTATATATCATCACGCTGCGACCAACAGGAGCAAACTATCAGCGAATAATGTTGCAAAAACGGGGATAATTATTCATACTTTAAGGCTTCCGTTGTGTGCGCTGCGTAAACGACTGCGTAAAAATGTATTAAATAATTATTTCTCTTGAAATGATCTAAAGTGACCGCGACAATATATGTCTAACTTTTAAGATTCACTTACTATAACCATTTTTTTGGTAAACAAATTTGGTCGAATTTAATGTAACTTATCCAAATAAATATGTTGTTGATTAAGAGTATTTAATTGAGAACAAAATTGTCCTTAACATCACTAATTTAAATAAACATCTTAGAAGATAATACAATTTTAAAATTACTCCGTAACAAACTTTACACGCGTGCATGAAGCGCAAGACAAGACGCCGCGCTGGCCGGCAAGCGAGGTCACCTGTGCGAGAAGCCTATGTTTAAGCCTTATCCTATTAATATTATAAATGTGAAAGTTTAGATGTTTGTGTGTTTGTAGCTTAATGAAGACTATTTCATAGAACGTATTTTAAATAAAATTTACAGGAAGCCAGATACCTACCTAGTGCCTACCCCAATGGAAATAATGGGCGTGAGTTAAAGTAAGTAAGTTCACATCAGTTATTTATGTACTTTCGTTTCCATTTATTTTAACACTAAACCTGCCTTTTTCCAAGAGTATATTTTGAGTATATACTTATACCCCGAATGTGGTTAGTAATGAATACTGAAATTAAGATAGAAAAGAAAGAATGCTTTTTAAGTTTACTTTTATTTGCCACTTTTATTTTATTTTACAGTATTTATATTAATATTTTTTTTCATTTAATTATGTCTTACGTCACTTCTTACCATGGATAACTCTTAACTATTATTGTTTCTACTCCTGTTGTTTTTTTTTTTATAACTCGTTTATATCTAAAGCGCAGATTATATCATAATAATTTATTTAATTGGTTTCCAAAGAGACAGGCTGTGCCTGGGTTGCAGGGGTTCCGAAACTAGTTTGGGAACCCCTGTAAATCGGCAATGCTGTATTTCTTTTAATAAACGTATTTTTACTTTACTTACTTTACTTAAGTAACACGCTTTATAATATTTGATAGTAGACAATTACACATAATATGTGAAACAGATGCACAATAAGACAGATATAAACTATATTTTGAAAAATTTGCCAGTAGACAATTTCATGTATCGTGGGGCGGGATGTTCATGATCGTGGACCTTCCCTTTTACAGTACCATCCGGATTTAGGTACAAGTAGGCATTACAATAGTGCGTACATCGATACCTTAATCCTTTCGATCTGGTGTGCCGGATGTAAGTAAAACCATCCACCATTATCAAGTTCTTGCCATTGTCCAATGTCATTTGGGTTACTGAAAAGACATATGACATATTTGAAGACTGAACATTCAATTTGTTAGATATCTGAAGGTCAGATTGAAATTTTGGTAGAAATAATTTCGTCTCGACTAATAAGTGCTACTTTTAAACTATAAGTATTCTTAAAGTTTTTTATTTTATACAACTTTAATTTTTAACCGACTTCAAAAAAAGGAGTGTTCTTAAAAGTAGTAATTTTGCATTTCATCTTATTCTGTTTTATGATATCTTTTTCAAGAGCTCTTTTGCTAAAACAGCAATGCCTACTAAGCTAAACAACCCTTTTAAAAATTTCGTTTTATTTATCCCTGAAACCATTTCCTTACAGACGGGTTATATTTATTAAACAAAAAAAGACCGCTTTAATTTATAAAATACCTTATTATATTTCGACCGGGTAGACAATAACATATACAAGTCAAATAAATCCACTGTAAGAGAAAACTAACTACTATTATTGCCTTAACTTCGTATTCTTACCATCGCAAAATTATACATACATACATACATATACTCACGGCTATAAATCCCTAAAAGGGGTAGCCAGAGCTGAGAAATTAGAAATTTTTCAGCCACTTTTGGAAGTTGAGTGGGGAAAAGATGGTAGAATAAACGTTGTTGGTGATGGGTCTCCAACCGCATCGCCCAAAAATCCACCCACCGGAAGAAATGGGGTAGTGCTATTCTATGCCGACACTACACAGCTATGTACAAAGTTATGTGGTTGAGATTTAAGTTTGTAATACCACCAATTGTACTTCTGGACGCACGAACGTTATTTAATCGTTATTCTGTCCGTTAGAATGAGATCAAAATATACGATACATGTAAGTGCGAAAGAGGTAGCTGTTTTATACCACGCGTTATTAGTTAAAAGGTCGCTCGCGCTAGCTGGGCTGTCTCTTATATGTGCTATAATTTAACTGTGATGCCCTTATTTTTTTATATTCTATATTTTGATATATTTTCCATTAGACAATTTTGTGTAACGTGGGGCTGGATGTTTATGATCATGGACCTTCATTTTTAGGGTACCATCCGGATTTAGGTACAAGTAGGCTTTACAACTGTGCGTACACCGATATCTTAAACCTTTTATACTGGTTTCCCGTTTGTAAGTGAAACCATCTACCATTAGTAAATTCTTGCCATTTTCCAAAGTCATCCTGGTAACTGTAAAGATATAACATATATTAAGAAATAAATAAAGAAAAAAAACTTTATTCAGTGTATAAATCCCTTAACAGGGTAGCCAGAGCTTTGAAATGAAAAATTCCTCAGCCACTTTTGGAAGTTGATGGGGAAAAGATGGTAATAAGAAATGTTTTTGGTGACGGGTCTCCAACCGCATCGCCCAAAAATCACTTAAAAAGCCCCTTTCTTTACCCTTAGTCGCCTCTTACGATCACCCACGGGTAGAAATGGGGTTATGTTATTCTAAGCCGACACTACACGGCAATGAGTATATGTATGTTTGTATTGTATTCATTGATTTATGTCATGTGGCACAAAACTTTAAAAAGTCTCGTTCTTAGGTTTAAAGGTGAGGTTAAATGCTTGCGATATAGTGGCGATCTTTAAGTCTCTGCATACCCCAATGGGAACAACGGGAGTAAGTATAAGTAAGTTAGTTAAATGGTTGCATCCTTTTATGGGTAGGGGAAATGGAAGCGGAACGTTCTTCTACTACAGTTCTCAACTGTGGAGGACATGTGAAATGTCGGCTTACAATAGCACTACCCCATTTCTTCCCATGGGGATCGTTAAAGGCGACTTAGGGTATCGGGGCCTATCAATTGATTTTTGGGCGATGTGACTTGAGACATTTTACCAAAAATCCTTTATTATAGCATCCTTTCCCCACTATGTTTTCAAAGGGAGCTGACGAATTTCTGATTCTGATTTCCTTTTTTGGCATCTATAGTCGTGAGTATATGTGAATTGTGAGAAAGGATGAGACAAATTATATAATGCAAATATTAAGCATATACAGTTAAACACATGGTAACTATTATTATTAATTTATTTTCCCATTTTGATACATAATAACCTATTTTATCATTTTGTGCCGACTTCAATAATCCAGTAACAGGGCCGAACTAAAATTATTAAATAGTTTACATAAAGAAATATAAAAACATATAGATTGAACTACCCAAATTAATACAACTAAATATTACATAATGCGTATTTTTATCTTATCTTAACAGGTTGCCTGTCCCGTGTGTCACATATGATGCACGTGACACTTTCTGTACCAACTTTGGCAAGTGCATGAATCAAATATGAACAAAATTAGTAGCAACTTTACAGGCTTATTTCTGCTGGACGTAGCCGGTTAAATGCAGTTTTTAGTATGGGGACGTAGGGAGCACATTGTCTTAGGTCGAAAACATAAAAAAAGTAAGGTGAATTATTTTTATTTTTTTCGTAAAAAATATGAATGTGGCACTAAATTTCGCATAGTAAATTTGTATGAAGAACAAACAAAACAAACATTATTTATTTTGGATGTTTTATTGAAATTTCAAAAAAAAGATAGGGTTAGGTGAGTTTGAACTTTTACTTTTAGAGAATATACTAATTATTTCCATGTCCAGGATTTTGGTGTGCTTCATTATAACAGTTTAGACAGTAAGCCTTGCCGCATTCCAGACACTCCATGTTTACTTGTTTGGTTTTTAGGGGTGTTCCTTCCGCTTTGTTTCTTGCATAGCATATAACACACCGTCTCCGTACAAGTTTTCCATCCTTACGTGGTATTTGAGTTAGGCAATGTCTTCCTGAAGATCTTGGCGCTGTTGGTGGCTGATGATGCTGTTTTTTTTGTGCAACTTCACCCAGCCAATGACGAATCATTGCCTCTTGTATGTCTAAAACCGAAATTATTTCGAAAAATTGATGCATTATTTGCTTCATTGAAAATGTGTCAAAACTTTACCCTCAACTCATTTATTTTTATTTTACACAGATTATACAATGAACGTAACACTTAAAATATCGTTCTATACGTCCAATGAATCAAATATGAGTCAGACAATACATGATTCATAGGACTTATAAAGTCATCATGTGTCTGTCGTGGCCATATCGTAGATTTGAACACATCGTGAAATGATCGATCATTTCATAAAATGGTCACATTTCATGATGTGGCCAACTTAATTTGACCAGATCATAAAATCGTCCACGTTTCACGATTTTGTCATCCATGCTTGGCCAGATCGTAGAAATAGGGTATCATGTGAAATACGATCCAAACTCTACCGTTTATTAACATATTGCTCAGTTTTTTCGTAATTAGTAAAGTAATTGAAAACCTTTTCGTCGAAAACTCTTTTGTTATTACTTTCTTCCTCGCTTAATACGGAATTATTAACTTTTTTACTGCGAGAAATAACATTTTTAACAGCGGCCGCCATCTTCACTCATAAACAAAGCGTTTTCAGCGCCTCTACCGGTAATTAATGTAACTACTTTACGATATGACCAAATAATCTTAACCATTTCATGAAAAGGCCGCGCGTTTAGTTGGCCATATCGAGAAACGATTTCTTATCATTGATCTGACCAAACCACATCACGATGTGGCCAATAAACAGTTGAACATTTCATGAAATACGACCATTTCATAAAATGATCGATCATTTCATGATGTGTTCAAATTTACGATATGGGCACGACATGTCCATCACGTTCGTGGATCATATATGGGTCACGTATTTTATTACGTTTTTTACGTCAAAAATACCTCGGATGTGATTCAAAAAATATCATCTACCTTCTAAATAAGTAGCAGAAGCAAAATTGAAGAAAAAAGTGCTGGACATTTCGCCATGAAAAATCTTTGTTGTATGGGGACAGGCAACCTGTTAACGTACAGTTATTCATTATTTCCGTATAGGTATATCCATATAAACCCAACCATTTTTTGACTAAACTACAGCTATTTCTTCAAGCTCCTTTCTTCACTTAACACTAGAAATAGGTATCCAAAATTGATATCTAAATCAATTTTAACGTCTTTTAAAACCCAAATAACATTTATCTGTAATGATTAAACTCCTACCTTAAGTAGTAAAATTACAACATTTATTAAAAAAAACTAATCATACTGAGTATTAGCTCTATTTAAATTCTGACATAATAACCGGCCGCAGTTTTAATATATCTTGAAGGAGGGTGAGTATGTTCATGTATCTTTTCCTTTAGCGTGCCATCTGCATGCAACAAAACGTAGGCACTACAGCCCATGGTACATCGATACCTGGTTCCATTCTTCATCACCCGATTCAGCGAATATGTGTATGTATCCACCATTATAAATTCTTTGCCATTTACCATTTTCATTCTGGTCACTGGAACAAAGGAGTTATTTTATTAGGTACTCTAGGTTTTAATTTTAGCTTTTTAATTAGACCCACGGCCGAAATCCCCAAATAGGGTCGATAGGCTACCCTTTATACCTTGGGTATCCACAAATTGTCAATCTATTTAAATACTTAAGAGTAAGGAAATTTTGGGATAAATAATGTTTATGAATGATGGTTTTATTTCAATCAACAAATTTCCATTTCACACCGCCACTTTTACTGACATTTAAGACGGGATGAGATTGGAAAGTGTTATTATAAACTAACACTAGAGAGTTAAACAAAGTCATACTCAAAAACAAACGTTCATGCCTTATATCACCGAAGGGGTTGGAAGAGGTACTAATTCTTTCGTAGAATAGAGGTAATAAGTATACTCGTATTCTTCGTACATGACGTATTGCTTATTATTCATCGTTTCCATAATACTAAAAACGTCAAAAGCTATAGTAAAAAATTAGTTTTTTTAGTATTCGACGGGAAGAAATAAAACATGTAAAATTAATCACACCTAATATTTTAATTAAATTCTTATAAAGTAACATTAATTGAGTAGGTTTATGTTTAAAAACGCAATGAAAACAAGAAAACAAATAATAAAAATAAAACTGAACAAAAATACTAGTAATAGCAGCTTAATAAACAAAAGATAACACTTTTTAGAACACAAATTCAAAAAAAAACTAAACAGGAAAAAAATACAAAGACTATCAATTCACTTAAATCAATTAACGTTACACTTTAATATATTTTCCGTTTGATGTCTTATAATATTTCGGCGGCAAATGACAATGTTCATTTTTTTTCTTCATTACTGATCCATCAGATTTAAGATAGACCATAGCTTTACACGTGGTCGTGAGGGTACAGCGATATCTCGAACTTTTAGATATTTGGGTGTAAGTGTACCCGTCTACACATAAATACTTTCTACCATTTCCCACTTCCATCCAGAAAGCTGAAATCATAGTAAAGGTTAGACTTGTTAAAAATCCATGTGTCGAAAGTAGAAATGACGCACAACAAAAATAAAAAAAAACAACAAGATTTCTCGCAACACTGAAAATATGTTTTAATTATAGATTTTACAAACAGCACTTTAATAAACTGCATATTGTTACGACATCTGTTCGCAAGTAGGAGATAGGATTTGCCACTACTAGATAACAGATGGCGTTACTAGTATTTTAATAAGTAAGAAAAGGAATTACTAGATGTTTCTCGAATATCGACTTTTCGAGAATGTGGTACTAGAACTTTCTGTAATATTCGCGTATTTGAGATTTGGCATATATAAAGAGCGACGCGTGCTACGGAGTTATTGGAGTGCGAAGAACTAAAGCGAGAACAAGCGAAATACTAGAGCGAAGAAATTAAATACGACAGTGCAGTGATATTCGGATTACGGAAATAAGCTTAACGGTGTGGACAGTGTTACTATAACGGAGTAAATTAGTGTTGTTAATTAGTGCGAGTATCGATAGTTAATTATCGATAGTGTTTGTTGTGTTGTGTAAAGTGCGTTATTGGTCAATAAATATAATTACACCTTATTGCACGAAAGTGTGACTGGTATTTATCAAATTAAGAACCCGGTACGTAACAATTGGTGACAGAAGTGGATTTGAAGATGCCAGTTATGCCGAAGGAAGACGAAAGAGAGGGTGTGAAGACACGCGCTCAGAAAGCCGCAGAGGGTGAACAGCTGTCGGAAATGAGTTCATCGGTCACGAACCCTCGGAGTGACATTCCAGAGGAGACGTCCGCGGTGACTAACGCGCCGTCTACATCAACGGCGCCGGCGGCCGCAACTAATACTGACTTGACGATGATAGTTGAAATGTTTCAAAGCATGCGTGAAGCACAACAAAGCATACAGGATGTTGTGAAAAACATACATTCGGAGGTACAGGATGTTAAAAAAAACATACATTCGGAGGTACAGGGTGTTGTGAAACAAGAAGTTCGTGAGTTGCGCGAGGAACAGCAAACTAAGTTCTCACAAGTTCTCACTGCGGTCAATGAAGTCAGTGGTCGGGTGGTTACTGTGGAAAAAGACGTAGAGCAGATGAAGGAGCAGGTAACCACTATTGAGAAAGATATCGATGACATGAAGACCGACTTCCGCGGAATGGAGAAAAGGGTTCTGCAGCTTGAATCACGACCGGTCAAGGTTGTCTCCGGTGAGAATGTAGTAGCTGTCCATGGTCCTCGTGTGAAGGTTCCTCCCTACGACGGAACAACATCCTGGTCGGCGTATAGACATCAGTTCCAGACTGTTGCGGCTGCCAATGGTTGGACTGATGAACAGTGTTTGACTGCACTGACGGTGGCGCTCCGAGGTCAAGCACTGTCAGTAATAGAGGCGCTGCCGACTCCGAGTGGTGGTTTCAAGGACCTGCTGGATGCGTTGGAGTCTCGCTATGGAGAGCGACACCTGGAGCACGTGTTCCGCGCTCAGCTGCGTGATAGGGTCCAGCGTTCCGGAGAGGGACTTCAGCAGTGGGCCCTTGAAATCGAGAAGCTCGTCCGCAAGGCCTATCCCAGTGTAGATCCGAAGACGGTGGAAATGAACCTGGTGCAAGCATTCGTCGACGGCATCAGAGATATCGAAGTGAGAACAGCGGTGAGACTTCAACACCACACGTCTCTCAAGGATGCCTTGGCGAACGCTCTAGAAGTTGAAGCTTGCCACCAGGATACGCGCCAAACTCATCGACTTCGTGAGATTGCGGAAGCAAATGAGGACGTCAAGGTCATTAAAGCACCCGTCGGAAGGAGTACTGGACCGATTTGTTATGGCTGCGGGAAAAGGGGCCATTTGAGATTAAGTTGCCCGCTGAGGGAAAGAATGCAAGATGTACATTCCCTAGTGCGTGAAAATGGTTTACATGCTAGTGAAAAGATGAAAACCAGATATGACCGTAAAGCTTACACGCCGCGTTTCGAAGAGGGTATGCTCGTCTGGTTACACAATCCAACTCGCCAGAAAGGGAAGTCCCCTAAGTTACAAAATAGGTGGGAAGGACCGTACAAGGTGGTCACTAGAATAAACGATGTAACGTACTACCTACGTACCTAGAGGGGCTTCGAAAATAGTTCACATCGATCGACTTGCGAAGTACCATGGAAGCAATAATACTCGGGACGAGTATTAATGTAAGGAGGGGGTAATGTTACGACATCTGTTCGCAAGTAGGAGATAGGATTTGCCACTACTAGATAACAGATGGCGTTACTAGTATTTTAATAAGTAAGAAAAGGAATTACTAGATGTTTCTCGAATATCGACTTTTCGAGAATGTGGTACTAGAACTTTCTGTAATATTCGCGTATTTGAGATTTGGCATATATAAAGAGCGACGCGTGCTACGGAGTTATTGGAGTGCGAAGAACTAAAGCGAGAACAAGCGAAATACTAGAGCGAAGAAATTAAATACGACAGTGCAGTGATATTCGGATTACGGAAATAAGCTTAACGGTGTGGACAGTGTTACTATAACGGAGTAAATTAGTGTTGTTAATTAGTGCGAGTATCGATAGTTAATTATCGATAGTGTTTGTTGTGTTGTGTAAAGTGCGTTATTGGTCAATAAATATAATTACACCTTATTGCACGAAAGTGTGACTGGTATTTATCAAATTAAGAACCCGGTACGTAACAATATATATAGTGGGGCACCTGTCACTTATTCACTTATTGCAGAACTCACGAAAAAAAAAACACAGACATAACCAAGTAAAATTAAAGTAGCTTTATGGGCATAACAAGCTGTGTAAATTTTATCTACACTAAATAATAGAAAGAGGAAAACTTCGTTTGAATGTAATGAATAGGCTCAAAAACTATTAGACCGATTCAAAAAATATTAAAAAACGCCAAATATCGTAGGGGTAAGCAGTGAAAAATACTACACCAGCCGTGCGAAGCCTGGGCAGACCACTAGTAGAATAATAAAGTGGGTGCAAAATAGACCGTGATTGAAAGATTACGTTTTCAAGTAGTTATTGTATCATCTATCTAAGCTAATGTACAATCTATTGTAGTACTCAGTTGTAGTACTCAGTATTAAGAAAAATGTTAGTATGCATATCAGAAAGTAATCTTTCTGATATGTATACCACATCATAGATGCATGGTGTACCATGCATAGGTGATAAGTCACCTGATATTTTCCTGCCACCGTACCAAAATGTCATCCTACCAGGTCCAAGTTTGGATTTATTACATACATTACTCACGCCATCAGCTCCCATTGGGGTAGGCAGAGATTATCGATCGCCACTTTGTACGGCCCTGACAAACCTGTCTAGCTTCGTTTACATAAATCGATATTCTCATACATGCTCTTCTTCTTTATATTTGGATTTATTAAGTAATCAAAAATAAATATGCATACGTTTTTTATTTTATTTCTATATAGTCTCTTGACCAACAAATATCTTAAAACCATATGGCGCTAAACTTTCAAAATGGCCTTCTATGTGCACAACATATATGTATCAACTAATCATACATACCAATAGTAAATTGAGAGTAAAATCCACAGATTAAATCTTGACATACTTCCCGTTGGACGTCTTAAGGAATCTCGGGGCTGGGTGCTGATGACTGTTCCCTTCAGATGCTAGAGTCCCATCTTCATTCAGATACACAAAAGCCTTGCAGCTTTGCGTAATAGTACAACGATACCGCAATTTTTTTGACTTTTGATCTTTGGTGTAAGTGTATCCATTTACAATTAAGTATGTTCGGCCATTTGACATTCCTATCCAGGAAACTGCAAGAAATAACGTTATAACTACAATACTTATAAATATAAAAACATTAAACCCTTAAAATGTGCTAGAGACAATTAATGTTATTTAAAACCATCCATAATCTAATTGATTCACCTTATTTGTTGAGCCGTGTAGTGCCGGCTTAGAATGTCGCTACCCCTTTCTACCCACGGGTGTCGTAAGAGGCGACTAAGGGTATTGGGTCTTTTTATTGGATTTTTGGGCGATGCGGTTGGAGACCCATCACCAAAAACCTTTATTTTTACCATCTTTTCCCCACTCAACTTCCAAAAGTTGCTGAGGAATTTATAATTCCTTAGCTTAGTAGCTTAGCTAACAAAAGCAAATAGGAATGCAAAGGTAATTTTGAAAGATGGGGTGTCTCTGGGTGAACAGGCTCGTGCTGATGAATTTGCTATGTATTTTCATTCAGTCTACAACTCTGAACCTCCTAAGTTAGATGTGAACTCTGCAATCATTGAAGCTGGTGTGGCAAATGGCTCAGCCAGAGAACAGTTAGATAAGATTACACTTAATGAAGTGCAGGGGGCATTGAAAGGGCTTAAATCAAAAAAGTCTGCAGGTCCGGATGGTATCCCACAATATATTCTTAAAGATTGTAGGTTAGTGTTAGCCTGCCCATTGTTACACATTTATAACCTTATTCTCAAAGAGGCGTTATTCCCTAACAAATGGAAGACCACTAGGGTGGTACCAGTGCCAAAGGGGGGGTCAGGTAAAAGTGTGGATGAGTACAGGCCAGTAGTGATACTATCAGCTCCAGCCAAAGTATTTGAGGCGGCTATTCATAAAATATTATCAGCTCAAGTAAATATACATTTAGATGAAGCCCAACATGGGTTTAAGCCAGCTAGAAGCACCTCCAGCAACCTGTTGAATTATGCGATTGGTATAATCCCAGAGGTAGATGGTGGGGGTCAAGTTGATGCTGCCTACTTCGACTTCAAAAAAGCATTCGACTTGGTTGATAATGACATTCTACTTAAGAAGTTGGCTGGTTTTGGTTTCATCCCGAACCTGCTGCACTTTTTCGCAAGTTACATGAAGGACAGAATGCAATATGTAGAGTGGGTTGGATTTAAAAGTGAGTCATATTTTACTAGATCTGGCGTCAGCCAGGGTTCAAACCTTGGCCCATTACTATTTATTCTGATGATAAACGACCTACCATCAGTAGTAAAATATGCTTCAAGTCTATTATTTGCGGATGACCTCAAATTATACCAACAAATTAGGTCTCAAAGTGACTGTATTAGACTGCAAGAGTACATTGATAGAATAGAAAAGTGGAGTATAGATAACAAGCTGCAATTTAACAAATCCAAATGTGCAGTGATATCCTTCACTAGGGCATTAACACCTATCCAGCAGGAGTATGTCATTGGGGGTTCATCCATGGTCAGGGTCACTGAAGTTAAAGATCTAGGGGTTAAATTTTGTGATAAATTGCATTTTAGGGAACATATTGTCAATATTTCTAAAAAGGCTTTTGGTCAGTTAGGTTTTATTCTGCGCAATGGGCGAGATTTTACTAATATTAAAGCTATTGTAGCATTATACAATGCTTTAGTTAGAAGTAATTAGGAATTTAATGCACTTGTCTGGTCCCCTCATGAAATTAAATATAGTCTTATGTTGGAACGAATACAGAATAAATTTGTAAGGTATCTATATCTCAAATACTATGGGGTATACCCATTTTACCCACTTAACTACCCAACTCTATTTGTGTTGGGTATGGTAGGATATACTGAGCTGAGGGTTAGGAGACAGCTTTCTTTAGTGTTGTACCTATTCAAAGTGCTCAGAGGTAAGTTAGACAATCCAGTTGTACTGGAGCAACTTCGCCTCAACATACCAGACAGGTACATGGGTCGTAGGCGACGACCTGCCCTATTGGTTGTACCGTTCGCACGCACCAAGCTACTAGGGGAGGCTCCAGTCACTCGGGCTCTTAGTACATTAAATTTAATTGCTGAGGATGTGGACTTGTTTTGGTGTACTCTGAATGAATTCACAATAGTAGCAATGAACATAATTTGCTACAAGTGAAGAAATTACATATGTGTTAGAATAAGTTATTTTTTATTAATGTTAATAATTTATTATGAATGTATTTTATAAGATTTTATGTTTTCCGATGCCATTGCATTAGGCTGTGCCTGTACTGATGGTTATCATGTATGAATAAATAAATAATAATAATAATAATAATGTATGTATTTATGTATTTGTTATCAAAGTTAAACTTCAGATGTCCGTCCTACAATACTAGAAACTCATTCACATTCGACACACCATCTCTTAGGACTAATTATGCCACCATCACATTTATTTCCCGTGCTATTATTTCTTACAATACAAAATTTTCCGAAGCTGACATTTTCAATTTATCATTAACTCAATTTAAGAACTTTTGTAAACAGTTTGAGTTTGTTGAATCAGCCGATCGACCCTAAATGTTTGAGTCATATAATATAGGTCAAGAACTTCTCTGTATTTTTCTCTTATTTGAAATATTGTGTACCGTTTGTTTCTCAAATAAATAAAAATGGCTAAAAAATATACTTATTTGTTTAATCAGGGGTTTTATTCAGTAGATATATTAAGTATATTTAAACTCTATTTCCCTTTTTCATATTTTGCAAGTTATTTGGTTGTGTAGCCTTACTTTTAGTTTTATAATGTCAGAAAAGGAAAACAAAACATGAAATCAAAGAAAAAAACATGAACATAAATAAGTTTATTTTATAAAACTAAATTGCAGAATAGTTTTCTGTTATTTATGATGATGGCATTTTACCACTCTCCCTTTTAACGGATATATATACTTCTGGCATTTAACCCCCTCTTTTTGACGAATTTTACTTAAATACTTATACTCACGCCCATTATTCCCATTGGGGTAGGCAGAGACTATCGATCGCCACTTAGGACGATCTTGACAAACCTCGAATTCGAATTCTACAATAGTCGTTTAGTAGTAAACATTTGTTCTGTTCCTAACTTTTAATAGTTTTTATCATATTTTGTTTATAATATAAATACCAGATGTTGTTTTAATAAACTAAGGGCGATCATGAAGGTGTTTTTGTATCATTTTAGATAAAGTCCCATCAACCTTACCGTGAATATAGGCTGTGCAAGTTTTGGAGATAGTACATCGATATATTGGACTTAACATATATATTTGTACACAATACACAATAATATACAATATAATGTATACATACATATTCTCACGCTGTTAGTTCCTATTGGGGTTGGCAGAGACTATCGATCGCCACTTTGTACGATCCTGACAAACCTCTCTGGCTTCGTTCACATCCATCAATCTTTTCATACATGCTATTTCATTTTTCATACTTCCGAAACCTGCCTTTTTCATATAATTTATGTTAATTGTATGTATGTGTAACGTCGTACGTGTAAATGTCGAACGAATAATTTATGGAACCACTTACGTGATGTATTTGTTCGACGTTTCGACACACCTACTTGTGCCGTGATCACGGATTGACTGGTGAGCTGGCTCGGCTAGAAGGTTGTGGTTGAGGAGTTGTAAAAGTACTCTCATTTCACTCAATCACAAAATGTTATTAGGGTTGCGACTCACTACAATAACATACATACATACATACATATACTCACGGCTATGAATCCCTTGAAGGGGTAGCCAGACCTAGGGAATCAGAAATTCCTCAGCCACTTTTGGAAGTTGCGTTGGGAAAAGATGGTGGAATAAAGGTTGTTGGTGATGGGTCTCCAACCGCATCGCCCAAAAATCCCTAAAAAGCCCCAATACCGTTAGTCGCCTCTTACGTACACCCACCGGAAGAAATGGGGTAGTGTTATTCTAAGCCGACACTACAATAACAATTTCCGATGATAACGTGAACACTTATTATAAATCACTGACTCCCAAGTAACTTAAGAAACTCGTGTGTTTCTGAAAAGTTTATTAACCTTTTGGGTTCGTGTTTTTCACACCGTGGTTTTACTACCATGTTTTCCAAGAAATTTGACATATCTTTAACTTTTTACTGGTACTTTTTCTTTATTGAGTACATTCGTTTTCATAAAATCATATTAGTTAGCTGTGTAGTGTCGGCTTAGAATAGCACTACCCCATTTCTTCCGGTGGGTGTACGTAAGAGGCGACTAACGGTATTGGGGCTTTTAAGGGATTTTTGGGCGATGCGGTAAGAGACCCATCACCAACAACCTTTATTTCACCATCTTTTCCCACTTAACTTCCAAAAGTGGCTGAGGAATTCCTAATTCCTTAGCTCTGGCTACCCCTTCTAGGGATTTTTAGCCGTGAGTATATGTATGTATGTATGTATGTATATTAGTTTTAGCGCTGTAACTTGTTATTTTAACTTCAACCAACTAAGGACTCACTCGCCCAAAAAGGTTTAACAATAAGAAAGTGTCTCTTTTTCGCATTAACGATCGATAACCATTTAAAGTAAACGCTTTGCTCTTCTACTCAAATTTCTTTTTTTATGTTACATACATACATATACTCACGGCTGTAAATCCCTAGAAGGGGTTGCCAGAGCTAAGAAATTAGAAATCTTAAGGAAAAAAATATTTTATTTAAATTAATTAAAAGTTCTTTGCTGTAACGTATCATGGTGCTAAGCCTGAATATTTTTACTGTTTTTTAAGATAATCCAAACGCCATTTTGTTTTTTGGTAATGACCAGATGATGTTTTGATAAACTGAGGACGGTCATGTACGTGTGTATGCTTCAAATCAAATTATAAATACTTTTTGCCATTTGTCATTTCTATCCAGAAAGCTGCAAACAATATAAAACGTATATATATATCAATTTAAAATCTTATTATGAACGACGACGCAGGATACATTTTAATCAAATATGGTATATAATTAGAAAGCATGCACTACATGTTCATTTCATTTACTACTGTATTTTTTTACCATGTCGTGTAATACTTACTTAACGTTTTAAAAGCTTACGTAGATTTCAAGACTGAAAGCAATTATAGTGAAAATGTGAAAATTTGCCGATTATGTAAGTGCCTCCGTGGTAAAGCAAAGGTAACCGTATCTCTTGCTTGTGGAGAATACACCAGCTAAAAGGATAAAGGCCTCCCTAGAACTGCTGTTCGCCTAAAAACAACTTTAACTAGCATTACAAGCAAGCTAAAGAAGCTG
This sequence comes from Bedellia somnulentella, assembly GCA_963576735.1. Taxonomy (NCBI): domain Eukaryota; kingdom Metazoa; phylum Arthropoda; class Insecta; order Lepidoptera; family Bedelliidae; genus Bedellia; species Bedellia somnulentella. The sequence continues at coordinate 15,255,832 of OY755181.1, forward strand.
CTATCACTGTCAACAGCTGACAATACATTCATAATAGAAAATAAAAACTTAGCAGCTATGTAGCTTGGAGCGTGTGACGGCTGTGATTGTTAAACGCCCGTGGGATCTCTTTAAGTGGGTCCTGTAATCATTCAACTACCATAGTACTTATATAACAAAACTGGAATTCTTACTGTGTAGTGTCGGTTTAGAATAACACAATCTGATTACTACCCGCGGGCGATCGTAAGAGGCAACCTAAAGGTATTGGGGCTTTTAAAGAAGTTTCCAACAACCTTTATTTTATGATCTTTTTCCCACTCAACTTCCAAAAGTATCTGAGTATTTTTTCAGTTTGAAACTCTGGCTACCCCTTCTAGGGTATTGTAGACGTGAGGATATGTATGTATGTATGGAATTCTTACTCACTCTGCGGCGTCCGGTACGTGGCCGCCATTCCAGAACAATCGTCATATCATTGATACTTAATTTAAAAAAATATTATACATGTCTGGCATCAAGGAAAAATCGCCATATTTTGTGTAATCAAAGCCATAAAAATTAAATACAAGTTACTTAGAAATCATTCCAGTAATATTTATTACGCTTAATAATAAAATTGCCTATAAAATTTAATCATCGCAACATAGACCAAGCCTAAACAAAATTACTTTTTAATTTTATATGTAAGTAATTAATGAAATAAAATTACCTTAAGTTTTTGTAATATGTGCTTTATAAAAAAATTATATATTACAATGTGAATAAAAAATAAAGAGATATGACAGATCTCTTTAATTTATATTATATCTTTAATAATTTAATTTATAATATAGAATAAGCCAGAGTCGACAAAAATGGATCGGAGCGAGGCAATGTCGGTTACAAATGATTATATCAAACATTTAAAATGTAACAAAAAAAATTATTAATTGAATAAAAGTGTTCTGATTAATAATAAAAGAGAAACATGACAAGGAGACAGCTCAAATAATATAGTAATGCAGATTAGTAACATATCATAGTATAGAAAGAAAAATTTATCCTTTTTTAAGGCCTCTTGTCGGAAGACCAAAAATGTATCTTATCCTTATATATCAAACGAGAGAGGGTGGATTTTGTGAACCAGCCTGTGTAGCGATGCTAAGAGCTAGAAAATTGGTTCAGGTATCAAATTGAAGGTCTCCATCTGAAGTTTTACCAAAAACTCATACATTTTCATCCATAACTGGATTCGTTAAATTGTTAGCGATTTATAAATTGTCAAAATTGGCCCATAGACTTTGCTGGAGTAAAAGCGCGCGCTAATGTGTCAGTCACAGCTTTTAGTATTATATTAGAACGTCCACGGGAATATAAATATAAAAAAACAGAGGTTAAGATAGTCTTTTAGTATTTTGGATGCATATGCTTCATGATGAAGTTATAAAAGTAAGCATTTCTACCTATTGTGACTTTTGGTGGTATCAACATGTAACATATTGACCGTTGGAAGTTTTTATAAATTCCGGTCTTTCGTGATTATGTGTATTCACCAACCTATCTAATTGACCATCTTCGTCAAGATACAAATGAACATTGCAACCATAAGCATGCTTTGTACACCTATATCGCGGCTTTTTCACTCTAAAATCTCTGTTAAAAGTGTACCCATTGACACATAAATATCTTTTTCCATTTATTTTTTCAATCCACGACACTGAAACAAAGATTATATTATTTTATTTTTAGAAATGATTCGCTATTTTTGTAGGGTATATCAGTCATTAAAACCCGATTTCAGTAGCAGAATATGTTGTATATAATGTGTTTTTTTTTATTTTATTATTTCATGCATAAAAAAGTTGCATCTCTACTGCGAATAGTTCTGTACTATTATTTACAAATTAGCTCATACTACATCTCCTTTTGGAATTACCATCCCTCCATTCATTTCAAATTAAGATTAAATCGTAATTAATTTAGATATTTTCTTTAAGGTAATGCTTACTAGGAACCTATGATTACAACCATTTTCATTACCACATAACGTTTATCTATCTACCTTCATTTACCTTCATCCCAGAACCAAAATTTTTAAATAAAATTTATTGTGGGAACAAAAATCATAATAAAAAGTGCATTGCGATTTTCACAAGTTTATTTACTAAATTACAATTATCAAAAAAGAGAAACTTATTATTCATCTCGTAGAAAGGGATTTGACATATATTATCTAAAGCCTAACGAAATATCCTGTCGACGAGATTTGAAGATATTTTGTTTTAGGATGATCATGACAGCATGATTTTTTTATCAACCCACCATTTGCGTCAAGATACACGTAAGCTTTACAACTTTTAGTACAGCGATATTTTAAGCTCGTCCTTACTTTGCGATCCCGACTGTAAGTCCATCCATCGACCATTATAAACGATTTTCCATTTTCCATTTGCATCTGCATAACTGAAAAGATAGTAGTTTTAAAATATCCTAAAACAACTGACTATGAATGTTCTGTATTTCTGTTAACTGTAGTGTGATAAGCTAGTTTGCATTCTCACTTGCTACTTTTCTATTTACCATATCGGTCTCTTAGATAGGGGTCTTTGCGTCAAGAATTGATATTACAATAATAGTCGGCAACTTTTTTGTCGGCGTTCTAGTTTTCACATAAATTAGACTCTTTCAACACAGGCTGCCGGGTTTTGTCGCCGGGTAATATCGCGGGCTCAGTGTGTATATAGCTTTACACTAATATTTCTATATTTCTACCTTTATCGGTCGTGGCCGAGTGGATAGATGACTAGATTTTCGGTCTGGAGGTCTCCATTAATAAAGTAATGAAGATAAGTGACATATCATAATTTAAGTGATCAAATTGATCTTTTTTAAGGTCTTTTGTCGGAAGACCAAAAATGTTTCTCATAGCATTTTATATAATAACAATGAGTCTCTATAAACACCAGTCTCTATAGTCACACAAGTGTACAGTTTTGATTTCATTTGACTGCCACATTAATAAGTACACTGTTAAAATATATGAACTCTAAAATTATAAAAGTAAGCATTCCCACCTATTGTGACATTTGATAAAATCAATATGTAACATATTTACCGTTGGAAATGTTTCTATATTCCGTTCTTTCGTGATTATGTGTATTCGCCAACTGAACAACTTGACCATCTTCGTCAAGATACACATGAACATTGCAACCATAAGCATGCTTTGTACACCTATATCGCGGCTTCTTCACTCTAAAATCTCTGTTAAAAGTGTACCCATTGACACATAAATATCTTTTTCCATTTGCTTTTTCCATCCACCACACTGAAACAAAGACAATATATTTTATTTTTAGAAATGATTCGCCATTTTTGTAGTGTTTATCAGTCATTAAAACCCAATTTTGGTAGTAGAGTATGTGGTATATAATGTGTATTATTTTTTGTTTTGTTATTATTTAATGCATAAAAAGTTGCTTCTTTACTGCGAGGAGTTCGTGAAAGTTCAAACTGTATCCCACAAATTATTGTGGAGAGCTTTGCCTCCTCCATTCCTACTAGGTTCTTCACCCTTCATGTTGTACGGGGGTGACTGGAACTCATCTATATATATTTATCTATCCAAATGTTTTCTTTTGTTGATATTGACAGTAAATACTGACACTAACTAAGGTAATAACACCATGTATTAGTATTACACCAGAGAAATAACCGCACCTTAATCAGATACAAACTTAAATGTTTTCCAATGCTTTGGTATGAGTATACAATACACTATATACACACCCTCACCTATGTTAAACATGCTGAAATAATTTATAAAATAGTAAAACAGTGTTTCCACCATCAGTTCCCATCAGGGTAGGCAGAGATTATCAATGAACACTTTGTGTGTTCCTGGCGAACCCAATGGTCTACGTATCCCTTCAGCACTCTTTTTAACCGACTTCAAAAAATGTAGGCGGCTTATAATGCGGCTGGCACCGACTCCAAGACTAATTGATTATTGTAAAATTTTAAATTTGTTTCGACTATTAAGCCTTTTCAGTATATTTTAGCCATACACTAACTCTACCTTCTATCTTACTCTATCTATATCTATCTATATATCGGTATCTTACTCTTAGGATACCCAACAAGCAATACTGAGTAATCTTTTCTATCTGTGTTGCCGTTAGCGTACATTTCGTAAATTTGACGAAAGTTTTAGGCCCCCATGTACGATGTAACATTTATCTCCTCTACGTACGTTTTGAATTGACCGCGAAAATAAAAAATCCAAAACACAAATGCTTTCTCATTTTTATTCTATGTCATAAACAATTTTTACAAAAAATAAATTATTATGGTTCTTAACCCAAAAAGACCTTTTTCAGCGCTCGTCTTGTACTATTTTGAAAGTCAGTTGCGGCAACACTATTTGCTAGACTTTCACATAAAAGCCACTAGAAGTTTTGATATATTGGCAAGTCGAATGGTTATGTTCATGAACTTTTCTAAGCAAGACCCCATTATCGTCCATGTAAATATGAGCTTTACAATTTCTCGTACAGCGGTATCTACCCTTTTTCACATGTTTGTCTAAAGTGTATGTATGCCCGTCTACCATGACGAAACGCTTTCCATTTTGCATATTCATCCATAAAACTGGAAAGGATAAATATATACAATTAAACATTAAATTATTTACAAAAAAACCGTACGTCAAACTGTATTCGTAGCCAAATTCCAAAACTAAATTATGTTATATGATTTATATATATGACACATGTATCAACAATTATAATAATTTGGATCTCTTTTTTTTGAGTTATTTTTCTTACTATATTCTATGTTGTTTTTGGTGTTGAGAGGCAATAAATTCTTCCATTATTTATTTATTTTTTTAAGAAATCTCATTTATCGTATGAAAAACGCAACTAATTGAAATATTTATTCATTTCTTTACTTTGACTTTTCTAAACCGATTGAAAAAACAAAACGCTAAAAAACCGTAGGTAGGCTGAAAAAGTTCATACTTAGCTAGAAGTATAGGTATATCTCCATTTGGAATTACCATCCGTTCATTCATTTTAAATTAAGAATTTTTATTTGTCATATTTAATTTAGATACATACATACATATGTTCACGGCTATAAATCCCTAGAAGGGGTAGCCAGAGCTAGGGAATTAAAAATTCCTCAGTCACTTTTGGAAGTTGCGTGGGGAAAAGTGCTGTGTAGTGCCGGCTTAGAATAGCACTACCCCATTTATTCCGGTGGGTGTAAGTAAGAGGCGACTAACGGTATTGGGGCTTTTAAGGTATTTTTGGGCGATGCGGTTGGAGACCCATCACCAAAACCTTTTTCCTTATCCTCATCTTTTCCCCACGCAACTTAATTTAGATATTTTTCTTAAAGCAATACTGACAAGAAAAAAGGCTATGATCACAACCATTTTCATTACCATCTAAACTTTTCTATTTACACATTCACCCTCAAACTAAACATTTTAAATCCGATTTTGGTGGCAACAAAAAACGTAATAAAAATGCGTTGCGATTTTCACCCGTTTATTTAAATAAATAAATAATAAGATTTTATTTGTCTTTTTACACATACAACAAAAAATATATATAATAATACAGTGAAAAGAAGTTAAAAAAGAAGAACTAATTAAATACCAATTAAAAAAAAAAGAAAAAAATTGTTACGAGCTCGGTCTAACGACTTAAAGCGGATAGCGCCAGTTACATTAGTTACTATTGACAAAAAAGAGAAACGAATTATTTATCTCCAAGAAAGATATTATATCTAAAGTCTTACGAAATATCCAGTCGACATCTGAAGATATTTTGTTTTAGGATGATCAAGATAGCATGAATACTTTATCAACGCGCCATTTTCGTCAAGGTACACATAGGCTTTACAATTTTTAGTACAACGATATCTTAACCCACTTGTTACGGAAACAAAAAAAGTTAAGTTTTTTAAGTTGATTTTTGGTTTGGGGGCAGTTAAATGGCCTACGATTAAGAAAAAAAAACTAAAAAAAAAACAAAATTTTCTGGGAAAGCCGGAAAATGGTGTTGTTTTAAAACTACGGTAGTAATATGTACTACTGTTGCAAGGGTTCATGGTGAGTTGATTGAAACAAAATATATTTCAAAATAAGTACTTCTTTTATTGAATAATGCATAAGTAACTAGGTACGCTTTTAACATTGCTTATGATAGGCTGCAAAACAATCTCTGGGGTGCAACGTGACGTTACATTTTACGCAAAAAAAATTGGCATGTTTGTGACAATATCCACAACGCAGTTGTTTAGGGCGATATGTTACGATATGTCCTATGTTATCACCCGTCTTTACTTTGCTATCCCGACTGTAAGTCCATCCATCGACCATTATATAAGTTTTTCCATTTTCCATTTGCATCTGCATAACTGAAAAAGATAGTACTAATATAATATAATCAAAGCAACTAGCTTTGAAAGTTCTGTGTTCCTGTTATCTGTAGTGTGATCAGTTAGTTTGGACCGACTTCGCTTATTATATCTGTGTAGTGTCGGCTAAGCATAACACTACCCCATTTCTTCTGGTGGGTGTACGTAAGAGGCGACTTACGGTGTTGGTTCTTTTAAGGGATTTTGGGGCGATGCGGTTGGAGACCCATCACCAACAACCTTTACTATACCATCCTTTCCCCACTCAATTTTCCAAATGTGGCTGAGGAATTTCTAACTCCTTAGCTCTGGCTACCCCTTCTTGGGATTTATAGCCGTGAGTTTATGTATGTATGTTAGCTTATTATATTATACTTTAACTTGCTACAGAATGGCAAGCAAGAGCGACCTTTTAACTGATATCGCGTGGTATAAAACAGCTATCTCTTTCACACTTACATTGTATGATATAATGTTATCTCATTCAAACTAACAGAATAACTATCGTTCTAGGCCTCTTTTTCCCTTTATATTATATCAGTTCCGTAGAAAGGGGTCCTTGCCACGAAGTAATACATAGATTTTGTCGGACGCTTGTAGTAACACTAATATTTTCATAACCATCTTACCGTTTTCTTTGACTACGATGACCGTGGCTAAGTGGATAAATGACTAGCCTCTCGGTCCGGAGGTAGCGGGTTCGATCTCCGTTGAGAGTAACATTTGTGTGATGAGCATAGTATAGTGGTTAGTTTCCCATTATACAAGTTCTACTTAGTTTGGTGCTAACTTAATCTGTGCATAAAATGCGCATATTTTTTCTTTATCTATTATTATTACTTATTTATCTATCTAGATTTGAATACTTAAAATGTCTGATGAAACCAAGCTGTTACAATTCATGTAAATTAATGAAAAAGTGAAGTTCACACTGGTATGCACAAAAAAGACAATATAAATGAAAACAATTACTTTGGATATCGTTTAAAGAAATATTAATTTATATTTTTATATAGTATCCATTCGAAGTTTTAGCATATTTTGTTTTAGGATGGTTATGTCGGTGGGCCATTTTCATCAAAACACCATTTCCGTCAACATAAACGTGCGCCTTACAATTTTTGGTACAACGATATCGTAAACCGCTCTTCACGCTTCTGTCGTGACTGTAGGTCCACCCATCAACCATTATATAAGTCTTTCCATTTTGCATTCTCATAGGTACCACTGAAAGATCAACGAAATAAAATTAAACATTATATACATACATACATACATACATATACTCACGGCTATAAATCCCAAGTAAGGGGTAGCCAGAGCTAAGGAATTAGAAATTCCTCAGCCACTTTTGGAAGGTGCATGAGGAATGGATGGTGAAATAATGGTTCTTGGTGATGGGTCTCCAACCGCATCGCCCAAAAATCCCTTAAAAGCCACAATACCGTTAGTCGCCTTTTACGTACACCCACCGGAAGACATGGGGTAGTGCTATCCTAAGCCGACACTACACAGCAACCGACACTACACAGCAACCGACACTACACAGCAGATTATTATTATTATATATATGCATTAAATTTGTATTAACCAATGTTAAGTGCGTTGATGGCGAAATAATTTTAAATACTGAAAAGCTAGAATGTTCGGATGTCACAGTTTTCTTAGGGATACCTCTGGAATCCAAGCTCCAATGGGTATCCCAAATCAGCTCACTAGCTGGCAGGCTAAGTAGTGCATATGCCGTTTGGAAAATAAGACATTTGACAGATGTACAGACAGCTCGATTAGTTATTACAGCTATTTTCATAGCGTAATGTCATAAGGTATTTTACTCTGGGGCAGAGCAGCTGATGTTGGTTCCATATTTATTCTCCAAAAGATAGCAATAACGCTCGCTATTCATAATTTGAGAACACGAGATTCCCTGAAGGAATTGTTTTAACCATAAATATAATGACGCTGCCATGTTAATATATTTATGACAATATAAAATACTATGTATGTAAGAAAACATCAGGCCTCTTTTGAAAAAAATCGCGACAGACATATTCGTAATCTGAGAGACAACAACAAAAGTTCAATACCCAAAATACAGATTGTCAAAAGTAAATACATCTTTCTTGGGGTTATGCGTAAAAATGCATAATAAAATACCTAAGGATATTTACTATTTATCAGCAATCAAATTCAAAGCAGTAGTAAAAAGAAATCTTAGTTCGAAAGCCTGTTATAATGTTAATGGTTACATTAATGATAAAATGGCTTGGGGTCATCAGGGCTCTGTGGAAGATGTTTCCGGGCTTACACCAAAATTGTAATGGACGTAAGAAAGATGTGTGTTGATGAGTTTTTACGGGTTCTTCTCTCAACAAATCACCTAACGAACCCGAAGTTAACTTAGTATTAAGTAACTAATTACACTTAGAAATAAATAATCATTTCATTTTATTATTTATTTAATATTATACATGGTTTGATATAATGTGGGTAGGTCTGCCGAAAAGAATGAAGTTAGCGCAAGACCTTTTTTGTATAGGTCTTTGGACATGACACGATGTCGATCGCTTAGGTAATTTCTTAACTAGGACATCTTAGGAACTTGAATATTTTCCATCTTTGTGAGACTTTGCATTATTGCTTTTAGTTTCATTTTAAATGAAATAATCGACTGATTTCGTTTTTTAGAGTGTCGCACAAACCGTAACTCGAGGCAAACTTTTTTTTTCGTCATGATCGTGATCAGCATTATTATAAACAAAATCACGGAATTTGAATTTGAATTTTAGTAAATAAATGCTTGCAGAGCATTATTGACCACGTATTTTCAACTTATTGCACCTATAATATTCCTTATTCCCGTCTTTTGTTTCGTGACAATAATGTAGTGCCCATGTATCTTCAGTTTTAAGATATGTTTCGGCTTGTTCCTAGTTATCAACCTTTTGAACTAAGTTCCAAACACAGCTATGTTTTCTTTTTTACTACCAATTCTTTACTATCACTAATAATATATTATTTTATAAAGTAAGCCAAATGCTGAGGCAAATGACCTGAGATCGGTCTGTTATCATATTGCTTAATCCTTAATTTTAATTAACATTACAATATTAAATTAATACATCATTACAACTCATATACGTTCTCCAACGGGCGTCCAGCCTACCCTGCATAGGATAATCAGACACAAATGACTATTACCGTGATAAGCTCCTAGTTATAATCGCACGCTTGAATCACCTTAATACCCAAACATTAAGATTATTCACTGCTTCGAAGACCACTATCCGTCGGTCCTGATTACAAATGAAAATGAAATATAGCGCAATAACAAAACTGAAAACTACAACTAAAGACTAGATATATATCAATTAAAACTCCAACAAAACCATAAATAATGTCAAAAAAACGAAATTAATGAGGAGACAAAAACATTACAAAATTAAACAAAATGAAATAGTCATCAAAACAACATCACAGTGGTAGTAGTTAGTCTACCAATCCGCAATTGGCCAGTGTGGTGGACTATTGCCAAATCAGGCTATGTAGGGTAGGCTCTAGCCCCTCAATGGGGATGTATACGGGCTGTGCATGGGCATAACGTTATGGACATAGTAACATAAATACACTCAAACGTTCACGCCGTATACACCCGAAGGGTTTGGCAGAGGTATTAATACTTTTGATCATCACGTGGCAATGTCTCATAGTATTCTGAGTACCCACGTTTTGCTAGGATAGTGTTCTCGCGTAATAGTAGCGGGGGCAGGGTTTTGTACGAATACACTGTCACATGACAAAGTACAACTTAGCCATGTGGGTTTCCTCATGTTGTTTTTCTTTACTGTTAATAACTCCAATAAATTAATGAATTAACTCCACATATGACTTTAGAAAGACAATTTGGTATAGCCTCGACCCGGGATTTTAAACAACATCGTCGGCAGGATAAGCGGTGTTCTACCCACTGAGATATCATGATAATTTAATATACTCGCACAAATAGTTGCTTTTGGGGTAAGCTGTTAAATACAAACACGTCTCTCGTTCTGAAATAAACATTTATTATTATCAGAACTGCAGTTTTGCCAAATAACACAACAAAAAAACTGAACAAAAACTTTAGCTTACAGCTCAGCTTCATAGTTTCACATAATACCCTCCAGTTGTCAGAACATAGTTTGGCGGCTTATGATTATGTTCGTGGACTTTCTTCAACAGAGTTCCGTTAGCTTTCATATATATGTAAGCCTTACATCTGTGAGTACATCGGTACCTTACACCATGCTTTCCTGTATTATGGTAGCTGTATGTATGCCCGTCCACCATCACGAATTTTTTGCCATCTTTCATATCCATCCAGACGACTGAAACAAAAAGTAGTGGGAAATTTTATTGTATATTTATCAGTTGGAAGTGTCAATTAATACTTTAAAAATTGTGTAGTAGGATTATTACTTACTACCTAGTTTGAGGAATTTCGAGTACAAACATATAAGAAGAAGGCATTTTCAAGATTATTGGGTTGTAAATGTCATATAAATTATTAACTTATTTCAACTGGTATTTTAAATACTTAAGATTACTTAAGAACATTACTTAAGATTGATCGATATCATCATAATTCATTTATGTCCCCACCGAGGGTCTACACGTAACCTGAATAAGGGATTAACGCAAAAGTCAACCTCAGTGTGAAGTCTAAGTTTTAAATAATAAAAAAAAAAATGTAAATTGACTTATTTTATTTTAAGTTATAAATAGAAAGATAGTATTTGATAGAAACAAATGGCTTAATAAATATATTCTTAAGCACAATTTCATTTATTATAACATAAATTAACTTATTTAATTAAATTTTAATGTATTGTCCATTCGAAGTTCTTATGTATTTAGAAGTTGCATGACGGTGCTCATGTACCTTCTTCAACAGAGTTCCATCACCATTAAGGTATAAATACGCGTTACATATTCTAGTGTGGGTACATCGGTACCTTAGACCACTTGTCACATTCTTATCGTGGGAGTATGTATGTCCATCGACCATTGCGAAAACCTTGCCATTTTTCATTTCCATCCATAAAACTGGAAAATGTAATAAAAATAGTGTAACATTGACAAATATAAAGCAGAAAGGTATTTTTATTAAAATTGGTATTGTATAATTTGTTACATCGAGGTGTTGAGCGATGAAATAAAAATCTTTTTGCAAACTTGTTATGATAAAAAACTAGATTGTGATAAGCCTTTGTAAAAAAACAGACATGAATGAATGTATTTTGACTGCTTTTGCGTATCATTTTCTTAGAATAGCACGGAAGATGACATTATTTCACCAAATAAAATTGGAACTAAGTTACGTTCCGAGAGAGCGTGGTCTGTCGCCCGTCAAACGATCTCAACCCATACTCACTTTTACTATATACTTTTCGAAGAAAAGTGAATAAGAATTAAAAATATACATAATTATCGAAAGGTCTCCAGCCACATAATCACTTTAAAAAATCTTAGTCGACGTATACAGAACCAACGGAAAGAAATTCAACCAAATACAAAGGCACTTACTTCCCCATTCGGATCCGTATGAAAATAGTGTAACTCGGTGTTAAATATATACTTTTGCAATACACATACATATGCTCACGCCATTATTTCCCATTGGAGTAGGCAGAGACTATTAATCGCCACTTTGTAAAATCCTGCCAAACCTCTCTAGCTTCGTTTACATCCATCAATCTTTTCATACATGCTCTTTTATTATTCATACTTCGGACACCTGCCTTCTTGAGCACACTCTCTGTTTGGTACAGGTATTTCGTTCATTCTCTATTTTGAAATATTTTTGTATTATTGCAAGAAAACAAGTAATGGGGATTCAAAAATAATTAAATATGGAAACTAAATTATTTATAATTTATATATTTAATTTTCACATTCTCAATTAACATTTAATGACTGAATAATTTACATGAAATCTATCGCACATGGAAAAAATAACTAATATTCTTTGTGTATAGGTTTATCGCGTCCAGAAGGACAAGCACGAGCGCTATTTTATCGACACGATAACGGTTAGAATGAGATGGCGTATACGATACTAAGTAAGTGCGTAAGAGATGGGTGCTTTATCCCACGCGATAACTAGTTTAAACACGGCTCGTGCTTGCCCTGCTGATGTAAATTAATTTATAACACCGAAAACTTATGTAGCGTCATTCGGTAGGATCAGGTAATGTTACCGTTTCGTCTCAAAGACTCAAGCGATCACGCCGCATATCCCCGAAGAAATTGGCAGAGGTACTAATACTTCTGAACATAACGTGACATCGTCACCTGGTGTTCAGAGTACTACAATTTTGCTTGGACAGTGTACTCACGTTTCACGTTTCGTTTCGCCTGAGTTTTTTATTAGTATGAGGAGTTGTTTCCTCCCAGCTTACAATGTTTTTTAAAGTCGGACATATCTGCCATCTGAAGTCTGTACGTATTTTGACGGCAAATGATTATGCTGATGCACCTTTTTCAATAAGGTCAGATCTGCGTTCAAATAGATGTGAGCCTTACAGTTTCTCGTGCATCTGTATTTGAAACGGTTTTTCGTTCTGGTGTCCAACGTATAAGTGTATTCGTCTACCATGACAAAAGATTTACCGTTGTTCATTTCCATCCGCAGTACTAAAACAAAAAAAATATCAAATTAGAATTAACCGTACGCAAAATTCTACTAAGTATATGAGGGAAAGTTTTTTAAATTGAAATCTAAGTTTTAATATAAACTAAGTAAGCAGGGATGTTCACTGTGCTTTTTTGGGTAGTTGTTTGTATTAATTAGTGATATGAACAATTCATTTTAACCAACCAAAATTTTGTATCATCTTCTATAAATATGATTCGGTCTTAAAGGAAGAACTTTTTCTGTTATCAGCCATTTGAACACATCATGAAATGGTCGTATTTCATGAAATGTTCAACTGTTTATTAGCCACATCGTGATGTGGTTTGGGCAGATCAATGATAAGAAATCGTTTCTCGATATGGCCAACTAAACGCGCGGCCTCATCATGAAATGGTTAAGATTATTTGGTCATATCGTAAAGTAGTTTTTATTAATTATTACCGGTAGAGGCGCTGAAAACGCTTTGTTTATGAGTGAAGATGGCGGCCGCTGTCAAAAGTGTTATTTCTCGCAGTAAAAATGTTAATAATTCGTTATTAAGCGAGGAAGAAAGTAATAACAAAAGAGTTTTCGACGAAAAGGTTTTCGAATACTTTGCTAATTACGAAAAAACTGAGCAATATGTTAAAAAACCGTAGAGTTTGGATCGCATTTCACAGGTTACCCTATTTCTACGATCTGGCCAAGCGTGGATGACAAAATCGTGAAACGTTGACGATTTTATGATCTGTTCAAATTAAGTTGGCCACATCATGAAATGTGACCATTTCATGAAATGATCGATCATTTCACGATGTGTTCAAATCTACGATATGGCCACGACATATATATATATATATATATATCCTATTAATATTGTAAATATGAAAGTTTTGATGTTTGTGTGTTTGAGGCAAAAATGCTCCTCAAGTACATAATGTATATGAATGAAATTTAGCAGAATGCCAGATAATGACCCAAATTATAACATAGGATACTTTTTATCCCGGAAAAATTTGACTAATAAAATATTCACGCCTGATTGAACTAAGAGTACCGGAAAAAACGCCTTTAAGCTTTGTTATAAGCAAATTTGACAGTACGAAGTCTGTTGTGTCAGCTAGTATATACATATATATATACACATTACTATTAAGAACATTAAAGTCACTTGAAAAAACATCGCTTTAGTTTTTATTAATATTATTATATTTTAAAATTGTACTATTATCAGCGGCACAAAAATGCATATTATTATTGTGAGCAATATGATTTTTCCTGTATATGAGTGTTATATACGAGTACTACTGATGTTTAGATAAAATTTCAAGAATTTCTGAAGACGAGTCTACAGTAAATGCATCCAATATTTTCATCTTAAGCTTTTTCTTCTCTCTGCATTGTCTTGATCGCTCACGCCATTCTTTTCTCCTAATTCTTTGCTCTTTAGGTGTTAGATCTCTGATAGAAAGAACTTGATTTCTTTGCTTTCTTATGGCATACCGCTCCCTTTCCATAAGTCGAAACGAAGTGTATCTATTTGGATCAGCTTTAATACGTTCCCTTCTTCTTCTTTCTGCATCCCTTTTGCTCCTTCTTATTTCTTCGGTTGTCTTTTTTCTTCTCTTACCTTAAATATATTAATTAATTTTAACAAGAAAGAGAGGAACTCAACAAATTATAATACGTGAAAGGTAATTCTAATAACAAAATCTTTAGGCACCAAAAGCAAAACACATCGATGCCTTAGATAGAAAAGATCTATTAATTAATAATGAAGACATAAACGAAACCGTAAGACAAATATTTTAAAAAATGTACATTACTAATTGCAGTTTAATCCAATGAATTTGTTTTATTTTAATTTAAAAAAAATAAGACATAGTAGGTTAAAAAATATGACAAATAAACCTGGACTTAGCGGCATTTTTTATCTATCACATATGTGCCATCTTTAAGCTGTACATATTTCGACGGCAAATGACTATGTTGATGAACCCTTTTGTAAAAAGTCAGATCTTCGTTCAGAAACACATGAGCTTTACAGTTCTTCGTGCATCTATATCTCAAAGGGTTTTTCGTTCTAACATCAGTTGTATAAGTGTATTCGTCCACCATTAAAAAGGTTTTGCCGTTGTTCATTTTCATCCACTGCACTAAAAAGAAAATTTACTAAATGTAAAGTCTTCAAAATGCTTTGGAATTCAAGAGAAAAATTTCGCATATTTTTAAAACCTTAACTGACTTTCTGTTTGAGTTAGAGCAAAATTTTTGCACACCCATGGGAAGAGTGGAATAAACTAATAAAATAATGACATGGGGCTAACTAATCTGATGATTTAGATGGAAGGTGGCCTTAGGTACTTCGCAATAAACAACACAGCCCCTTCAAATTTGGATTCATTTGATATTTAACAGTATTAGTAAACACAGTCAATCCAGCTAGCACGAGCGATCTTTTAACTAGATTACGCGTGTCAGCCATCTCTTTTGCACTTATATAGTATCGTGTATATTTTATATCGTTCTTACTGACAGAGTAACGATAAAATAACGCCCGTGCTAGGTCTCCAGAAGGGCAAGCACGTGCGCTATTTTATCGACACGATAACGGTTAGAATGAGATGGCAGTATACGATACTAAGTAAGTGCGTAAAAGATGGCTGCTTTATCCCACGCGATAACTAGTTTTAACACGGCTCGTGCTTGCCCAGCTGGTCATGTGGCTATAAGGTGGCCATAGGAAATCCTTGTTAAACATCAGTCGATAATCAAGTTTTGGTTCGTTTGATTCGTATTTACGAATAATTTGATGCTTTTTATGGTACGGAAATTTAATGAATCGAGGAATAAATAAAAGGCAGTTTTTATCACGTGTGTTTATTGTGAAAAATATGACATTTCACATTTGCTTAAAACTTATAAGTTTTATATATGGGAAAAAGTTATTGTAATTGTGACGTATTAACCTCATTTAACAAATATAACGATTATAAATATACAATTTAATCTTAGAAATACAATCACAAAACTATTCAAATCAAATCGGACTTTGCCAAGAGATATTTACATCACGAATCAGTTTATTATTCTAAATCTATAGTTATAGTAAGCACAACTAACATTCAATATATTAACTATTACCTTGATTGCCTTCCACAATGTTAATCTGATACTTTACACTGCCCAGCTAGTAAGAGCGACCTTTTAACTAGATATCGAATGGTATAAACTAGCCATCTCTTTCGCACTTAGATAGTTTCGTATATGTAACTCATCATCATCATCAACATCATCTCATTGTAACCGATATCGTGACGACAAAATAGCGTTCGTGTTAGACCTCCTGCTATCTAATTTAATTCAACTTAAGTTCTTCTTTCACAACAATCTGTACCAACGTTATTTCTAGGTACCCCAGAGATACGCAACGTACGCCGCAAATACGGCGGTTGGAGGCCCATCACCGCCGCTAGTACGCCGCTTTATATCTTCAGTCTTTTTTTTTGCTTATCTATAAGTTGCACGAGATAGACAATAGCGTTTGCAGAATGATAAAAAATAAACTTAAGGCACACATTAAACACTAAATAAAGGCGAAATTAAAACAAAAAAATATAAAAGAGAACATTTATGTTTCAAACAGACCGTACAAATAAATAAAATTTACATAAAAGGTAATAAACACATATTTATTAATCTATGAAATAATTTATGTGAGGAAACAATTTTACATTTGTTATTACTGATTTTAACTTTTTCTAGCTCTAAACTTCTGGCTACCCATTTTTGGATTCATGGCCGTGAGAAGTATATATGCCTGTATCTATGTATGTCAAATGTGTACGCAACACCGATCGATATTTGAAATAATGTAAACCTTATTGGGTGGGGTACGCGCATCTATACGCAGGGTCCATGATTCCTGCCTGTTATACGAATAGGCATGTTAGAAGTGAATGCACTTGTGTATTACTATCAAAATAGTAAAATATGGTGCAAAAGCCTAAACTATTTTTACAGCCATAAATCTCAAAAAGGCTGAATATGTAACTCCACCAGAGATGTGCGAGGATGTGTAGGTAACGGTGTGATTTTAATGAACAAATAAACCATCATCATCAGCCTACAGATGTCCACTGCTGGATATAGGCTTCCCCTAAAGATCTACACAACGTCCGGTACGAGTCCGCCACTCCGAAACCTTCAAGTCCCAAAGGCCGTCGTACTAACAAATATACTCACTGCTATAAATTCGAAAAAGAAGAAGCCAGATCTTCATGAGCCACATTGGAAGTTCAGTAAGGAAATTATAGTTTAATAAATGAGGATTGGTCAACCACGTCGCTCAACAATCACAACTAGTTTTAGTTTAATTACACAGCAACTAAGTTCGTAGAAAAAAACAGAATCGCTTTATTTACCTCGCCACGCTCAGCACAGCAAATTTCTTTTAAATCTGATTTGCACAATATTATACTTCTTTTGAGTTTTTAATAACATCTGAAGTTGATTCAAGGCTAAAAGCTTCTAATATTTGAATTTTTAATCGTTTCTTATCATTATAGCGTCTCGAACGTTCCCGCCATTTCTTTCTCTGGATTTTCTGTTCCTTTGGTGTCAGTTGTTTTATAGTAACAATTTCATTTCTTTCCTTCTTTTTCCAATAACGCTCTCTGTCTTGTATTTTCAATAAATTGTATCTAACGGGATCAGCCTTAATACGTGCTTTCCTACGTCTCTCGTAGTCTCTTTTCATGATTTTTCTCTCTTCAGGATGACGTCTTCTTCGTTTACCTAAAATGTATATTTTATTTAGAAAGATATTGTTACGCAAGTCAGATGTCGGAAAAAGGTAGGTTTAGGAATACTTTTGTACCTTAACTCACTAAGAGGTTTAAATTAAATGAAACATACACACCAGTTGGAACAAATATATTAATCAGAAAGGGAGTAGAACAATACGAGGGGCATGCCAAGAGAAGTTAGATACTCTTATCTCATTTAATTGACAATGGCAAGCTATACACCATCTTATAGGCTGGTTTTTCATTGACATATTTGAATATAGAACACACTTCTTTTATTTATTTGTTATTTGAATAAGCATCATTTTTCCGAGAATCTGGCGGGAATCCACTTGCAACAATGGAGCTCAGTCGACGTGATTATCGCGCTAAGATGATTTATTATGACTTTAAAAAAGGTTTAAAGCCTCAAGAATGTTCTGAACTTTTGGCTTCTACTTTTTGTGAGTCTGCTTGTTCCCGAGCAACAGTATTCAATTGGTTTGCTGAATTTTAAAGAGGAAGGGGATGTCTCGAAGATGAAGCGAAGACAGGACGACCGCCAACCACGGTCACGCAAGAAAACGTTATTCGCGAAAACCGTCTAATTACATATGTAGAGCTAGAGCGAGAAATAGAAATTGGATCAGCAGCAATGCAAACCATAATTCACGACCACCTTTCTCTCCGTAAACGTTGTTCGAGATGGGTGCCGCACAAACTTACAGATGAGCAGAAAGACCGTCGGGTGGATTGGTGCCTATTCATGATAGATAAATTCAACGGAGGCGAGAAAAAAAAAGTATATGATATACTGACTGGTGACGAAACATGGCTATATAACTATGATACCGAATCAAAGCGACAGTCGACTGTGTGGTGCTTTGAAGACGAGCCAACTCCAACGAAATGTCGCCGTGCACGAAGCACACAGAAACAAATGGTCGCCTCGTTTTTCGGTAAAACGAGTCATATTGCTACTGTTGTGCTAGAGAATGAAAGAACGGTGAACTCCGAATGGTATGTGACAGTTTGTGCTCCAACAGTAATATCAGCTTGGTGTGACAAGCGACCGAAGTCAGGAATCCGGCACCTTCTCTGGCACCACGACAATGCGGCGCCGCACACATCTGCCAGAACACTAGACTTTTTCAACTCGAAAAATGTGTCAATTCTCCCTCACCCGCCATATTCCCCTGACCTAGCGCCTTGTGATTTTTACTTGTTTCCAAAAATCAAAGAAAAACTAAAGGGGAAGAGGTTTGAAAGCAAAGAAGATGCGCTGGTTGCCTATAATTTCGAGATTTCTGAGGTATTTAAAGAAGAGTGGTCACAGGTATTTTCCAATTGGTTCAGACGTATGGAAAAGTGCTCAGGGTGAATACTTTGAAAAGATCGATACTTGTAATAAAGAATAAATTTTATAATTTTTGAGTATCTAGTTTCTTTTGGCATGCCCCTCGTATCAAGAAAATATTATTATTTTTTTAGGTCCTAATTTTACTTTATCATTGTTATGTTGAACTTCAACGCAATACTAGGCAAACGAAAGAACAATGATTTGAGATCGGAAGTTGAGAGAAGAAAAGATAGTCTTGAAAACTAGCTGTTTTTTATGTAGTTCTTTCTTCATAGTTAAGTTTATTTAATCAGAAAGAAGTCTAATTAGTTGTTTAAAATTGAGTTTATTTATTCATTTAACAAAAAACTTTACATTCCAAATACGGCCGCTAAAGAATCAAGCATTTCACAAGTTAACTTAAGCTGAGCTATAAAAGTACCCGAGATGGTCTTCTATGAAACTAAATATATATACTATGATATAACTTCCAACATTTGAGAGCTCTTTTCATAATTCTATATACCACAAAATAAATTTCAGTAAAATTAAATTTTGATATAACTTCCGTCTTGTATTTGTACATATTGCGGACTAGGATGGTTATGTTCGTTTTTTTGGCGGTAAACAGTATCATCTTCATTTAGGATGATGGACACGATACATCTGTAACCGGTGCATCTATATCTGGTACCCTTTTTGTGGTGAGAATCAGCGAAGAATGAGTATCCTTGGTAATATATGCGCTCTTTGCCACTCGCCAGTCGCATACGCAACACTGAAACCGAGTGAGGTAACTCGTTATTTTGTAGGTTCAAGTTTTCAGCTAGCACGAGCGAAATTTTATCTAGATAACGCGTGGTGTAAAACAGCCATGTCTTTCGCACTTACATAATATGGTATATTTTTATCTCTTTCTAACTAACAGTTGCGATAAAAATCACAGAGGTAGGAAAAGAAAGACAAGTGTAATCATTTTTATAATGTTATTCTTAAATATCTTCATTATTTTAAAGAGGCGTCAAGGATGGTTATGCTTGTTTTTTAGGCGGCAAACAGTATTGTCTTCTTTGAGGATGAAGGACACGATGCATCCGTCACAGTGGCATCTATATCTGGAGCCCTTTTTGTGGTGAGAATCAGCGACGAAGAAGTATCCTTGGTAAAATAAGCGCTCTTGGCCATTCCTCAATCGCATTCGCAACACTGAAACCGAGTGAGGTAACTTATTTTGCAGTTTTGAGTTTTCGGGTAATCACAATAGTAGGAAAAGAGATAGATTACATTCATATAATCACGGCTATAAATCCCTAGAAAGGGTAGCCAGAGCTTCGGAATAAGAAATTCAGAAAAGTAAAGCAAAGGTTTTGGTGATGGGTTTCCAATCGCATCGCCCAAAAATAACTTTAAAAGCTCTGATACTCTTAGTCGCGTCACGAGAAGAAATGGGGTAGTGCTTTTCTGAGCCGACACTATACAGCTAATGTATTAAAAATTATGTTAAATAAAATAAAAGGAGTTTTATTCAGCGCAAAATTCTTCAATGTCACTTTACTTCTTTTTTCTTATATTTAGTTGAGCTTGTGTTGTCTTCTCAAGACTAAAGCGTTCACGCCATTTATTCCCGAAGGGGTTGGCAGAGGTACTCATAATTTTAAACATCACGTGACATCGTCAACTGGTGTTCAGAGTACCCACGTTTTGCTTCGACAGTGTACTCGTGTGATAGGGGGCAGGCCTATCACCGTTTGGTACGAATATACTGTCACATAACAAAAGCAGGTGTCCGAAGTACAAAGAATAAAAGAGCATGTATGAAAAGATTGATGGATGTGAATGAAGCTAGAGAGGTTTGCCAGGATCGTACAAAGTGGCGATCGATAGTCTCTGCCTACCCCAATGGGAACTAACGGCGTGAGAATATGTATGTATGTATGTATAACTAAGGACAACTTAGCCGTGTGGGTGTCCACACGATCTTTTATCTTACCGTCAACAACCATGATAAATTAACCACAGATATGACTTAAGAAAAGAGAAATTGGTGTAGGCCCGACCCGGCATTTGATCTCACGCCTGTCCGTATTGACGGGCGGTCGTTCTGCGCATATCGTTATATCATGGCTGTCATGTTGTGTTATTCTTCTGCTTATTTTAAATTGGTGATGTTGATCTAGACACATAAACGATTATTAAACTATATTTGCTTTAAATATTGTATTCACACTTCCAAAAAAAGGAAAAAGTTGGTATAAGAAACTTTTTATTGAAATTTAAAAATAAAGGACAAAAATTACGCAGTTTAAAACAAAATAAAACACAGTGGCGTCTTCAAATAATTGCTTTATAATTATATTGATTATCCTAATCTGCATATGTACATGAAGGAATATAAAATTAAGCTAAGATTTATAATAGTAATAACTAACCTGACTTAAATACTTCTTTCTAATTTACTTACAACATCAAGAAAATCATGACTATATTATCATTGAATTTTAATTTAACAGCTCAATGTATTTCATAATACAATGAAGGAACAAGACAAATGCAAATAGTGTCATACACTACACAACTATTAAATACTTGAGCTTATGACAAATCCTCTTCCACAGGTGTTTCCTGCCTCATTTTTGGCCTACATCTAGACCCAGATTTTCTAATCATGAGACTTACACTTCGTTTATTAGAATTGCGTAAAATGCTTTTGAAAAACGCTTCACAATCGTTGAGCGTGAAATCTGGATCCGATAAATGGATCACTTGGAAAAAAAGGTTTATAGTTCTGCTGAACATTTTGAAGCACACTTTAGGAAGATTCCTGGAACCTCCCGCCCACGAACATTGTGTCATAAGTTGTCTTGAAAACATGACATCGACTAACGCATAGGAGTTATTGAATCCTTTGCCTCTCTGTCGGCCACATACTATGGAAAGTTGCTTAACATATTTCCTATGTACTTCCTGGTTCTTAAGGGAGTCGTCAAAATGTTGCAGCTGGGCAACACTTCGAATTTGGCGGAATCCAGCAATAGTAGATTCTGGCTGACTACTTGAATTGCCGGTTTGTAAGTTTTTTATTTGGGAACTCATGGCGGAAAGCTGCTTTAGTATTCCCTCTTGGATCAACTCGAAGGTTAACACCACATCTTGAAAAAGAAAATATTTACAGATGAATACTGTGTTATCTCAAACTTACATCTATTTACTAGTACAGAGAAAGTAATTTTTCGATACAAATGGTGTGATCAGAATAAAATAAACATGTTAAATTTATACGTTATATTTATTTAAAGGGGGCACGATGGAATTTACGTTTATTTGTTACCGTGTACTTAAAAATATATCTACCATTTGTACAATATATGAATCAGCAATGTAAAGCAATACCAACTTCCAGGATATATACATTTCCTTTGCATAAACAAAAACCAAAGACAGCGCTTGATACTCATTCGACTGTTACAAGACAATACATTGAAAAAATATTTTTATCTCTATAGGATCAGTTCTGGTCCAATGGCTCTGCTAAACTTCGGACGAAAAAATATGGCGCAGCTCCCCAAGTGCTGCGCATCCTTGTTGGACTTGATGGTACATCTCATTTTCGAAGTTGGGTAGACCTAACTTAATGGTTAATCTAGTCAATACATTTTTGAATAGGTTCAAGTCTATGTTCAATACTAGTGGTTAAGACATAACTATTTGAAATTATTTTCGTCTTGTCCTTGTTCATTTCACCAGATGAGGATTTTGTTTTCTTTGATCGTTTGAGTCTTGGTATGTAATAACGAAAAACTCATAATCTAGACGAACCGAGCACGAGCGGAGCACGAACCGAACACAATTCCTATAGTGTAGACCGACTTACAAGCCTCGAACGAGCGCGCTGAGAGCATTTCGTTCGTGCTCGGCTGCGTTCCGCCTGTTGTCGGTTTTTGACGAACACAAAGGGATTTGCTTAATTGATTTGACAGTGATCGTTGTACGTCCACACTTGACGCCGCGAACAACGAAACCAAGAACGGCTCCGCTTGTGCTCTGCTTGTGCTCGTGCGTAGACCCACTTTATTGTAACTTATATTTATATGAATCCTTACTGTAATAATATTACTTATTGTTACTGTTTTATGTTTGACTAAGATTGTTATCTGTTTTACATACCTAAGAAATAAATAATTACATTGATAATACATTAATTGTAGCGCCGGCTTAGAATGTCGCTACCCCTTTCTACCCACGGGTGTCGTAAGAGGCGACTAAGGGTATTGGGGCTTTTTATTAGATTTTTGGGCGATGCGGTCGGAGACCCATCACCAAAAACCTTTATTTTTAACATCTTTTCACCACTCAACTTCCAAAAGTGGCTTAGGAATTTATAATTCCTTAGCTCTGGTTACCCCGTCTAGGGAAATATAGCCGTCAGTATATGTATGTACATTGATAATAAATAATACGGGCAAACGACGTGTCCGTTGACTAGTGGATAAGCAAGTAACCTCCTTTCCGAAGGTCCAGAGGTTGCAGGTTCAAAACCTGCTGAGAGCGATACTTATGTGATAAGCATAAATTATTGTTTATTTGTCTTATATGTTATTGATATATAAGTATTAAATACATCCTTAAGTAAGTAATTCATAACAAATACATCCTCAAGTAAGTAATTCATAACACAAGTAATTAAGTTGTTCTTACTACGGGGCTAATTGTATCTGTGAAATATGTCTTTATATATTTACTAATTTATATAATATGTTCCATTAGTCCCCGCTGGGAGCGATAGTGTTATGTGATGAGCATAAACGATTGTTTCTTAGTCCTAACTGTTAGTTTTATGTGTGTATTACAATATAAAATATTTCGTCGAGTAAGTATTTCATAATACAAGTTTACTTAGTTTGGGGCTAACTTGATCTGTGTAAAATGTGTCCGTATATTTATATTATCTATTCCGTTAGTTCCATAAATATTTATATTTTAATAAATTTGCCATTGGCCAACTGAGCGAATTGCGGTGGGGGATGGTTATGCTCATTTGATAATTTGGACAAAGCCCCCTCTTCATTCAGCAGTACAGTAACTTTGCATCGGTGATTAGTGCACCTATATTTAAGTCCACTTTTCACATTGTCTGGATAGAAACTATAGCCATTCACCAACAGCCGTATTTTCCCATCATTCAATTCAATTTTTAATACTGAAAAGGAAACATTGATCAAGGTTAAGTCGTGTTAAATTTAAGTAGTGTGTGTTACCGCTTTTTGGTAACAGAGACAAAGAATTCAGATTGAAGCTATTAGATGATCTATTATGGATGCCATCTAGTTAAAATAACAATACTTGTAAAGTAATACAGCTATTTATGCTAATGGACGAAAAGAAGAAAAGAGATAAAGGTAGTTTCTTACTAGCAATTACAACATTTTCATACATACAAACATACATATACTCACTCTATACGTTCTCATTGGAGTAGGCAGAGACTATCGCCACTTTGTACAATCCTAACAAACCTCTCTAGCTTCGTTTGCATCCTTCAATCTTCTAAGAGGTGCTCTTTTACTCTTCATATTTTTTCTTTTTCTTTCATCACGGGTGTTCATCACGGGTGTTCATCACCATTACCAAGTTATTAAGCTTTCAAATGGACCAGCGTAGTTGTTCCGGCAAGTCCTTAAATTTGCCAGTACCAGGTAGACAGAAATCAGAATCAATGAAGGAAAAAATACAAAAACCCTTAAAATAAAAAACATATATTTATACCTCACAACAATTTCACCTAAAAACATTTCATAACAAATCTAAAATATTACAGGACAGTTTATAATCATTATTGCCGACTTTGGGTAAGTGGTTGTGAGGAATCGGCATCCTCACAACTTGCATGCTATCGTCGAGGAATATAGCAGCTTTACATCGGGGATAGGTGGTGCAGCTCCATCTGGTGGTGGCTTTCGACTTGTAGTTTTGGTAGAAGGTGTAGCCTTTGAAAACCACTTGCAGCTTTCCGTGCGCCGACTTCATAAAGTATACTGAAAAAATATATGAAATTAGCTTTAATGCAATTTTCATGGAATTTGTTTTTTTGTACATATTTTATGCTTTAACAGGATTTCCTAGTGGGATATATTAATTTATACTGAATATATATGGGGACAAGGACAGTTATTTTCTGTAATATGCTCTAATGGTATGATATTCTGGTACAATGCAAGCAAAAGACTAGAACAACATACTCACGTCTCAACTGGTAAAAGATTAGTTCGGAGAAAATAATATATGTTACTCGTAATTAAGTTCGATATTCTAGGATATTCATAGAAGCAAAAGATTTATTAAGCTCTATTGATTAAGATTGAAAAGCAACTTCGCTTTTGGACCATGATTTTTTTAATCATAAAGTACTCTTGCACATTAACCAAACCAAGAAACCAACACGGAAAATAAAAAAAAAGTTTTTCGAAAGATTTATTTTTAAAAATATTTATTTCTATGTGTAAATAACATTTTAATCTTACGCATCAAAAATACTTCACAAGATTTTTATTTTCTTTTATGTCATGAAATCGATTTTAATAAAAATATTAAAGATAACATAATAACACTTCTGCATGCATCTCATACACACACTGAAATGTGGCCTTGTGTAAGAGTATCGCGGGAAGTTAACTTCAGTAATAAATAAAGAAAAGAAAAAATTCGACACAGAAAAAAGGATCTTTTAAAAGAAACAAAGGATAGAAGAATTTCGCACTGGCAGCCATTGATACGGGGCGTATACCCTATGTCGCGGGTTCAATTCCCGCCTGTGTCGAAATTTTTCTTTCCTTTATTTATTAGTAATAATCCCCACATGAGGTTTTCATGAACAAAAACATTCAAATTAAGTTAACTTCAGGTTTGCTCTTAGGTTTAAACTAAAATTATAATCAAATGAAAGTATGTTGACCCTGGAATTATCAAATTAAATCGAGAAAACCACTTTGATGTAGTGTACTTTGATAATTTGCATAATTCTATTCAAATTATTAAATAAACAACACTTCTATCAAGTTGAAAGTTAGCGTCAATATTAAAAATATATACATGCAT
Organism: Bedellia somnulentella; assembly: GCA_963576735.1. Lineage (NCBI taxonomy): Eukaryota > Metazoa > Arthropoda > Insecta > Lepidoptera > Bedelliidae > Bedellia > Bedellia somnulentella. The sequence continues at coordinate 15,282,095 of OY755181.1, forward strand.
GTATACGTATAAACTTGGCTGTAAATCTCGAAAACGCGAGTGCAAACCTTGATGAAAATGAACTTCTTGATGAAGGATGGTTAGTCACAATCACTTAAAAGGTATACAAAATATATACTTATAAAATAATAAAAACAATATGGTCCTTTCGAACTAACAGATTAAAAACATGTACACTAATTATATCCTTTAATTGAGCCAGAAACACTTTGAGAGTCAATTCAGTATCGCACAATCCTGACCACCTAATTTTAACCAAAACATTTATCAATGGTTTGTCTATTAGCAATGAATGAATTATTTGCATTGAATAAACTAAATCTATGACATTTAAATATATACAAAGTTAGAAATAATAAGAAATAATAAATCAAGAAGATAACAAATATTTCAAAATCACTGCCACTAGCGGGAGTTATGTTTTGTAAATCACAATTGTTTTCTCTCTTTCTAAAAACCTATGTACGAAAGAGAGAGCCATATTGTGTATGAGAAAATTTATTTTCTAGACGCGCTAACACTAACATAAGTCCCTTCCGTCGTTTGCACATACTGGGCTGCATTGTGACTGTGTTCAACAAACTCCTCGACAATAGAACCATTGACAGTTATCAAAAATGCTTTGCAACGGGGGAATTTCGTGCAGCACCATTTTACACCATCTTTTCTAGTGTATCTAAAGAAGAATGTGTGGCCCTTGTAAAGTAACACTTTCTTGCCCGTCGACATTGTTATCATTTCACCTGAGAATAAATAGAAAGGTTAATTAGGTATATTTCTAAAACACAGGGGATAAAGGTGACGAAAATATTCCAGAAGCTTAAAAAGTCTATTTATTTTTTTGGGTTTGAATGCAATTTCAGCAATCTTGAACTACCGCCAAAAACTGAACCGTTTTTGTACAAAAAATACAATCACCATTAAAATAGGGAAGTAAAACCATCAAAAAATTTAACTAAGCTACAATTTATTAAACCGTAAAATAACTGGACGGGTTTTACACTGGACAAATAAACTTTCCACATTTGCTTCTGACGCATTTAACAGGTTCATGTTTATGATTGAATCTGTCAAAGACAATTTTGTTATCTGGTGACAAGTGCACATAGGCTTTGCAATTCATAGTTTCTTTCTCGAAGCATTCCCATCTTACATTACCGTGACGAAGTGGATAACCTTCCGAATACATAAAGTTCTTGTACATTAAACGTTGACAGCCTTTACTCGACGTTATGAAGAACGCTAGAAAAAGCAATGGTGTTAATAAAATTAATGGACTTAAACTAAGGAAAACTTCCTAATAACCCATAACCGCAAATAATACATAGATGGATCTGTATAAAGTTTATTAAATGTTCAAAAATAATTATGACAAGTTTGTTTTTTGCTTAATATTTTATATTTTTGTCTGATATTTTAATAGTACGTGAGATAAAATACATCGCATAAAACCTAATACAAATAAAAAATTATCGAAAGAAAATCGGCACCAGCATCGTGATACGTAACGCTCCGTACTAGCTGTATGTAGTGACCTTTTAACTAGACATTGCTTGGTTTAAAAAAGCCATCTCTTACGCACTAGTAGTAAAATAAATAAAATAATCATTTATTTCAAAGTATAAAGATAAATCTTTGTTTTTTGAAAGTCAAATTTCAACTTAATGCTAAGTTTACTTCGGATTCGGAAGATGTTTTGTTGAGAGAAGACCTGTAAGAAACTCGTCAACACACATCTTTTTTTACGTCCATTACAATTTTGGTGTTAGCCCAGAAACATCCTGCACAGAGCCCTGATGACTCCAAGCCATTTCATCATTTATGTAATCACTAACATTGTAATAAGCTTTCGAACTAAGATTTCTTTTAACTACTGCTTTGAATTTGGTTTCTGATAAATTTAAAATGTCCTCAGGTATTTTATTATACATTTTTACGCATAACCCCATGAAAGATGTATTTACTTTTGGTATTGAAATTTTATTGTTGTTTCTTAGATTTCGAATATGTCGGTCACAATTTTTCACAAAAGAGGCCTGATTTTTACTTACATACGTAATATTTTCATAAATATATTGACATGGGAATCTCGTGATCTCAAATTATATACAGCTCTTATTGCTCTCTTTTGGAGCATAAATATGGAACCAACATCAGCTGCTCTGCCCCAGAGTAAAATACCGTAAGACATTACACTAAGAAAATAGCTGTAATAATACACTAGTAGCGTGCACTGTCATCTCATTCTGACCGATATCGTGACGATAAAATGGCGCTCGTGCTAGGTCTCCATATTACGAGTGGAAGATCGAACAAACGATACGATTTGCTCTGCTATCTGTTAAACCACAGCAATGTATTGCACTCGAATGAATAGGGTATTATACTAAACGGCAGATAAGCCTTAAAATAAAAGCTATCTGCCACGACCAACTGCTCCAATACATAAAAGTCGGAACCAGAACCATTTTTTTTCACAAATATATTGATTTTAAACAACCGTGATGGCTCAATCAGAGGGTATTAAGTACTTCCATCTATCATGCAGAGAGGTGTAGGTACAAATCCCGAATCGGCCCTACTAGTGTCTTTTCTAACGTCATATGTGTGGTTAATCTATCATGTTTGTTAACAGTGAGGGAAAATTTGAATGTTTTTTAAAATTCCATGTGGTGATTATTACTAAAAAAATAGGTAAAAAAACTTTTTAAGTTAAACGGTTTTATTATTAACATACAGAGAAATGTTATAGATAAATGTACTAAAAACCTAAAAATAATAATAAAATAGATACAGTCGTGGGAATTATATACATATGCATAGACTAGACTAAAATAAAACCGTGGGGCACGTCAATTGTCTTCAATCGTTGATTAAAATGTTTGTTTTGTAATGTTACACTATAATTGGGCAGTTGTTCAACCGACAACGATGGACATGTGATAAATAGGGCAGAATGTGGAAACAAGCTAGCAAGCTCGATTATAAGCGAGTTTTAGGGTTTCATAGTGTTGAGCGAGTAGTACTTTTATCATATGTTTTGTCGATTAAAGAAAAACTGCAAGCAGTAATCCGATTCATCGCCAGCCAGCAGTGTACATTTCCAACGAGAAACTAGTTGAAACATCTCTTTTATTTACATGGAGTGTATGATTATTGGAATTTCCATGAGCAAGAAAATAGTAAGTAATTTCTGCGGTAATAAAAATCGTCTGCGGGCCAATTGCCCAAGGACGAATTAAACGTTTCTTCTATCGCACATAAGTCGATTATTTGTAGACAATTGACGTGCCCCACGGTTTTATTTTAGTCTAGTCTATGCATATGTATATAATTCCCACGACTGTATCTATTTTATTATTATTTTTAGGTTTTTAGTACATTTATCTTAAACATTTCTCTGTATGTTAATAATAAAACCGTTTAACTTAAAAAGTTTTTTTACCTATTTTTATTTTCTACTTTTTAGTTTTTATTTCGCATTCTGTTTAATTCATATAGTGCTTCATTATTGCAAGGTGTCTTGCCCGTTAGTTTATTGCAGTCCAACTCCTCTACACGTAGTCCCTGCAAAGATCTGACTCTACTAAGAGCCACGTAGGCTTGACCTTCTTCAAACAGTTTCGCACCTAAGTATACGACTGCGTAATCCACAGTGCTGCCCTGCATTTTATGTATTGTAGAAGATGATAGTATTAAAGGCAACATTATTCTTTTCCAAATTTAAATCTTATTATTATATGCCATTTAGTGGCTGCGCCCATCTAAAATATTGATTTGGTATAGTGCACTGTATGGCGACCATCTGAGATTTTAATTTTGCATAGTAAATTGTATTCTACTTGGTGAGACCTTTCATTTGATACCCATGTTGATGGGATAAATAAAACCTAAATTATCCGCCATTTTGTAGCGGCGGCCATCTTGAATTTATAATGATAATGAATAAATATAATTGTATTGTCACCAAAATCCAAAGTGTATACAAAATTTCAGATTAATCGGTTGATAGGAAGAGGGTGAAATTTCAATTACTAAATTTGACCCAAGAATAAAGAAACAAACGGGGTGAGCTAAATAAAACCGTTTAATAAATAAAGGATGATAAAGGAAAGAAAAAAAAACCCGAGGTCGCAGGTTCGATCCTCGCCGGTGTCGAAATTTCGCAGAGACTATTGATCGCCATCCGTAAGATCCTGACAAACCTCTTCGTTTCGTTCGCTTCGTTTAAATAATTGAATCTTTTAAAATCACCCAATTTAAGCTTATAATCGAGCTTATCAAAATTTCTAAGTATTTCGGGAACAGCATAGATATACTGACCAGAACACCCCGCTGTGTACCTACATATAATTTGTATTTACACTTAGCTACAGAAACATTTAGGTACCGCGATGTGGGATTATGAGATGCTACTAGTGTGCGAGTGAGTCCGCCGTCCAGAGGTCGCTAAATCTTGCAATAAATTTACTCCGGTCACCACAACCAGCCCGGCTAGTACGAGCGGTGTTTAAACTAGTTATCGCGTGGGATAAAGCAGCCATCTCTTACGCACTTACTTAGTATCGTATACTGCCATCTCATTCTAACCGTTATCGTGTCGATATAATACCGCTCGTACTATCCAGGCTGGAGGCCTAGCACGAGCGATATTTTATTTTTACTCTGGTCGGTTAGAATGAGATAAAAATAAACGCAACTATTTAAGTCCCAAAGGGATGGCTGTTTTATACCACACGTTATCCATTTAACATCTTATATTAACTTATTATATTAAGCAATTCTTCCGATACAGTGTTTGTGTGATTTAGTAGACATACATAATACAAGTAATCTGTTTATTTAATTACATAGGTATGGTCCTAAAAATATAAAGAATCTATTTCTAGTTCAAAGGTCTCTGGTGCTAGCTGGGCAGGTCGTTCATTTATCTTCTTCGACTATGTAAATGTAACTGACTTGTTCGACGTCTAAATTGTTATCTGTTATATTTGTACGTGGTTTTTTTGTTCTAGGGCCAGGCTCGTGGTTGTGACTAGTAATTTCTTTAGCACTTTTATTATCAGCAGATATATCAATAGTACCAAGGCATTTATCTGTAGTGTTTCTCGAGCATTTCCATCTACTTATCCCACTTTTGGTCTGGTAATGGCGCGAGTAAGTAAATGATTTGTATTCTGCTATAATACCTCTTCTGCCAATACGGAACATTTTCACTGAAACAAAATACAGAGAAATGACTCAAAGTAACTGTGAAAATCTCTTAATATGAAATCTTTATATGATTGGTTATTTAATATCTTGTCTTACGAGGAAAACTTACATCTGCATCATCATGATTCTGATTGGATATGTAATGAAAGATGTGTTAAGAAAGTATTGATTGATATTGAATAAACATAATTGTATTGTCACGAAAATCCAAAGTATATACTAAATGTTATATTAATAGTACACTGAGTACACTGTCCATGCAAAACGTGGGTACTCTGAACACCAGGTGACAAAGTCACGTGATGTTCAGAAGTATTAGTACCTCTGCCAACCCCTTCGGGGATATGCGGCGTGAACGTTTATGTTATGTTATTAATAGGTCGCCAGTAAGGGGGTGAATTAAAATTACTAAATATGACCCAAGAAAGAAAGAAAAACGAATAAAACAAACGGGATAAGCTAAATAAAACCTTTTAATTAAAAATGTGGTATACTGAGTTTCTTGTCATCCCAATGGGAACTAATGGCGTGTGTATATGTATGTATGTAAATAAGCTTGTCACCTGGTGTTTAGAGTATCAACGAATCCATGTGAGCAGGGCAGGCCGTTTTCTACGAAAACACTGTCACATGACTAAGAAACTGAGTATAGCACTACCCCATTTCTTCCGGAGGGTGTACGTAAGAGGCGACTAACGGTATTGGGGCTATTAAGGGATTTTGCGGGCGATGCGGTTGGAGAACCATCACCAACAACCTTTATTTTACCATCTTCTCCCCACTCAACTTTCCAAAAGTGGCTGAGGAATTTCTAATTCCTTAGCTCTGGCTACCCCTTCTAGGGATTTATAGCCGTGAGTATATGTATGTATGTATGTATGACAAAGAAAAACGGTGGTTTGCTCAAGATGTTTACTTCACTATTACCAAACTTGATAAATTAAACACACACTTTATCTACAACGTAGCGGATTTTTTGTTATTTTTTTAATATCATCAATATTGAGCTTATACGGAGCAGTAATGATATACTGACCAAACCACCCCATCGTCTTACAATAACTTTACTCCGGCCACCACAACCAGCACGAGCATAATTTTATCCTTACTCTCTAGGTTAGAATGAGATAAAAATACGAAACTATTAAAGTTAGAAAGAGATGGCTGTTTTATACCACACGTTATCTAGGTAAAAGGTCGCTAGCTTAGCAGCTGTGGTAGCTGGGCAGGTCATTCATTAATCTTTTTCGACTATGTAAATGTATCTGACTTGTTCGACGTCTATTCTCTTATCTTTTTTATTTGTAAGTGTACGTGGTTTCCTTTTTCTAGGACCAGGCTTGTGGTTGTGATCAGTAATTTCTCTTGCACTTTTACAATCAGCTGATATTTCAATAGCACCAGGGCATTTCTCTGTAGCTTTTCTCGTGCATTTCCATCTACTGCTCCCACTTTTGGCCTGGTGGTGACGCCAGTAAGTAAAGGATTTGTATTCTGCTATGTTACCCCTTCTTTCACTAGGGAAAATTTTCACTGAAACAAAAACACACTGAAAAATTACTCAAAGAAAAACGTTTTAAGTGAAATCGACCGGCTTTATAGGTTTAGTAATATAAGGATCTTATCTTACCAAGAAAACCTACATCTGCATCTTCGTGCTTATGATTTGATATTCTGCTAAAAAACTATCATTTGAAAAACTAATATGAAAATATTCAGTTTTATTAATAGATACTATTTATATTATACATTTAAATTCTTTAAGTTTAAGTATTCGTTTAAACTTAACAAAAAACCTCAAGAGATGTCACAACAGAAAAAATACTAAAATGTTGGTGCACGTAGCGAAAGCAGTCCCTGCACTGCTAAATTAAGTATGTCCCATTCTACAATCGTAGTTGCTTTAACAGCTGAACTTTTATTTTCTTATTGGCATTATTGAGTAAACAAAAACATCTTAATCATTCTAAATACGAGGTTGACCCAAAAAACAGCTGACCAGACCGTTGGTAAATGATATTAGTTTGTGGGAACAGCAAAGATATACTGGCCAGTACACCCTGCTGTGTACCAACTTAGAATTTGTATTTATGTTTAGCTAGAGAATCATTTCGATACCGCGATGTACGATTTTTTATGACGCTGCTAGTATGCGAGTGAGTTCGCCGTCTAGCGGTCGCCATAGTACTCCCCTCCTAGTCGATAGACGATATCGAAGAGCTAGGAGGTACCTGTTACCAATAGTAGAGAGGGACTAGTGTGCGAGCGAGTTCGCCGTCTAGTAGTAGAGTTTCGTGTGAGCAGTGAGGCAGAGTAGCGTGCCAGTAGATGCTCGGTAGGGTGAGTAGAGTAGTTTGGTAAGGTAAGCGAGGAGTAGAAGTTGTAGGTAGATTGAGAAATGTAGTAGAAAGATTCGTCATGTTGTTGTCGGGGGTCACCACAGTGCGAACAACAAAGATATACTGGCCAGTACACCCTGCTGTGTACCAACTTAGAATTTGTATTTATGTTTAGCTTGAGAAACATTTCGATACCGCGATGTACGATTTTTTATGACGCTGCTAGTATGCGAGTGAGTTCGCCGTCTAGCGGTCTCCACAAGTTATAATAGTATAGTGTATAATTTATCAAAATGCGGGTCGTTTTAAATAATACAAAGACAACGTCAGTTATTTTATCCAAGTGTTTTCTTCAAAATGTTAACTTCAATGTTAACCACCTTGCTAAATAAAACACATAAAAAAATATTTAAATGTATATCAAAATTTGTCTTAACCTAGTTAGTTATTTAAAGTGCAATAATATATAATTCTCCCATTCCTGAGCTAGGTAATATACCTGTATTTCAGGCAACAATAAACAGAAAAGGCTTGAACTATCAGTTTTTATATAATGGTATTGGTAAGTAGTGTATGAACTTTTTTACAAAGCATCAATTTTATCTAATTAATTATCTTATTTTAATAAAACACATCTTATATTAACTTATTATATTAAGCAATTCTTTCGATTCAGTGTTTGTAAAATTTAAAAGCCACTATTGAAGATTTTTCTTGCATTCAAAGTTTTTTAAGTTATATAATACTAGTAATCTATTTCTTTTATTATATAGGTATGGTCCTAAAAATATAAAGAATCTATTTTTAATAGACCATTTTGCATTTTAGGTATTCGAACATACTATCTCTTTTCGCCTCCTATCTAATATGTCAGGGTTGAAGTATAAGCTAGCATGCTGTTTTAGAACAGTAAAACGAATAAAGAGCTGGCATACAGTGAGCATTTTGCATTGTTTATAGTTCGGTAGTAGGAAAATAAAAAGCGCTCTTTGAGCACGTTCCAGCTTTAACATAGTAGTTATGCCAGAACCTTCCCAGGATTTTATACAATAAATCAGTAAGGATTGACCAAGCGCTTGATTGATTTGTTTAATTAAAACGTAGTCACATATGGGTAATGTGTCTCCACTTTTTAATTATCACTGAATTTTCTAATTATATTACAGAATTTATTCATATGAACCTTAAAAGTAAGATTAACATTGAAAGTAATTCGAAGATAATTGATATTCATTGCTTTAGAGATAGAAGAGCATAGGCTTGATCAGTACAAATGCGGTGATGTGCATAATGCGGGGGGTGTTTGTGATTAATGGTGTTGAAGTGTTCCTTGCAAAAATCATATACATGGTTTTATCAGGTAAAGATTACGAAGTTTATTAATATAAATCAAAAATAAGCTGGGTCCCAAGATACTACCCTGAGGGACGGCATAGGGTTGATTTTTTGTAAAAGTAATATTATGTTTATATTTTTTTTATTGATAAATATATTTTTTTATAAATTAATTAGTATAATAAAAACAAAGTAGACTAATTGAACTTATTAATTCTGTAACTCGTCAAGGAAACTTGAATGGACTCTATTTCATCTAGTACGTGGCCGATTTTCCGGTAAATCTTTTAATATCACCAAAATTAAGCTTATAATCGAGCTTAACAAAATTTCAAAGTATTTCGGGAACAGCAAAGATATACTGTGAGCTGTGTAGTAACGGCTTAGAATAGCACTACCCCGTTGCTACCGATGGGTGAACGTAGGAGGCGACTAACTTGGGCGATGCGGTTGGAGACCCATCACCACCAACCTTTATTTAACCATCTTTTCCCCACTCAAGTTTCCAAAAGTGGCTGAGGAATTTCTAATTCCTTAGCTCTGGCTACCCCTTCTAGGGATTTATAGCCGTGAGTATATGTTATGTTATGCATTTAAATTTATTTAATTACATAGGTATGGTCCTAAAAATATAATGAATCTATTTATTCCTGGTTCAAAGGTCTCTGGTGCTAGCTGGGCAGGTCGTTCATTTATCTTCTTCGACTATGTAAATGTAACTGACTTGTTCGACGTCTAAATTGTTATCTGTTATATATGTACGTGGTTTTTTTGTTCTAGGGCCAGGCTTGTGGCTGTGACTAGTAATTTCTCTAGCACTTTTATTATCAGCAGATATGTCAATAGTACCAAGGCATTTATCTGTAGTGTTTCTTGAGCATTTCCACCTACTGACCCCACTTTTGGTCTGGTAATGGAGCGAGTAAGTAAATGATTTGTATTCTGCTACAATACCTCTTCTGCCAATACGGAACATTTTCACTGAAACAAAAAAAAAGAGAAATGACTCAACGAAACTGTGAAAATCGCTTAAAGTGAAATCTTTATATGATTGGTAATTTAATATCTTGTCTTACGAAGAAAACTTACATCTGCATCATCATGATTATGATTGGATATATAATGTTTATACAATTAATAAACATAATTGTATGGTCACCAAAATCCAAAGTGTATACTAACTATTTTATTAATCGGTTGATAGAAAGGGGGTGAAATTTAAATTACTAAATTTTAGCCGAGTAAGTAAGCTAAATAAAACATTTTAATAAAAAATTTGGTATACTGAGATTCTTGTCATCTAGTGTTAAGAAAACATCTAGTCAAGTCATGCGATAAAGTAAATAAGCTTGTCACCTTGTATTAAAAGTATTCAAGAATCCATGTGATGGGGACAGGCCGTCTTGTATGAAAACAACGGTGTGGTTTCATCAAGATGTTTACTTCACTGTTACCAACCTTGATATATTAAATACATAAAATATTGTTTATAAATTTATTAGTATAACAAATACAAAATCGACTAAGATAACTTATTAATTCGTCGAGGAGACTTGACATGGAATCCTTACTCTGCTTCATCTATTACGTGGCCGATTTTTCGGCAATTTCATTAATATTAACAAAATTAACCTTATCATCGAACTTAACAAAATTTCAAAGTATTGTGGGAATCTAAACACTCCGCCGTCTTGCAATAACTTTACTCCGGCCACCACAACCAGATGACCTAGCATGAGCATTATTTTATCCTTACTCTGTCGGTTAGAACGAGATGAAAATATACGAAACTATTTAAGTGCAAAAGAGATAGCTGTTTTATACTACGTGTTATCGAGTTAAAAGGACTTCGTGCTAGCTGGACAGGTCGTTCATTGATCTTCATCGACTATGTAAATATATCTGACTTGTTCGACGTCTAACTTCTCATCTGTTTTATTAGCACGTGGTTTCTTTATTCTAGGACCAGGCGTGTGGTTGTGACCAGTAATTTCTCTAGCACTTTTATGATCAGCAGATATTTCAATAGTACCAGGGCATTTCTCTGTAGTTTTTCTCGAGCATTTCCATCTACTGACCCCACTTTTGGTCTGATAATGACGCCAGTAAGTAAATGATTTGTATTCTGCTACGTTACCTCTTCTGTCACTAGGAAAAACTTTCACTGAAACAAAAACAAACTGAGAAATGACTTAAATAAACTGTTAAAATCGTTTGAAGTAAAATCGACAGTCTTTTTATGTAAAGTAATTTAATCACCTTGTCTTACCAAGAAAACTTACATCTGAATCATCATGATTATGATTTGATTCTTAAAAATGAAGGATGTGTGTGTTCCCATATATTAGTCGGTATCCTTCGCAGTCAGTATACCTTGCGAAAGGGACTCCAGAGGGATGGCAGAGGTACTTATACTTCTAAACATCACGTGACATTGTTATCACCTGGTTTTCAGAATACATTTTGCTTGGACAGTGGACAAACGTGATGGGGGTAGACGTAGGTCTACTTAATAGGTAGGTAGGGGTAGCCCTGCCTACCTATTAGGTCTACCCTCACCATGTGACGCACTCTCACATGACAACTTAGTTATGTGGGTTTCCTAACGATGTTTTCTCTCAACTTTACTACCAAGATAAAGTGGGCCGAACTCGACATTTGAACCCACGCCTCTCTGCATTATAGGTGGGTGATCTATCCACTGTGAGTATGGTTACGGGTGAGCTATAACGGATTTAATCTCATGACTAATGAGCATATATCATAGTCCAGCTTACTCTGGTTTCAGGACAACATCATATTGAAAATAGCATTTGCCACTTTGAATATTGTATAGAAAGAAAGAAAGAAATAAATAATTAATGTTTATTTGGTTATTTACATTTAAAAAAATCATACTTTAAAAAAACATAGTTTACAATGTATCAAATAATTGAAAAAAATAATGAAAAAAAACATACTTAGTCGTCTTGTTCTACAATGTAAATATATTTTATTTCTTTGCCATCAGCAGTCTTATTTGTACGCCTTTTCCTTTTTCGCTCACCAGGTTTATGGTTGTGATCCTTTAGTATAGTGACCTTGTCTTCTGGAGAAATTGAAATGATCGAAGGGCACTTTAATGATATTTTCCGAGCGCATTTCCATCTACTAGTTCCGTCTTTATTCTGGCGATGACGCGAGTAAGAATATGAGTTGTGTTGTACCACAAAACCTCCTTTATCAGTAGGTATGTATTTCACTGAAACAAAAAAATAAAGTTAATATCTGCATAAAAAAAATACTAATTGACATTCTTTGAGGGACGAAAAGAATAATTTACAAGTGTTATCTTCATGATAAAATGTTCAGCACCACACGAGGCTACATACATTATTGATTTACATTATTGACTTCGTGATTTCTCATCCATAATGGTTTTTTATTGTAGTTTCATAACTGGGACAACAATATGCATACAAAAAATCTTTAGGTTTAATTAAGAATAAAAACAAACAACTCTAAAATACAGGGCATCCAATATTTGTGAATGAGCACGAACTCATTATATATCCCTTCTTATCATCCATATCATATACATATCACTTCTTATCCCATCGCACCGAGAGGCAAAAGAATCAACAAATGAAAACAACAGAACTTTTCAAACTTTTATATAGTAGCCATCATCACACTTAGCGAATTCGGAAGGCTCATGATTATGAACTAAATTTCCGCCAATGATTTCGTTGTCCTTCGATAATTTCAGAAAAGCCATACATTTGGTAACGTATTGTCGAGAACATTTGAATCTACCGCCGCCGTCCTTTGCTAGTGAATGTCTTGAGTATGTATAAGAGTTATACACGGCGAGACGTCCTTTGTTAGTATCAATGAAATATGCTGAAATTCAAAAGCACATATTATTATTCTTTATGTCTTTAATCCATATGTTCAAACTTGAGAAACATGTTTAAGAGAATTGTGCAGTTGGTAATCATAAAGCAAAATACCGCCGACAAAGCCCAGCGACACAACCCAGCGGCCTGTATGAAAAGAATAATGTCTAACCTATGTATGAAAACAAGAACGCCGATAAAAACGTAAATTGCGCTTAAGATTTACATAAAACCATCTTTTAAATTGAAGTGTGTATTTGACAGACAATTCATCAATGAAAAATACATTACACACACTATCATGTATTTGACTTGACTATGGTGAAATTGGAATAGATTAATCTTAAACATTATATCTCTTTAACGTTTCGGAAATCTTAAAGATAATTAAATCAAGGTCAAATTACGATCACGGGATGACCTCCAGTACAGTAAAATATCCAAATGAAGCATGAGTTGGGATGATTTGAGAATCACAAAGATACATTAACTGCGAGCTTGATTTTTGCTAAGATTAAAACTAGTTTTTACATATTTATTTCCTATAATTACCTTCTATAATATAGCAACATACACGCACTTTGCTTCTAAAGGTATCCTTCAATCAGCATCACAGAGTAACAACATTTTTGGCGCTATCATCACAATCAGACATAGAGAACTTAACTAAATAGAGAAGAAACAAAGACTGATTGAAGAAGAAATGATTCAGTCATTCAATCAATTTTAACATACACTCCGTTCTTCGTCTTGGCATAATTATACGGTTCATGATTATGTTCTAATTTGCCGCCAACAATTTCCCCAGTGTTGGCAACATGGAGGTGATTTTTGCATTTATTCGTCATTCTTCGTGAGCACCTATACCACAGATTATTGAATAGTTACCTATACCTCATGGCGCCAGCGCGCATCATGGCGTCCCGGGAGAAAGTCTTCTTATTGAACATCGCTAGGGTGCTTGCGTTCAGAATTTTTATGAAGGTTACTAGAACTCATTTAAATCAATGGGTCAAACAGCAAAACTTAACTATACTAAATACTTGATAACCTATGCTTAAGGCTAGAAATCCCATTTTTTTGACACAACACAAACATAATCACTTTAATAAGTTTTAACATACATTCCGTTCGTCGTCTTGGCATAATTGTACGGTTCATGATTATGTTCAAATTTCCCGCCAACAATTTCCCCAGTGTTGGCAACATGGAGGTGCGCTTTGCATTTACTCGTCATTCTTCGCGAGCACCTGTACCTCGTGGCGCCAGCGCGCATCATGGTGTCTCGGGAGAAAGTATACTTATTGAACATCGCCAGGGTCCTTCCGTTCACATTTTTTATGAAGGTAACTGGAAATGATTTAAAGCCAATGGGTCAAACAGGAAAGCGTACAGATACTAACTACTTGATAACCTATGCCTAAGGCTAGAAATCCCAAAGAGGGTAAAATGGTAGCCAAATTCCTCAGCCGTTTTAAGACAATCAATTTCGACACTGGCGGGGTTCGAACCCGCGACCTTCGGGTATACGCCCCCGTCGCTCTGCCAACTGAGCTACAGTGTCAGTTGGCATCCAGCGTGAAATTTCTCTATCTCACTCATAAATAAAAGATGTTATTAAAGGAAAGAAAAATTTCGACACTGGCGGGGTTCGAACCCTGGATGCCAACTGACACTGTAGCTCAGTTGGCAGAGCGACGGGGGCGTATACCCGAAGGTCGCGGGTTCGAACCCCGCCAGTGTCGAAATTTTTCTTTCCTTTAATAACATCTTTTATTTATGAGTAATAATCCCCACATGAGGAATTCATGTCAAAAAACATTAAATTATGTGATAGTTAGGCGTTTCCAACATTTGCATTCTATCTGAAAGGGTAGACAAGTGGCCGTCCGAATTAGTTAAAATTCGGAGGTAGGAAACGCAAACACTACTTGAACGTGTAAAAAAGAAACAAAGGATAGAGAAATTTCACGCTGGATGCCAACTGACACTGTAGCTCAGTTGGCAGAGCGACGGGGGCGTATACCCGAAGGTCGCGGGTTCGAACCCCGCCAGTGTCGAAATTTTTCTTTCCTTTAACCCTCGGCATGCCTGGTTGGGTCTGTGAGACCCACCGCAGCCGTTAAGCCGTTATAATTCATTGTAATTTGAAATTCGCGCGCAACCGCTCTCAGTAGCTGACCGTAGTGAACTAATTGTCGCCCTCCGCCCGCTACCTCAGTCCGGGGCCTGCTCCAGTAGTGAAAGGATCATGTGATCATCAAAGTGATAGAACATGCAATTTTACAGTGTGGAAATTGCTATGTTCCTAAAAATGATGTCGGAAATGAAGAAGACTAATTATTTTAGCTTAGAATAAAAGATAACCTATGTGCATTATGATCCCCTAAGTCTGATTGTGATTTCTTTAGTTTTAGTTGATTTTGCATGTTTATGAACATAAGATGTTTAATTCGACGTTAAAAAACAAGGTAAAAGTTGAATTAAAAAATCTTTTGAAAATATTTTTAATTCAAACACGTTTTTTATTTAAAACCCTAAAAAACATGTTTAATTTTATTATAAAATTAAAAAATATACTACATTGATATCAATTTGTAGGAGTAAAAAAATATTTAAATTTAGGGTCTCACCGACCCACCAGGCACGCCATGTAACTTTTTTCTACCAGGCACGCCGAGGGTTAATAACATCTTTTATTTATGAGTAATAATCCCCACATGAGGAATTCATGTCAAAAAACATTAAATAATATATGTATTTTTAACAAATTCTGAACAAATATTTTTTAAATAACATCTTAATGGCAAAATTGCAATTTTAATATTGCAACCCCGATTTTTGATTACTCGTAGAGCTGGTAAGGTGCCGACGTCCAGGGTTCCGGGAGGTTCCGTGTTCAGGAGGGAATAATAGACGCTAGTGTTCTCTTCAAGTTCTGTATTAATTGTGTTCATTTGAATAATTGGGCATTACAAGTGCCCTCTGTACAACAATAGCGGAAGCTTCTAGAATACATAGCAAATCGACCGTTAAAACGGTACTCTATTAATTCGAAGGTTCTGGAAGAAACAGAAAGTTCTAATATTCCTAACGGTTGTTTTACATTGATCGAGAATATTCTTTATTACGTAATTACTAGCGACATCTGTTGAGCAATAGTAAGATCTAACTTAACATATCAATATGCCTCTGATGGTTTTAATGTACATACTTTTACACCAGATGTCGCCACCTAAGAAATACAGTCCTTTTAATTATATTCTTTACCAACCCTTTGGGAAAGGCGCAGCACTATGTTATGATAGTGCCGCTTAACAGTGACCATATGTAATCGAAAACTTTAGAGTCAAAAATTCAATCGACTTTAACATAGAATCCCTGTCCAGTCGCTATATAGTTAGTAGGCTCATGGTTATGTTCTAAGTCTCCGCCAACAAGTTCACCAGTTATGGCCAAGTGTAGGTGCGACTTGCACTTGTTCTTGGCTCTTCTTGAACACTTCCATCTGGTACCTCCATCTCTAATATTGCCGTCACGAGAAAAGGAATACTTGTTTAACATCGCTAGTACACTGCCGTTCGCTATTTTCATGAACGTAACTGGAAGAAAGCGGGGGTCCGATGTGAGAAGAATAAAAGAGCATGTATGAGAAGAATAATGAATTAAAGGAAGCAAGAGAGGTTAGTCAAGATCGTACTAAGTGGCGATCGATAGTTTCTGCCTACCTCAATGGGAATAATGGGCGTAAGTCTAAGTAAGTAAGTAACTGGAATTATATGTAATGAATATTAGTATATGAATAACCAAACAGCATGAGCAGTTTTACAAATTCTAGAGAGACAAAAATATATGTAAGATAAGGACGACACAAGTTGTTGCACATCAATTAATAATACGTATTTTTTACAAATTCTGAACTAATATTTTTTTACAAATACCACTTAATGGCAAAATTGCAATTTTAATATTGCAACCCAGATTTTATTTGCCGGAAGACACATATAAAACTAGCAATAAATTATATTTTCTTACAGCAGCTGCTCTCTTAGTAATAATATCATAAAAATGGTATCAAATAAATGGTAACGAAATAGCAAAATACCAATCACTAACATCCTAATTGACCAATCTCATTCTGCAAATAAATACCGTATAGTACTTTGCCATAAAACTTTGCCCAGAAGATATAACCAACCTCATTTTAAATTAATAACTCGTCACTTATCTCCTCGTCGAAAACATAGCATACTTTAAAAAATGATTGGAGATTCTGATATATGTCAGGAATCCGAATTAGTAAAAAATTCGGAGGTAGGAAACGCAAACACTACTAAAACGTGTAAAAGAAATAAAGGATAGAAGAATTTCGCGCTGGCAGCCATTGACACGATGGCTCAATTGGCAGAGCGTCGGGGCGTATACCCGAGGTCGCGGGTTCGATTCCCGCCTGTGTCGAAGTTTTCCTTTCCTTTATTTATTCTTTATTCATTATGTCAGGATCCGTTTAATAAAATAGTCATATTTAATTATTGTTTTTTATTAATAAAAATATAACAAAACACTTTAATTTGTTTTTAATAAACGATGGATTTGTTTTACCAGACTTTCATAACTTTGCTACATTACAGACATTTCTATAATTAATGGAAATCGATAATTTATTAGAAAACTTTGATATTAACATCAAAGTAACAGATCAGTTTCTTAAATGGTTTGAATTTAGCTACTATACGAGCATCATAGCACTGATATATAGCATAGATAAAGGGTTAGTTTATTCATCCCTGTTAAAATCGTATATTCGTTGAAACCTCGCCCTTTTACATCTGCTAACTCGGCCTGATATTTAAAACGATTTTTATTAACTTGAAATTAGTCATATATACTAAATAACAAAAACAACTCAAAATTAAGTTCTACAAGTATAGTGCTTTGGTACGTCAATTTATTTGTATTATCGATAAAAATCTGATTGAATCATAATTTGTAAGGATATCGACGCGGAAGTATGGAGTTTTAAATTTATAAGCAGATTCAACATGTCTAACGTTTCTTGTAAGAGTTTTTTACTGGAAATAAGGAATTTTTTCTCTCTCTCTCTCAAAGGGGCTTTTCAAAAGAGCATTTCTCTCTATTCGACTTAGATCAGGTATTATACCTTGTGTCGACTCTCAAATTTCAGAAACAAAAATAGTATTGGTGCGCGTCGTAGTTGCGATAAAAACATAATTGTATCTTTTGAACTTGATTGACTTGAGAAAATTTCAATTTGTTTCTACCTGACTAAATTTGATTTATTATAATTATAACACAACAGCCTCAATATTACAACACAACATCACCTTCGGTTCTAGTCTTAACATAGGTAGGCCATTCGTGATTATGTTCTCCGGATACGCGAATAACTTCGTTATATTGCGATATGTGTAGATAGGCTTTGCAGGAGCTTCTACGACGTTGGGAGCATCTCCATTTAGAGCCTCGATTTTTAAGGTCACAGTCACGAGAGTATGTATACCTTTTAAAAATTAACATCTTGCTTCCTCTCGGGTTATCGACGAAGAAGACTGGAAAGTTAATAAAAATATATCATATATTTAAAGAAGAACATATTTAATTTGAGAGAATTGTTTGTATATATTATATAGATTTAATTCGCTTTTAGTTATAATACCGTTTATTGTACTTTTGTTATTGAATTTGTGTTTGTGTATATGTTTCCTCTTTTTGATGTCCAATAAAGTGCATTCTATTCCATATTTAAAATATTCTGCTTATGCCCTGCCTGGATTCTGGATTCCTATCCTATTCCAGGATAGGTTCCTGCACGGATGTATGGTAGTGACTGTTGGGTATGGCAACATGAAAGCAGAATGATTGCAATAAAAAGTAGGTTTCTTTAGAAGTTTGTGTAATTTATAGCTATCATTTAAACTGCTTAATTTGTTGTTTCATGATATACCTGTAACGATGCCTCGCTCGCTATGTGTTGTACATAAATGAGCAACCTTTTGACCATTTTCTCTCGAATCTGTTTTTATATCAATACTTTTGTATGTGAATAGAATAAACAAATTAATGACCAATAATGTGTGCAGGTTGTTCTATGAGAACCAGATATCCTACCTATTTTAAGTGCCAGATGCCTTTGTAAATTAATATCTATTGTTAAATGATATTGACACACAAATTATTTGTACACATTCTCTTAAGCGGTGTTTCCAACATGAATGTAATCAACTTACTAATGCCGGCTTTAAAATGTCATATCATATTCAGGTAAACCACAACGAAAATTGTAACTGTGTGTACCAGCTTCCAAATATCGAACACATTTCAGTTGGCCATTATTTTTACACTCAAATCAAGACTTCTCAATGAAAAACCAAATTTTTGAATAATACCTTTATTTCCAAAAAGTATTAATTTTGAAACGGCACCAAATCACGCTATTTTCAGATACGTTCCAGCAGGAGTCTTTACATACGTGGGAGGCGGATGATTATGATTGACAACAGCCTTCGTAATATCGTTGTTTACCGTCAAATATAAATAGGCTACACATCCGCTTGAAAGCCGCCGGGAGCACCTCCACCTATAGCGACCACCTCTCAGTTTACATTCACGTGAGTATGTGTAGTTGTTAAGAAGAGCTAGTTTTCTATCCCTGCCAATATCGATAAGTTCCACTGAAATTTTAAATGATCATATTAATTGCTTATAAGAAATATTAAAATTATTAGAAAAGCAGTATTCTATCAAAAACATAAATGTAAAACGAGAGCAAAGTTCAATATTATGATAACTGCCTTGGTTGTTGACTTCAACGACAAAAGAAGTAAGATCTAAATGGGTGCCAATTTCAATAGTATATATTGAAATTAATTTATAAGTAACAGTATAACATATTATATATTCTCATAACTTAAGATGATGTATTGTAGCCTAAGGTCTGTTTTTGCTAGTTTTGATAAACCTACCAACGAATTAGTTTAGAATTTGCGAAGGCTATAATTCATATACGAAAACTAGCCAAGACAGACCTTAGGCTATAATACATCATCTTATGTTATAAGAAGATATGATATGTTGGTTATCATACTATTACCTATAAATAAATTTAAATTAATTAAGAGAGGATGGATGATAGAAAATTGGTAAAAGGGATCTATAGAGCTAGTGTGGATGGTAATGTTAGTAGAAGACGACCACGGAGAACACACTTGGACCAAATTGAGAGTGTGCTCAAAAAGGCTGGCGTCCGAAGTATGAAGAATAAAAGAGCATGTATGAAAAGATTGATAGATGTAAACGAAGCTAGAGAGGTTTGTCAGGATCGTGCGAAGTGGCGATCAATAGTCTCTGCCTACCCCAATGGGAACTAATGGCGTGAGTATATGTATGTATGTATGTATAAATTTAAAGACTGACCATTGAAATTTAGAACACATATGTATCTCGCAAGCCTCTATGAGCCAAATTTGATACGTTAATGTGAAATAGTTTTTGATTTATAAGGGGGTCAAAAGTAGCTCCAAATGGTTCGTGTAATATTACACACAGTGCGGCTCTCCAGTTCTTCACTTTCACTTGGCTTCACACGCTACCGCGTGTCTAGATATTTTGCCGTGGGCGTTCAACAAGGAAAATAAGTCTACGGAGCTATTATATCGATCCTTGGACCTGCCTAAAACGATATCATTCGACCATATTTTCCTATTTCAACTTCCTCAGGGGGTTGAGGATAAGTCTATGTGGAAGTGAAGGTTAGCCCTTTTTTGGAGTTTAAAAACAATCATTTTAATCATGCAATAAAAACAACTGTTGAGATTAGTGTCTAAATAATATTGTGATAAACAGGGAAAAGATCCTTATGCATCAAATTTTAATGACTGATTCAAAAGCACCAAAAAGTCGGTCTCAATTTAATCTGTTACACATCATTTTATTTCAGTGTAGATCTAGTCAGTTTTTATTATAGAAAGTGCACAAAACAAATCTTATTCGACGTCAGTCAATCGTGACATATTTACTGTCCTATATATATCCGAAGTTAAGCATATGAAACAATATCTAATTAACAAGGTAAACAGCCTCGGAACTTAAGATATAGCGTAAATGAACATAAAATAAAAAGTTAATAGAAATTTCTATAAATACTTTGTGAGTTTTAATTATATGATGCTTATATTTTTGTTGTTTTGTATGTTCAGCGTAGAATAATATTATTCCATCCTTTTACATGCATTGTAACGGGTCAATAAGAGTGCAGGGCTTATATAGGTTTCAGTTGAGAAATGCGGTTAGAAATAAATAGTCAATGACTTTTTTATAAAATAAAAATTTATTCATATTTATTTTACCAAATTTTCACTTTATATGTTCAAAGCGAGGAGTTGCCGACGAGACGAGGCTGAGGAATTGTTGATTCCAAAGCTTTAACTAACCCTTTTTATTATTCTAGCTGTGAGTTAGGTGTTAAATTCATAAATGTCAGTTTAAAAAAATATTATGATTTATTCAGAGCTTTACTTATATTTAATTCAACGTTAATCAAACAAACTATGCCTTGATTACAAGAGCAAGTTTGATGGTTCCTGTACGTGGCTTCAATTTGATGTATCGCGCTCCTATAAGTGGAACTAAACTTTAATGTAGGAGCCATCAGAACTTTTCACGTACGACGGTCGCTCATGATTATGATCAATTCGAGCTGTCATTATTTGACAGCTGTCAGATAGAAACAGGACAGCTGGGCAGCCGCGGGAAATCCGTCGTGAACACTTCCATATTTGTCGAAGGTTCTTCAGGACTTTGAAGCGTGAAAACGTGTATCCATCCAGTTGTATTAGCGTTCTTCCTCTCTGTACATTTATGAAGGTCACTGGAAATGAATTTAATATTTTATAAGTATTTTAATAAAAAATATATAATAGTTTGTAGTAGTAGTGGTAACCCTATACAAGTAAATAAATACAGTCCCTGGTTAGCTTGTTAGTTTTAATTAGAAATAAAATATTCAGGCAAACTCTTCGTAAACTAGTTTTTACTTCAAAGTTATGTGAATCAAATTCTCGAAAATACAATTATAGCTAAGCTAATTATGCCAAGTGGCCTAAAATATACATGGAGAATTAACAAAGATGCAAGAAGGAAAAAGTTTCTGATTTTAGAAATTCAAGAATCGACAGCATGTCGATAAGACTAAAGATTTATTGAATTGATCGTCGCTTTACTAGTATTTTGAGTGGAGAAGAAGACGACATGAAACTCTTTATGACCTATGTTGCTGGTAAACTTAGAAACCCCTAATGTTCTTGACCTATGTAGGTAGAACAAAACAACTAAGTAAAGTAAGACAAGATACAAAGAATAGGAAGATTCTTGAGCAAAACCCTTAAGTTGTATTGAAACCATCAAGGACTAAACTAAATAGAGGATGTCAATATCCGTAATCGATTCAGTGCATTTCAACTGGCCAGAAAAATTCAAAACTTTGAATCAACCAATCAGGGAGTAAAGACAACTTATTCTGACATAATTTTTAACGGGTTTTCATGTATTTTTTTTGTATTGATCTACGATTGGTTTCCACTCTATTTAAGTCCTTCACCGCTATAAATCCCAAAAAGGGGTAGCCAGAGCTAAATAATTAGAAATTCCTTAGCCACTTTTGGTAATGTGAGTGGGGAAAAGATGGTAAAAATAAAGGTTGTTGGTGATGGGTCTCCAACCGCATCGCCCAAAAATCCCTTAAAAGCCCCAATACCGTTAGTCGCCTTTTACGTACACCCACCGGAAGAAATGGGGTAGTGCTATTCTAAGCCGACACTACACAGCGACTATGAATCCTCTATGAGTGAAAATATAATAATGATTATAAGGGGGTGTTCTCACATGCCCGCGTGTGCGAGGAACTTTGTAAATAAGATTGGCTACACAAGCCACATGCGAGCTCACGATCGAGTCCAAAACTTTTATCCTTACTCTTCTACAGCTATTTATATTACATACATACATACATACATATACTCATGCCATTAATTCCCATTGGGGTAGGCAGAGACTATCGATCGCCACTTAGAGCTGACAGGCATTTTTGAGTACATTCTTGAGGCACATTGAAAATATTATTGTTGATTAGTTGCGAATGTGTGGATGATGAAATGGCCGACCTGGCTGGGAGGTTGCGGGGCGTTAATGAGCTATGAATTTTTTAATTCGCAATTTTTCTCATGCAAAAAATGTTCTTGAGGCACTTTGAATCTTACAGCATTTTAAAGTCTGATGTTTAATTAAACGATATATCATAATGCCAGGCGATTTGGTTGGGATTTAAATGGTGACAGGCGATTTAAAGTCATATTTTTTTTGCGCAAAAAATGTACTTGAGGCAATCTGGGATCTATGATGATGATCCATCCGACCGATTTTCGGTCATGGCGACCACTTAAAAAACTCCTAATCGGCTCTTCTTTCATGAGCCCGAAGATGGCTTATGTATCCTATCTTAGCGGTAAATACTCGGGCACATTGTGGGCACGTAAGCATTCCGCTGTCATAATTGTATTGAATGGCACAGGGCTGTCGGGCTTTCAGTTCATCGCGCTTAGAGTCGAGGTCTGCTTTACGCTGCTCCTCGAAATCACTAACTCGCCTCTGTATAAGCCTGCGCCATTCGGGACGTTGCGCTGCCAAAACTTCCCAATTAGAGGGCTCTATGTTGCATTTCTTCATGTGTCGCTTCTGAACATCTTTGTATCGAAGGAGTTGACCGCCATGCTTTCGCTTGCCCTCCTCGAGTTCAGAATAGAAGATGCGCTTCGCCACTCTATCCTCCGACATACGTGATACGTGTCCGCACCACCGAAGCTGCCGACGCATCAAATACGCCTCAATGCCACCAACATTGGCTCGTCGTAGAACTTCGGTATTTCGTACTCGATCCGACCATTTGATTTTTAAGACCTTACGCAAGCACTTGAGGTGGAATCGATCTAAAGTACGAATGTGGCGACGGTACACGCACCACGCCTCGGAAGCGTACAAAAGGTTTGGCAGCACAACAGCCATGTAGACTGAAACTTTGGTGGCCAGCCTTAAATCATGCGAGCAGAAGACCTTGGAGCACAGTTTGCCGAATGCTGCAGCTGCAGCACCGACTCTACTGTTTATCTCCGCATCAAGGTCACACTTAGATGTTATAGTGCTCCCCAAGTAACGGAATTTATCCACCTGCTTTAAAACGTCCTCACCAACGTTTATGGATAGTGTCTCGTGACCTTGTGAGTCCAAAGACATCACTTCTGTCTTT
The DNA here is from genome assembly GCA_963576735.1 of Bedellia somnulentella. Classification (NCBI taxonomy): domain Eukaryota; kingdom Metazoa; phylum Arthropoda; class Insecta; order Lepidoptera; family Bedelliidae; genus Bedellia; species Bedellia somnulentella. The sequence goes on from OY755181.1 coordinate 15,306,178, forward strand.
TTGACACTAATCTTCAGGCCAAAGTCCAGGCAAACTTGGTGAAAAACTGACATCAGCTGTTGCAGGCCACCTGGGGATTCCGCCGCAAAACACAAATCATCAGCATACATAATCTCTGTGATTATTGCATGCGAAACTTTTGTGCGAGCTTTGAGTCTGGCCAAATTAAAAAGACTGCCATCGGTGCGAAAACGGATTCGGATTCCCTCGGAAACTACTTGCAGGACCTCCCTGACTACTACTGCAAAGTATAAGGCAAACAGTGTGGGTGCTAATACGCACCCTTGATTCACCCCACAGGTTACGGGGAAGAAACTCGACTGTTCGCCTTCTACAGCGACGCAGCACTGCATGTTGTCGTGCAGGAGCCTAAGAAGTCTTACAAACTTCTCCGTGCAGCCCAATTTTCCTAGCACCATCCACAGGGCTTCACGAGGAAGACTATCAAAAGCCTTTTCTAGGTCAACAAAACAGAGATACAGCTGGCGACCTTGTTCTCTGCTTTTCTCTTGCAGTTGACGTACAGAAAATATGGCTTCGCAAGTGCCTCGGTCAGGTCGGAAGCCAAACTGTGTTTCAGGTAGGATCTTTTCTGACAACTTCGTAAGGCGGTTTAATAATACTCTAGCAAAAACCTTTCCAGGGGAAGATAGGAGTGAAATGCCGCGGTATGAGTCACAACTGGAACGGTCACCTTTATTCTTGTAGAGAGCCTGAATACGAGACACTTTAAAGACATTGGGTACTCGCTCCTCCTCCCACATGCGAACGAAAAGTTCCCAGATCATAGTGTGCAACTCCTCGCCGCCATACTTCAACAATTCCCCCGGTATAAGGTCTATGCCAACCGCCCGCTTATTTTGCTGCTGTCTGATGGCAGTAATCTAATAATGTCTGGGATCTATACACAATAATTGGTAGGTTTGTCCATGGATTATAAAGTTGATATTGAAAAAAATTTAAGTTATCCAATTATTCCTATTCCGATGTCCATGTGCCGCTTGGGTGGGAGTATATACCAAACACAGAAATCGGTAATTGTCCAAATTTTAGAACAAAATCATAACTGTGAGAATGTACCTAACACTTTTGATGTTGCTGTCATTGACGGATTTTTCTTGTTGCACACAATGACCGATATTCCTGCTTCATTTGGCAATATATCCAAAAAAATTATGCAAATGATAACAGCTACCAGACCTTCACGTGTTGATATTATTTTTGATCAGTATTTCACGCCGTCTATCAAAGATTATGAACGTACGCGAAGGAATGAAGAAAATAATATTGATTTCAATATTACTGGTCCCAGTCAAATCCGGCCTACAGATTTTATGAAACAATTAAAAAACATAAAATTTAAACAAGCCTTAGTCAAATTTATCATTGATCATTGGTCACAAAATGAAATGATACCGTTTATTGGTAATACAACAATTAACGTAAATTATGATCGTTGTTATTCATACAAAGTTGACGATAATTTAATTCTTATGAACATCAATGAGAGTATGACATGTGAAGATCATGAAGAAGCAGACACAAAAATAGTGCATCATGTCTGTAAAATTGATGCAGATACAACAACAAATGTACTCATAAAATCATGCGATACAGACGTATTATTGATAATGCTTGGAAACATGGATCATCTTGATAGCGACCAACTGAATATTTTTATGGAATACGGCACTGGAAATAGAAGAAGATTCATTGATATATCACAATTATATGCCAAATTCGGAAATTCAGTATGCGCAAGTTTGCCTGGCTTTCATGCAGTCACTGGGTGTGACTACAATCCTTCATTTTTTAATAAAGGCAAGCGGAGGCCTTTCCAACTATTAATGAAAAATAAACTGTATCAAAAAGCGTTTATTGATCTAGGATGTGCGCATACGACAGATTTACGCAATGAGGTTTTTAACATGCTTGAGAAGTTCGTGTGTGAAATGTACGGTGTCAATAGTATCGCAGATATAAACATAGCACGGTTTGAAAAATTTTGCAAGACATTTAAAGCTAAGAGCACGGAAGAGCCTTTCAAAAAAACTGTCAAAAACTATGATCCGTCTACGTTACCACCATGTAAAGCAGAGTTGCACCAACAGCTTTTAAGAGCTCAATATGTTACAAGTATCTGGAGAAATGCACATTTACGTTTTTCAAGTAACCTAGTACCCACTGAACATGGATGGCAGCTGAAGGAGGATAAACTGGATTTTTATTGGTTTGATGGGGATTGCATGCCGCAATTAGTTATCGATGCAATTGATCCTGGGACATTTGAACACTCTGATGAAAATGCTACAGGTATGTAATAATAATTTGTTAAATACTCGCACTATTAATTGTATTTCACATTTGTTAATTTTTTTTATTTATTTTCAGACAATGAAGAAGAGTTCATAGAACTCAACTCTATGGACGAGTTCACAAGCGACGAGGAGATTCCATCAGATATCGATGAATAAAAAAAATTACATAAAAAGTATATCAAATTTTTTTTGTAAAAAATTATTTTTTTATAATAAATAATAATAAAATGATATCACCTGGCAAGATTAAATAACCGCCAGAACGGCCTGTCATTTGATATATGGCATCTTATCAACACAACAATTATTGTGTATAGATCCCAGCTTGCCTCAAGTACATTTTTTGCGCAAAAAAAAATATAACTTTAAATCGCCTGTCACCATTTAAATCCCAACCAAATCGCCTGGCATTATGATATATCGTTTAATTAAACATCAGACTTTAAAATGCTGTAAAATTCAAAGTGCCTCAAGAACATTTTCTGCATGAGAAAAATTGCGAATTAAAAAATTCATAGCTCATTAACGCCCCGCAACCTCCCAGCCAGGTCGGCCATTTCATCATCCACACATTCGCAACTAATCAACAATAATATTTTCAATGTGCCTCAAGGATGTACTCAAAAATGCCTGTCAGCTCTCCGGCTATTAGTACGATCCTGACAAACCTCTCTAGCTTCGTTTACATCCATCAATCTTTTCATACATGCTCTTTTATTCTTCATACTTCGGACGCCAGCCTTTTTGAGCACACTCTCAATTTGGTCCAAGTGTGTTCTCCGTGGTCGTCCTCTACTAACATTACCATTATTTATATTGAGGCTGATAAATATATAAGAAAACACCTTCGTTAAAAATTTACTAAGTTTATTATCTTACGGTCTAGCGATATTCTTAATCATTATTCAAGTAATTTATCAGAATTAAAAAGTTATCCAGCAGATGATAAAGCGATAAAAATCACTTAATTTTAATATAAAACCCTTGTGGATCTTTTATATATTTCGGAAGCAAATGATTATGCTCACCAAAAGTCCCAATAATATCATTGCTTGCAGACAAATATAAATAAGCTCTACAGTTTCCTGAAGCTCGACGGGAACATTTCCATCTTTGTCCACGCCCACTCATTTTGGAGTCGCGAGAATATGTGTAGTGGTTGAGAACTGCTAACTGCCTTCCCCTAAGGATTTCAATGAATTCCACTGAAATAAAAGTTGAGTTTAGTTTATAAATCATACAAATATTTAATTTCTATCTAGGTTTAGATTGCTCAGACTGTATTCGAGGATAGCGGGTCAAACCATCAAGGACTAAACTAAATAGAGGATGTCAATATCCGCAATCGATTCAGTGCATTACAACTGACCAACAAAAGTCAAAACGTTGAATCAACCGATCAGGGTGTAAGGACAACCTATTTTGACATATTTTTTTAACGGTTTTTTTTGTATTTTTTTGTACTTACTACGGTTGGTTTCCACTCTATTGAAGTCCTGTGTGAATGAAAATATAAGTATAATAATGGTGTTCTCACATGCCCGCAGTGCGCGAGGATCTTCTATACTTTAATAAGACTGTACCGAGGTCAAAACTGTACATTGAAGAAAAAATTAATAAAAACCGGTGGAATTTGTTTAGTTTTCGATACTGAAGCCAAATTTGCGCTTATTGAAAAAAAATTCTGTCTGTCTGTCTTTCATCACGTTAATTCTACCAGACGGATCTTGATCAATTTGGTATGAATGTAGCTTATACACCTGGCCAACATATAGGATATCATTTATCCCGGGTTTCGCAAGGGTTCCCGTAGGAGCATCAAAAAAACATATCTTTTATATTGCTCCCCATATTTACAGGATTCATTTTGCATCGAACGATTTATCAGACTCTTCATTAATAGTCTCTTTGGAAAAACTAAGGGTTTCATCCATTTTCATCAAAATAAATGTCCTTTTAATTGTTTGTCAATAGTATGACTACTAGATATATAGGTTATCAAAAATTTGAAGTCAGCACTAACGTCTTCGTGGCGTAGCGGTATACCGTTTGGTTTATTCAAATCAAACGGAAGACCCAGGTTCGAATCTCGGGGACCACAATCTTTTTGTGTTTTTTTTTTGTTTTGTGTTAGCTTAGATTCTAAGCAAACACAAAACAAAAGCCTTAGAATAATAGGAAACACTATTCCTTCTTTTTCACATTCAAATATGCGAATATGTATGAATAAAGATAATTGAAAGTATATTGTATGAATTTTGCGTATTCATTTTGTATTTCTGAGAATATGTTTATAACTTATATTTTTTTAACTTTCTTAAACTAATATTCCCCTAGATATATTATGCTATACTTACGCATAAATTAATATTCTGTTTAAGCCTCAGAATTCGTAGTTTGTAAATAATAGCACATATATCTCAATTTTAATTTAGTACCACAATTTATGAATGATTGGCTGCAATATCTCACACATCACCAACGGTCAGTGTTGGGGGCAGCACCGGGCCGACACCGCAGCTCCAAACTGCTATCCTTGGTACACTAAACTAAACTTGGCTAAACTTGGTACAAAATGGTTTGTAAACGATAACAATAAGTTCTTTCATAGCGAAAACTAACAAAATACAGGTTTTACACAATAATCATTGACAAACTATCTTTCTTTGTGCAAGGAAGTAATGTTTCTATTCTTTGTTGTTTCTATGAAACAAAACGTGCAGTAATCTTATTTTTTTGTTTTTTACTGAGAAATTGTAACTTTAATCTTGAATTTAAATAAGTAGCTATCTGGGATCATTTTCATGGACACACCCATCTACTGATTTCTACAGTCCATATAAGATGTGACAATTCAATTACGTAATATACCATTAAAACAGCATAAATAATACAATACAAACTCTTCTACAGCTATTTATATTGAGGCTGATAAATATATAAGAAAACACCATCGTTTAAAATTTACTAAGTTTATTATCTTACGTTCTAGCGATATTCTTAATCATTATTCAAGTAATTTATCAGAATTAAAAAGTTATCCAGCAGATGATAACGCGCTAAAAATCACTTAATTTTAATATAAAACCCTTGTGGATCTTTTATATATTTCGGAGGCAAATGATTATGCTCACCAAAAGTCCCAATAATATCATTGCTTGCAGACAAATATAAATAAGCTCTACAGTTTCCTGAAGCTCGACGGGAACATTTCCATCTTTGTCCACGCCCACTCATTTTGGAGTCGCGAGAATATGTGTAGTGGTTGAGAACTGCTAACTGCCTTCCCCTAAGGATTTCAATGAATTCCACTGAAATAAAAGTTGAGTTTAGTTTATAAATCTTACAAATATTTAATTTCTATCTAGGTTTAGATTCGAAAGGGCCCGAATGGCTGTGCATGATGCCGTTCTTGTTCCTACGCTTATGTATGGCAGTGAATGTTGGGTGTGGCAGAAGAAGCATGAAAGCAGAGTGAATGCAGTTGAAATGAGGTCCCTCAGAAAAGTTCATAATGTAAGGTTATGTGATCGTGTGAGGAACGATGTGATTCGTGAAAGGTGTGGTATAAAAGATGATATTGTAAGTAAGATAGAAAAAGGAATGTTGAGATGGTTTGGGCACATCGAGAGGATGGATGATAGGAAATTGGTAAAAGGTATCTATAGAGCTAATGTGGAAGGTAATGTTAGTAGAGGACGGCCACGAAAGACACACTTGGACCAAATTGAAAGTGTGCTCAAAAAGGCAGGCGTCCGAAGTATGAAGAATAAAAGAGCATGTATGAAAATATTGATGGATGTAGACGAAGCAAGAGAGGTTTGCCAGGATCGTACAAAGTGGCGATCGATAGTCTCTGCCTACCCCAATGGGAATTAACGGCGTGAGTATATGTATGTATGTATGTTTAGATTGCTCAGACTGTATTCGAGGATAGCGAGTCAGGGGTCTCCCTCCTCTCTAGCTAGTTTTTGTTATTTATTCTATCGATTTTATATCTGAAGCTCTGGATTACAGAAGTGATTATACAACCTTGGTTATAAACGCCAGTTTATGAATTCAATTAAACTGATATTTAATCTAGAGAACTTATAACTAAATTAAGAAGAAACGAAGAATGTCAGAAGCCGTAAATGATTCAGTGCATTTCCATTTCCACTGGCTAAGCGAAGCAAATGTATGAGAAACCAAGGTCAGAATATTGAATCAACCAATCAGGGTGTAGGGATAACTTATTTCGACAATTAGTTTTTAGCGGATTGTATTAGCAATTTTTATACTAAACAACGTTTGGTTTCCGCTTTATTTAGTTAAGTTTTCTATGTATTTATTTGTCGTTAAAGATTTAAGAAAGCTAAGGCTGCGCCACAAACCAGCCGCAATTGTACTTCTTAAATGAAATAAGTTTTTTACCCAGTCTCGGAACTTAAGATATAGCGTGAATGAACGTACAATAAAAAGTTAATAGATGTTACTATAAATACTTTGTGAGGTTTAATTATATGATCCTTAAATTTTTCGTGTCGTGTAAAGTCAATGTAGAGTAACATTATTCCATCTTTTTCCAGGCATCGTAAAGGGTGACTAAGAGTGCAGGGCTTATATAAGATATTGTTTAGCACTGCGGTTAGAAATCAGTAGTCAAAGTCGTTGTATTTTACTAATCTTTCACCTTATAAGATCAAATAGCAGCCGAGGAGTTGCTGACGGGAAATCTCGCTGTGTGTAAAGATAGTTAGGTGTTCAAATTCAAAAATGTCAGTTTTTAAAAAATATTTTGTTTTATTCACAGCTTTACTTCAATTTATCACAACATTAATCAACTGATTACTGGTTACTGGAGCAAGTTTGATCGTTCCTGTACGTGACTTCAAATTGATGTATCGCGCACCTATAAGTGGAACTAAACTTTAATGTAGGAGCCATCAGCAATTTTCACGTATGACAGTGGCTCATGATTATGATCAGTTCGAGCTGTCATTATTTGACAGCTGTCAGATAGGTACAGGACGGCTGGACATCCGGAGGATATCCGTCGGGAACACCTCCATACTTGCCGAAGGTCGATCAGGACTTTGTTACGTGAAAACGTGTATCCATCCTTTAGTATTAGCGTTCTTCCTCTTGGTACATTTATAAAGGTCACTGGAAATGAATTTTATATTTTATAAGTATTTCAATAAAAAATATAATAGTTTGTAGTAGTAGCGGTAACCCTATACAAGTAAATAAATACAGTCCCTGGTCAGCATGTTAGTTTAAATAAGAAATAAAATATTCAGATCAACTCTTCGCAAACTGGTTTTTACTTCAAAGTTATACATACATACATATACTGACGGCTATAAATCCCTAGAAGGGTTAGCCAGAGCTAAGGAATTAGAAATTCCTCAGCCACATTTGGAAAATTGAGTGGGGAAAAGATGATAAAGTAAAGGTTGTTGGTGATGGGTCTCCAACCGCATCACCCAAAACTCCCTTAAAAGCCCCAATACCGTTAGTCACCTCTTACGTACACCCATCATTAGAAACGGGGTAGTGCTATTCTAAGCCGACACTACACGGCTAAAAGTCAAAAAGTTTATTCTTCAAAATTAAGTTAACTTAACTTAACGGCGATAGGCCTGCCCCCTATCACGTGAGTACACTGTCCATGCAAAACGTGGGTACTCTGAACACCAGGTGACAAAGTCACGTGATGTTCAGAAGTATTAGTACCTCTATCAACCCCTTCGGGGATATTCGGCGTGAACGTTTATGTTATGTTATGTTAACTTAGAATCGATTATTATCGGTAACATTTCGAATATTCGAATATTTTAAATCCGAATTTCAACATTCAGAAAACGGTTCACAGAATTTACGTATCACAGATGCTTTATTTTCCACAATTTCATTAGTACATAAATACATTTTCCAGAAGTATCACTTCCCAGGATAACTAAAACCAGATTATTAAAATGAATTTTTTGCTTTTACCAATTATATCTTTTACTATAATCTCATTATTCCAAAGGTTTAAAAGACCGAAGTAACTTTATCTATAGTCTTACAAATCGCAAATCTCTTTACCTAAATGTTATTTATGTTAGAAAAATTGTATAAATAAAACGCGGATGCATGCATGTTTGTATGTATACTTGTTTGCTTGTTTGCATGCTTGGTTGCATGTCGGGGGGTGCAGGGGGTCACATTTAGTTAGGTTAGGTTAGGCTAGATTATGTATAAAACGAGCGAGCGTAGCGAGCACATAAATGTCTGATGCAAGTCGATATGCATACTTGCTTGCTTGCATGCTTGCTACATATAGGGGACGGGGGGCGGGGTATACTACTTACATAAAATATGCATTCAAAATTATTCATAGCAGTAGTATCATTCAATACATCTGTATTTCAAATGCATGAAAAAATATTTTTTGAAATAGTGTTTATTCGGAAAAGCAATATTGCGGAATTAAGGTATATCTGGTTTTTGATTCTGTGGGAATCCGTTCTAGTGGTTAAGCATAATGATAGTAAAGAAAAAAAAAGTCAATCGATAATCTGGAATGTAAGAATATGGTATATGAAATTTCGGTGAAACAATATTATGGCAATTAAAGAAAGTCGATTAGTTTTCGGTAAAATAATATTCGGGTTTAAAAGTTTCGGATATACAGTATGTAACCATTATTATCCCTAGGAATTTTGTCTCTTTCACTAATTCTACTTCTTCACTATCAATAACAATATTGTTATCAACTTGCCTAACATTCGGTAAAGTAAATTTAATAATTTAATTTTTTTGGCATTCAGAACCAGGTTATTTACATTAAACCAATGCAATACCAGTGAGATAGCTTTATTTACGTCGTCAAGATATGTAGAGGATCTTGCTACATTAAATATTAAAGATGTGTCATCTGCAAACATAACTATCTCAGAATACTTTTGTACCATAAATGGTAAAACATTAATATAAATCAGAAACAGTAATGGGCCAAGTATAGAACCTTGAGGAACGCCCATCTCTATTTCCGATCCTTCCGACGTGGTTCCATTAATATCAACGGGACTTACTAACTAGAAATAAACTTTTTCAGTTTTTGGGCTTCGGTCGTGACACAGATACAAATTCTTTAAAACAAAAAAATATATATCATAAACTTACCTTGCAACTCCAGAAACAACTATAGAAAACAAACGATAACAATAGCGTTCTTTCATAGCGAAAACTAACGAAATACAGGTTTTACACAATAAGCATTAACAAACTATCTTTCTTTGTGCAAGGAAATAATGTTTCTATTATTTGATGTTTCTATGAAACAAAACGTGCAGTAATTTGCACGTTGCATTGCATGCGTTAATTTGCAATTTTTTAACGTTGCACAAGTTAAATTTAAATAAGTAGCTATCTGGGATCACTTTCATGGAAATACCCATCTACTGATTTCTACAGTCCATATAAGATGTGACAATTCAATTACGTAATATACCATTAAAACAGCATAAATTATACAATTCATACTCTTCTACAGTTATTTATATTGAGGCTGATAAATATATAAGAAAACACCATCGTTTCAAATTTAGTAAGTTTATTATCTTACGGTCTAGCGATATTCTTAATCATTATTCAAGTAATTTAATCATAATTAAAAAGTTATCCAGCAGATGATAAAGCGATGAAAATCACTTAATTTTAATATAAAACCCTTGTGGATCTTTCATATATTTTGGAGGCAAATGATTATGCTCACCAAAAGTCCCAATAATATCATTGTTTGCAGACAAATATAAATAAGCTCTACAGTTTCCTGAAGCTCGACGGGAACATTTCCATCTTTGTCCACGCCCACTCATTTTGGAGTCGCGAGAATATGTGTAGTGGTTGAGAACTGCTAACTGCCTTCCCCTAGGGATTTCAATGAATTCCACTGAAATAAAAGTTGAGTTTAGTTTATAAATCTTACAAATATTTAATTTCTATCTAGGTTTAGATTGCTCAGACTGTATTCGAGGATAGCGAGTCAGGGGTCTCCCTCCTCTCTAGCTAGTTATTTGTTATTTATTCTATCGATTTTATATCAGAAGCTTTGGATTACAGAAGTGATTATACAACCTTGGTTATAAACTCCAGTACATGTATTTAATTAAACTGATATTTAATCTAGAGAACTTATAACTAAATTTAGAAGAAACGAAGAATGTCAGAAGCCGTAAATGATTCAGTGCATTTCCATTTCCACTGGCTAAGCGAAGCAAATGTATGAGAAACAAAGGTCAGAATATTGAATCAACCAATCAGGGTGCAGGGATAACTTATTTCGACAATTAGTTTTTAGCGGATTGTTTTAGCAATTTTTATACTGAACAACGTTTGGTTTCCGCTTTTTTTAGATAAGTTTTCTATGTAATTTAAATCTTTTTGTTCATGAAAACCTCATGTGGGGATTATTACTAATAAATAAAGAATAAATAAAGGAAAGAAAAACTTCGACACAGGCGGAAATCGAACCCGCGACCTCGGGTATACGCCCCGACGCTCTGCCAACTGAGCCACCGTGTCAATTGGCTGCCAGTGCGAAATTCTTCTACCCTTTATTTCTTTTACACGTTTAAGTAGTGTTTGCGTTTCCTACCTCCGAATTTTAACTAATTCGGAAGGCAACTTGTCTACCTTTTCAGATAGAATGCAAATGTTGAAAACGCCTAACTATCACATAATTTAAATCTTTTTGTTCATGAAAACCTCATGTGGGGATGAAAAGTTAATAGATGTTACTATAAATACTTTGTGAGGTTTAATTATATGATCCTTAAATTTTTTGTGTCGTGTAAAGTCAATGTAGAGTAACATTATTCCATCTCTTTCCATGCATCCTAAAGGGTGACTAATAGTGCAGGGCTTATATAAGATATTGTTAAGCACTGCAGTTAGAAATCAGTAGTCAAAGTCGTTGTATTTTACTAAACTTTCACCTTATAAGATCAAATAGCAGCCGAGGAGTTGCTGACGGGAAATCTCGCTGTGGGTAAATATATAGTTAGGTGTTCAAATTCATAAATGTCAGTTTATAAAAAATATTTTGTTTTATTCACTGCTTTACTTAAATTTATCACAACATTAATCAACAAACTATGCCTTGATTACTGGAGCAAGTTTGATCGTTCCTGTATGTGACTTCAAATTGATGTATCGTGCACCTTTAAGTGGAACTAGACTTTAATGTAGGAGCCATCAGAACTTTTCACGTACGACGGCGGCTCATGATTATGATCAGTTCGAGCTGTCATTATTTGACAGCTGTCTGATAGAAACAGGACAGCTGGGCAGCCGCTGGAAATCCGTCGGGAACACCTCCATATTTGCCGAAGGTCGATCAGGACTTTGTTACGTGAAAACGTGTATCCATCCAGTAGTATTAGCGTTCTTCCTTTCTGTACATTTATGAAGGTCACTGGAAATGTATTTTTTTTTAATTATTTTAATAAAAAAATATTAAAATAAATAAATATTTTAATAAAATTATAGCCAGTAAAGTCCAGTGGCATCGGTGCTAAGAACTCCCGTAACATTTTCACATACTCCGCAGAAGTAACAGTAACTGAACTTTCGGGTTCGAGAATCTTCAAAAAAGTAAGATTCGATGATTCCTTTTGCAGAAATTGCAGCCCATACAGTTACCTTAGGAGAGTGAAGTGGCCTCTCATGTTTAGCTTTAGGATTTTCGCTGCTGCAATACCTGCAATTCTGTTTGTTTACATGGCCATTTAGGTGGAATGGGTTTCGTCAGAGAATAAGATGTTGTCAAAATTACTGAATCGAGTTAACATTGTTTCGGCATATGACTTAGGCAAATTTAAATCATTAGGGTTTAGTTCTTGCAGCTAGTGCCCCCGCCCGCGCGGCAATAGTTTACGCGGTAAGTTACATTAAGGCGCTGATAACACCAAATTCAAATTCACGATCTCGCTAATATTTGGGAAGGCAGCGCCTCCGACGGCAGAGAGAGGTATTAAAAGGTCATTCACCCAGCTACCTAGCACCGCGGGGCGGCGCGGTGGCGTAAGAGTAACATACATGAACGTCGGAGGTTGCGCGTTCGATCCCCTCTGAGAGCAACATTTCACTCACCAACATTTCAACATTCACCAGAACTGATCTGAATCTGAACTGCTCCATGCCCCAAACAAACATTTATGACGCCGCGTTATATGGAGCTGGCCTTGTATCTGGTATACATACTCTTCTACAGCTATTTACATTGAGGCTGATAAATATTACATGAGAAAACACCATCGTTTAAAATTTACTAAGTTTATTATCTTACGGTCTAGCGATATTCTTAATCATTACTCAAGTAATTTAATTAAAATTAAAAAGTTATCCAGCAGATGATAAAGCGATAAAAATCAGTTAATTTTAATATAAAACCCTTGTGGATCTTTCATATATTTCGGAGGCAAATGATTATGCTCACCAAAAGACCCAATAATATCATTGTTCGCAGCCAAATATAAATAAGCTTTACAATGTCCTGCAGCTCGACGGGAACATTTCCATCTATGTCCACCCCCACTCAATTTGGAATTGCGAGAATATGTGTAGTTGTTGAGAACTGCTAACTGTCTTCCCTTAGGGATATCAATGAATTCCACTGCAATTTAAGTTGAGTTTAGTTTATAAATCTTACAAATGTTTAATTTCTATCTAGGTTTAGATTGACCAGACTGTATTCGAGGGTGTGAGCGAGTCAGGGGTCTCACTCCTCTCTAGCGAGTTATTTATTTTTTAAGGCCCATGAATTGTTTATTCTGAAGCTCTGGATTCGCCGGCTAAGCGGCTAAGCGAAGCAAATGTACGAGACATTTGCTTCGCTTAGCCAGTAGAATTGGAAATGCACTGAATCATTTACGGCTTCTGACATTATTCGTTTTTTCTAAATTAAGTTATAAGTTCTCTATTAATAAATATCATTTTAATTAAATATATGTACTGGCGATCGATAGTCTCTGCCTACCCCAATGGGAATTAACGGCGTGAGTATATGTATGTATGTATGTATATATGTACTGGCGTTTATAACCAAGGTTGTATAATTACTTCTGTAATCCAGAGCTTCAGAATAAACAATTCATGGGCCTCGGGTATACGTCCCCGTCGCTCTGCCAATTGAGCTACCTATCAATATTGATAAGTAATAATCCCCACATGAGGTTGACATGAACAAAAACATTCAAATTATATATAAGTTAAATTATATATAAGTTATGGTTGAGAAATGCGGTTAGAAATGAGTCCTCAACTCAAGTTCAAATAGTGGCCGAGAAGTTGCTGACGAGAAGTGGCTGAGGAATTATTGATTCCAAAGCTTTAATTAACCCTTTTTATCATTCTAGCTGTGAGTAAGGTGTTCAAGTTCATAAATGTCATTTAAAAAATATATTTTGTTTTATTAACTGCTTTACTTAAATTTAACACAACATTAATCAAAAAACTATGCCTTGATTACTGGAGCAAGTTTGATCGTTCCTGTACGTGGCTTCAAATTGATGTATCGCGCACCTATAAGTGGAACTAAACTTTAATGTAGGAGCCATCAGAACCTTTCACGTACGACGGTGGCTCATGATTATGATCAGTTCGAGCTGTCATTATTTGACAGCTGTCAGATAGGAACAGGACGGCTGGACATCCGGAGGATATCCGTCGGGAACACCTCCATATTTGTCGAAGGTTCTTCAGGACTTTGTCGCGTGAAAACGTGTAACCATCAAGTAGTATTAGGGTTCTTCCTCTCTGTACATTTATGAAGGTCACTGGAAATGAATTTTATATTTCATAAGTATTTTAATAGAAATATATAATACTAGCTGACTCGACAGACTTCGTACTGTAAATTTGCTCATGCCATGATTTTTCCGGTACTCTGGGTTCAATCAGGCGTGAATATTTTATTGGTCAAATTTTTCCGGGATAAAAAGTATACTATGTTATAATTTGGGTCATTATATATCATTCTGCTAAATTTCATTCATACTCATTATGTACGAGGGGCATGCCAAAAGAAACTAGATACTCAAAAATTATAAAATTTATTCTCTATTACAAGTATCGATCTTTTCAAAGTATTCACCCTGAGCACGTATTCACTTTTCCATACGTCTGAACCAATTGGAAAATACCTGTGACCTCTCTTCTTTAGATACCTCAGATATCTCGACATTATAGGCAACCAGCGCATCTTCTTTGCTTTCAAACCTCTTCCCCTTTAGTTTTTCTTTGATTTTTGTAAACAATAAAAAATAACAAGGTTCTAGGTCAGGGGAATATAGCGGGTGAGGGAGAATTGGCACATTTTTCGAGTTGAAAAAGTCTAATGTTGTGGCAGACGTATGCGGCGCCGCATTGTCGTGGTGCCAGAGAAGGTGCCGGATTCCTGACTTCGGTCGCGTGTCACACCGAGCTGATACTGTACTTACTGTTGGAGCACAAACTGTCACATACCATTCGGAGTTCACCGTTCTTTCATTCTCTAGCTCAACAGTATCAATATGACCCGTTTTGCAGAAAAACGAGGCGACCATTTCTTTCTGTGTGTTTCGTGCACGGCGACATTTCGTTGGAGTTGGCTCGACTTCAAAGCACCAAACAGTCCAAACAGTCGACTGTCGCTTTGATTCGGGATCATAGTTATATAGCCATGTTTCTTCACCAGTCAGCATATCATATACGTTTCAAGTAGAAGCCAAAAGTTCAAAACATTCTTGAGGCTTTACACCTTTTTTAAAGTCATAATAAATCATAGCGCGAAAATCACGTCGACTGAGCTCCATTGTTACAAGTGGATTCCCGCCAGATTCTCGGAAAAATGATGCTCATTCAAATAAAAAATAAATAAAAGAAGTGTGTTCTATATTCAAATATGTCAATAAAAAACCAGCCTATAAGATCGTGTACAGCTTGCCAGTGTCAATTAAATGAGAAAACAGTATCTAACTTCTATTGGCATGCCCCTCGTAACTGAGATGTCTTTTTACCTCAAACACACAAACGCCGTGTAGTGTCGGCTTAGAATAGCACTACCTCGTTCTACCGATGGGTGTACGTAAGAGGCGACTAACGGTATTGGGGCTTTTAAGGGATTTTTGGGCGATGCGGTTGGAAACCCGTCACCAACAACCTTTACTTTACCATCTTTTCCTTACTCAATTTTCCAAAAGTGCCGAGGAATTTTTGATTCCTTGGCTCTGGCTACCCCTTCTAGGGATTTGTAGCCATGAGTATATAATATAAATAGGATTTAGTAGTAATAGTAGTGTAAGCCTATACAAGTAAATAAATACAGTCCCTGGATAGTTTTAAAAATAAATAAAATATTCAGGTAAACTCTTCGTAAACTATTTTTTGCTTCAAAGTTATGTTAATCAAATTCTCGAAAATACAATTATGGTTAAGCTAATTACGCCAAGTGGCCTAAAAGATACATGGAGAATGAACAAAGATGCAAGATAGAAAAAGTTTCGGATTTCTGAAAATTCAAGAATTGACAGCATGTCGATTAGACTAAAGATTTATTGAATTGATCGTCGCTTTACTAGTATTTTGAGTGGACAAAAAGACGACATGAAACTCTTTATCACCTATGTTGCTAGTAAACTTAGAAACCCCCAATGTGCATGACCTATGTAGGTAGAACAAAACAACTTAGTAAAGAAAGACAAAATACAAAGAATAGGGAATCCTTGAGCAAAATCCTTAAGTTGTAATGAAACCATCAAGGACTAAACTAAATAGAGGATGTCAATATCCGCAATCAATTCAGTGCATTTCAACTGACCAATAAAAGTCAAAACATTGAATCAACCGATTAGGGTGTAAAGCTAGCAGTACCTACACATTGGACCAACGATTGGGCCAACATTGGGCCAGTATCTGGCCGTTTAAATTGTGAAACATTTACACATTGGCGAGTTGCCCAGTCAGCATTGGCGTTTCAACAAAGATGGACGTGGCACAGCACAGCCGCGGTAATCTATCTATACAGGACATTTAATTATTTTCTACATGTTGAAAATTTATTATTAATATAATAATAACATTCAATAAACTTAAATGTTATTTTAACAGCTGTGTAGTGCCAACTTAGAATAGCACTACCCCATTTCTTCCGATGGGTGTACGTAAGAGGCGGCTAACGGTATTGGGGCTTTTAAGGAATTTATGGGCGATGCGGTTGGGGGCCCATCAACAACAACCTTTATTTCATCATCTTTTCCCCACACAAATTCCAAAAGTGGCTAAGGAATTTTTAATTCCGTAGCTCTGGCTACCTCTTTTTGGGATTTATAACCGTAATTCTATGTATGTATGTAATTTTCAATGTCTCGTCGCTTGTCCACGCCATTGAAGTCACCATCTTAAATATTATAATAATAAAAAGGTTTACGCGCAACACTACCGCATCCACTGGCGGGACGCGCCAAGATCCTTTGATGTGTGGAAAAAACCGACACCGCTCCGGATAGCTGGCCAATGTTGGCCACCAATCACCAACACCAGCAATGTAGCGCCAAGTAGCCCTCTACACGCTGGCCCAATGCTTGGCCCAACGATTGAGCCAAGCATTGGGCCAATGTGTACTGCTACCATAAGGGCAACCTATTTTGACTGTTAGTTTTTAGCTGTTTTTTTTAGCAATGTTTGTACTAAACTACGTTTGGTTTCCGCTCTATTTACTTAAGTTCTCTATGAATGAAACCCAATGATAATGAACAGAAAGATATTTATATATAATTTTTACTTTATTAAATGGAATTGAATATTGATTACAATGCACTTAAGTATTCGGTAAGATTAACGAGTGCTATTTTATAGTCACGATAGAATGAGATGCCAGTATACAATACTATGTAAGTGCGAAAGAGATGGCTGTTTATCCCGCAATATCTACATAAAAGTTTGCTCGTACTAGCTATGCAATGATAAACTTGATATACTAGGCATTTCTGCCCGAGCGGTGTTTAAACTAGTTATCGCGTGGGATAAAGCAGCCATCTCTTACGCACTTACTTGGTATCGTATACTGCCATCTCATTCTAACCGTTATCGTGTCGATATAATAGCGCTCGTACTAGCCGGTCTGTTTTGTCTATTTAGATCTTCAAACTTTCACATACAGACCACTTTCGAACCTTACATACGTAGGAGGTTCATGATTATGATCTGACTGTAATGCAACAACTTCACCATTGCTTTTTAATGTTATAGCTGCTAAACATCTATTCCTTAGATGCCGAGAGCATCTCCAAAATTGCCTGTCATGAATCTTCGATTTGTGGGTAAATGAATAAGTGTAATCATTGAATACTGCCAGTCTTCCTCCTGCTGTTGTGTTGATGAAATTCACTGTAATATAAGAAAAGCATTTTATACAAATCGATGAAGGAAAGAACAGTTTTTCGACACCAGCAGGACTCGAACCTGAACTTCGCATCAGTATTCGAATCAGAATTTTGCATCAGTAGTCAGAGGACACCATAGCTCAATTGGCAGAGCGACCGTGGCGTTGACTCGGAGGTCGCGCGTTCCAGTCTTGCTGGTGTCGATAAATTTTTCTTTTCATAATTGCTTAGTAATAACATGATGTTTTCATGAATACAACATTCTAATTAAGCATTCGATGCAGTTCAATATATTATATTGCATTTGTGCTTCTGCAATCAATCAGTGCCGTTTCTGCAATCAAATACCATGTAGTGCCGGCTTAGAATGTCACTATCCCTTTCTACCTACGGGTCTCGTAAGAGGCGACTATGAGGCGTCGAGGCGGGTATGAGGCTTTTAAAGTGTTTTTGTTTTTATTTGTCTCTTAAAATACAGCAATACAAGAAAATAAAGTAACAAAAAAAACAACAATGATATCAAACAACAGACAAAAAGGTGCAAAGCTCGTTCTATCCACAACAAGCAGATAGCTTCGCTTTTCAGCTCTGACCTATAACTTAAAACTACTTATATCTAAATTAAATTAAAGTGAACATAATATTTTGTAATGTAATCAAAATGTGCACATTGCAATTACAGTTTGTTTTCAATAACCTCCTATTAGCACAGATGATTACTTTATATAGTTTTTGTGTTTTTAAGTGGTGTTTGGGCGATGCGGTTGAAGACCTATCACCAATGATACTTTATTTCTACCATCTTGTTTCTATATTTCTAATTCCTTGTGTATGTATGTATGTGTTGTGTATCGGGATGAGGGCAGCGCAAGACCGGTCGTTGTTGAAATCTTTAGGGGAGGGCTATGTCCAGCAGTGAATGTCTATTGGCTGAATGCTGGCGAGTGCAGTGCAGTGAATATGGTCATTTCATGGTATTCCGTCGTACATAGTATAATGTCTTTTATGTGGTCAAGGTATGTTTATAGGGGGTAGTTGTAGTGTCTTTACTTTCTAAATATTTTACAGCGTAGTAGTAGTAGTGCTAGGCTTCCAGCATAAAAAATAATCTAAATACACAAGAACAAAACTCTTCTTCGTTATTATTTCTTCCTTACTAATTTAGGATCCTATTTCCAATCAAATCAAGAATCAATAAAACTAAGTTTGGAATTTATTTAGGTTTATTCCTAAAATCTATGCGTTTTGTAATACATTTCAAACACAATTGTAAAAAATTAGTAAAAAACAAATCAGGTAGGTATATTAAAAAGTACGTAAAAGGTTGGCTTCTATTCCACTGGAATAGAGCGAAGCAATGAGTGATAGAAATATCTATCAATAGTGTAGCTGCAACATAACATATCTGCTTCTTTTCATCTACGGGTATAAACTAGCTTTGATTCACAGGACTGAAAAAACTGATAAGAGAACGGTCAGAGAAAGTAGGCTCATTGGGGACAAATGACTCATCCTGGGGTTATGATTTATATGTGTGCGATAGCTTAAACAGTTTGCGAAATCTGCCTTACTTTCTCGCTCATTATTACTATCTCGTTCCAGTGAAATGATAGCTTAAGGGTGTTTGTTCTCATTTTAATGCACGTTCATAATAAGTGAAATACAAAAACAAGCTAAACTAAACTCGAAATCACGAAACTCAAAATTGCCTAAAAGGCCTAGGGTGGGTGTGGACGTTTTTCTGAAAAATAACCGCATTTCCAAATGTACGTATAGCTGCTGTACATCCTCTGCTATAGTGTGTACTGCAAAACCACCTGATTCTTTCACCTTTCTGCGTTTGCTTGCAAAATGTGAATCCGTTCAAATATAACAAGTTAGTTCCTCGGCGCGACTTCACAATACGAAAGTCATAATACCCTGAAAAGAAACGAAATATGACAATTAGTCAGATACTTAATACCATTTCAATTGTATTTAAAAGCATTTTTTACTTATACAAATATTAAGCGTGCGTTAAGGTGGCGTACCATGAAGCTGTATCGAGCTGGTTACTATGTCAAAAAACTCTGCCTAAATAGTGCCTAATTAGTGTAAAACTAAAAAAAATACTGCCTCTTTAGTTTAGGAAATAAACACCATTGTCACTGTGTACGCTAGCTTGACGTTACGCCAGCGTACACAGTGACAATGGTGTTTATTTCCTAAACTAAAGAGGCAGTATTTTTTTTAGTTTTACACTAATTAGGCACTATTTAGGCAGAGTTTTTTGACATAGTAACCAGCTCGATACAGCTTCATGGTACGCCACCTTAACGCACGCAATATTAACCTTACCTACTATGGTACTATGTTTTTATTAGTTATGCTGACATACCGATTTTCGCCTACCACAACAGCAAAATGATGGAAATACGCTTTGGCATAGCTCAAAGATTACTACCGCATAAAAATTTTCTCACCAGGCAGCGGGCATATTTAGCACAACTTAACATGTATCTTAGTATGTGTAACAAAATCGAATTAGGTATTTTTACTATTTAATTTTATTAATTTGGAAAATTTATACTGAATTAAAAGTTTTGGGGCAAGACTTAATATCGGCATAAAATAAAAAAACCGAAAGAGAATTAAAGAAACATTAAAAATTGCTTTTTTCGAGTTGTCTGTTTGTACACAATTTTGGACAAGAAGGGCATTAAATAATAAACGTTATTATTTTAGTGGTATGTATTTATTAAACACAAAATGAGATCACATTCTAAGCAACTTCTATTTACTAAATAAGGCGGCATATATAATTATTATTCAATTATATTATTAAAACAAGGCATTATAATTGAAATGGTCACAGAAATAAATACATAGAGCGAACTTTAGGTTAAGTAAGAGTTTTCACGCATAAAAATACGTATTATAATTAAAACACGCAACTTTACATCT
This sequence comes from Bedellia somnulentella, assembly GCA_963576735.1. Lineage (NCBI taxonomy): Eukaryota > Metazoa > Arthropoda > Insecta > Lepidoptera > Bedelliidae > Bedellia > Bedellia somnulentella. The sequence continues at coordinate 15,326,831 of OY755181.1, forward strand.
ATTTTACATTTCAACGAAACTTTACTTTCACTCAAGATTAAAGAGCTTATTCCATTACACTTTGTCGTTGCTGAATTCAGACGTCCTTCGAAGTTACTGCCGCAGACGCTTGTTATTCCACTACACAAATATCAGTTTGAACGTTATTCCACTAGTCTGAATTCAGATTCTGTGCCTTTCAGACGTCTTCATTCAGACAAATGGAATAAGCTCTTAAGGACTCTATGGAACTCGCAATTCACTTTATGCCTAACTATATTTTAAGGATATTGAAGTACGCATATATAACCGAAATTAATGCAACAGCTGAATACCCTCATCTTTGCTAACCGTAATGGACCCTCATATTATAACTGGACTTACCTAAACCTTTTTAAAAGCTCATCACCAACTCTATCAAAAGTCAAACGTTCGCGCCGCATATCCCCAAAGAGGTTGGCAGAGGTACTATACTTCTGAACATTAAGTGACATTGTCACCTGTTGTTCAGAGTACCCACGTTTTGCTTGGACAGTGTACTCACTAAAAGCTTATTAACCTTCATTATCCTTTTTAGCATCTTCAGGCAAATATTAAACCTTAGCATGTAGGGGAATCCACCAATCACGTGATGTCTGTGTTTTTTTAAGTGCTTCCTTATGAACATGAGTATGATATATTTACGTACATCTTGTTTTTTTTCAATCGTTCTAAATACATAAGTTACATTCTACTGCTTTCATAAAAAATATTAGTCCAGTTTCGTCTCCTTTTCATATGTTAGGGATTAGCTCGAAATCGATTGTGTCTAATCTAATTGTTTTTTTTTATAATCATTGATTTCCATATTCAATTATTTAGTTACTATTCATATGAAACATTTTAATAAATTACAAATGCAGAGCTTTAAAAACGTATAAATAAAAGTCAATAACTAACTATACTATATAGTGAATAAAACTCAGTAATTTACTAACTTAAGCCTAAGGACTGTTTTTATTGAGATCTAATTCTTATAAACTATGACACTATGACTAGGTGATATTAAAAACAATTTCAATCACACAAAAAAACGTGTTCTAAACGCGACCAGTACAATTCTGCAATACTTATAGATTAACTTGTTAATCAATACCTAAGTTAGAAAGTTTTTGATACACTGAAGTGGATAAAACACATACCCATAATAATTCTAGATAAATGAATAAAAAGTTCACCAATTCATATCCTAATATAATTTAATCTTATGATCTTAAACTAATCAAATAAAAAAAATGTCAAGATTCTATGAATTAATTATTTAAAATTTAAAATCACTGAAAGCAGAGCCTTCACGACAGGTGGGTAAGTGTTTTGCCATCTGTACACCAAAAACTTTCGACCAAACCACTTATTAACTGGCCTTTAACATAAACCGTGGTTGAACCACAATCGTGCTAAAATACAACTAGAATTTATATACATAGTACTTCAGACTGCCTAAGTACTTAGCGCAATACACCGGTTTCAGGCCATCTACGTATGTCTAGAGCACACTACACGTGATAAACCATTAGAACGTCCCTAGTCCACATTTAGCACGGTGACCGCTATCGGTAAAATCTCTCTAAATAATCATGCTAGTTTGCATGTAAGCATGAAGAAAAGTTCGCATGTAAAGCATAAAAATTTGCTCATATGCCTTTTCGAAGTATTTATTATGTGTTCTGTGGGGTAGACCGAGAAACTCGCTAACAATCAAAAGCATTCGTTTACCCTGCTGCCAATCGGTGTCACACATTTTCTTGTAAGCATTATACCTTCAATTTTCCATTAGTTTTTTACCACGGGAGTACCAAAAGGACTATGTGTGTGATCCATGTTGCCCCGTACTATGGTCATATCGTCGGCTAAATGAAGATATGCTTTGCAACGATGCCATCTATTCTTGGTGCAGCCCCAACGGAATCCAGAGCGGGTTCTGCTTTGCTTGTAGTACGTGAAGTTGTTGTAGACAAGCCGCTCCTTCCCACGATTCGTCATGAATATATTCACTGAAAAAAGTTTTTGTTAGATACCAACACCTTGTCTTAGCTATGTTATTACGTGCATCTAAATTTGTATTATGTTAAGATAGTAATATTTCTTTGTAAATATAAGTGCATATTAGTAAATTAGAATTAAGGAAGTTCTAGTAAACAAAGCTGTAAGACTTACAACGAACAAGTTTATAAGTTATTTTAAATGTTGACCAAAATAAATAGCTGTTTTATAATAATATTTTTTAATTAATATCTTATATATTAGTTTTATTAACAGATATATAGTTAAATTTAGTGCAAGCATTTTTTGTTATTATTAATTTATATGTTAAGATTTATTCCATTACTAATACTTCACATGTTAAAGCACAAACCTCATTTGTTATGGGTAAAATATAAAGGGCTTATTCTATTCTCCAGACTTGCTTAGTATTTGGTTAGAATATAAAAACTTTCTCATGCAGTATTCATTTACTTGGCAAGCGCACCGATCACATATTTTTTGCGACAGTTGGATTTGTCTTGTGTCGCAAGTTTCAAGATTGTTAAAATTCTGTGAAAACGTATTTACGGCTTTGACAGCAATATTTTTGCAACTTGCGACACAACTGGCATAATACATATACTCACGCCATTATTTCCCATTGGGGTAGGCAGAAACTATCGATCGCCACTTAGGACGAACCTGGCAAACTTTTTTAGCTTCGTTTACATCTATCAATATTTATATACATGCTCTTTTATTCTTCATACTTAGGATGCCTGCCTTTTAGAGCACACTCTATTTGGTCCAGGTGTGTCCTCCGTGGTCGTCCTCTACTAACATTAACTCAATGGACTTTCGCAAAAGATCAGCCATAAAGAGAAGGCATCGGAACGTATGAAAATTCAAGTTCTGTTTGAAGATTGTGTATTCGCGGAGTAGAGGGGAAGACACAGACAAAAGTGGGTATTATATCTCATCTCATCTCTCAACAATGAGATGAAAAATGACTCACAAATATGTTATGTACTTTTCTGTGTCTTATCTAACATAATAAGCAAAACACTGAAGAAATTGTGTATTAACCTTTCTATAAGAATAACTGCAATTAAAATTATATTATAATAAAAATTGAATGTGTAAGGCGTTTGGAAGAAAAAAAGAAACATTTTATTATTAAATAAGTATGTTTAATACAAATATTACCAGTTAGTTCACAATTAGAGATACTATTTTGATGAGAAATTTTATGACTGACACTTAATATTAGACAAGCAAATAAAAAACTACTTTAACTAAATCTGTGTCGTTTTGTGCACATTCATTAAAATCCATTTCATACAATTAATAAAATTTGAATAAATAAATAAAAAGTAACAACATTTCAAGGATGTAGGTCGAGATACGTACTTTAATGATAAAAATGAAAGTATTTTTTTTTTGTTTATATATGATACTCCAAAGTATATATTTAGTTTGATATATCCAGTTTTTATGTAAAGAAAATATTTTGATAAACATTTAATTAATTTTAAATTGCAAAAAACTGAATCATGCTTTGAAGTAATGATTTACGTATCGTTGTTTTAAAAACTAAATCACAGATAAATAATTTAAAAAAAACTGTGACGATCGAATAAAAAACTGTCTAATAACTATTAATCATATAAAAAATCTTACCTAATTAACAATTTCAATACGGTCATTGGTTCTGACACAAGAATGTGAAAACAAATAAAAATATTATTTTTAAGCAAATAGCAATAAAATGCACTGCAATAATTAAATTAAATGATGTCAAAATTATGGATAAAATGCTACAAGAGCTCAAATAACTATTTGTATTTCATAGTTCATTGCAATATTTTTATGCGTATTTTTTATTTAAATATAATTATTATTTGTACATTTTTTAATCTTTTGACTTGGGAAATGGCACAAAACCTAATTTGGTCACCTTTTTCGGTATACTATGGAACTTCTAATAATTTAATTTGACTTTATTATTTATTATAAAAAATACATCACATCGAGCCGTAATTTTCAATTTTAGGGACTAGGATATACGAACATTAAATGCTTAATTTTTCCTGTCATTACAAAAACAAATTTTCATTGAAACAAAAGACTTATACTAAATGACCTTTTGGGAGCCCAAAATTATTTCATATTCCCTCCCTCCATGAAGATTTTTTAGAATTCCATCTAGCCAAAATTACTACCGAAACCGAAAATAATAAAAATACATCCACGCGACGTGACGTAAATTTAATAAATAATAAATGAATGTTCTACTAGAAAAAAAAACTTGAAAGAAACGATGGGCTCTGAAGCAGCTTAACTGTTTTTAAGTATTCTTTTACATATCAAAAACTACAATTTTTTGAAGAAACACAAGGTAGGGTGACGTCACGCTAAATGTCATTGAGGGTGAGCAGAGAGAATATGTCAATGAAAACAACTCAACTCTTTAAGCAAGGATTAGTTACGGGTTCTATCATAATGGCATAAATTAATACTATTATAAAAATATTCCCCTAATTATATTTGACTTTAAGTCTCTTGCTACCAATTATACCAAATTAATTACATAGTTATATCACCATCATCGTCTTTGACAGTAATCGCTCGTAGACATACACTAAATTTCTACACTCTCCAATAACACCGTCTTGAACCAAAATAAGCTTTACGTTCAAAATGATCAAATCATTTTAACAAATAATACATACATACATATACTCACGGCTATAAATCCCTAGAAGGGGTAGCCGGAGCTAAGGAATTAGAAATTCCTCAGCCACTTTTGGAAAGTTGAGGGGGGGAAAGATGGTAAAGTTAAGGTTGTTGATGATGGGTCTTCAACCGCATCGCCCAAAAATTCCTTAAAATCCCCAATTCCGTTCCGTTCCGACCGTTAGTCGCCTCTTACGTACACCCATCGGTAGAAACGGGGTAGTGCTATTCTAAACCGACACTACACGTCGTAAAAAATATTAAATAATATTAATAAATAAATATACGGACATAATATACACAGATCAAGTTAGCCCCAAACTAATTAAGACTTGTATTATGGGATTCTAATTCAACGATATATTTTATATGATATAATACACATATAAATAACATCCAAGACTAAGAAACAATCATTTCTGATCATCACATAAATGTTGCTGTCAGCGGATATCCAACCCGCTTCCTCCGGACCGAGAAGCTAGTCACCTATCCACTCGGCCACGGACGTTGTTAATATACATGAATATGCATATCCCTTGCTCCTAAGTATCACTTAACTTTGAAGTAAATGATTTCATTCAGCGCTTTCCTAATAGCCTATCTGATTCGTCAATAGACAGAAACTCACTCACTCGCTAAGGGTGTGAGCCTACTCTAAATATAAATATAATATGGACAGAGCACACAGATCTAGTGAAACCCTAGAAAAATTCAATTTAAATACTTGTGGTAAGTGGTACTAACTCAAAGAAATATTCAATAATATAATACACATATTAATAGCTCACAAGACTGAGAAACCATAATTTATATTCATCATACAAAATATTGTCTCTCGCGCGAATTGAGCCCGCGACCTTAAGATCCAGAAGGTAATCCTACCTACCAACTCAACCACAGACGTCGCCAAATTGATCGTGAGTACTAGTTCATACTACACCATTCTTGTTTAGTACTCCGCAGACATTAATGATAATAATAGTAGATAAGCCAGCCGTAAAACTTAACGTACCGAAGTGGAGACTTAATAAAGTAAGTAACTCCTTTATGGAACTATCCCTCCAAAAATAAACTTTTTGACTTTTGACTTTTTTAAGGGGCAAGACACACCGAAAAGACGTAAGACGAGGACGTGTCGCAGAAGGGGCGCCCTTTCGATCAATTTTCATACAAATTGTACAGAAGCGCAAACAGATAGGACGCTTCTATATATCTTGAATGAAAATTGATCGGGACCGTACCTTCAAATGCACCCCGAAACACACAATCATCTTATTATTATTGCATACAATTTTAAAAATTGGTCATTACACAATATCATATTACATTTATAAGCTCGCATGTAAATAACTCCTTATATCGTACATCCTTTTTTTATAAAGTACTCAGTTGACTTGCAATTTAAAATCTCACTTTGCTTCGTACATTTTTAATCCTTAAAAATCCACAGCTTTTATTGACTTCTTCGTCTGATGATGTATCATTTTCCTGAAAAAGATTTTGTTACATTTAAAATATTTTTACTTATATTTTAAAGAAAAATATATATGTTTTACTAAAACTAATTTGCACTAAACCCTATTATTGGTTTGACCATCAAACCAGTTCTGTGATAAAAAAATCTTAATTTAAAACGCGATTATTCCAGTACAATGTCCAAGTGACTTTTACGGTTCACATGTAGTAATGTATTATATTTTGATAATGTAAACATTTTTCCATGTTATTATAAAATGATTTAGAACAAAGTAATTTTGACGTCTACTTGGAAAAGTAACACTTGTTGAATTTGCTATGTAGATAGCAGAAAAGCACTAAAATAATAGAAAATATCAACAAGCTTAATTATCTTACCTTAGAAAATGCTTTCCTAATTCTCTCTAAGAAATATTTCGACGGTGGATGCGTATGTTCTGTAAGTGCTCTGACCACAATCATCTCATCGGTAACATGCAAGAAACCTCTGCAAGACCTGGATCCCATCTGGGTACAACTCCAACGGTACCCATCCCTCAGTAATTTATGCTGGTAGTAAGTGTACCCATTAAGCATCAGCAGATCTTTCCCATTGCGTGACTTTACTTGCAGTACTGGAATTAAATGTGAATGTAAGAACAAGATCACTTTAAAGTCAGGTATACATAATTGAATACTTACTTTTTATGCTTTATGTGGAAACATAAATGTGTTGATTAAAAGATATGAAATACTGTTTGATACGTAGAGTTTAATAAGTATATCACCTAAACTATGATATTTGTGTAAGCATATTATTAAATTGTAGAAAAAACTATACAAGTTTTTTTGTACATTACTACTATAGGTACATATTATTACTGACTAGAAAATACATAATATTTTCGCGTATATTAATACAATACAAAAGTTATTTTATTCATTAGGCAACTCAATCTGAATAAAATTTTCAGATATAAGTCATGATTGTATTGAATTGATGTAATAGATATGTATAATATAAACAATTATATCAGCATTTGAATTACTAGCGTTTAAACACACTAACTAAATATGCAAGGTAAAATAAATAGATCACTCCATATGCAGTAACTTAAAATTAATGCATATATTTTTAACCACATAATGCCACTATACAGAGATTATATTTGTAAAAACCTGCATTTAATACAAAACAATTCAGATAATTGGCACAAGATTTCTCTACATGAATATGTGTTTGACCAAGTTATCCTAAATTTCATAATACCCTTTTGGTCATACTGCTATAGATTTGTATTGAATATCTGATTTTATTTTTAAACATTTGATATTTTTATACACTGAATACATTGCAAAACATAAAATGTTATCTGCTGAAAATGTATAAATAAATATTTCTATGATAAAGAATCATTGACCCATTTTGGGTTAATTTAATTAATATGGAGTATGTCAATAAATGGTACACATTTTTTGATAGATTGATAGTAATGAATTTCAAAATTTTTGTAATTAAGAAAGAAATAATATGATAAAGAGCACAATATAGATGTTTCCATTGATCTATCCCCAAAACAATATCTATTGCTGCTGTTTTTTAGGTTCAAATTGAGATTGTGTCATTGTCTTTTATAAACCACATACTATATATAATTTTTTTCATTATTCATGCATTTAATAACTGGCAGTAAAGTTGGCATCCAAGAAAATATTTTCATACCATTAAATTGAAACATACTGGGCAATAACACTAGTTATAACTATTACTCTTTTCATCTAACTTTGCAGACAAAATTGTCTCATTGTCAATGTTTACACTGTGCTGAATATTTTATAATGGAACACACACATAATTAATGTACATTGATATTAATGCTACAAACAAATAATTACACAATGTTGAATTAATGAAAAAAATCCTCGCAATTTTTTTAGTAACAAAGTTTCAGAAATCATATATTTTAATGGAATAAGTCTAATGAATGTTGCTTAAGTTCATCACCGCCAAAATATCAGATCTTTATATTATTCAGTGAAATTATATTTAGTATAGTTATCAGCATGATTGTGGTCTCCTCTATGTTTGAGGTATCTACCATCGAGAGTAGTTTGTACGCAACTGGGACATCCCAATTTCTTCCGGTCCCTGCATGTCCAGTTGATTGTGTTTTGGTACCGATTATTAACCCAGTACTTATTGTCTTTGAATATTAAGATCATGCTGCCGGTTCGTGGAGATGGCAAGTAATATGTATTACCTGAAAATTGTTACCTTTTTTATTAGTTGGGCTATAACCATCTTAAAAGTAGAGCTCAAAATACTGAGTAATCTATCATGCTTTTATTTACAAGGTGGTGTGGGAAAAATGAGACATTGACAAGATTTGAGTAATTTAATTTAAAATATATTTTATTAAGGATTTTCCTATGTCATTTGATTATAAAATACATTAATCCGTACATATTAATTTGTACTATGTAAATGTTATCTTCCTAGAAAGAAAAGTAAATCTAAACAATATTTAATACAAAAATCCTTTAGATAGAGACATTAACATAAACTATGTCATATAATAAAGAGATACAAATAATATTAAAACTATTGTGTATCAAATTATAAACTTAAATTTAATAAAAATAACTAAAAACTGACTTTTTCCCTAACATATCGTCCATCATGACATTTTCGTAAACGTGGAGGAGTGTGAATATGCCTTCCACGGAATATAGAAATGTAGTCAGTTCCATCTTCCGCAGTGAATGTGATGACGTCAGCGCGGCACCCAGCTACATCGCGAGATGAACAGTACCACTGCTTTTTGCCGTGGGCTTGATGATTTTTCATATAAAATGTAAATCCGTTTAGCAATAGCAGAGGGGTCCCTGTCCTTCCAGGTATATACTGTGCAGGCACTGAATAAAAAACAATACCATTAAAACCTCATTTACCACACAGTACCTTTACCTCTTAAAACTTTAAAGGGGATGGGATACCAAGGTGCATAACATACCACACTAGCCAAAATTATTATGGTGTTGTAAGGCTAATATAGTATGAATAAAACAAACTAGACATCCAAACACTTTATTTATAATTATATTAGGTTGAGGATGTGGGATGACAAATGAATTAAACAAACAAGCCACTTTATTTGTTTTGTTCTGAGAAATAATTCAATACACAATTTTTATTAAATACAACACCTATCTTTAAAAGTTCTGTCAATTACGCATTATAAAATGTAAAGAATAACGCAATAGTCAAAATAAATTAAAATCAAAGCATCAATAAGGTTAGACTTACTGAACCAGTTCATAAAACAAAACCAAAATATACACTACTGAGGTAACTTTTCTGTATGTCTAAAAGAGTCATAAATTTGTTACTATGGCTTTGTATACTGATTCAGTAATTCTAGGATAGCAACTTACATACTATCTACTCACCGACCCGACGACTGCGACGATGCTTATCACCAAAACACTGAATTTAACACTTTAAGAACTAACCTCAAACATGGTGACAAACTAATCACTTCTACATCACGATAACACTTTTTCCGCGGCATTTCAATACCCAAATAGCTATAAGGTTTTATAAGACGATAAATATATGACAAAACAGACTAATTTACCTACTATCACCATGGGAAAACACTAAAAAACACTTTGACATTGAAACAAAATACTGTTGTTAGCGAAATTAAGCATTATTTCTTTAAATTACATCAGGCACATCACAACACAACACACACGCGATCGCGGTAACTCAATCTCGATTTCCAAAATTAATATAAGTGCTTAAATTAAGTAAAATATCACAAAATATTGTTAACAAACAACATCGAGAGAGTTATTTTGACGTCTTAACATACTTTTGACAGATTCTTAAGCTGAGCTTGCTATAGCTTGATACGTTTCGTTCCATTCCATTTCTTTCCTATATTTTGTGGTTTGTACGTGGAATGGTATTTGTACAAGGTATTGTAATACTCGCGTTCTAGTAAATGTGAGAATTATCCTAAACTTTATTGAACACCAAAACAACTTACGGAAATATTCAGAATGAATATATTTTTTCTACATTTTTCAGATACATGGAATTTTATTTTATAGATTTATATCGATAGGAACACGTTGAGTTTGTTATTACAAAAATAATGGAATCGGCGTGGCATGATACACGGGTTTGGTTGATTCTATACTAATTATATACAAACTTTTTATTAAAGATTTGTTAATCCTAACTTACGGCGCACAAACGCGGTCATTGACCGAACGTCAAAAGTCCAAACTTAAGGTTTGCCAGCGAGCAAGCGCAGTATTCTGGGTGTCAAACGCACAGATCGCATTCGAAACACCATACTGCCCTCAAAAACTGGGACCGCTGGGCCGGACATGTCGGTCGAATGCATCCGGAAAAATTGGCCAAAACAACCACTGAATGGGTGCCTACAGATGGACACCGGCGAAGAGGAAGGCCTAGAAGGAGATGGAGGGACGACCTGGAAAGATTTGATCCAGGGTAGATGTGTACAGCCTCGGACAGAGATGTGTAAGCTCAAAATTGTGAGGCATTTGCCCAGCAGTGTATTTAAAATTAGTATATTGCAGTTAACCCATATAATAGCATTTAATCCTGTCCTACGGGTACTGCAGAACGTTGTTAAGAGTAAGGGAATTAGAAATTTATGTTATGAGATATGGCTGGGACCTCAATATCAATTATCATTTATTTGACCAACTCTCTCATCTTCTGAAAGCCGCTGAGGATTGTTTAATCCTTGGATAAAGCAAAGGTACTTTTGAAAATATGTCATCATCATATCTCTGGGCATTTTTCTCAACGTTCTAGATAAACACATACACACACACACACACACACACACACACACACACACACACACACACACACACACACACACACATTTGAGTCAGAACCCAAAATTCTTCAGTTAGTTTCGAAGCTAAGGTGTAAAAGGATGTAAAACGATATCGTGTCGTATTCAAGGTGGTAGGAAGGTGGTAGTGGTAGCTCTTCTTATTGTTATTATTTGACACTCAGTTTGGCAAAAAATTATAACATTCATTGGTTACTGATATAATAATGTGGTTTTAATGATCATCAATTGTTGAAACGGTAAGCAACCAGCAAAAATATTTTTATCGTAACTGCAACGCCATCACAAAATTACATCGTTAGTTCAATCGCGACTTGTCAGGAACGCATTCCCTGAACGGCCGAACTATAACATCTTCATTGTTTAAGTTTACCTGCGCAGGTTTTTGAATTTATTTTATTTATGATCAACTAGTGGTCCGCCCCGGCTTCGCACGGTTGGTGTTAAATATTTTTTCTGCTTACCTTCTACGATATTTAGCGTGATGAAAAATATTCTATGTCCTTTTCCTAGTTCTACGTTACCTCTTTAACAATTTTCAGCCAGATCGGTTCATCCGTTCTCCAGTTATAAATAGTGTAACTAACACCACTTTCTTTCATATAATATATAGATTAGATATATCAATTCTCCTACTGCTAAGTCGAAAACTGGTATTTTTTTCATCCTCCTTTATATTAACGCTTTATGGGAAATATTCTGCTTTTAAACACGTATTTTATAAGTATGAATAAGCAATAATTAAAAACATATACACATAAAATCCACCATTGAGAAGAATTTAAAATTTAATTGTGTACTCTCAGGGATTTCAAAATCCGGATTTTTTTCAATCCGGACTTTCGTCATATCCGAATCCGGATTATTCGGTTTTTTTGAAGATTTTTTTTATTTGTTGCACGAATTATGTTTTTATTGTATTTTTGTTAATGTTGGATAGGGGGGTTAATGTTCTATTTGTTTTGCATACTGTTAACAATAAAAAAAGAAACAGGTAATTTGACAAAACATTAAACTCTTACTTTTAGTACTTAAAACATAACACTTAGGTATCTATCACATGCAAAATCAGCCAGGCAAAATAAAAGCAACTTTTGTTTAGTAATTAACTACGAGTAGGTACAAGGAACTTTAGTCAGACTCACATAAAACAATGTATGAATGTAACATACAAATAATTTAGAATTTCGCGTACATTTAAAAAAATTATAATCAACATTTAACGAAAAATACTTAAATGATATATCACTATTTATTAGTTTCGCTTGCAAATAGAAATGGTGCATTAAACATAAAGCATTGAGAATTTGGTCACTAAGACGAGGTTATAACTTATACAATTCAAGAACTTTCGGTAATTTAAAATAAAAATAAAATCATTTACCAAAAATGACATAAGTCCTACATTTCTATTAAGAACTGTGATCTCAAAAGCATCAAAGCATCAGGTGTTTAGTCACTAAGACGAGATCTTAACTTATTGCAAAACTGGTTGCGGAATAGCATGTAGTCTTTGCAATGCATATTTCAGAATTACTCCGCAGCCCCCAGTTTTCGTATTGAGCTATTCCTACGTGGACTGGTGAAGGTAAATCAGCCCCGCTGCTTGAACTCGAAGACTGAAGTAGGTGGTATTTAAGCGCTCTAAAGGCCGTCAAAATGGTAGCATCTCTACGGCAAAGGACTTAAACTGTTTCTTCGAAATTAACCGAAAATGTAATGTTTTATATACGTTTTGTTGGTTTATTTTGAATGTATGTTACCTAGAATCAACTGTAATTGCATTCAAAGATAAGTGTAGAAGAAAGAAATAACTTATTATAGTTACATTAACTTCTTATCCAAGGTGTAAATATTATTTCAATTAGAACAATAAATGATATTTGGATATTTAATCGCGTGTTATTACATGCTTTCTTAAAGCCCGACGTTTCGAGAACTTTTCAGTTATCATGGTCACGGGAAGACTTAAATAATAAATATCCGAAGATCAATAGTTGTTTTGATTCTAATGTGCAATCGCGAGAGTCTTAGAAAATACTAAATAATTTTAGTTATATACGGTGAGGGAAAACATCGTGAGGAAACCCACATGGCTGAGTTGTACTTAGTCATGTGACAGTGTATTCGTACAAAACGGCGATAGGCCTGCCCCCTATCACGTGAGTACACTGTCTAAGCAAAACGTGGGTACCTTCTCTGGAAACTAGATGGCGCTTGCCATGTGAGTTCAGGAGTATTGGTACCTCTGCCAACCCCTTCGGGGATAAACGGCGTGAACGTTTATGTTATGTTATGTTATTTTTATGTTTAGTTATTGATATTTAATGCTATGCTTTGATGCTATCGAGAGAAAAAAATAATAGTTTATTGTTTGTTTAACGAAACTTCGTAAAAACCAGTTTTCGGTTTTAAAATCCGGATATATAAATTGCCTCAAAATCCGGATTTTTTAGGTGTTTTCGAATTCTTAAGTATCCGGATTGCAAACCCTATGTACTCTTATCTTAATACATTAGGTGAATGCTCAATTTGTAAAAATATATTTTAGTGCTTTTTTATACTAGAAAAGGAAGCCTTTTACAAAATTTTATGTTTTTAGCTACAAATAAGAGAATTTTTCACGAAAACTAAACCTCTTCAGGGATACAATTTATTCGTGTCTTTTACACTAATAATAAAAACCTTTTATCGGAAACTCCCATAACAATTTTCATACTTCTAAGCAATTTAAAGAGTTGCATGTAAATTTCACACCTATATTTAACCAGCTTAGTGGCTGAATTTTAATAATTCCTTAAAAAGTGAAATTAGAAATTTCATTGAATTTTAAATTGAATTAGTTGATTTACCATTATATCATAGGTAAGAAAAGAAGTCAAAGTTTTTATGTGTGAAAAAAAAACAAAAGCAATAAAATTTATTCTTACATGCTGTGACTGTGAATAGTTTGAGATTCGGAATAACGGGTAGCTAGCTATGTCCACCACCTTAATTGAGAGCAGGATTCATCTCTTCCCTGTTTATAGTATTAATACTGATAGAGTTCCAAGTACGGTACAAGACAACCAACGAAAATAATATTTTCGTAATAATAATAATTGTTAATTTATTTGCTCAAAAACAGTTAAAAGTATATTACAAGCTTAAACAACATAAAGTATTTTTGCGCACATTCTACGTTTAAAAATCAAAGAATCAACATTCATGTAAGAAAAAAATCTCATATATTTCTACTACAGCATTTATGTTAAGAATATGTTTCATAACGGCTTCTCAATGGCGCGTTGTTCCGGCAGCAATTGTTAGGATGCGATTCCACTGGTGTGCTGAACTGTGCGACACTGCAATGCACAATGTGCGACACAGATGTTTATTCTGGTCGACTCACTAAAGCAAACAATAACAAATTGTGCGCGTACATTCTAGAAATGTTCGCGCACATCTGTATACTCTTGCGCGCGAACACATGCGGGCAGTGGACTCGCGTCGACGCGTACAAACCTATTGTTCGCGAACTCAGTCTTGCTTCCGCTACCGGAGTGAAAACATTTATTTGTGCGCGTACATTGTTAATTACCAACTTAAATATGGATTGGACGAATGATAAAATTATTAAATTTATTCAAGCTATTGAAACTTATCCTGTGCTATGGGATTCTATTCACAGTGATTATAAAAATAAAAACAAAAAACACGACGCCACTCAAGAGTTGGCGCAAAATTTCAATTGTGACTCGACTGAGGTAATGAGAAAATGGAAAATTATTTTGGCTCAATACCGAAGAGAAAAGAAAAAAATCGCGGACTCAAAATCTTCAGGCTCTGGAATTTTAGATATTTATAAGCCAAAATGGTTTGCTTATGCATATTTAAATTTCATTCATGGAAGGGATGAGCCGAACGCCAGCTTGAACTCACACGACGAAATAAATGAACGGGTACGTTTTAAATTTTTATTTTCTTATCTCTAATATTATTACTTAGATACCTATGCTATTTACGCTAGTGTTTCTTGCCATGGCACCATTCCGATATCAGTTTGGAAATAGTGTGCAAATTCTTCTCTTATGTCTTTCGCATCGCCAGGGGGTCTTCTTCCAACATGTCTTAAAGGTAGTAAGTTAGCCATGCCTGCATCGCGCCGCCAACTTCCATCGATAGTGCAATGAGTAATTTGGTTTTCAGTATCAAAACAGCCAAGAGAAGTATAAAGTTGAGAAGACGATTTTTGTGTCATCAAAAAATTATGCAAGTAACAACATGTCAGTGTTATCAATTGTGCCTTTTCTGGAGCTAGCAGAATAGGTTTCCTGAGCACGCGAAACACACCGGACATAATGCCGAATACATTTTCCACAATACGTCTCGCTCTGCTTAATCGATAATTAAATATTCTTTCTTTTGAGTTTTTGTCATGTTGACCGGGATATGGTTTCATTAAATTTATATCTAATGCAAAAGCATCATCTGCCACAATGACATGTGGAATTGGTTTGTTCCTTCCGGGTAACGGGTAAGGTTCAGGCAAATTTAATTTTCCTTGCTGAAGATTAGCATAGAAACCAGTATTTTTGAAGACACCACCATCCGATATTCTTCCTTTACAACCGACATCTACATACGTAAATTTATAATTTGCATCAACCAGTGCTAAAAGCACAATGCTGAAATCACCTTTGTAATTGAAAAAGTCACTTCCAGTATTACTTGGAGCTTGAATAACAATGTGTTTGCCATCCATAGCCCCGATGCAATGAGGGAAATTCCAAAGATGGTCAAATTGGTGCTCTACGATCATCCATTCTTCTACAGTGTTAGGCATCTGAAAAAGTAAATCTTATTACTATTTCAGGTATCACAAGATATCCATGACCCAGGAAATGAAGATCAAGAATCTCTTCATGAAACGACAGTCGAAAAATTTAAAGCTCCGAGGAACTCGCTTAAACGCCGTATTGTCGATGAAGACCCGAGAATTGACCAAGCTTTGTCCATCATGAATAATGTTAACAAGCATATGGAAGCAAAAAAAACTGATGACGACGACATTTTTGCTGCAGCCGTCGCAACGAAATTAAGGAAAATTAAAGATGAGCGAACGAAGATTTTAGTACAAAGGGATATCGATAATTTATTATATGACGCTATTATCGGTACTGGCAAATATATTACAACTCCAATGCCATCACCGTATTCAAATTCATCAAATTCTCAGAGTCAAGAAGCCGGTCCGGCTTCAAGTATTCAGGTCCGCGATAATGATTACTTTAATCTATTACGCCAGAATGATAGCCAAATAATATCTTGGCATGATATGTAATGCAATAAAAGTGACTAAAATAAAATGGTACATTATTTTTATTTTCTTACCTTAATATATTTTTTCAATACGCTTATCAACGCCTTACAAGTCTCAGGTACAATCCGAGCAATAAGCTCTTTTGAAACTTTAAATAAGTACATTAAACTTGCAAAAGAATCTCCAGTAGCAAGATATCTTAAGGTAATTGCAAGCCTTATTGAAACAGGGACACATTTTCTGTAGTTGGTATCTTGCTTAGCAATAAAAGGACTAGTTTCATTGACCAGCAACTGAAAATCTTCGCAAGATATACGTGTGAAATTTTTAAATCCACTCAATGGATCTATTTTTATTTCTTCTAGAAATCTATTCGTTTCTTCATTCCGTCGCTGTAGTAAAGGCCTCACCCAACATCGCGGTTTCTTTCTTCGTTTCTTTTTAAGCAGACTACATAGTAAAACACATGCTGCAGCACAAAGCACTACGTTTTCCTGTCCGTCCATAGTCCATATTAACTACTGAACTGTCTGCGACAGAAACTCTGTTCAGTGAACATGTTCGCGCACAAATGTGCTGAGCTGTGCGCTTACAAAAGTTACGCACAGCTTAACCAGTGGAGATGGAAGCTAGATGCGGTACCAGCTTAGTATCTGCACTGCTGGAGTTTGGCACAATATGTTTGTAAGCAAATGTGCTGCACACTATTTGGTGGAATCGCACCTTGATTGATTTGTGTTTTGTTGCCCGGCTGAGTTGTGTGAAATAAACCAACGGCATGATCATAATTTTACACACAGCGACATCTAGATTCATCATCATACAACTTTAGCTGCAATGCTAACATATATTTCATATAAGTTTTGATATTATATCATAGATGGCGCGCGCTATCGTCAGGAAACATTGACTTAAGAAAAGTGTTAAGATTAGAGATAATAGATAGATTAAGGAGCAATGCTTATTTTTGAATCATCTTATTACAGTTTGAAACTAATAACAATTGATTGCTAAAAGATACTTGTATTACCTTTCAGTTAGTCTACTTTCACCTCTTACTGATTTTTAGTGACATCTAGCGTATATATGTAGAAGCATAGTAATAAAAACATGCGTGATTGGTAGAGTTTTATTTATTTTAAAAAGTTTTGGTAAGGTTTTGTAGATGGCAGCAATCAATTAGAAAAAAAATGAATAACCTCACCTAATTATAATAACCTAATAAGCCGTGTATTTGCCATACTTAGTATATTTTTTGTATTTAACGGTAATTTATTTTTATTTTCATTAGGTATGTTATCATATCATAGGTTTTAGAACTTAAAAGGGGAGTCCGTAGTACCATTGTTTAACTTAATGCTTAAAAAAAAACATTTATTTGATTTTTATTTATTGTACCTTAAAATCTCATATATTTTGGAGACCCATCACCAACAACCTTTATTTCACCATCTTTACCCCACTCAACTTTCCAAAAGTGGCTGGGGAATTTCTAATTCCTTAGCTCTGGCTACCCCTTTTAGGGATTTATAGCCGTGAGTATATGTATGTATGTATGTACCTTAAACAGATCAAAATTTAAGTGGTTTTTAATTTGCTTTATAAAGTTAATCATTAATTCCTCTTGCATAACTAAGGAATATAAAGAATGTTCTTTTACTTCTGATTAGTTAATATAGCGGGAAAGTAAAATGTTTGTGTTTATTGCATAGCAAGCATATAGATATCATAATTTGAAATCATTTATTACAATTAAAATAGTTATTTATATAAAGTATTTTTAGCCATTTGTGCAGCAGCATCGGTGGTTCAGTGGTAGAATGCTCGCCTGCCACGCGGGCGGCCCGGGTTCGATTCCCGGCCGATGCAATCACTTTTGATTATTTTTGCCGCTGAAAAACGGAGAAGTTTGTCTGTTCGACAGTTTTAATACTTTTAATGTGCTGCGCCCATAGCTTTGACTGAATAATCCGATTTAACATACTTATACTCGCGGCTATAAAATCCGTATAGAGGTAGCCAGAGCTTTAAGAAATTTCGCACCCATTATTGAAAGTGAAAGCGAAGGAAAGAATGTAAAATATTGGTTGTTGGTGATGGGTCTCCAACCGCATCCAAAAATAATCACAGCAAAAGCACCATCAGTTAGTTGGTTGAAAATATCACCACAAATCAAATAATCGAACTCACAGATATTATTCTTAAGTTATTAAAAAAAATCTTCACTACGAAGAGACGAAAGTTTTATAATAGGCCTTCTTCTAATTTTTTAACTCGTCTTGCTATTGCCAAGAAAAGATAATGTTTTTCTTTATTAGCTGCTATTAAAAGTTACACCATCCCAAGCACAATGCGAAAAATGGAACAGTCAAAGCAAAGCAAAAGCCAAGAACAGCAAATAAAGTACCTATGTATTTTGATGATCAAATTGATGATACTCATTCGTTGTTTTTTTTCATCAGGAGGGATAGACGGAATAGTATCCCCCCTGGTAGCTCTATGTAAAAAAAATACCTTTCTTCCTCCCAGGGGGGATAGCTCAGGGGGGATATGTGGAATAGCCCACCAATACCGATATTGGCCTCTTCCGAACACCCACGCACGGTAAGAACTGTTGTTTTGCTTAGACAGCTATAATAACCTAGTTTTAGTATAGGTTAGAAAGAACAAAATTTGTCTGATTTCTCCAGAGTATTTAAGTAATTATTTGACAAGGTGAGTTGAATTGAATGTCAAATACAGACTTTATAAACCGCCTACGTCATTCCTGTCCCTCTGAATATAACATTTATTTGCATTTTACTTATAAATGAGAAGTTTTGTATGTTGTGCCACTGATAAGAGTATAACTAATCCTCTCGGTATGTTATCAGCTGACCCGATCCGACCTTTGGAATAGCCTAAATAAACCTCGTTAGACTTGTGAATAACTAACTCGTTTTTTGTGGGGTATTTTGTGTGTAAAGTGAAAAGTAAAGAAAGGATGTTATTTATTTATTTTACATACATACATACATATACTCACGGCTATAAATCCCTTAGCGGGGTAGCCAGAGCTTTGGAATGAAAAATACCTTAGCCACTTTTGGAAGTTGATTGGGGAAAAGATAGTAATAATAAATGTTTTTGGTGACGGGTCTCCAACCACATCGCCCAAAAATTACTTAATAAGCCCCTATACCCTTAGTCGCCTCTTACGATCACCCACGGATAGAAATGGGGTAGTGTTATTCTAAGCCGACACTACACGGCTTAATTTATTATCTTAGGGAATAATTTACATAGACTTTATAGGGTAAAGCAGAAATCATCATGAATTAAAAAAAAATTATAAGATCTAAAAAAAACCAATCGGAGTTTATAATATGCAAATATATGCCTTCAGTGGGACACGTTTTACAGGACATACACACATACATCTCCCGGCTATAAATCCCTAAAAGGGGTAGCGAGAGCTTCAGAGTCTGAAAATTCTTCTGCCATTTTTGGAAGTTTTACAGGAATTACATACATACATACATGCATATACTCACAGCTATAAATCCCTTAAAGGGGTAGCCAGAGCTAGGAAATTAGAAACTCCTCAGCCACTTTTGGAAAGTTGAGTGGGGAAAAGATGGTAAAATAAAGGTTGTTGGTTATGGGTCTCCAACCGTATCGCCCAAAAATCCCTTAAAAGCCCCAATTCCGTTAGTCGCCTCTTACGTACACCCACTGGAAGAAATGGGTGGAAGGAATGGGAAATTTTTTCTAATATACAAAAATAATACATTGTACTCAAGGCTAATAGCCTATAGGGGTATAAGGGGTAGTCAAAACTTCAGAATAAAAGACCAATACCCTTAGGCGCCTCGTACGATACATACCAACGGTGTTACTGCATTTTAAGCCGGCACTACACAGCATACATTTGTTCTAACTCGTATTGAAATTCCTAGAGTAAAGCTGCGTTGTTTTGTCTCGATCACGTCCCACAAATATCTCATACGACCTCGCTGCTTTGCATAAAGCTATTGTTTTATTGTTCCACGTTTCTGGTGCCCTGGTAGTGTGACAATATATATGGTTTTATTGCCTGTATGTTTGTTCGGTAAATTAGTCAAACTGTTTATCACCACTCTTAAAAATCCGAACAGAAGGTTTTGTCTTCCTATAAAAATACAAATAAATTCTAACCTTTTCACAGATTTTACAGATTCCCATGAAAAATAAAAATATTAGCTTTGACTTTGAAGGATTTTAAAATTTACTAATACCAAAAACCATTGGTGCTTTCAACCGACTTTAAAGAAGGAAGAACTCAATTCGACCGTATTGTTTTTGTATGAATGTTATGCAATTACTCCGTTAGTGGTGAATCAATTTCCCAGTGATCCCATTCAATTTTTATAAGGTTTGATGGCGTGGTTATAAAAATGGCTACGTGGATGACCCCGTTAGTAAAAATTAGGTTGCCATCAAATAGCAGTGAAGTCGGTTAAATATTTATGATTTTTGTAAACTGTGCATTATTGAACAAAATACGGAGTACACAAATATTATTTTTGCACTTAAAATAAAAAGACATTGCCATAGATCTTTACGGTGATCGAACAGTTACAATTTTTAAACGGTTTTATTTAGCTTAACCCGATTGTTTATAATTAACCCCTACACCGTGATTGGTTGAATCAATGTTCTAGCTTTTGTTGGCCATTTGCCTCGCTGAAGTCAGTTGAAATCCACTGAATCATTTACGGATATTGACAATCTTCGTTTGTTCTCCATTTAGTTAAGTTCTCTATGTGTAGTACAATTAAAAGATAAAAAGGAATAACAGGAAAAGAGTGCCCGAGCAGTGGCTCAGCATGTTGCCACAGACAATGATATAACATCCGTGGCGCTGACTCACAGTGTTTTGTGTTTCAGCCAAAGCAATACAATGTATGCACTCGAAAGCCAAAAGGCATAACAATAGACATATAATAAAAAACGAAGCGATGGATATAGGTTTCATGACATGCCTGAAAATAAAACTTAGATGATAACACGGATAATTTCAAATTCACAGAAATTAAACAAGTTTAGAAAACATATTGAACTAAGATTATTTTGCTGCCAAAATATCTGACGACGAAACAGCCCTGTACTGAACTGATACCTTATAAAATGGCACAGTTTATATTAGTCTTCAGATAAAAATTGAGAAAGCTTTAAAACAGCAAATAATATATCTTATTAGATGAAATTAATTAATTAATCAACAGTATCAAATTCAAATTAACAATTTTTTATCTAAAGAATTCTAAATCATATCAAACACCAAATAACAATTTCAAGCTCTTATGAATATTAATTGGCGAAAAATTTTTCAAAATTTAATATAACTTGACCTAAATGAGGGGAAGAAATATTATTTATATTATTTACTTTGATCTCCAAAAGTTTTTAGGGTCATGCAAAAGTTTTCTACTGAATTGAATTTTAGTAGTTTCACAGAGTTCTTTCATTGCTAATGGAATTAGCTGTAAGAATCAATTTATTAATTAGCCTCATGTTCATTTGGCGACAGTTATTTGTTCAAACGAATCACACCTTGAAATATTAGATATTTACACACCTTGCATTGATTTTAATCTAGCTATTTACACTTAAAATTATAGTTTAAAATTATATTACGGCGTTTGCGTGCCAATTACCTAATAAGAAAGTTTGTACGAGGATTACGCGTGTGGTTGTGGCAACCCATCACCAATGAATAATTAATTTGTCCATTTTCCCCTCAACTTGCAAAAGTGGCTGAATAATTTTTGAAAACAAAGTTCTAGCCACGCTGTATTGGTAGCTCAATTAGTAGTAAAGGTAGATTAGGATAGAGGTTTTGCTTCGTGTAATAAAAAAGAGTTATTTCCTTTTCGACTGAAGAATTAATATTAAAGAACTATTTTGAACGATACTTAACATTAACGGTTAAATGTAAATTCAGTGGATTAAGAACATTTGAAAATATAATTTATCTTTAGTTTGATAGTCCCTGCTTATTTATTTATTTATTTGAACACTTTTTTGCATCCAATACAATGTTTTTATATAGGTACAGATCATTAGGACTAAGTATACAAAGGCGGACTTATCGCCTTAACGCGATTTCTTCCAGTCAACCTTTATGGTGGCTTACTCCAATTTGATTTAACAGAGACTGGCTATAATTTTTTTCTCATTTGATGATGCGGTTAATAGTGCTTGCCGTTAGCATTCCAAAATAAGCAAAATTTAATTAAACTATACTATACTATTATAAAGCTGAAGAGTTTGTTTGTTTGTTTGAACGCTAGGATCTCAGAAACTGCCCAATCAATTTGAAAAATTGATATCAAATTGATAGTACGTTTATTGAGGAAGGCTTTAGGCTATATATCATCACGCTACGACCAATAAGAGCAAAAAATCAGCAAATAATTTGCAAAATTATTCATATAATAATAATAATTCATATAATAATTATGATTATATATTATATGTCAGCTTATGATGTCGCTGGTTTAGGCGCTGACTGAAAATCAGTGTTGTGAGGTAAAACTCACAACTTTTGCTGAGTCAGTGCCTTTTTGCTGTTGGAGGGCACAACATCCCAAAATTTATTATTACTTTTTTTTGTTTTTTTTTTACTGATGTGCTTCTGTTTGTGTATTTTTTTTAATTTTTTAATTTTCTGTCTTTAGTTAAATGATATCTTTTTTTATTTTTTTATTTTCTACATTTGTGTTCTTAAAATTTTTTGTGTTTATACTGTTTTTTTGTAAACTTGGTTCCACTTGCTGTGTGTATTTTGTTAATTTTTGTGCCTTAAATAGCAAATAAATACCTTTTCTTTCTTTCTTTCTTTCTTTCTATATATTATGCCTAATTTTGTCGTGTTACTTTTAATTTTTTTTTTTATTATTTTTGATTTAGTTAAAGTTAATGGTTAATTTATTTTCTACAAATGTATTGAATAATAATAATTATTATTATATGTATAATTATTCATATTTTAAGGCTTCCGTTAAGTGCGCTACGTAAATGGTTTAAGTTACCGAAAAAGTATGTATTAAAGAATTATTCCTCTTTAAATGATCTAAAAATGTCCGCGATAGTATATGTCTATCATTTTAAGATTGACTCACTATAACCATATGGTCGAAACTGCCAATTATTTGCCATAATGTTTTATAAACATAATATTAAGGGCCTCCCCGCATTTTGCAGCTATTGCGCTCACTCTTACGTCAAATTTACAGAGAGTGACAGGGTCGGGAAAAACGCGCGCGCAGGATAAATGTAGTTTATTTAGTTTTATTGAATAACTATAATGTTTAAATGAAAAGTTAAACATCAAAGTTACAGATCTTAAAGCTACGCGTATATAGACAATAATGAGTTCACATGTATGTTATGCCAGTGGAGCCTATACGGTTTTTAATGAAAACAAAGCATGTTCCAATTCAATTTTTTTCATCATATTTTTCAACAAATTATTAAAATGTTAAACATTAAATTTTAACACCATGAACTAATCACCAAAATATATTTTATTCATGTCATATCAATATCATCAAATCAGACTTTATAGAATTTCCAAACAATCAATATCAACCTATTTTTCCGGGGACGTTAATCCTTATCCAATTAAATGTATTGTTGATTAAGAGTATTTAATTGTAAACAAAATTAACCTTAACATCACTTAATTTAAATTAACATCTTAGAAAATTGACACGCGTGCATGAAGCTGGCCGGCGGCGAGCGAGGTCACCTGCGCGAGAAGCTTATGTTTAATCCTTATCCTATTAAAATTATAAATGTGAAAGTTTAGATGTTGGGATGTGTGTAGCTAAATGTAGCCTAATTCACAAAACATATTTAAATAAAATTTTACTGGAAGCCAGGTAATCTAGAGTTCAATCCATTTTCTTAAAAAATGGCAAAACTGACTGACTGACTCAGAATCAATACTCAGCCAAAACTACTACACTTATAAATTTAAAATTTGAAAAAATTGTGAGGACATTATAAAAACACCTATAACTGGAAGAGCCAAAGAATCAAAAGCTACACAGATGTGCCACCTGATTGTTCTGGAATTCGTTCCCGGGTTTGATGAAACGTAAACAGCAGCGCGTTTGAGAAATGAGAGCCATTACTTGTGGAATTTCACGAGAACCTTACTTTGTGTCGATTTCACGGGTCTAACGTTATTCATTTGCACAAAATTTTGACGCTTTGAATGTGATTAAAACTTACTAAATGCTAAAATTGCTCTAAAGATAATTGAGACGTTTTATATGTTCGCAACAATATTCTAATTGAGGTAATTTTTTTGACTATGTAATGTATGTAGTTATTAATTTGTTAAAGAAAGATAGAATAATCCTATATATTACTTTTGTAGCACTTTTCTCATGCATGATTTTAATTTATTAGGGTCATCAAAAGGATAAGTACAACACTCAAATTGCGATTGTATATCCGATATTTGCTGTGTAGTGGCTTAGAATAGCACTACCCCATTTCTTCCGGTGGGTGTACGTAAGAGGCGACTAACGGACTTGGGGCTTTTTAAGGGATTTTTGGGCGATGCGGTTGGAGACCCATCACCAACAACCTTTATTCTACCATCTTTTCCCCACTCAAGTTCCAAAAGTGGCTGAGGAATTTATAATTTTTCAGCTCTGGCTACCCCTTTAAGGGATTTATAGCCGTGAGTGATGTATGTATGTATGTATATCCGAAAATAAGGGTAGCGTAATTATAGAGGTAGGCAGAGTTTTGGAATTGAATTCTCAACGTCGAGTTGCACTTAGTCATTTGAATGTGTTTTCGTTCTTACAAACCGTTGCAAGGCCCACCCCCTATCCGAAAATAAGGGTAGCGTGATTATAGAGGTAGGCAGAGTTTTGGAATTGAATTCTCAACGTCGAGTTGCACTTAGTCATTTGAATGTGTTTTCGTTCTTACAAACCGTTGCAAGGCCCACCCCCTATCACACGAATGCACAGTCCCACTAGAACGTGGGTACGCTGAATACCAGGTGATCAAAAAAATCACGTGAGATTAAGAAGAATTAATACCGCTGCCAACCCTTTGAGGATTTACGGATACTTTCAATTTCATATTCGTTTTCAAACTGGTGAAACTATAACATTATGTAATTACCCTGGCAAAATATGGAGACGCTCAGTGAGATTTAGAAAAACAATAGTCCCTCTGCCATCCCCCTATAACAACGTACATATACTCACGCCTTTGTTCCTATGGGTAGTGTTTCAAAAGATTTATTTGATTAAAGATATAATATGTAACTTAATTGAATATATACATACATATACTCACGACTATAAATCCCTAGAAGGGGTAGCCAGAGCTAAGGAATTGGTAATTCCTCAGCCATTTTTGGAAATGTAAGTGGGGAAAAGATAGTAAAATAAAGGTTTTTAGTGATGGGTCTCCACCCGCATCGCCCAGAAATCCCTTTAAAGCCCCATTAACGTTAATCGCCTGTTACGTACACCCACCGGAAGAAATGGGGTAGTGCTATTCTAAACCGACACTACACAGCCAAAAAAGCTAAACTAAACAAAAATGCTTATAACACTTACTAACAATGAATATAGTTTATTTTAACAGCATTTCTCTGCAATGTGAAATAGCAAAAAACAATGCTCTTTAATCTAATAGGTAATGTTAACAAGGTAAACAATGAATACAAAATAGAACTCTATAAGTGAGGCAAAATGACGTATATTTTAACATACATACATACTCTATCAGCTATCATTGGGATAGGTAGAGAATAAATCAATTGCCGTTTTGGGAGGCTTTTTGTTTATATCACAAAAACTATGATATTTTAAAAAATATGATATATGACAAATGTGATAAGTTTTACTGAAAAATTATCACACAACAGGTAAAAATCAAGCCTCTCAATATTTTAATTTAAATCTTTTTGTTCATGAAAACCTCATGTGGGGATTATTACTAATAATTAAAGAATAAATAAAGGAAAGAAAAATTTCGACTTAGTTAAAATTCGGAGGTAGGAAACGCAAATACTACTTAAACGTGTAAAAGAAATAAAGGATAGAAGAATTTCGCACTGGCAGCCAATTGACACGGTGGCTCAGTTGGCAGAGCGTCGGGGCGTATACCCGAGGTCGCGGGTTCGTTTCCCACCTGTGTCGAAATTTTTCTTTCCTTTATTTATTCTTTAACTCTCAATATTTTAATGAAAGTTTTCCCGACTTTCGTAAGAATTTAATTCATTAACATAATTAATGTGTTCAACGATAATCAGATAATTTCAAACAACTTTTTAATAAGAAAACTTTTCGTTTAGTTAGTTTCAGGGAAACCTCTTTATCCGAAAGTTAAAACATTTTATGACCTTAAGTAGGACTTGGAAAATTACCTTAATGAATTGGCTGGGTGTTTGTGACGAAAGAAAAACTTATCCTGAAAAGCCTGTTTTAAATTTATGTTTTTAATGTAGTGTCGGCTTAGAATAACACTACCCCATATCTACCCGTGGGTGATCGTAAGAGGCGACTAAGGGTATAGGGGCTTTTTAAGTGATTTTTGGGCGATGTGGTTGGAGACCCGTCACCAAAAACATTTATTATTACCATCTTTCCCCCAATCAACTTCCAAAAGTGGCAGAGGAATTCCTCATTCCAAAGCTCTGGTTACCCCGTTAAGGGATTTATAGCCGTGAGTATATGTATGTATGAATGTTTTTAAAAACAATACATAATTGAACCACTTTTGTACCTATAATAACATTTAAATACCCTTAAGAGGGGTAGCCACAGATTCAGAATTGACAATTCCGGAACCACTTTTGGTATGATAGATAACCATGAAGAAAAATGGAGTAGTGCTATTCTAATTCTTGCCGCCGGCGCCGGTGTCGTAAGAGGCAGCTAAGGGTTTTCAGGCTTTTTAAGTAATTGTTGGTCTAACGGAGACCATGTCATTAATGTATGTATGTACCATAAATATTATAGTTGTCAACAAAACTTTGTTATTATATACTGTAAAGTTGCATGCTGTGATATTTTGTCATTTTAAAACTAAATAAAAGTCACGAAAGTAGTTTCCAGTTGAATCATTTCATAACGGATGAAAATTTCTTGGCAGCCTGCTGTAGTACTAGGAACTTTGACAAGCTAACTTTATCTTATCAGGCTCTGTTTGTTTACTAGGAACTAGCTACATTTTGCTGAACGATGTTGGGAAATTTGAAGCGGTAGCAGAAAGAAAGAAGAGTTTTTACTACAATAGAAATTTCATACATACATTCATACATATACTCACGCCATTAATTCCCATTGGGGTAGACAGAGACTATCGATCGCCACTTCGTTCGATCCTGACAAACCTCTCTAGCTTCGTTTACATCCGTCAATCTTTTTATACATGCTCTTTTATTCTTCATACTTCGGACGCCAGCCTTTTTGAGCACACTCTCAATTTGGTCCAAGTGTGTTCTCCGTGGTCGTCCTCTACTAACATTACTATCCACACTAGCTCTATAGATCCCTTTTACCAATTTTCTATCATCCATCCTCTCTATGTGCCCAAACCATCTCAACATTCCTTTTTCTATCTTTCTTACAATAACATCTTTCACACCACACTTTTCACGAATAAAACACTATTTCTCACTCGGTCATAGAAATTTCATATTGAAAAATAAGTAAAGAATTCTAAAAAGAAAGGATAACCACCATAGTATAAGATCCATGTTTTAAAACAAAAGACCGGTAGTGCAGACTGTTAAGGCTCCATATATGAAGCTTCTGTTGCTTTATGCTGCCAATAGATGGCGCTGCTTGACCGTTCTACATCGCGGTATCGAAATGTTTTTATTATTGTATATATACTGTGACAATTTAATATTAATTACACCTTGTTTTCCTATAAACTTAGGGATGAGTCGTCGATGTATTTTTCATCAACGAGACTAGACTGTTAAATGTCGTTCATCAACTAGTCGATCAACTAGTTAAAATCTTCGACTAGTCGATGTGTAAACTGAAACGAATTGTCAACGATTGACACTGTCGACCGACGCGCGACGGTATTGGTAATTGAACGTTCGTTGCAATTAATTGTTAAATAATTAATAAATCTCCCCTTCATACTTTTCCAGGCTTAGGACTGGCTGAATTGGAAATTCATGCGTATTTAGAAGATCATCTGATTTTATGTACATTAATTAAAGTATTTACATATTTATATTTTTTTCTTTGTTTTTTTTTCGTTTTCTTTCTTTTCTTTTTTTTTATAATACATACCTATACATACCTATTATACAATAATTTCTTTACTATGTTTATTATAAAATAATTTATTATTAAATATTATTATAAAATAATTCAAATTCATTCAACAGAGTTCACGCGTGTTACGCACTATCTCTTTCACGCTCCTTTCTCCTTTATCTTTCCTTTCTTTCTTTCTGACTAACAAAACATATCGAAACATTATCGCACTTGCTACTATAGCTTTAGAGTTGAAATTTGTAAGACCGTCGCGTCGCAAGTTGATACTAACGTGTCGACTCTTTCGTTTAGCCGTCTACCAGTGGACTATTATACGGCCACGTTGAAGAGTTAACAGTCGCGTCGCAAGTTGTACGAACGTTTCGACTCTTTTGTTTAGCCGTTGAATTCAACTAGTTCATTGGTAAGCGATGGACTAGTCGAATCGTTGAATGTACATAGACGGTTAATTTAACTAGTCCGTTGTATCAACGCCCATCCCTACTATAAACTGCGTTTTATTTGTTTACAACATCTATTCGTGGTTGGATTTTTTGAGGCTTTTACATGGTCCTTCGTTAGCCGGTGTGCTCGCGAATATTGAGTTTAAGCTCAGCCTTCTGAACCCTAATTGTCCGGATCAAACTGGTTCGACCTTTTAGCGCGAATTTAAGGGGATTCTAGCGCTATTGAAGCCAGCATTTTTTTGAGGGGGAAGGGAAGAGAGGGGAGCAGGAGTACCAAACCCATCGTACCTTTCAACGAAGGGAGCACCCCCGGACATATCTGAAGAGAAGTAGCCGACGCATGTGAGGAAGGAGAGCAGTCGACTGAGTGAGCAGCCAATAGACAAGTTTATCTATCAGTGACAAGAGAACAGCTGTCAGGTGACAGCTGCTACTGACGTCATATAGAAGTATCGTGTGTGTGCGTAACAGATATCTGTGGACTTAACTGTGAGTAGAAGATCTTTATCATTAATAGACTCAAGTAAATTGCATAGTTCAAGAAAGAAGCAACTTTAAAGTAAATCTTGTATTTAGTAAAGTTAATTATTTAGTTTAGTAGTTAGACAATTATTGAGTACTGCATGGACTTGTAATAGTTTTAAGAAATATTGAGTTCTGACGGGGAACCTATGCCCGATTTTGTATTGATTTGTAACTCTGCAAAAGACTTAGAAAAATTTGATCTGATTTATTTGTAGCTTAAGGACTTAGAATGATTAATGAAATAGTATTTAGTTAGAAATTATATTTAGTCTGTTATTTTACGTAGCATCTCTTAATTATTTAAGTATTTGAATTTCGTATCTGTAAACATGGTTGATAATTATTTAAAACTTCAAGATGATCTATTCATTAAAATTCAAAAGAGTTTATCCAACTTTAAAAAATCGCCCAAAGATCGTATTACAATTAGTTTTATGGAATCAAGGCTAGAGTCGTTGGAGAAACTATGGACTTCTTTTTCATCAAACCATCAAAAACTGGTTTTCGAGTTAAATAGAGATGTTTTAACGCAAACTGATTATAGCAAAAATGAAATTTACGAAAATTGTGAAGAGACTTTTATATACTATAAGGCCTTAATAAAAGAAAAAATATTGTCTTTAAAACCGTTACCAAATGTATCATGTCAATCAGAGTCCAAATCAATAAATAATTTAAAGTTACCCAAAATTGAAATACCCAAATTTTCTGGTAAATATGCAGAGTGGCCAAGTTTTCGAGATTTATTTATTTCATTGGTTCATAAAGAAACTTCTATTGATGATATGCAAAAACTCCATTACCTCAAAGGCTGTGTTACTGGCGAAGCAGAGCAATTATTGAGGCACATTCAGTGTACAGCCGACAATTACCAAATTTGTTGGGATCAACTAGAAAATCGTTATAACAACAAAAAATTCCAATCAAATTGTATTTTAAAAAGGCTAATAGGGCAAAAGATTCTTGTTTCTGAATCATCAAATGCAATTAGGTCATTATTAGATACAACTAATGAATGCTTAAACGCCTTAAAAAATTTGGGTATTGATATTAAGTCCTGGGATGTCATTGTGATATATTTAATTACTCAAAAACTTGATTCGGAATCACGCAAATTATGGGAACAAAGGGTAAGCGAATCTAAAGAAGAATTGCCTAGTTTAAGAACCTTTGAAGATTTTTTGGAACAGCGTTTTAGATCTTTGGAGTTTTTGGATTTGAAGATTCAGAAACAAGAAAGGCCTACCTGTTCACACGTTGCTACTACCGTAATTACATGTTTATTTTGTTCTGCAAACCACAAGTTAGCAAATTGTAAGAAGTTTTGTAAGGAAACGATTGAGTCCCGGCGTAAGTTTGTCCAAACTAATAGTCTTTGTTATAACTGTTTAACACCAAATCATTCAGTATACAAATGCAATTATACTTCTAGATGCCACATTTGTAAAAAGAAGCACCACACTTTACTCCACTTGAAAAATCCTAATTTTAAATCAGCCGTTCAAGCTGATCAACCTGCTGAAGGAAATGTTGTCGCGACTGTAGTTGACACAACATTAACTGAGCAGGCTCAAGGTGTCAAGCCAAATTCTCAAATAGTTTCTTGTTTGTCAAACACATGCGGCCAAGTTTTGTTGGCTACAGCATTAGTGAATGTTAAGTCGATGAGAAACAATACTCAAGTCATGTTGAGATCCTTGTTAGACCAAGGATCTCAAGCCTCTTTTATCACAGAGGCTGCTGTTCAAACGTTAGGCCTTCAAAAGGTGAAGGAGGCTAGTTTGTTGTCAGGTCTAGGCGGCGATCAGAACTCGAATTTAATTTCGAAGTTTTCTGTAGGTTTAGAGATTCAATCCCGTTCAGACCCCACCTTTATCTTAACGGTAAAGGCTCATGTGTTAGATAAGCTAACAACATTTTTGCCAAACAAAAGAGTTTTGGCAAACATTACTCCGGCAGTTTCATCCTTGGCTTTAGCAGATCCTAAGTTTCACTTACCCAGTAAAATCGATTTGCTATTAGGGGCCGACGTTTATAGCCAGATCTTGTTGGAAGGTTTATACAGAGGACTACCAGGCTCTTTGATCGCGCAACATACCAAACTTGGTTGGATCCTCTCTGGCAAGGTAAACGATACGGCTGTAGATATCAACCAAGGTGAAAGTTGTCAGAAAATAGTCATGCATGTAACTCATACGGATAAAGATGAAGTACTTTTAAAAAGGTTTTGGGAACTCGAATCGGATTTGTTTTCTGAAAATAAAAAGCACCTAACTTCAGAGGAAGAAAAATGTGAAGAATTGTTTGTTCAAACAACATGCAGAGACCAATCCGGTCGTTTTATAGTCAAGCTCCCGTTCAAGTCAGATAAGCTATTTAACAGGGAATCAAATTCTAAGGATATAGCTAGAAAACGTTTTTTGAATTTAGAGAAACGTTTTAATTGTAATCCCGAATTTAAAAAGGCTTATTCAATGGTTATAAGTGAATATCTTAATTGTGGTTACATGGAAAAGGTTTGTCCAAGTGAAATGGATAAATCAAATGCTGTTTATTTGCCGCATCATGCGGTCATACGTCTTGATAAAAGTACTTCCAAGATTAGGGTTGTTTTTGATGCTTCTTGCAAGGATTCTACTGGCACATCATTAAACAGCGAGTTGATGGTGGGTCCAACATTGCAGCCGGAATTACGACATTTAGTTATGAGGTGGCGTTGCTACCCAATATC
Source organism: Bedellia somnulentella (assembly GCA_963576735.1). Classification (NCBI taxonomy): domain Eukaryota; kingdom Metazoa; phylum Arthropoda; class Insecta; order Lepidoptera; family Bedelliidae; genus Bedellia; species Bedellia somnulentella. The sequence continues at coordinate 15,359,221 of OY755181.1, forward strand.
AATTGTTGCTGACATTGTTAAAATGTACCTTCAAGTCAAGGTCGCAAAGGAAGACGTAGATTTTCAACGCATATTATGGCGGGAAGATCCAAATGCTGCGTTGCAGGATTTTCGACTTTTAAGAGTCACATTTGGGACGTCTTCTGCTCCGTTTTTGGCTGTACGTGCTTTGCAAGAATTAGCTCATCAAGAAAAGGAAGAGTTTCCTTTAGCTGCTTCGAAAGTCCTTAATGACTTCTATATGGATGACTTAATGACTGGTTGTTATTCAGTTGCTGAAGGCGTTAAGGTTTATGATGAGATTGCTAAACTTCTTGCCCGTGGAGGATTTCCTCTTCAAAAGGTTTCTAGCAATAGCAAAGAACTGCTACAAAATATAAAGGTAGGCAATGAAACTTCTCCGCAAACTATGGAGATAAGGAATGACGAAGTTATGAAGATCCTAGGTCTCACGTGGAATAGGGAAGCGGATCAGTTTAAATTCACTGTGAAGCTTGTTCCTCTTCAATCACCTATAACAAAAAGGAAAGTTATTTCAGAAATCTCTCGTTTATTTGACCCCTTAGGCTGGATAGCGCCAGTTGTCACTAAGGCGAAGATATTTATTCAACGATTGTGGCTATCTGGTGTTGAATGGGATGACGAAATCCCTGATAGCTTACTTTTTCGTTGGCTAGAATTTAGAGATGATTTACCGTCTCTGACATCAATTAGTGTAGCTCGTTGGATTGGTTCTAATTCTGATGACAAGTCTATGGAACTTCATGGGTTCTCCGATGCCTCTAATGTAGCTTACGCAGCTGTCGTGTACATACGCGTTATCGATGCCAATGATAAGATCCATGTGAGTTTAGTAACTTCTAAAACTCGAGTAGCACCCATTAAGCAGGTATCAATTCCACGATTGGAACTATGTGGTGCAGTACTACTTGCCAAGTTGTTAAACGAAGTTGCTAGAACACTTAATATTCCTAAACATCACATTCACGCTTGGACTGATTCGACGATTGTTCTATCCTGGTTGAGGAGTCACCCCAGTAGATGGACAACGTTTGTAGCAAATAGGACATCTGAAATTCTTACCAGAATGGACGGCAATCAGTGGTCACATGTCGCTTCGAAAGAAAATCCTGCGGACTGTTTTTCGAGAGGTATGTTGGCAAGTGAGTTTGTTAAATATCGACTTTGGGCACAAGAACCTGAGTGGTTGAGTGAAAACAAAATAAACTATAGAAAAAAAGAAGAAATAGATACTCACCTGGAAGAAAGAAAACAGAAGATAATCTGTCAGGCAACTACTACTAGTGAAGTGGAAGAAAATGATATAATTAAAAGATTTTCATGTCTTAACAAACTTACCAGAGTTCTGTCGTATTGTCGTCGAGTCATAGATTGGAGAAAACCTGAAAAAGATAAGCTTAAAACTAACATGAGATTAACTGCAAGCGAGTTGCATGAAACTCTCATGATATGCATCCGTATGTGCCAAGAGATTAATTTCAATGAAGATATTCAAGATCTTCATAAAAGGGGGCAAGTTACTAAAAATAGTAAACTTGTATCGTTGAACCCCTACCTAGACCAATTTAACGTGTTGGCGGAAGAATACAAAATGCTTCCATCTCTGAGGAGATGAACCATCCGATTATTATTCCGCATAAGTCACACCTTACCACTCTTTTAATAAGAGATGCTCATGAAAGGACACTGCACGGTGGTCCTCAACTTGTCCTCAATTTTTTGAGAAGCAAGTATTGGGTGGTAGGTGCAAAAAGCGCGGTGAGACAGTTGGTAAGGAAATGTGTGATCTGTGTTCGTCATTCGATCACAAATAATCAACAGATGATGGGTCAATTGCCCATATGTCGTGTAACACCACAACGACCTTTCCTTAGAACAGGAGTAGACTATGCAGGTCCAATTAGTATTAGGACCAACAAGGGTCGTGGATATCGTGCCACAAAGGGATACATATGCCTTTTCGTGTGCATGGCTACACGTGCAATTCATTTAGAGGCAGTTAGCGATTTGACTTCTGAAACCTTTTTAGCGGCGTTCAAACGCTTTGTAGCCCGTAGAGGTCATGTCTCCGAATTGTGGAGCGATAATGGGACTACATTTGTAGGAAGTGCACGTGAGCTTAAAATATTAGTCGATTTAGAAAGATCGGATGTGGCTGCTGAAATCGCTGACTGGTTAACTACAAATGGAACAACGTGGCATTTCATCCCTCCCCGTGCTCCAAACTTTGGAGGACTGTGGGAATCCGGTGTGAAATCGACAAAGCATCACTTGAAGCGAGTGATTGGCGATAGTACTCTGACCTTTGAAGAAATGACAACAGTACTAGCGCAAATTGAAGCATGTCTAAATTCTAGGCCAATTTCTCAATTATCCAATAATCCGGAGGATCCTAGTCCATTAACGCCAGGCCATTTCTTGGTTGGAGAACCATTGATGTTAGTCCCTGAAGCTAATTACGAGCTTTCATCAATAAGTAGTCTAAAACGGTGGCAACTAACTCAAAAAATGGCACAAGACTTTTGGCGCAGGTGGAATCAAGAATATCTGACACACTTGCAACACCGGTACAAGTGGCGAGAACAAATCCCCGAACCTGATATTGGTAGTGTTGTGTTGGTTAAGGAGGACGGCTTACCACCAACAAAGTGGCTTTTCGGAGTTGTGGTTGCTAAACATCCAGGTTTGGACGGGCTTACCCGTGTGGTCACTCTTAAATACAAGGGCAACTTGTTAAAAAGACCGATATCAAAACTAATTGTGTTGCCTATAGATGGCTGAGAATTATGTACGTTTCTATATTTTTAATGTATTTGGTCATGTATGTTTTACTATCAAGAAAAAAGATATTTTGTTACCTATCGCTAAGGTTTTTTTTGTTTTATATACACTTCTGTCACAAACTAAAATGTATCTTTTATGTTGCTAAATTTAACGCTTCGATGATTAGTATTTTTTAATGTTAAAGAGTTAAAGGTTTAAAGATGTTTTCATTTATTTTCTTATTTGTTTTTGTTCTGGACTAAGTCCATGGCGGCCGGCATGTTAAGGCTCCATATATGAAGCTTCTGTTGCTTTATGTTGCCAATAGATGGCGCTGCTTGACCGTTCTACATCGCGGTATCGAAATGTTTTTATTATTGTATATATACTGTGACAATTTGTTTTTCTATAAACTGCGTTTTATTTGTTTACAACATCTATTCGTGGTTGGATTTTTTGAGGCTTTTCCACAGACAAATGAAGACACATGTTGGTTCGTGTCTGGTTCCGGCGTTGAGTTCGACACGAGACTGCTCTTAGTTTTATTTTCACTCTGAGGCTAGGAATAGGATCTGAATAAATGCATTTTTTGTTAAATTGAGTGTCTTTTGCATTGATTATATGTTGCAAATTAAATGTGTAAGATTTACTAGGTTGATTTAAGATTAATTGCTGCTATATATATAATAGCACTACCCCAATTCTTCCGGTGGGTGTACGTAAGAGGCGACTAACGGTATTGGGGCTTTAAAGGTTATTGGGCGATGCGGATGGAGACCCATCACCATAAACCTTTATTTTACCATCTTTTCCCCACTTACTTTCCAAAAGTGGCTGAGGAGTTTCTAATTCCTTAGCTCTGGCTACCCCTTACCCCTCTAGGGATTTATAGCCGTGAGTATATGTGTGTATGTATGTATGAATTAAGATATTAAGATTACGAGTCCACCAAATACGTAAATATACAAACTATAATTGAAACAACTTTTTGATTTTCGAATATTTAATCGCGTGTCATTACATTATTTTAAAGCCCGACGTTTCGAAAACTTTTCAGTTATCATGGTCACGGGAAGACTGAGGTGTTATTTGTCATTATACAGTACTATAAAATTATTAATACTAACTACCTTCACAAAATTTTGAGTTAAATTTGCGTTTAATATTTGCTATGTACAAAAAGAGCTAATGTTATCTGGAGTCTTGCTAGTGTTCTTCCCTCGCTTAGTTGTGCTAATGATCGGGTTCCAAGCAGGTGGTAATTGCTAACCATCATCTCTATTGAAGTTTGGATGTTTCTTTATTTCAATAGATTCGCGTATCATTCTAGGTATCAATCGATTATCTTTTGCTAGAATTGTATCGCTTTGTTTGGCCGATGTATGAAAGACCACACTCACAGTCTAGTTTATAAACGCCTGCATCTTGTAAAGGGATCTGACATTTGATAGGTCTTAAAAACTGACTTATCTTTTGGTGCGGCTTGAAGTAGGTCTTAATGGAAGCACGCTGTAACACAGTACTAATTTTGTCTGTTACACCCTTTACAAAAGGTAGAGTTGTTTCGAAAGTAGGTGGTTTAACGGAGGAGCGGTGACGTTGGCGGGGCAATTTCAGCTTGTTGTTGTGAAGAACTTGTTTCACATGACTGAGCTCTCCAGCAAGATGGTGTTCGTCACAAAGATGTTTGGCTCTCTGAAACAAAGTTTTACCAAAAGTAGCTAACTGAGATGGATGGTGGTGTGAGTCACCATTGAGGTACCTATCAGTGTGGGTGGGTTTCCTATAAACTGTGTGACTAATTGAGTTATCAGAATTCCTTATCAAGAGGACATATAGAAAGGCTAAACTATTATTAGTCTCTAATTCCATTGTAAATTGGATCTTAGGGTTAATGGAATTAAGGTGGTCTAAGAATGCAGAGACTATGTTTTTGGGTAGGATTGCAAAAGTATCATCTACGTACCTCTTATAAACCTTTGGAGTGACAGGGAAGGATTTTAGTGCAACCTCCTCCAATCGTTCCATGAATATATCGGCTACAATAGGAGAGACTGGGGATCCCATTGTGTGAACACACCTTCGATAAGCCAAACCACCACATGCGTTTTGACAAACCTACAATTCTAGCAAAAGAGAATCGATTGATACCTAGAATGATACGCGAATCTATTGAAATAAAGAAACATCCAAACTTCAATAGAGATGATGGTTGGCAATTACCACCTGCTTGGAACCCGATCATTAGCACAACTAAGCGAGGGAAGAACACTAGCAAGACCTGATAACATTAGCTCTTTTTGTACATAGCAAATATTAAACGCAAATGTAACTCAAAATTTTGTGAAGGTAGTTAGTATTAATAATTTTATAGTACTGTATAATGACAAATAACACCTCAGTCTTCCCGTGACCATGATAACTGAAAAGTTTTCGAAACGTCGGGCTTTAAAAATAATGTAATGACACGCGATTAAATATCCGAAAATCAAAAAGTTGTTTCAATTATAATGTGCAATCGTGAAAATCTTAGAAAATACTAAATATACAAACTCACATTGGAACGTTCACGCCGTATATGATCGAAGGGTTTAGCAGAGGTACTAATACTTCTGAACATCCCGCGACTTTGTTACCTGGTCAAATTATATTACCTTAACGACAACACTGACTTAAAACTAAAGTATCTAAGCATATAATTATATTGTAACAATATTTAAACATGAAAAGAATATATAACACAGTTAAAATTACGCGATGCAAAACCGAATAAAAATAGTTATTATAGAAGAAACAAGAATAAGAAGAAAAAACGTTTATTTGTTGCCAGTCGCATAAACATGTAAATATTTTTACAAAATAAATCAAGGAAAAAAACATTTAACAATAAAAACACTGTTGATTATGATAAACTCATACGATTTTTCCCGGTTTAGTGGGGTAATTCAAGCTGAATCACGTGACTAACCAAAAAAATATATAGAGTTTGTGCTTTCGAGAGACCTTCTACACCGATAATAAAAAACTTTCTTTTTATTATCGGTGTAGCAGGTCTGCCTTTTTGGTACTCAATCTAGTTGGACCATATTTTGTCTTCCATGATCGTCCTCCACTAAAAGTATCTTTCGCATTGGCTCTATTTTATTTAATTTATTGATTATTCGGAAATCTCACAGCTTTATACAATGGAATATTTTTATCTTATACAAACATACAAGAAATCTATACAAATATTAACTGAGATTGGGTTAGACTTACATAATACAAGGAAATACAAAAAAAAACATTGAAAAAAAGAGTATAAGGGTAAACGAGATTATTAAATATATGCATAGGTGTTTCTTCTATTTTTCTTCTACCAATTTACTACCAGCCAACCACTGTATTACTATATTTTAAAACATTGATTAAGGGAATGTACCGTTTTTTAGAGCGTTTAAATAAAATATTTAGCCAAAACGGTTTATGCTCTTTATAATATCAAGTAGAAACAATCTAAATACTACATATTTTAACATCACAAAAAACATGCATGAAGAAAATGTAATTTGAAGCAATAACAACTAACATTCAAACGCTCACTGAAACTGGGGCACGCGTCAACGCTCAATTGCGAAAGCAATTTTAGGAGACATACATACATATACTCACGGCTTTAAATCCCTAGAAGGGGTAGCCAGAGCTAAGGAATTCGAGATTCCTCAGCCACGTTTGGAAAGTTGAGTGGGCAAAAGATGGTAAAATAAAGGTCTTTGGTGATGGGTCTCCAACCGCATCGCCCAAAAATCCCTTAAAAGCCCCAATACCGTTAGGCGCCTCTTACGTACAGCGTACACCCACCGGAAGAAATGGGTTAGTGCTATTCTAAGCCGACACTACACAGCAATTTTAGGAGACTTTTCTACATACCGCCTCCTCACGTGCTTGGTTGCTTCAAACCTTCTGTGGATTGTATTTTTACGGGTTTCTTGTAAATTGATTTGAAGGTACCTAGTAGTTTCTTGAGGTAACTGTGCTGGTAATATTGTTATTTACTATCGTGGATATAAACTTATTCTAGATATTTAAAATATCCCGAAAGTATAATTAAAACCGTAAAACAATTAAGGAACCAACTAAATTTAAGTATGAATTACTATCGTTAGTTTTTTAAGCTATTTATTGGTTTTCTTTGTAGTGACAGCCAGTCAGATATGATAATGATTCTGTAATGCAATATTGGGGCAGTAGGCGCGGGCTTATTTCATTTACACCTCGCTCGCCTTAGAATGAAAGATCCGGGACTCGTATAATAGTTAAAATATACAAGTAGAGGAACCAAGTGTATTATTTGTTTTTGTAGTATTGATTACATGAATCTCATTACAAGTACATTGCGATATCAAATTCCTTCAGTGCAATTTGTGATCTTGGTAAAGTAGTAAATAAAACGTAAATTTTATCTTTGTACTCAACAAAATAAATATTGCAGAACAAAACAGTTTTCTGAAAATTCCTTAAAATGATTACCAAAATTAAGATAAAAACAGGTTCTCGATTTTTAGCTGTTTTATTTTGAAAATTTGTAGCAATTTTAGTTTATTCAATCAAAATCTTCCGATCCAATAACAGGCTCCAAGAGCTACTATCTTATTAAACTTTAAAGCGCTGCATTTGAGCAACCATTTTTGCTCAAATGCTAAAATGTTTAATAATATTGTAGCTTCATATAATAAAATATATCCAGTAACATCGGTATGATACGTCAGTACGTATATAGTCACCATTGAGGTTGGTTTTCATACGTTCCTGTAAAATTTCTCGTTCTTCAACTTAGACCATATACAACAACTAGAGAGATAAAGAATACGTCACGACGAGCAAGAAAAGGATAGCTAATTATAAAACTCTTGAAGATAGAAAGAGCTAGTACTGTGATTTTTTGTCCCTTACGGTGTAACCTGTCTTTCGACGTGACGGTGTCACCGTTGTTTTTTGTTGTAAGTTATATCTAGAATTAAATCAAAAACACAGGTAAAACGTATAAATAACAGCATATCTTCTATTGTGAATCTAATAAGGTTCATAAACTGCAAATATATTCCGAGTTTTCTTTAATACGCCACTGCGAAGTGATTCATCTGAGGCTTTTTACTTGCTTCGATAACTACAGCCCAAAACTTTTTATTTACCTATTTTTAAAGCACAATCACATAAACAAGATCTCTGCCCTAAACAAACTTACTTCCTACGAGTCCAAAATATGATTTGTTTCACGTATTTGCACAATATTATCTAAAATCGATGAAGTAAACAAAGCGTTTATTATTTCTCTAACAAAATAGTGGCAAACTGTCACTTTGGACAGTTTGCCACTATCGAAAAACAGGTTACACCGTAAGGGACAAAAAATCATAGTACTAGCTCTTTCTATCTTTAAGAGTTTTATAATTAGCTATCCTTTTCTTGCTCGTCGTGACAATGAGAATTTGAAAAGCAATATAGTTAACTATTTCGATAAACTTATTTAGAAACTCAAATAAATGACTATATTGTTGGAAGGAGTAGGTAGACTGCATTTGTTTTCAAAGAATGACTAGTTATGTATTCCTCCTGCATACTATAGTGTACATGTATTTTAGTACTGTAAAAGTAATGAAGCAGTCACGATATGATATATCGATATGTATGTAGGGCATTAAGATATCAACATCGTATTCAATGACGTATTAGCTTAATGACTTTTGAGGTGAAGTCTAGGCGTCAATAGTGAGGTGATTAGTAATCATCTAGGAGCTTTCGAAAGGATTCTGTATCTCTGAAACGGATACAGCTACAGCTCTGAAACCCAGCGCAATCGTCTCAAGTGGGGGACAATTACTTTTTTTTTATAGTTTGGGTCAACTTGAGTTGGAACTTTTGGGGGCGACGACCGGGGGAGGAGGGGGTTGAGCTAGAACTCCCATAACCATACTACTTACGCCTTGCTTGCCTTGAGAACCGATGATTAGAGAAGTATCTACATACATTTTGTACCTAGATGTGTATTATGAGTCAAATTTCACGACCGAGGTTGGACCGAGGAGAACCGAGCGAAACCGGGTTTTCATCTAGTACATTTCTATTTGCCAATTACTCAATCTTTTCGAGTATTCTAAACTGAAATGTACAGGTTTGCAAGTTTATTGATTTAATTATTGATTGTCACTTATTTCGAGTTTGTTTCGTATCACAGCTTGATATTAATTTTCAAAGATCACTGCGAAAACTACAACTCAATATAGAAGAAAAATAGCGTATATGTATATTATAGCTGAATGCTAGATCTAGCACCAACTTGCTTAGGAGAAAGAAGTGGACGAAACAACAAAAAGGCAAAATTAAATTCAGTTCAGTTTAACGTTAGAGATAGTTCAAACCTGGTGTACATTGTCTATTTAAAAACAACAAAAACTCAATTTAGTATTATCGCTCATAATTTTCGGCAAAACATGGATACAGGAATCTGTTTTGTTAAATTATGGACACGAATAATTAACTCTTGAATTCCCTATTTTAACAAGCAAATGTTGTCGATATAACAGCTAGTCTCATATTTTATTATAGTGACTATGGTGGTAATTCAAGTTGGCAGACTATTTAGTGGGTACCTAAAATCAGGAACTTTTAAAAGTGGTCAAGAAATTTCTAATTCAGAAGGGTATTTTGGGTCTTATACCTATAAGTATATATATGTAGTAGGGACCGATAGCCTAACTTGCCCTCTTGAGCACTGTATGAAAACCAGGAAGGTGGAGTCTTGTGCTCGAGCCATTGGACCATGGAGGTAGTTACTGACTAGAAACTTACGATAAAGAAATAAAAAAGTAACAAATAATGCTTCTTTTGTTGAAGATAGTGGGAATAGAATATCAATTTGCATGTATGTACGGCTGACTGAAGTTAAAATTAGCTTTGCAACCCAGGTTTTATTTAAAATCATTTTCCAATGTATAAATATAATAACGACAAATTTTTATTAGCTGCTTCGATTTTGAATCGCATGATCCTAATACCCATTTACGGATCTTTGATTTCCTTAGTTTTGCCCGTGTTTCTTATTTAAATCAGTTAGGGATCCCTGGAAAAGAATATGTTAGTAGCCTTATTATTTCTGTGGGTGTACGTAAGACGCGGCCAAGGGTACTGAACCTTTTCAATGGATTTTTTGGGCGATGCGGTTGGGACTCATCACCGATAACCTTCATTCTACCATCTTTTCCCCGCCCAATTTCTAAAAGTTGCTGAGGAACTTCTAATTCCTTAGCAGTGGCTTAGCAGTCCCTTCAAGGGATTTATAGCCGTAAGCATATGTATGTATATATGTCTAGAAGTACTGTTATAGACAGCAAAAAATGCATATTGGCGTTTCTGTGGTTTATATATCAAGTACAGCTCAGTGAATATAAGTGGCGATAGGCTGTATTCTGTTCAGAGGGCACTTTGAATAAGATTAGAACAAGTAATGTTTGAAGTATTAGTACCTCTACCACGCCTTTGGAGGTATACTGTGTAAACGATCAGTGTAATGAAAATGAAAATAATACGTAGTAATTTTAAGAACGAACATGTATGAATATTGAAGAAAATTCAATCTAAAGGGTTCTGTACACTCGCGAGCGTCATGGCAATGCATGTGATCTCAATCTTGCCCGGATCCAGAAAAGAACAGAATTTTACTCTCGATTTACGTAAGCTCTTTGTAGCGGGCAATATACCGAAACTAAACCTTGCGTCACAACTGACCTAGACACAGTAATCAGGGGAGATTCGCGCCTTCGTGATTCGCGTGCAAGTGTAGAAAGGCCTTAAGCTTACCAATATTATTCTTGATATTGCATGCAAACAAGCGTCGCTGTGAAGCAAACATTGGCAACGAGTACCAAAAAGTTTTCAACCTGCCCTGGTTCAACCTTTTCGCTCGAATCATTTTATTTCGTTTTCTGAAAACTTCAGTCTTCCTGTCTTTAACTATTCTGTAGTAAAATATTACATACATAATACTCACGGCCATAAATCCCAAAAAGGGGTACTCAGAGCTTCAGAGCTAGAAACTCCTCAGTCACATTTGGAAGTTGATAGGGGACAAGATGATAGAAATAAAGTATCGTTGGTGATGGTTCTCTAACCACATCGACAAACACCACTCTGAAAACCCCATAAAAAGGTAGAAAGGGGAAGTGCCATTCTAAGCCAGCACTGCACGGGAATAAGATCTTGTATCTCGTAAACTATTTCAAGAGCAAGTAATTCATGACAGCGGTAACTATTTGTGCTGACACATGCCGGACACGACGCGAGTAATGGTATCCTGACCCTTCCTCGATGTCCTTTATAACCTACTCGGACATTTTATGACCATCAATAATGTCCTCTAAAATTATACTGTTTGTGAATTTTAATATCATTTTGATGGCAGTTGCGGAATTTTGACTTGAAATCAGATTAGACTAGTGATACTGACAGAAACAGTGGATATTTATTTTGGAAGTATTATGAATCCTATGCTGTGTTGTATCGGTTTGGAATAGCACTATACTATGTAATATAGTGTAATTTCACCATAAATATAATGCAACATAAATCTCAGTATCAGGAACATGCCATTTACATTTTCATGCATATATGTACCCTCAGCTATAAATCCAATAAATTGACAGTTTAAATAAAAAATTGAATTGATTGAATTCATCTATACTTATAATAAATCTGTAGAGAGGTCAATTCTGTACATGAAATATATTTTCAAAATAACTATCAGGTGGTGATTAGGGATCGATACTGATGCCAAAAATGCATCAGTAAAATTTTTGTCTGTCTGTCTGTCTGTCGGTTTGTATGTTCCTTATGGAAACAAAAACTACTTGACGGATTTCAACGAAACTTGGCACAATTATTCTCCATACTCCTGGGCAGGTTATAGTATACTTTTCAGCAGAGTGGTGAAGGGGAATTTGGGGAAATTTTGGGAAAACGGGAGATGTTACTCCATTTTTTAAACTTGCATAGAAATCATGTATGACGGAAATATTCTTCATAAAATTATCTAAAAAAAAATCATCAACAGTTTATGTCTATCTTTTACGGTTGACTCACAATAACACGTGTAATTCCTGATAGCTTAGCAGTTCGGAACATTCTGATTGTATTTGTTTGTAAACCTCTCACTCATCCCTAATTTAAAAAGGTAACATTATTACCTATTCAATAAAAAAAGAATCATAGAAATCGGTAGAGAAACACCGAAATTATACATATAATAAGCCATCGCGCCCGTGACCAAAACCAAATCTTTACTAATTTACATATAACATACTAGATGGCGCCAGTAGTTGCATCCTACATCACGTAATGATTTATTTTTTAGATTGTTATAAATACTTCATAGCGTTTTATTCCAAAATTTGCTATTAAACGGAAATACTGAACCGTTCATTAAAGCGCATTCAAAATCACCAAATTACACTGTTTAGGGAGTGCTATAAATTTAATAAATTGAAAACATTGCGCTGAATTTCACAATGCTTGAGCAGTGACTGAAGAAAGAAACCTCAGATATTTTAAAAAACAACGCTACCCGTGCGAAGCTGGGACGATCCACTAGTAATTTAATAAAATAGGGTATTTTAAAGTCAGAATTTACTTGTTCTGATTTCTCTTACTAGAAAAACCATATTTACCAAGCAATGATAGAGTACTAGACATACATTATTTAAAAAAATACCTTTTGATACCGCTTAGTTGTAATTGTCATGTGAAAGTTAATATGTGTTACAGTCATAGTGATTAAATAGATGTTATACATAATGACTGGATACATAAAAGACATTCAATAGACAAAGTAATCATTTAATCACTTTACCTGGACATTATTCATAATAGCGTTGTTCGGGGTATATCCGAACCAATGATATTTATATTAAATGATAGAAGATTATACGAATCACAACTATTTATTGATAATGATACTTAGTGCTAAATGATAAATGATATATATAAATGATACGTACAACCGCGAAGCAAGTCTACAGTGCACTCTCCGATTTACTCGTGATTGAGTAAAGTGCTGACTGATACTTATTGTTCGGTGTTTGCACCGAACAAGCGTGTCAAAGTTAGCCAAAGTAATAGTATGGTCTAGCCGACGATAAAATGAAAAAACGATTCTATGAAAAATAGTCTTATTGCAAGAAAGCCCCCTGCAGGCGAAGGAATGTTAGATCACATTTAGCTAGGTTAGGTTAGGTTATGCATAATATGTATTTTAAATATATGGAAAATGATTTTATTCGAATAATATTATTCTTATTCAAAATTTTCAACACAACAGACAATATTATCCTAGTAACAATTATTATTAATTAAAACATTACGATCATTGAATGTTATAAAGAAAAAAATTATTGAATAAAATTTTCATTTAAAAAAAAACTGGGTAGTAATATTATTAATATAAAAAATATGATAACTAACTGTTATGACCTCCGTTGGTAGTATTAAATGTAGTAGTATGACAAATAAAATTATGAAGAGTGATTATTATAAACACAAATCGTTAGAAAGACAGTGAATATGATTTAGAATTTTATGTGGACCCAAAATATCTACTAGTGTTGTTACATTATCCAAGACTCCAAAGATATTATATAAATAGCTGGTTAAAATGTGATTAATTTTGTGTCATTTATCACTTTATCTAAATTGAATAGACATTATACATAATGGCTAGACAGTATACATAATATCCAGATTTATTACTTTGACTGTAACATATGTACAAAGCGGCGCTAGGTCTGCCCCCTATCACGTGACTGCTCTGTTGTGGCAAAAATAGATAATTTAAACACTCGGTTACAGAATGTTACATGTTGAGAAATGTTTGCACATCTTACAATCCTTTGGTCACCATGACAGTTGAAAAAAGCTTTAGTCGCAGGATCTTGGTTTGCGTGACAATTTTAAAATATAACATTAATACAAAATCCCTATCATTTAAGGTCGGTAAAAGAAAAAAAAACTTTTATATCAATAAAAACAAATCGCTCAAGGTAGTTTTCAAACTAATTACATGTCCCAATGAATGAAGAAGATTGGCAGACGCTGAGACAGCGAATTTGTATTGAGACCAACAACAGATCCTGTGGTTTGCACCTGATTAATTAATTTTCATTTTTACAAAGTTTATTTAATATACGATGAATAGTGCCGGCGCAGAAGGTAACTACCCCTTCCTACCCATGGGTGTTGTAAGAGGCGGATGAGGGTATGGGGCTTTTTCAAGTGGTTTTTGGGCGATGCGTGGATGCGTAGAATGGATTTTCACAAATTCCTTCATATGAAGTAGTCCTCCTTGTCTTTACCATTAATTCTGATGATATATACTTATATTACTTTTTATTGGATTTTTGGGCGATGCGGTTGGAGACCCATCACCAAAAACCTTTATTCTTACCATCTTTTCCCCAGTCAACTTCCAAAAGTGGCTGAGGAATTTATAATTCCTAAGCTCTGGTTACCCCTTCTAGGGAAATATAGCCGTGAGTATATGTATGTATGTATGTATATACTTAGATGACTGTATTTGTTCAGAAAATTAGTTTAAGAGATTAATGATTAAAGAATTTAGTCACTGACCTACCGATTTTATTTTTATAACTGTTTGTAACCCAACAGTAACTTTTGTATAATCTTAGATAAATGGGTATCACCATGGCTTACGGGCTTTTGCTGTGTAGTGTCGGCTTACAATAGAACTATCCCATTTCTTCCCATGGGTAGAAAGGGGAAGTGCCATTCTAAGCCAGGACTGCACGGGAGTAAAATCTTGTATCTCGTAAACTATTAAGAGGCTACTAAGGGTTATCGAGACTTTTTAAGTGATTTTTGGGCGATGCTCTTAGAAACCCATTAATAAAAACATCTATTTTTGCTATCTTTTCCCCACTTAACTTCCAAAAGTGGCTGAAAAACTTTCTGATTTCGAAGCCCTGGCTACCTCGTTTAAAAATGTATAACTGTGTGTTTCCGTAACTCATAAAAAACTGAAACATTATTGAATGAAATATTTAACATAATTAACAAAACCATTTTAAAACAGTCCCAATCTCAACAGTCTGTATCGAACAACTCTTCGCCACTGTTCTGCCTGACTAATCCATTATTTGGAAACTTTCCCCATTTTACAGAGAATTTCTCAGACGTTTAACCGCTGTTCTAAGGATGAACTTCGTTTTAATATCTAATAATATTCCCGTATCTTTCTACATATTTTGCTTCTACATAAAGTTGAACTCGCCCGCTGCCAAAATCCGGTTATATTTTAGCCGAGAAATAACGTTGGGTGAATTTTGAGATGGAAAACTCAAACTATGCTGCTGTTTTCAGGAAACAAATACAGGGTTGAATTAGTTGGTATCTGAAACTGGACTTGTAAATTTTGTTGTATAAAGATTTTAAAAAGTCCTATGTTGTTATTTTATTACATAACTGCAAATAAATATTCATTTACTCTTGTTTTTTATACAAATCAAGAGTAAAAATTGATAACGACTGGTAGGTCAAAGGATTTAAATTAAAATTATATGATGAAATGAGGCATTGTACCTACAAAGTTAAAGATGCCTCAGTGGGTAGAACACAGCTTATCGTGCAGACGATAAAAGTTCAAATCCCGGGTCGGACCTTCACCAATTTGTTTTCTAAAGACATATGTGTGGTTAATTTATCATGGTTGTTAACGGTGAGGGAAAACATCGTGAGGAAACCCACATTGCTGAGTCATGTGAAAAGGTATTCTTATAAAACATCGATAGGACTGTTCCTTATCGCGTGAGTACGTCTGTCCAAGTAAAATGTGGGTACTCTCAATAGCAGGTAACATGTAACGTCCTGTTTAGAATTATTGGTACCTTTTCCAACCCCTTCGGGTATATACGACGTAAACGTTTGAGCTTTACATACATACATACATATACTCACGGCTATAAATCCCTGAACGGGGTAGCCAGAACTTTGGAATAAGAAATTCCTCAGCCACTTTTGGAAGTTGATAGGGGAAAAGATGGTAATAATAAATGTTTTTGGTGACGGGTCTCCAACCACATCGCCCAAAAATCACTTTAAAAGCCCCTATATCCTTAGTCGCCTCTTACGATCACCCACGGGTAGAAATGGGGTAGTGTTATTATAAGCCAGTTATTTCAACCCAGTTTATTTAAATGGATTTCAGTGTCTTGTAAAATATAAATCAACGAAACTGCTCACAAAGGTAAGCAATAAAACAAAACATTTATGGCTTTTCATCAGCGAGAATTATTGAAGAAAATAAATTAGAACCATAAAGAGTGTTTTGAGAACAAATACACATTCGTAAAGTTAACGACCTCGCATTTCAGTATTCGTGCGAACATTATTATGAATATTTCGTTTATTTATTGAGTTGAGTTGAAAAGATCACGAGGAAAGCCGCATTAGTAAGTTATACTTCGTCATGTTAGTGTGAATTAACATGAGAGACCAAAACGTCACGTAAAGTTAAAAAGTTAAAGTTTTGTAATCTATAGAAAAAATATATATACGACGCCTTACATTCCGTTCATTCCATTTGCCGTATAGTACCGGCTTAGAATGTCACTAACCCTTTCTACCCATGAGTGTCGTAAGAGGCGACTAAGGGTACCATTGGAAAAAAAATAAGTTGTTTTTGGGTGATGCGTTTGGAGACCCAATACCAACAATTTGCTGTGTAGTGTCGGCTTAGAATAACACTACCCCATTTCTGCCGTGGGTGTTCGTAAGAGGCGACTAATGGTATTGGGGCTTTTAAGGTTTCATTGGGCGATGCGGTTGGAGACCCATCACCAACATCCTTTATTTTGCCATCTTTTCCTCACTCAACTTTCCAAAAGTGGCTGAGGAACTTCTAGTTCCTTAGCTCTGGCTACCCCGTCTAGGGATTTATAGCCGTGAGTATATGTATGTATGTATGTATGTACCAACGATACATATTTCTACCATCTTGTCCCCAATCGACTTCCAAATGTGACTGAGGAGTTTCTAACTCTGAAGCTCTGGCTACCCCTTTTTGAGATTTATAGCCGTAAGTATATGTTTGTAATATATACAAAAAAAGATACAATACCTTACATCCATCCGATAAATAATGTAGCGCCGATTATCCCGTGGCTACCGGGAAGCTCTCACATAAATAACAGGTGCTAAGTATAAGGAAGCCTCTTAAGCCTCAGAGGTGCGGTTAAATACTTATCCCTTTTTATCGCCAACATGCTTCGTGTAATCGTTCTCGAGAAGGAAATAAATCTGAATTCATTGAACATTTCCCACCTTTTTATTGCGGACGCCATTTTGTATTTTCGGCCACTCGTAACTAATGAAGGGTTGGCCACGAAAACTAGGTCATGACTTTATAAAAACATTATTGACTAGAGATAATAGTATTTTAGTTCATGTCTGAATACTTAAACTTGTTTCTAGTTAAGTATTTTATTTGAATTTATTTACGGCTTGTTTTCATCTGGGTAGGTAGGAATTCATATACTCGTAGATATTCTTATGAAAATTCACTCCGTAAGTAACCACTCTCTTGCTACTACTCTAGCTACACCATCTGTGGATTTATAGCCGTGAGTATTTGTATGTATGCAACTAAGTTAAAGATTGACTGGAAGAAATCGCGTTAAGGCGATAAGTCCGCCTTTGAGTATACTTGACTGTTTTGTAACTTTTAAATTCTGTGTGTGTGTGTTGTGTTTTTGTATGCAATAAAGTGTTTAAATAAATAAATAAGTTAAGTAATACTTTTGGAGTACCTACGGAGTACGTATGTATACTTATAGCGGTGAGTATCTCTCTCGCCTCTCACTTACACCTACGGAAAAAAATGGGGTAGTGCTATTGTAAGCCGACACAACACAGTTAACCTACTGCCATAAAGAAAAATTCAAGTCAAACATTACCTCTATTTGTTTTGTTACGTGTGTAGTAGTTGTGTTGCGTTGTGTTCAATTGGGTTGCACAAACTACCTCCGAGAAAACAGTAGCTTAAATTCTGAATCGATAGATATATTAATTTTTAGAATAAATAAAAGAAAGAAAAACTTCGACACAGGCGGGAATCGAACCCGACGAGACGAGAGCGACGGGGGCGTATACCTGAGGTCGCGGGTTCGATTCCCGCCTGTGTCGAAGTTTTTCTTTCCTTTATTTATTAGTAATAATCCCCACATGAGGTTTTCATGAACAAAAAGATTAAATTTTGGATGAACTCCAAATAGTAAATAGTTAGTAAGCAAGAATTCCGCACAATAAGTCTTGATTTCCTTAGACTCAACTCAAAAACTCAAACGTTCACGCCAAATATTCCCGAAGGAGTTGGCAGAGGTACTTATACTTCTGAAAGTCACGTGACATTGTCACCTGGTATTCAGAGCACCCATGTTTTGCTTGGACAGTGTACATGATAGGAGGCAAGCCTATCGCCGTTTTCTACGAATACACTATCCCATGACTAAGCACAACTTAGCCATGTTCTGACAGACTTCTTAGTTAGTCTGATTTTCTTAAACGAAAGTTATAAGCAACATTCTTTTACAAATATAAATTTTGTGTGTAAATAAGTAGTTGTCTCCAATACAATATTCTATCGCTTAGTTAAATAACAGAAGTGACTCAGTTGATACAAGTAAATCTACAATAGAAATGGAACGTGGATTACTCTCGGGCTGGACTGTTGTAAATAGCGCTGTAATTTTGGTTAACAAAGATCAGTAACGCAGATGGGTGATTGTCAAATAAGCAAAAATAAAACGAGATATATATTTTTTTACATTTTATAGATTTATTTTTGTGATTTCGACTCATCTTAATCAACAATATATTAATCTTACATCAAACGAGATCTTGCATTTCAACATAATGAAAAAAACGACATTTTCTATTTTACGTGACCACCGAAAATACGAAACAGACCCCCAAATAGAAGAAAAACATAAATTTCACATCAAAAAGCAAATAACAAAATAAGATTAGACTTCAAATAGATAATATTTATAAGTCTTTTAATTATGATTGTGATATCAAAAAGTTTTAAAACACTAAAGAGACATAAAAAAAAATAAAGAAAAATTTACCACACAATGGAATGTCCGTTTGGTGGTCACATTTTTAATTTTTCAGAGGGCTGAAAATGTCTTCCTTTATTCTAAAAAGTCGGGATCTACTTTTCTTTGTTGGTTTTTTGACTGTGTCTTCCTCTGTTTCTTCCTTCTGCCTGTTCATTCTCATCCGATATTTTGCCAGTCTTGCTTCAACAGTCTCAATCTTAACCTTAAATGACTCTTTTTTTGTTTTGAGCATTCGACGATTACGTGCAGCAGCACTTTTTCCAGAGTTAGCTCTAGAACTTCCTACGGAAGGAGCAGGTGTAGAAGGCGGTGTTTCATTTTCAATAAAATTCTGAGCACGAATTTGAAGTTTCTCTTTTTTACGGCGTTTTTTAGCATTCTCTCGCCATTTTTTTCTCAATTTTCTTTGGTCTCGCGGAGTCAGGACAGCTATAGCCTTAATAAGACCTTTTTTTTTTAGAAATTCCTCAGCCACTTTTGGAAAGTTGTGTGGGGACAAGATGGTGAAATAAAGGTTGTTGGTGATGGGTCTCCAGCCTCATCGCACAAAAATCCCTTAAAAGCCCCAATACCGTTAGTCGCCTCTTACGTACACCCACCGGAAGAAATGGGGTAGTGCTATTCTAAGCCGACACTACACAGCTAAAGCTAAAGCTTCCTTAGCTCTGGCTACCTCTTTTAGGGATTTATAGCCGTGAGTATATGATCATGTATGTACTCTTTTTTTTTGTAATAGTATTCACGATCTTTTTTCCTTTTTTCTTCGAGAGCTATTGGTTTTTTTTTTCAGTTTTTCTCTTAAACGTCGCATAGCTAGTTTTTTTTCGTTCCTTGCGCCGCTTTTTTTTTCTTCATTGATATTTTGATTTTTGGGTTTAGCCATAACCAATGCTATAAAGCAAAACAAAAAAATGCTATAGAAACTACATAAAAAACCAAGCCCCACATCAAACCCCATAAAATTAGTGAGACCCAAGAACAAGAGAGCATTCAATAAAGCAAAAGTACAAAAAACAGAATTCAGAGTTCAAAATAACAAGGAAGCAGGTTAAATAAACACACAAATATTGTTTTCAGATTTAAAACTACTGAATTCTAAGTAGAAGAAGTTTTTGGTGGTCATCCTTCTTTTCGGTAGTCACTTTAGATCACCAGTAAGATGACCACCGAGTGGAAAATAAATACGTAAGCTGGCACAACATGAAGTATTTTAGATTATGTGTAAAATTACTAGAAGATATAATAAAACAATCATCTTTTGCAGTGAGCTAAAGCATCCCCGATTAATAAAATTGTTTACTTACCAATTCACACTAGTAACCGTAAAGAACCACTGAACTTTTACATAAAATGATTTTTGTCTCTTTCGATAGCAAAACACGATCGCATCAAAAAATGATTTTAATCATGGCTGCCGAAAGTGATCGGAAACTTTTAAATTGCATTCCGTTTAACGCAGTTCATTGTAAAACTAATAATGTGAAAATATATCTTGTAAAAAATTGGGTACCAAAAAGACATCGACCGTCTGTAACATATGACAATCGTTAATAATTCAATTAAATTATTTTATAATTTTTTGTCTATTTCACATGTTAAGGTTGAAAATATTATCTATTAATTTGACTCTGCAAAAAGTGTGATTCTTTCTAATTACTATTTATCCTGAGCGCCCAAAGTAATGAACCTGGCTTCTGAACAGACCACCGAAACGTACTTTTGTTGGCAAAGTGATCTTTTCAGGAAATGGTTTTAATTGTAATGAAAAATGGTCATTACAGGATTATAAGTGAACAGTTTTTTACTCGTTTTTGACAATGACCCAGATACGAACAGGTTGTATTAGAATTAGTTTTGAATGCAACAAACAAAAGATCTCAATATATATATAATATTTTGACACTACACCATTTCTACCCGTGGGTGATCGTAAGAGGCGACTAAGGGTATAGGGGATTTTTAAGTGATTTTTGGGTGATGTGGTTGGAAACCCATCATCAAAAACGTTTATAATTATCATATTTTTCCCACTCAACTTCCAAAAGTGGCTGAGGAATTTATCATTCCAAAGCTCTGGCTACCCCGTTAATGGATTTATAGCCGTGAGTATATGTATGTATGTATGATATATAATTACATCGTTTTCCTTAACTTTCTTCTATTGTAATGTTTTGTCATTCTCAACGGCTCACTCATCACTTGACATCGTCACTCGGTGTTCAGAGCTCCCATGTTTTGCTTGGACAGTGTACTCACGTGATAGGGGGTACGCCTATCGCCGTTTGGTGCAAATACACGGTCTCATGACAAAGTACAAAATTTCCCTCTCGAAAGCCACACTGGTTTAGGCCCGACGCGGGGTTCGAACAGACGCCTGGCTGCATGACGGAAGGGAGTTCCTATCCATTAAGCTATAACGGTTGTTTATTTTACATACATACATACATATACTCACGGCTATAAATCCCTAGAAGGGGTAGCCAGAGCTAAGGAACTTGAAGTTCCTCAGCCACTTTTGGAAGTTGCGTCGGGAAAAGATAGTGAAATAAAGGTTGTTGGTGATGGGTCTCCAACCACATCGCCCCTCCTCAACAACACAACTCCCTTAAAAGCCCCAATACCGTTAGTCGCCTCTTACGTACACCCACCGGAAGAAATGGGGTAGTGTTATTCTAAGCCGACACTACACAGCAATGTATTAAATAATTAATTTGTTTATTTTATAAAAATATATTCTATTTTTTATTGATTGATATGGAACTTTTAATAACTCTAAATGATAGTTATATTTAATGTAACTTAAGATTTCTTGACTAAACAAAAACATATTTTGGGACAATTACCTTCACTGGTTAACAAATATCTTGTACATCTAAACTTTTACGAATTAAGACCTGCACTGCGCTAGAACGATGTGCAAAAGCAATTCACATTATTCAAATTCAAATAATTTATTTCAGATAACAAAACTAATAGTTTACAATTTCTATTAATGAAATATGAATGTCATATAAAAAAAAAACATGAGTAAAATATCTAAAATTAATAAAACACAACATCAGATAAAAAAAAAATGCATTAAATTTGAATAAAAGAAAATAAAAAACTAATATTACTAAAAAAAATATTTGCTGTGTAGTGTCGGCTTAGATTAGCACTACCCCTTTTCTTCCGGTGGGTGTACGTAAGAGACGACTAACGGTATTGGGGCTTTTCAAGGGATTTTTGGGCGATGCGGTTGGAGACCATCAACCTTTATTTTACCATCTTTTTCCCACGCAACTTCCAAATGTGGCTGAGGAATTTCCTATTCTTATATATATAATTAAATAAATATGTATGTATTTATGTAAAAAAATAAAAATAAAAAAGAGATACATATAAGTTCAAATATATGAGGAACCGCTAGCATTCAGTCGCATCCACCTCTCAAACATCTGCGAATCAGGACACTATTTGAGCTGCCACGCATTCGCTGCATCCGTGAAGTACATCTTTTCCGCATGATTGCATGGAAATCATCTACATGCGCCTGTGCAAACATTGCGGAAGCGCTACAAAAACGTGGCAACCCTTGCAATATCCTGAATGTATTGTTGTATTGAATATTTAGATCATGTAAAGCCGGCCAACAGGCTTCACGTGTCAAAGGTTTGGCAGTATGCCTTAAAAAGTGTCACTTTTACTTGTTTAGTACAACGCGCAAACCTGCGCGCCAGCATATTACAACGGACGGACAAAGATCTACGCTCCCTCTCAATATCACATAAGTCATCGGTCACCCAGTGACCCAGATACTTAAATGAACTTACCTGGTTCAGCCGCTCCCCAGAAAGAGTTATTTTAGGTACATTTGAGTAACTTTTGCTACGTGACTTGAATATCATAAACTCATTCTTTTTCGCGTTGTATCTGAGACCCGAGCTTCCGCGTATGATTGACGCCCCAATCGATGGATTCAGCAGCACCATATCGTCCGCGTAGCTAATGTTGTTAATGGTTACCCCAACGATTGAACAACCGATACCAGTGCTGCTGAGCTCATCGACGAGTCGATTCATGTACAAGTTAAAGAGACGAGGCGAGCTCAACCCCCCTCTCTCTTATTATGTTATATATTATGTAAGCTCTGAGATTTAACTACTCTTTGCCTTAAAATATCCTTTCAACTAAATCGACGTATCCTTTCACGAAGTATTGACTAGAAGTACCTCGGTATTGTGGTTTTCATTGAAAGCTATTGCAGTTAAGACAGCCAATTCAATTTGCTTTCACGATATTGATCGCTTACTTTACTACTTCGGAAACGACGTTGGATTAAAATAATAATTTACGTTCTACACTGCGTTATCATCAATCATAGCTTGAAAAGCTAATTATATGTTAAAGTGAATATTGAAGAAATTTGATACTTTATAAAATTTTGTGTTCCTTATAAAGTTACGCGAAAGAATATTTTTTTTTTAAAATTAATTTCAATTTAATGTTGATAAATGACGTTATAAGTATCTATACGCTGTGTACTACTTAGTAGTTGTGTAGTTTTACCCGTGAGTGATCGAGGCGACTTAGGGTAAAGGGGTCTCTTAAGTGATTTTTGGGCGATGTGGTTGGAGACCCATCACCAACAATTATTTATTATTGCCATCTTTCCCTACTGCACTTCCAAAAGTGGCTGAGAAATTTCTTTTTATACTTCTTTTAGGGATTTAAAGTCGTAAGTATAAGTATGTATGTATTGTATGTAAGACGATATAAATACGACGTGATAGCTCAATGGGTAGAACACCTACACCAGGCCTACACCAATTTGTCTTTTCTAAAGACATATGTGTGGTTAATTTATCATGGTTGTTAACGGTGAGGGAAAACATCGTGAGGAAACCCACATGGCTGAGTTGTACTTAGTCATGTGACAGCGTATTCGTACAAAACGGCGATAGGCCTGCCCCCTATCACGTGAGTACACTGTCCATGCAAAACGTGGGTACTCTGAACACCAGGTAACAAAGTCACGTGATGTTCAGAAGTATTAGTACCTCTGCCAACCCCTTCGGTGATATTCGGCGTGAACGTTAATGTTATTTATGTTTTTTACGATATAAATATGTTAAAGTAATTTTGGCACCTGAAGTGGGTGGACAAAAGTGAAGAAGAAGAAGTCAGAAGCAAGGTTAAATTGATAAAGAGGGTGGAGGAGAGTAAATTGGTGAAACGTATGAAGTACATTTATAAAAGATTCATAAACCCACTGCGGATGGTAATGTTAGTAGATTTGAAGTCTGAATTTTTGATTTATGGAAAAAAGTATATATATTTTGGTGTTACATTAAAACCAGCGCATGATTTAGTTATGGCCATGACGTAGATTAAGTTGAGGTGAGTACCATGACCATTATTTTGATGTCATGTGTTTATTTCGTTTGTCATTAAATTTGTACTGTATCATCATTTTTCAACTTGTAAGTTTTCAATTAAGCCGTGTAGTGCCGGCTTAGAATGTCGCTACCCCTTTCTACCCACGTGTGTCGTAAGAGGAGGCTAAGGGGCTTTTTATTGGATTTTTGGGTGACACGGTTGGAGACCCATCACCAAAAACCTTTATTTTACCGCCTTTTCTCCACTCAACTTCCAAAAGTGGCTGAGGAATTTATAATTCCTTGGCTCTGGCTACCCCATCTAGGGAATTAAAGCCGTGAGTATATGTATGTAGGTATGTATGTAATTAAATAGATGTAAGATGAACTGGTTATCTCATTATATGCATCTACCTATCATGACTCAGTTATATAGACTGTTCAAGTGTGAACATCAGCAATATAAATCTGGGGCAATTAACTGTCATCCGGTTAGACGAAACGCTGACGACAGAAAACGCACACAAAGAAATGTATCATCCATATAGATCAATACAAACATATAATTTTATATAAATAGTGTGAAAAATGTAAATAAAGTCTCTTTCTACCTTTGACTCCGACTATTACTTACCTACCACTTCCTTACCCTTCCATCACTGTGGCCAAGACACCTTTAGCCTTCGCAGTTGCATGAGTCTGTGTAACTGACAGTGATTATCGTACCACTTCCTATATCCTACCAACCTTCCGTCTGTTACCTTAGGTCTCCCGGTATACAGACATTCCCGTACTTATTTATATATTTATATATTTCAACTTGTATGGTTAGGGCTAGGGACTTAGGGTTTTAGGGTTGTTAGGCCGTCGGTAGGATAGAGGTACTCTCTACCTACCCCTCAGGGATTAGGCGTGCATATATAGATTGATAGGTTAGGATCCTAGGTCTTATAGCTGTCCCATTAAGTTAGTATATTAAAGTCCGCTAGGGGCTTTAACATGGTCCTTCGAGAAATTTTGAACCAGTAAATGACCGCGGCCCTCTTGTCCCTTGTATTATAATAAAAACCGACTGACTGACGCTTAGAAAAACTACATAGTACGTATTGTTCTCTTAGAAAGTACCCGTACAGTAACGGATCGGTCGCTGGCTTCCCACAAGCGGGTCCCACCAGTCGATTGAGAAGTCGCAACGCATTTACTGTATCAGAGGGTGCGGAGAGCCATAAGTACTGACGTATCTATAGACATTAGGCGTAGAATAGGGCAAGTAGGGACGTCAAGAAAGAAGAACGAAGACTGAAGACGCAATGGAAGTAAAAGAGATTAACGATATTATCAAAAGCCAAGAAAATGACTTCGCGGAACTTCAAAGGATATGGGACAACATCAGAAAAGATTCAAAAATCAGGAAGACACATAAATACATAAAAGATAGAAGAGCATTACTAGACAGCATATACCAACGAGCGCTACAAAACTACAAATTACTACAAAATCAAGAAATAATGTCGACTCACAGATACTTAACATTACATTATTTCGACGAGAACATAAAACAAGTATACGACGCTGCCAAAGACCACTTGGCAGCACAGGAAGATATCTTATATAAAGATAGTAATATTCAGACATCTTCAACCGACCAATTATGTAGCATCTCAGACAAGACGCACCGTGCAGGATCCAGCAAGGCGCAGCCAGAAGACAATACTATGAAACCTAAATTGTTCATACAAAAATATCGACTAAACCAACTTAAAAAGAAGCTATCAACTGCACTGGCTGCCATAGAGGAAAATAAACCAGCTTGGCAGTTACAGTCATTAGTACGGACGCTTGAAAAACAATTTCAAGACATTGACGACAATCACGTGTACCTTCTCATGGAGGAAAGTATACTCAGCGACGTATATTTCACTGACAATTATTTTGAAGACGCGCAGGACGCATTCGACTCAATATTAAACAAACTACAAAAGAAAATCAATGACAACTCAAGACAAAATACTCAGACGACTACAAAATTACCCAGGATTACCATACCGTATTTCACTGGGAGCTATGAATCATGGAATTCATTTTACGATTTATTTAAAAAGATAATTCACGACGACTGCACTATTTCATCTACAGAAAAAATGCAATACTTAAAAACTCATGTTCGCGGCGAGGCCGAGAAGCTGATCAAGCATTTAACCGTGAACGAGGTGAATTATAATGCCGCGCTCACGCTATTGACTAATAGATATATGGACGAACGCCTTACTTCACAGACATTTATAGACAAATTATTAGACTTACCGAAAATTCAAACCGCAAACGCACGGTTTTTACGCAACATGCATGACTGTATAAATGAATGTTTGGAGGCGTTGAAGAATCAAAATGTTGATATTTCGACCTGGGACCCAATATTATGCCGAATTATTAGTCGAAAATGGGACTCGGAAACCAATATGAAATACGAAGATCAATTAGACGAACCTAACAAACTACAAAGATTTACGACAATGATGAAATTTTTGGAAAAACGGTTTAAAAGTTTAGAATCAAGTAAACCATCACAGTTAACTATGAGCCCAGTTGTTACAACTACACCACGAGGTCAAGAAAGACCTACATGGGCTGACAAGAAAGGTTTATGTTGGTATTGTAGTAAAGAACATAATATACACTATTGTACTGCATTCCAAACATTAAACGTCAATGACCGCATAAAAATAGTACGCGAAAAACAAATGTGTTATATTTGTTTGATGCACGACAATAAAAAGCAATGTGTCAGCCAGAAGTACAATAAATGTAACATTTGCGATAAGGCGCATGACACACTCTTGCATCGACCTTTAAATGATTATTTGTCTACCAAGTCACAAGGGCAGAATTATGGCAATAAAAACAACGGGAATATAGGTAAACCAGGATCATCAAAGCCATCATTTAGATCTCAGCAAACAGAAGATAAGGTGCAGAGAGGTAGCACGAATACATCGACTCGCCAGAACAATACTCAGAAAACCGTGCTACTGGCTACAGCCTTAGTGCATACTACAACGTTTGATGGTACACCACAGTTATTGCGTGTATTATGTGACCAGGGTTCCGAGGTTTCGTTATGCACTGAAGAAGTAGCTCAACTGTTAAGAATACCAAGACAGAAGATAAAAGCCGAAATTAAAGGTATCGCCGACGAGAAACCTAAAAAATCAAACCACAAAATAGACATCACACTCAAACCAAGATTCCCGAGCCAATACGCTTTGAAAACATCATTAATTGTGCTACCAAAACTAACTGGTCCATTACCAAAGCAAGACGTAGAACAGGTTGAAAATCAAGTGTTAGACAATAAAATCATAGCTGACCCTACGTTTTACAAACGGGGCCCGATTGACATTATTTTGGGTGCCGAAGACTACAGCAAGTTATTGTTACCAGGATTCCAAAAACTAGAGAACGGAGTTATCGCTCAAAATACGGAGTTAGGATGGATATTAAGCGGACTTGGATTTACGGAATGTTCCAATGGACTTAAAATGACGAGTTTGATCACTCGCATTAACGAAACGCAAATATCAAAGTTTTGGGAACTAGAAGAAGTTACAGAGGATTACCAAATGAATAATGACGATCAGCAATGTGAAAAATTATATAACGATACGACACAACGGAACCCCGACGGAACTTATACAGTCAGACTATTATTTAAAGAACCCGGTATGGATTACGGAAACACAAGACAAAAAGCTGTCGCTAGACTACTACAGCTCGAGAAAAAATTAGAAAAAAATTCTAATTTGCGACAGCAGTATAATGACTTTATGAGAGAGTATTTAGAAATGGGCCATATGACAAAAGTAAACAAAACAAACTATTACGAAGGAAAATACTATATACCGCATCAGCCAGTAATTCGAGAAGATGCTTTAACATCAAAATTACGTTGTGTTTTCGACGCTAGTAGCAAGTCTAGCAAGAATATAAGCCTAAATGACAATCTGCACAAAGGTCCACGATTACAGCAAGACTTAGCCACTATTTTATTAAGGTGGCGCAAACACAAGTTTGTTTTTATGGCCGACATAGAAAAGATGTATCGGTTCATAAAAATACACCCTGAAGACTATACTTTCCAGAAAATTGTATGGAGATGGACACCTCAAGAAAATATACAAGAATACGCATTGACCACGTTAACGTATGGTACAACATGTGCTCCGTATGCAGCTATCAAAACACTACAACAGCTTGCTAAAGATGAACAACTGAATTATCCCATCGCAAGCAAAACGACGTTGGAAGACTTTTTTGTGGATGACGTCCTTTCCGGAGGAAACGATTTAGAACAAACAAAGACATTATTAACTCAATTAATCGACATGATGCGGGCCGGAGGATTCAACTTAAGAAAATGGTCCTCAAATAGTGACAAATTATTAGAAAACGTTCCCGAATTAAACTCCAACAATGACATGATTAAATTACCTTTAGAAAAGACAAGAAAATCGTTAGGGGTAATGTGGTCACCAGACGAAGACAATTTTCAATTTAAGATCACTATAACCCACAACGACCAACCGACAAAGCGATTTATTTTATCTGAAGTTGCCAAAATATTTGATCCTCACGGATGGCTACAGCCAATAACAATCGCAATGAAAATGCTAGTGCAAGAGATTTGGACCCTTGGAATAGACTGGAATGACGAAGTGCCAGAACACATCAAAATGAAGTGGAATAATACGAGTATTACACAACAATTAAAATCTATTGAAAATATTAAAATACCCAGATGGATTCATTACCACGAGACACAAATAGAGTTACACGGCTTCAGCGATGCGTCAGAAAAAGCGTACGCAGCGGTTATCTACAGTAGAATAAAAGTGAATGACACCTACCAAATAACAATACTACAAGCCAAAACAAAAGTGGCACCTATTAAACATAAAATAACACTTCCTCGGCTTGAATTATGTGCAGCTTTATTATTAACAAAGTTAATGAATAAAGTTGATAAGGCACTTAACTGTAACAACACGAAAACATATTGTTACACTGACTCTATGATTACGTTGGGATGGATAAGACGAGAAGCAGACAAGTGGAAGACGTTTGTTGCTAACAGAGTGTCAGAAATACAAAAAACATTACCAAACGCAACATGGAATCATGTTAGTTCCGTAGATAACCCAGCTGACGTCATATCACGTGGAATTGAACCTAGTAAATTAAAAAATCACGAGTTATGGTGGCATGGCCCACAATGGCTGCAAACAAACGAACACTTAGCAACAAGTCCAATACCAGAACCGATAGAAGAAATTAAATACTGCCATCAAACTACAATAAAAATAGAACAAAATGAACTATTTCAAAGATTTTCAAGCTTTCAAAAAATGGTACGAGTTATCTCATATTGTTTGAGATTTTTACGTCGACAAAAAGCTACAAAAAACTTGACATGCATGGAAATAGACGAAACAAGAAAACAAATTATTCGACAAGTACAAAAAGACGCATTTCGACAAGAATACAAATTACTTCAAAAGGGACAACAATTACCAAAAAGAAACAAACTATCCAGTTTAGACCCGATTATAGACGAATTTGGACTCATACGCGTCGGCGGGAGGTTACAAAATTCACAGCTTCCGTACGAACAAAAGCACCCGACCGTATTACCATATGATCATTACGTAACCAAAATAATAATACAAGACTCACATATCAAAACATTGCACGGTGGCAATCAGCTGACGCTAGCATACTTACGACAAAGATACTGGATACTCGGCGGAAAACGTAAAGTAAAACATTATATCAACAAATGTGTCAAGTGCATTAGGTACAAAGCTGAGGCAGCCAAACAGAAAATGGGAGTATTGCCTAAACCACGAGTAAGGCAATCGTTTCCGTTCACTCATACAGGGTGCGATTACGCCGGTCCAATACAAGTACGAGCAATGAAGGGTAGAGGACATAAATCATACAAAGGTTATATAGCAGTGTTTGTATGTCTCGCTACAAAGGCAATACACTTAGAGCTTGTGGGAGATTTATCTACAGAAACCTTCATCGCCGCCCTAAGAAGATTTATGGCACGAAGAGGCCCAGTAACACATATATACAGTGACAATGGTACAAACTTCGTAGGAGCAGCAAATTACCTCCACAAAGAAATATTAGAAATAACACAATCGCCACAGTTTCAAAATACAGTGACAGACATCGGGATAACCTGGAATTTCATCCCCCCATCAGCCCCACATTTCAACGGAATTAATGAAGCAGGGGTGAAATCTATGAAGTATCATCTTAGAAGAGTAATAGGAGACAGGACATTAACATACGAAGAGCTTTCAACGTTTTTGACTCAAATTGAAGCATGTTTGAATTCAAGACCGCTATGTATTCAAACTGAAAATATAAATGACAACGTGATTTTAACGCCTAGCCATTTTTTAATAGGCCGTGAAGCCGTGGGAGTTCCCGACCCCATATCAGACACAAATACAGACCTTATTAATCGCTGGAGACACATGCAAAAAATGAAAAAGGATTTCTGGAACAGCTGGTCTAAGGAGTACCTACACCAATTACAACAACGATACAAATGGAAAACAAACAATGAAAACTTAAAAATCGGTACAGTCGTACTAATAAAAGACTCAAACGTATCTCCTAGCAAGTGGCCTTTAGCAAAGATTAAATACATACATCCAGGTAGTGACGGTGCCACAAGGGTGGTTACATTACAAAGACCGCAAGGAGCCGACCAAAACCGAGCAATACATACTCTCATACCATTACCAGTGAACGAAGATCTGGAGGCCGATACAAGTCAGACGCCTAATAAAACAACGACCGTGACGCATACCAGCAAACATAGCTATACAAAAACCAAAGGCGCAACGAGCTATTTGTTAACGTTATTCATGACAATGACAATATTATTTTTCACATCTACAGAAGCGACATACACTATGAAAAACTTGAATCCGGGACTATATATTGAACAAATGGGCAACGCAACGTTGGACAGAGGCACCTTCAGAATAGAACAACATTATGAAAGACGTAATTTAGAGGAAAATTTTAACAAAACCAAGGAAGTACTAAATCAGTTTATGCATTTATGTGGCTACGCCAAATCAATAGAAAGTCAAACTTACTGTACTCAGTATTACGACCACTTACAAGAAGAAGTTTTGAAGTTTGAAAAAACTCACGAATACCTTACTGAAATTAATCATACACGAAGGAAGAGAGGTTTGATGGGACAAATAATGACGTCAATATTTGGTGTTAACGACGAAGTATACAGAGACATTGATACTTTACAAACTAATCAACAAAAATTAATAGATGCTGCAAATCATCAAACAAAGTTCATGATCTCTACGATTTCAACAGTTAACAGCACAGAAGAAAGAATAAGGAGCAAACTAGAAAGATTCCAAACAAAACTCAACCTAGTACTGACATATATAAACGACAATAACAGATGGTTTAAGTCCATAAACAGTAATACCATTCAAATACAGGTGCTTCAAGCTTATCAACTGGCGCATAATTATATTATGGAAACTATGGACTATTATTCAGGAATTGTACAAATTTACATCTCAAAAGCTACAATATACAGCGTGATAAACCCAAAGAATATTGAAGATATTATACAGGACGCAAACAGCAAGTTACCGTCAAACTTACACATCATTCAATCTCAATTGATTGACACACTATTATCAGAAAACGAAACTCATATACGAGTATTAGCTTATTATCCAATAGCAGAGAAAGTAAAATACGAATTAATACACCTTACTCCAATACCTAAGAAGCATAGCAATGGATTATTTGAGAACATGGATATACCTCAAATGTTTGTGGGAATAGATTACAACAATGAACGCTACTTTCAACTTACGCATGATGAATTTAAACGCTGTTTACATAAACAAAACGGCTATACTTGTTTTCCGGTGGCTGTCAAGAACATGCAATTAAATCAAAATTGCATTGTTAGAATGATAACAAAAGATCAAAATATTACAGATTGCCCCACTCGAACATTTAACATTTCAAATAACATAATTTGGAAACAAGTCCAAATGTCAAACACTTGGTTATATTTGACAAGACAACCAGAAACAGTCTCCATTGTGTGTGATGGTCAAAGACAAGAGATATCAATCCATGACGTAGGAATAATACACATTTCAGAAAATTGCATCATTAAAACAATGACAAATACATTGGCCGCTAAACGGATAGTAACTACAAACGTTTTAGCTTCATTTAGTAAATTTTCTAATTTTAACTTAACTAACAAATCATTAATTAACTATAATACACTTATTTCAAAAGAACAAGTATTAGACAACTCCGTAGACATATTTAATAATTTGAAGAATGAAGAAATTAAATTGAAAACAAACCTAGATCAAACAGTTTGGAATAGTATAGCTACCCAAACATACGTCACTAGTTGCTCAACTATGGTAGGCAGC
Source organism: Bedellia somnulentella (assembly GCA_963576735.1). Lineage (NCBI taxonomy): Eukaryota > Metazoa > Arthropoda > Insecta > Lepidoptera > Bedelliidae > Bedellia > Bedellia somnulentella. The sequence goes on from OY755181.1 coordinate 15,392,041, forward strand.
ATCGTTATTATATTACTAATATATTATTGTTGTCCACCGATGACGAGGAGACTACGAGCGATGGTAGCAGCCAGGCGGACATGGGCCCTGAGGAGAACTCCCGAGCAACCCCATACCAACAACACCACGGACGAGCCGCATCCCAGCGAGCACAACAGCCGCCGCTCATCCCGGCGCCCCACCACTCCGCATACGTACTCGACACCACAGCGCCGACCTGCCCAACTTACGGATCAACTGTACGAGATGAGGACATAAGTTCACCTATCTGGATAACCACCCATTCCTGAGAGACGCCAGTATGTTCAAGTGTGAACATCAGCAATATAAATCTGGGGCAATTAACTGTCATCCGGTTAGACGAAACGCTGACAACAGAAAACGCACACAAAGAAATGTATCATCCATATAGATCAATACAAACATATAATTTTATATAAATAGTGTGAAAAATGTAAATAAAGTCTCTTTCTACCTTTGACTCCGACTATTACTTACCTACCACTTCCTTACCCTTCCATCACTGTGGCCAAGACACCTTTAGCCTTCGCAGTTGCATGAGTCTGTGTAACTGACAGTGATTATCGTACCACTTCCTATATCCTACCAACCTTCCGTCTGTTACCTTAGGTCTCCCGGTATACAGACATTCCCGTACTTATTTATATATTTATATATTTCAACTTGTATGGTTAGGGCTAGGGACTTAGGGTTTTAGGGTTGTTAGGCCGTCGGTAGGATAGAGGTACTCTCTACCTACCCCTCAGGGATTAGGCGTGCATATATAGATTGATAGGTTAGGATCCTAGGTCTTATAGCTGTCCCATTAAGTTAGTATATTAAAGTCCGCTAGGGGCTTTAACATAGACCTTACCTTTCAAAGATGGTGTGGAAGAGATCGCTTTTAGTGATAAGATCGCCGATAGCATGCAATTTTGTAGTTTGTAAATAATTTTTTTAGATGTGCAATAAAGAGTTTTTTCTTCTGTTCTACTATTTTAAACCGACTTCAAAAAAGGAGTGTTCTCAATTCCACCTCATAGTTATTTTTTGTTTTTTATGTTTGTTCGCCGATAACTTCGCCATTTATGAACCGATTTTAATTATGATTTTTTCATTAGAAAGAAAATACTCCCGGATTGGTACCATGATAGGGATATCAGGGTCTGATGATGGGATCCTGGAGAAATCGAGGGGAACCCTCAAATTTTATAGGCACTAGTACCGCATTTTACATATTTTCTGAAGTTATATTGGCATTTGCTTCTGAAAACATAATGTTATGCAGCTGAGCTGGTGATAGAAGGCGTAGGTCCTCAATCACTAGGAGTTAGGTAATGGTTTTTTTAACATTAATATATCCTCGTAACTTTTATGAAGAGAAGAACAGGTTCATTAAACATTTCTTTTGTTATGTTACTGTTACCGAGAAAGTACCATGAGACCAGGATCTGATGATGGCATCCCTGGAAATTGAGGAGACTGTCGAAACTTACAATCATGTGACGGCGTATTTGTTTAAAACGCCGATAGGCCTGCCCTGTATCACGCAAGTACACTGTCTAAGCAAATCGTGGGTACTTTGAACAACAGGTGACAATGTCTTGTGATGTCCAGAAGTATTGGTACCTCTGCTTACCCCTTCGAGGATATTCGGCGTGAACGTTTGAACCTTTTTTGAGTCAAGACATTGAATTGTAGACCCTCGCCTTTCGAGAGATTTTAAGAACAATGTAGTTACATATACATAGTAGGCGTAAGGTGTTTTCGTGGCTTTTGTCGTTGGATTATTTCGAGACGGAGGCGATGCTAACGCCGATGCTTTAGTCTTGTCACGGATATCTTGGATGAATCTGGTGCCAAACAGACGGAAAGACACACACACATATAAACGCACACATACACTCATACAAATACACACATCTACTCACACAACACACACCTCTCCTCTATTTCCTGTCGGTTTTAAGTTTTACATTTTAAAATCTTGTTTCTCAAATTATATATTACATTAAATAAGTAATTGTTAAGTTAATTTAATACAAAGTAGTTCCTAGTTAGAGTTTAATACCATACATGTAATCTTTCTGTGTAATTTATGGGGTCGAGATTTACTACTTATCCTAAGAGTACAGGGCTCTGCCCTTTTATTAGGGAGTAGTGATCCTCAGTGCCTTAGTCTCGGGCGCGAAAGCTCTTCGGGTCTTATGTTGCGTCGGGTGGCGTGGGGGCTGAATTTCTGCTGCGCCATCTACCTTGAGTAGACTGAGTTGCGGATTTTCATCTGTCCATGGCGCTTTAGATGCTTACGATGCAGGCTCGGGTGATTTCTAACTCGGGACACAAAGTCAATTGTGTCACATGTTTTTGTTTTTGTACTGAACTTCTTATTTTATCCTTTGTATTAAGGTGTGTTATGATTGTTAGTCAATAAAGAAATTTATTATTATTATTATATGGTTGAGCCTATGAAATACTGTGCAATATGCCAAAATCTTCAATTCATACAATAAAAGAAATACTGGAAATACGAACAATAATACAGTAACCGTCCCTTCTTCACCCGAGAGGCATCTTTGCCAGGTCTACCCATCTCTAAAACTCGTAAAATAACCGACTTCATAATTGACAAAACAACCGAAAATAAACAATCAAGTACTAAAAAGTAAGAAATAAGTTTTTTAATTAAATATGAGTACTGTGATTAACACATTAGGAATTTCTTTATTCCATACGCAAAAAGTCAAAAAAAAAAAAGTCAAAAAGTTTATTTTTCAAAATTAAGTTAAAAATTAACATTTTTTGAACGTCAAATTTTTTTAAATTTATCATTTGTCCGTTGCTTCGGAAGGTGTTCGTAAAGAGAAGAAGCAACAAAGAAACTCTTTACATTCACATTTTTTCATTTTTTCAAAACATGGTTTGTACAATTTCAGTTTATTAACATGTTTTTACTTTATAAAAGATTTTCTATGCGACAAAACCAAACGCTAGTTGACATATTTAAAATAAATTGTCCATCACAAAAACCAATCACATAACGTGAGAAGAAAAATCCTCTCCAACAATTTCATGAAGCCTCAAAAAGTGGAAACAGGATCTGTAATAATACGAAATACCTACTTCAAAAACACAGATAAAACAATAAAAGCGTAGGTAACACAAAAGATTTCAAGTAGGAAGAATGTATTTCTATGCACCGTCCTCATCCTCACTGCATAAGTAGGTAAGGTAGTTTATTTTACGATCGTCGTTTATAAACAACACCTACTTTTCTCGACAAAAAAGGTACCAAAATGTTAATTGTAAGGCATATTATTTTCCTGCATAGATAAAACTACGTTATAACAACAAGTTAAATGTAACTTCAGGCCAATATTATATTCAAATGATATTGTACTTACCCTTGAAAAGACATGATTATTTTTCGTATTTTATAGATATTTATACAAAAAAACACGTAATATCTTGATGTAAACTGTATTTTTCCTCGGTTAGATGCTGCACTGACGAAAGAAATCACATTATAAAATTTCATTAAAACTACCCACATTTCGATGTAGATTTTATTATTCATGCTGTTGTTTTAAAACGACGGTAGTAACAAGTGGGTTAATAAATAATTATGTATAAAATGTTTTTATTTGTAATGTACAATAAAGAGATTTATATTCTATTCTATTCTTTATTCAAATTAGAATTAATTATAATCTGGGGGCACGGCAGTGCCCCTGCCAAGTCTCGAGCAAAACGGGCACGGCCGTACCATCTTTTCTCGAAGCGGTTCGCGGCTGTTTCGCCCCCCCTATATCTTCGACGTGGACAAAGCTAGGAGTTTAGGTTTTCGGTGAATAATAGTAGGCATTAGAACAAGCTTAAGTTCGAAATTACACGCCAAATGAATTAATAGTTTAGGAGTTACGGTCGATCAAAGTTACACCATTTTGTCACTCACTGATTCACTGACAGATCATCAAAAATCTAAGGTACTTCTAGCAGACTTAGAAACTTCAAATTTTGCACCAAGATAGGTTATTAGCCACATATAAAGGAAAAATTATAAAAACATTAAAAAATTATATGCCATAGAAAACAATTTTATATTTGCGGTTTGGCAAGAACATTATGTATGGATTTTGACTGCATTGTTAACTTTGTTCGTTGTTCAAGTACCTATTCAATTGGATGAATACATACATAGAATAGAAAAGAATAATATAAATGTAATACATAGACTATCATTAATACAAATTAATACATAAAGTTCATTAAATTAATAAAGCTAAAACTCCATTGTATTGCGATAAATATTGTATGCGCGCTCGATAGATGGCGTTGTACCTGTCTGAATCGCGCTATGGTTTCGTTACAAAGCGCAGTGTAAGTAGTACTTCAAAATAATTCGATAATTTTCATTTGATAGCGCCATCTGTCTATGAAAACCCATTTCGAAACTAAAAAATATTGTAGTGATAATTGATATTCGGAGAACTTTACGTGTTATTTAGTTTAGTTTAGTTATAGTTTGTAAGTTAGTAGATATATATTTATTTTGTTAGTTATTACAAATAAATACAAATACAAATAGTTTATTCAAGAAAAGCGTACAAGTTAATTATAATGGTTTATAAACAAAAACTGTGCTTAACTTTACAGTGCAATTTTAAAGATAATTGCAGCCGAACTAGACGATAGTCTGTGTTTCAGCATACAATTCATGTTATATAGTCTTATCAAAGTTTTGTAGTTCTAATATTAGTGGCTTTAAAAGACAATATTTACAAATTTTATCCTACTAAAATATATTCATATATAGTTAGAGCATGCAAATTTTAATTCATCATTAGGATGAAATATTATTGTATATTTAAATTAAATTAATAAGATTCTGTGTGAGTATTTATTTGTATCTGTGAGTGTGTGTGTGTGTGTATTTGTGTGTGTGTGTGTGTGTGTGTGTATTAATGTTTGTCTTTTACATCTTTTAAATTAGAATTATTGAATTACATCCAGTAACATTTCACTATCATGGTATGAAAGTTTCAACAGCGAATCAATTACAATTTTCTTACATAGAAATTTATTCATTGAGTAAATATTGGTCAGCTTGTTGATCTTGTCATAAAGGTACGGCCCGAGAAATGGAAAGAATCTCCGTGAAAAAGTAGTCCTGATTTTATGTGATCTATTACAAACTGCATAATTTCGACGCTTATCAAGTAGACTAGAATTATAGACCATGCTAGTGTGTTGTTTTGTTATGACATTTAGAACAAAAAGTTGGCGCACATTAAGAACCTGGCATGATTCGTAGAGTAGATTGGTTGGGTAGAAAAAAGATTTAAATGTACATACTTTTAATATGGTTCTTTGTGAGACTTCAAGTTTTTTTAGAGTTGTTTTCGGCGACCCACCCCAAGATGTAATACAGTATGTTAATAAAGATTGACAAATAGCATAATAAATTCTTTTAAGCATATGAGGTTCAACCACATGTCTTAAAGTTTTAAAGAAATAAATGAGCTTACGTATTCTATTAGTAAGTGCCTGTATCTGCTGCTTAAAAGACATGTTCTCGTCAATCAAAACACCCAAATATTTAACAAACTTTGCTCTTGGCAATGGTATGCAAGAGCACTCTCCATTCATGGGACTTGATGAAGTTGAGTGGCAGTTGTGAGACAATAGTTCGAGTTGTAGATCTGGTGTTTCTCTTATAGAAAATGTTAAGTAAAGGGTTTTTTCGCTATTCAACGTGAGTTTGTTTTGTTTCAGCCATTCTTGTACATCATCAAATCCCTTTTGTGCAATTCGAAAGGTTTCCTCCCAAGTCCCTGCGGAAAAACTCAGAGCTGTGTCGTCTGCATAAGATGTTATTTTGCAATGTTTCGAATTTAGTTTTAGGAGATCATTTATATATATGAGGAAAAGTGTTGGGCCGAGTATGCTACCTTGCGGAACGCCATGTGTGATATGTGAGTCCTGACTCGTGTGTGAACCTAGCCGAACATATTGGTATCTGTTTGACAAGTAGTCGGTAAACAATTCCAATTGCATACCTCTGATACCGATCCGCTCTAGTTTACGCAAAAGAATTGGCACGGAAACCGTGTCAAATGCTTTTGCGAGATCGAGGAAGATAGTAAGACATTTTTTTCCCTTATCTAGGTTAGATGTTACAAAATTTATCAGATCAGAGACAGCATCATCTGTTGAAAGGGAATTGCGAAAACCATATTGATGTACAGATAGTAAGCCATTCGTTTCAAGAAAGTTCACTAGACGGGTATTGAGTATCTTTTCCAAAATTTTTGAAAAGGCTGGAAGTAATGATATAGGCCTGTAATTGGAAATTTTGCCTTTATCACCAGTCTTAAAAATTGGAATAATTTCGGATCTTTTCAAATACTTTGGAAATATACCCTGAGCCAAGCATCTATTAAATATAATGGTAAGAGGGTGGATTAGATTTTCTACATTTTCTTTTATAATTCTATTTGGAATTTGGTCCCATCCTACGGATGATTCATTCTTAAGTCCTAATATTATGTTTTTAACTTCATTCTCACTAGTCTCCATAAGCACAAAAGAGTAAGGCGTAGAACTATAAGTATCAGGGCAATCAGAACATGAGTCGGAACCAGACCGAACAGACGGTGCTATATTTTTTGCTAGAGTCTCACCTATTTCGACAAAATATTTATTGACAGCATTAACTGAGGCCTGAGGGGAATTAGAGACTGTTAGCAATTCACTAGGTATTGAATTGTTCTTGGAAGTATTAGTTATTTTTTTTATAGTTTTCCATAGTTTTCTGCTATCTTTTCCAGCCTCTACAACTAATTTCCTATCATAATTACGTTTAACAGTTTTTAATAACTTGCCGCAGAAATTTCTGTACCTAGTGTATGTCACTTTGGCAATGAAATTTTCAGGATTGGCTTTTGCTTTTTTGTGAAGTTTATCGCGATTTCTAATACATCTTAGAAGCCCAGGAGTTATCCAAGGCTTTATAATTTTCTTTCGTTGGGAGAGAATAACTGTAGTTGAGTTTTTGTCTAAAGCTGACCTAATTTCATCAACAAAGAGGGTCATGACTGTGTTGCCATCAGAATGGGATAAAATACGCTCAAAGTCTATTTCGCTTATCGATTCTTTTAGGTTTTCGTAATTGATTTTATTACGCTTAGAGATAACGTAATTGCGGTTTTGATCTTTTTTAAGAAACCATACAACTGATTTATGATCAGTGAGAGAGGAGTGAACAACAACTGTTATGGATGGTTTTTTTGTCCTTATAAACACATGGTCAATGCAAGAGCCACTAGCATCACGAGTAACAAAATTGTGAGATGGGAACAATCCATGCGACGCTAGAAGTGAAAGGTATTGCTCCGTAGAATTGTTCGATGATAATATGTCTATATTTATATCCCCTGTTAGAACTATAGTTTTGGAAGAGTTAAATTGTTTTAGAACTGAATCAAGAGAAGAAAGAAATGGGTCAAGATTTGAGTATGAAGGTGATCTATAAATAGCTAATATGGTAGTATCTGATCCCTTTAATTTTATGGCAAGACAGTTACTGTTAGTTATAATCACTTCTTCTACAACAAAAGTGAGTGCATTCTTTATTTGTTAGTTAGTTTGGTTCTATTTAGTTTGCATAAAGATATAAGTTTAAGCCCTATTGTTATAGAAGTAATTGTAAATATAGTGTAATGGAACGTGAAATATTGTACATAAATGGCGACCTTTGTCCACACAGAGTCATCTCTATTCCTGGAGATGGGTCGTGTTTATTTCATTCGTTGTCATACAGCATGTATGGGAGTTTTCAGTCGTCAAACGATATTAGGCGTGCTGTCGTCCATTATGTAGTGGAGAATTGGGATGACATGCAAGTCTATACCTGCGACGAACGTGGAGACGTTTATATCAATGCAGATATGTATTCAGCTGCAATGCTGAAAACAACCACCTATGGATCCGTATCTGAACTTAAAGCGGCCGCTGCATTGTATCCCTTTATTTTCCAAGTTTACCAAAATAGTCGTTTGCAGGGATCATTTGGTGATGATCCTAGGAAACCAGTGAAACGTTTACGATTTACTGGGAATTTTTTAGGAGGTCATTACGAAGTACTCGTTCCCGATAATTACTCCATAGTATCAGATCTTCAGGTAGATGAAAATACTTCTGATTCTCCTAGCTCGACCCAAGCTAGTGAAAAAAATTGTAAAATTGCGGGAAGGCCTAAAAAACTTAAACGTGGCAGGCCAAAAACCTCAAATATCTCTCGTTCTCAACAATTGACACAAGCAGCTGCCCGTTATCGCCAGAACAATCCAGAAAAACGGAAGGAATCGGTGGTCCGGTACAGCCGTTCCCAACCGGAAATGCATCGGGCTGCTGTACCTCGTTATAGTGCCTTGAATCCGGAAGTGAATCGAGATGCTGTAGCTCGCTATACTGCCTCGAATCCAGAAGTGCATCGAGCTGCTGTAGCTCGTTATACTGCCTTGCATCCCGAAGTTAATCAGGCAGCTGTTGCTCGTTACAAAGATTTAAATCCTCAATTGAATCTTGAATCAGTTCGAAGGAAAAGATCAAACGATAAACTAAAATTAAAACTGAATAATTTAGAAAAATATACTCAAGCACTATCCAAAATACTTGATGATAGATTAGAGGCAGAGAAAATAATAAAATGGACAGTGCATAGTAGACAACAAGCTTTAGGGAATTTTACTAAAAACGTAGACAAGTTAAAAGAAAAAATTAAAATATCATTAGAAAAACTCAGTGTATGCCCCCCAAATAGTACTTTGACAGACAAATTAGAAGCTTTTCTGGGAAAATCAGAGCACCGAGATAATCAAGAGCCATATTACGGAGAAAAAACCTACAAAGTATACGGTACCAAGGAAAAAGCTATTAAAATAAACGATGCTGGAAAAGCTGTCTTTGGAGATATAGGAAAACAAGGTAAAAGTCTAGTTTGGTCTTGTTGTGATGATATATGCTCGCTAGATAAGAATATTATCGGAAAACTAACAAAAATATTTGAACACTTAGCGGACAAAACTATAATCCAATACTACGCGATAATTGAACAAAAGGTAATATTTGAATACCTAACTTACATAAATACTGTAAAATCGCATTTTCCACGATTGAGAACTATTTCAAGATATATTTATCAAGTGTTAAGTATTTGTAAACTTTTGAATGATATAAATGAATCATTAGAAACAACAGATTTGAAAAAGTTAAAAGAATACGGAATACCAAAAACAATCGGCAGTACGATTCTGGACAGTGAAGAATCGACTGAAATTGTTGAAGATGACATTATTAATAAATATAAGGTCGCATTCAAATCCCTAAAACTAAAAAGTCTTGATACTCCTAAGCATGAATGCATGTCTTGTACGAAACTTTGTTTCATAAGAGACGTTTCTTCTCTGAACCGCTTAAGAAATCCTATCAACACTACTGTTTGGAGTAATCTAGTTGAATATTATAACAAACATAATTTAACTCATAGTCCACAGATTTGCCATTTATGTTTACAAAAGATTAGAGCAAATCAACTGCCAGCAACCTGTATTTTAAACGATCTTTACATTAGTACTGTTCCACAAGAGATAAGCCAGTTAAATGACTTTGAAAAGATATTGATTCAACGTGCTAAAGCATTTCAAGTAGTGATGTCAATGAACCCCGTTGCAAACAAACATTTACCTCATCACCATATGGTGAAGAAAGTAAAAGGCCGAACTTTCCATCTGCCGTTGCCTCTTGAAGAAACAATAAAAAAGCTACCTACACCAGAAAATCCGCTTGCCAACCCGGAACTCTTTATCATGGTACGAGGTATGCCAACAAAATCAAAAATAGTGTGGGAAGATATAGTAGATGTAAATAAGGTTTACCGAGCATTGCAATATCTTAAATGTAAAAATGCTCTATATTCCCAAATAAATCTACCCGATTCTCCCCAACAATTAATTAGCCATTTAAATTACAATGTGCAACATATAGTTGATCGATCAGAATCTCCGGCAGATGACATGACTGTAGAAGGCAACAGTGCACTTCTTACTCAAATTACTTCTCAAAAAGAAATTGATAACTTTGAACAGTACACAATTTACCCTTTGAACGAAAGGAGAAGAAACGCTCCCATTTCGGAACTATACCAGATGCTCAAGGTAAACGCTGCTCCAATAGATTCACGAGATAAAGATTTAGATGTAAAATGCTTCCCTGACCTCTATGTAGAAGGCAAATATGGGCAGTCTCATGTCCGTCAGCAAAAGTTAACATCTAGTGAATTTATCAAAGCCAGACTAAAGTCGAAGCATTCTCAGTTTCGCCTAAATCAGCAATACCTTTTCTTTTTATTAAATGATGCAAATCTGCGTCAAATTAACTCAGGGATATTTTATAAAATGAACTGTGTCAATCAAAAGCACAAACTGACCGTAGAACAGTATTTTGATATGCTGAATAAAGAAGAGTTGGAAGGTGACCTGACAGCAATATTTGGCAGATTACGAAACACTGAACAATTTTGGAAAAAACCAAGAAACGATGTTAACTGCATGACACAAAATTACGGGCCTGCAACTTGGTTTCTAACCATAAGTCCTTCGGAATGGATGTGGGAAGATTTAGGTGAATATCTTAAGGAGGTCAATGGTCCTGAAATGGCGAACAAAAGCATTAGTGAGTTAGTTGCGCTAGATCCCGTTTCCACTTCCCGATTCATTGATAACAAGTTTAAAGCCATGTTGGATTTTATAATGTCATCCGATGAGCCACTTGGAAAGGTTATACATTACTTTTGGAGACGTGAATATCAGTCTCGTGGAGCGCAACATTTTCATTTAATGTTATGGGTGAGGGTAAGATGCCCCTATTATCCACGAGTCCTCACTTGAAGATGTTGCCTCATTCATAACAAAGTACATTACTTGTGCTATACCGGATAGAAACATTTCACCTACTTTGTACAAAAGAGTCACATCATATCAAATACATAAACACAATAGCTACTGCATGCGAAAAAAAAAGACTAGAAAAGGGTTTGTGTCAGTCTGTCGATTTGGGTTTCCGCGCCCAATCACAGAAGCCATTAGCATTAGAGACATCGTTGAATCAATAGCTGCAAGAAAAACACTATCCCCTAATAATCGACTTTACAATATCGTCCGGAAGAAAGAGTGGTCAATGGTTAATGATTACAATCCTGCAATTTTGCTAGCATGGAATGGCAATACCGACATTCAATACGTTGGCGAAAAACCAGCTATCTTGAATTATTACGTCACAAAATATACAACCAAAAGTGAAAAAACCCACACAACTGATTTATTCGAAGATTTGAACTCGACAAAATCCTTAAGAAGCCGCTTATTTAATATTGGACTTAGAGGGTTGTCTAATAGAGAGTGTGGAGCCCTTGAAGCAAGTGATACATTGCTTGGCATTCCTCTGTGCGGCACTGACCCAAATACAACAATTCGATGGCTTGACGTAAATATTTATCGAAACCGACGCGTTAAATCTAAGACTGACATGATGATGCTTGAACCAGAGTCTACTGATATATATTATGAGTCTTGGATTGATGACTATTACCCAAATAGGCCTAAAGAGTTAGAGCCAATTAATTTATACAGTTTTGCCCAAAATTACGACATTGTTAGATCACGTCCAGTTTCTACCAAAGTTGAGTATTATGAGTTACATGACGGTAAAAAAATCATAAAAAGGAGGAATAGACCATATTTGATTAATCACTATTTGTACGACGTAGAACAGACACCAGAAAAATACTTTTTCTCATTGCTTCTCTTGTTTAAACCATGGCGCTCCCTGGATGAACTTAAGATGGGATGTGAAACTTATACGGAGGCTTTTAACGTATCAAAAGATGATCTCAAAGAGGGAGTCGACTATGGTAACGCAAGATTAGAATCGAGGTACAAGATGGAGAAAGCTTTTGAAATGATAGAAGTAAAAGTTGCCGAAATAAACCAGCACAAAGAAAACGTTGATGATGATGAGGGCCCCGAAAACCCATTACATTTTGAAGCTTTAGAGGCAGTTAATGCAATGGATGACTTTCAACAAATCAACCTAGTAGAAGATAAGCAGTCTGATGAAAATATTGAAAGTATGATCGCAAAGCTTAACGTTGATCAAAAGAGAGTATTTGACATGGTAACAAAAACAATAAATAACGCTAATGATAACGGTAATATTCTACGTTGCTTTGTAAGTGGAACTGGTGGCACTGGCAAAAGCTTTTTAATAAAAACTTTAAAAGCCTGGGTACAAAGCTTCTTAAATAAAAAAGTCGCTATTAGTGCTCCTACAGGAATAGCTGCATTCAATGTGAATGGCTTGACTATACATCGTCTCTTGCAGCTGCCTGTAGAGCACAAGCAAACCCCTCAATATAAACCACTTTCTGACGAAGTCTTTCAGGTGTTGAGATCAGATTTGAAAGATGTAGTGTTGTTTATAATAGATGAAGTGTCAATGATATCAAATGTTACACTAACGTATATTCATTTACGCTTGTCTGAAATATTTGATAGCGGGGAAGACGAAAATGGGTGGTTTGGAAAAAAACACATGTTAGTTTTCGGAGATCTCTTACAACTGCCTCCAGTAAGAGAAAGTTCTCCTTTTACAAAACTGACTGTCGCCGAAACTCATAAACTCTTAGGTTCTCTGAGTATGCCTAATCTCTGGGCTGAGTTATTTAACTATGACGAACTCACTATCAACATGAGACAGCTCAATGACTCTAACTTCGTTGAAATGTTAAATAGAATAAGATTAGGTGTTACTTTACAAAAAGACCGTGATTTATTAACTAGTCGATTAATTACTCTTAATTCTCATTCCAATGAAAACAGATTACGTGAAATTATCCAATATTTATCGAATCTTCCTGATGATACAGTTTGCTTATTACCTACCAAAAATATGTGCCAACAATTAAACAGTGCTATGCTTAATTCCCTTCCCACCCCCGAAATACAACTTACTGCCAGAGATAGTATAGATTGTCCGAAACATCTATTGAAAAGGGCTCGCGAATGCATAAGAAAATATGAAGATGATGCCTCTATGACAGCAGGCCTAGAGGAGAATATAGTAATAAAAATAGGAGCAAAAGTGATGCTAAGAAGAAATATTGACGTTAGTTTAGGTTTAGTAAATGGTTCCATCGGTATAGTACAAAGTGTAAAGTATGATCCTGAGGACCTAAAGAAAGTAAAAACAATAGTAATCAAATTTAGTAATGACCACTCATATGAACTTTGTGCTGTTAAAACCAAATTTGAAATTATATCTAGAGCGTATGTTCATCGGGAACAATTCCCCATATGCATAGCTTATGCTATAACCATACATAAGAGCCAGGGGCTGAGCCTAAACAATGCAATGATGGATATAGGTTCTTCAGTTTTTACCTGTGGTCAAGCATACGTGGCCCTTTCAAGAGTGACTAGTTTGGGTGGATTACATTTAATAAATGTGAATTTTAGTAGTATCAAAGCTCAGGAGACAGCAATAGCTGAATATAATCGACTCCGAAGTATATATCGCCCAGACTTGTCTACCTTAGAAGTAACGAAGCCTCAGAGAAGAAACAAAAGAGATAGAGATAGAGAATGGGTTCTAAGCAAAGCAGTAGCTGACGTCCAAGAAATTGTGAGGTCACCTAAAAGTAAAAGAAAGAAATACACTTACAAAAAATAAATGAGATCCCACCAAAAACATTAAATGTAAAAAAATGCCAAGTCTCTCGATGCAGTCTTTCCATCGTAAAAAGTTTTGAGATCTCATAGAAGCCAAGTCCTATTCAAAATATTTCGTAGTTATAAATCAACATTTAGTAATTGTATCAATAGTTTTCTTTATATTATAATTATAGTGACTTGGCAATGAGCACAAATTAAAAGCTGCTTGCTGCCTGGAATTATGTGCAAATGTTACTGACGAGACCAGTGATCAGATTATTTGTTATGTGTGAATCATGATGGTCACTACCGAACCGACTACATGCTCCAATACAATAATTAAGAATACCTTACGGGCCATCGCTTTATGAAAATAAATGAATCGAGAGTGCACTAAGACTGACTGCCGTTGCCGAAATTCGGTTGGGACGACACGGATAAACCAAAAGAAAATTAATTTTGTGATATTAATGTTTACGCATGCGGTGTGTGTAACTTTCAACTCCTCCAAATATGCCGTTTTATTTGTTTCTTCTTGTGCTCATTGCCAAGTCACTATAATTATAATATAAAGAAAACTATTGATACAATTACTAAATGTTGATTTATAACTACGAAATATTTTGAATAGGACTTGGCTTCTATGAGATCTCAAAACTTTTTACGATGGAAAGACTGCATCGAGAGACTTGGCATTTTTTTACATTTAATGTTTTTGGTGGGATATATTAGTCGGGCTACGTTAAAAGAAGTCTAAGCAAGAATTTTTCAGAACGCGTCAGTTCAACCTACGAAAATCCTTAAAATTCTCTTAAATTAATTTTTGAGTCGGTGCCGGTCGGTGGTGTAAAGTTTGAGTGTAAATATATTTCACCAATGCCACTAAAGTCTAACAATTTTTCGAGCTTGGATGTTAATCTAGATTTACATAATCGAAATAGCCAAATGATATGACGACGGCCGTGACAGAGTGGATAGGTGACTAGCTGTTATCGAGGTAGCGGGTTAGCTCACGCTGAGTAAAAAAATTATGTGAAAATATCCTACGTGGATTAGGAAACTTGTGGCACTTGACATTGTGCGCTATTTTGTATGGACCTAGATTTATTTAGATTTTATTGGTTGTACACTGAATTAAACCAACTTGGACAAAAAACTTGGTGTTCCCCGCCTGTGTCGAAATTTTTCTTTCCTTTATTTATTCCTTAATTATTAGTAATAATCCCCACATGAGGTTTTCATGAACAAAAAGATTTAAATTGGATAAAAAGTTTTTAATAGCTACTTGAATAGGTGTAAAATTGATTTTCCTCCGTTTTTCTACGGATCTCTTTGTTGTGGATTTGATAGAAGCTCCCCAATGAATTTTTGTATTATATCTCTTTTTATGCGACTACGAAAACACGAAAACGAAGAATATTCAGAGGAAACGCCGAAGCCTATTTAAGATTACGAGGTGTCTGAAAAATTCTTGCTTAGACTTCTTTTAACGTAGCCCGACTAATATATTATAATTAATTCTAATTTGAATAAAGAATAGAATAGAATATAAATCTCTTTATTGTACATTACAAATAAAAACATTTTATACATAATTATTTATTAACCCACTTGTTACTACCGTCGTTTTAAAACAACAGCATGAATAATAAAATCTACATCGAAATGTGGGTAGTTTTAATGAAATTTTATAATGTGATTTCTTTCGTCAGTGCAGCATCTAACCGAGGAAAAATACAGTTTACATCAAGATATTACGTGTTTTTTTGTATAAATATCTATAAAATACGAAAAATAATCATGTCTTTTCAAGGGTAAGTACAATATCATTTGAATATAATATTGGCCTGAAGTTATATTTAACTTGTTGTTATAACGTAGTTTTATCTATGCAGGAAAATAATATGCCTTACAATTAACATTTTGGTACCTTTTTTGTCGAGAAAAGTAGGTGTTGTTTATAAACGACGATCGTAAAATAAACTACCTTACCTACTTATGCAGTGAGGATGAGGACGGTGCATAGAAATACATTCTTCCTACTTGAAATCTTTTGTGTTACCTACGCTTTTATTGTTTTATCTGTGTTTTTGAAGTAGGTATTTCGTATTATTACAGATCCCGTTTCCACTTTTTGAGGCTTCATGAAATTGTTGAAGAATTGGAGAAGGACGATGACGGTCCTTTGCCAGATTCCATCGTAATACTTCCTCCAGATAATTGTAACGGTAATGTGACCGATGAAGATTCCGGAGACGAAGAATATGTTAACATTCAAAATCTATCAGGCTCCCAGCTTCGAGCACCCTGACAATACAACTTGATAACGGCGGCGATGATTCCAATAGTGATGACGAAGACGACATTCTGATATCGCAGTTGGCAAAGCGTCAACGAGTGGATGATGCGCCCACCGCCTCTTCTACGGACGCTCAAGATACCTTACCAATGTGGTGTAGTGTGAGTGCATCTTGTCCCCCTCTTGCCATTATATATTGTATGTTAGTCATAAGTATTGAAGCAGTAATAAACGTATATCCAACAAGTACACTCGTCTATCAATTACATCATTGCATGGCGACCCTGCCATTGCAGCCACGCGGCTGCGCTGCGCACGAGTACATAATTATGTGTGTGAAATAAAGTGCCAAGTTTGAAATGGAAATAAGTGATTTATACACGTTATCAGACCAAAAGAAAACAACTGGGAGAGGTCAAAATACTAAAATAAAGCCCGGAAACATAGCCTTATAAATTATAAAGGGAAAATACTCTAAACTGTTTACCACAAGGAAATCCAACATTGAAATCTTTACATGAAAAAAAGTGAAGCACAAGAAAAATCCTTGGACAATACCAAACTGGACATCAGGCTCCGGCTCACTTATCCCAGTGAAGTGATTAACATTGATTTAGGGGTGAAAAAAAAACGCAAGTGACAAAATTAACTATGAGTGAATAAAGTGATGTCAAGTTTGAGATATATATATTAACATGAATTTTTTTTTGTGCATGTGTTTGTGTGTTATAGACATTAACTACTTTATATAAATGAAACGGACCATTCAATTTAATTAAAATGCAATCAATTTTAAATTTAATTATGAATATCCTCAATCATTTCAAAATAAGTACTTTAGTTTCCTTTTTTCTATTTCTATTTTAATCTTCTTGGCGGATTGTGCTAAACAAATTTAAATTTTCAATGAATTCATAAGTTATTTAGGTAATTTATGTATTTGGGTAGATCAATTTAGTAACAAAAAAAAACTACACAGGCTAACAATTTAACATGAATGAATTGTTGCGTACTTGTGCCGATTATGCTTCCAAACATGGTTTGATGTACAATGTTAAAAAGAGCGAATGTTTGGTCTTTGGAGCCGACGGGAAGAAAACCCCAGAAACTATACCAGCTATTAAATTAAATGAAGTGGTACTACGTCGCGTCACTAAATTTAAATATCTGGGGCATATTGTGACCGACGACCTCAAAGACCAAGAGGATATAGAGAGGGAACGCAGAGCGATGGCGGTCCGCTGTAATATGCTGATTCGTAGATTTGCTCGGTGTAGCAAAGAGGTCAAAATAAGTCTATTTAAAGCCTACTGTCAGGTATTTTATACGTGCACCCTATGGACCAGATATACGCAGCGGGCCATCACTGCTCTGCGAGTCCAATACAATAATGGATTCAGAATGTTGTTGGGGCTGCCTCGCTTCTGCAGTGCTTCGGGCATGTTTGCGCAGAACCATACAGACGACTTTTATGCCATTATGCGCAAAAAAGCCGCTTCGTTGCTCTGCAGGGTGCGGTGCAGCCCTAACTCTATCCTGAGGACCATAGCAGGGCGCTACGATTCCCCAATAATGCAGCACCTTGCGCGGGTGCTAATTTGACTGATTGTGATACTCATTAATAAATATAAATAGATAATATTGTATACTAACATAGGCTAAGATAATAATGTTACTAATACTATGGACCCTTGTTGTCTGATTTAATAAATAAATAATAAATAAATAACACATTTTAAACTGCAAGTTTTTTGGTAAATGTTAAAAACAAGCATTCATTTCCATGTAAAAAAAATAAAAAGTGAATCACAAGTTACTACAACATGTTTCAAATAAATTTGAAGTTATGTATAAATAAATAAAATTAACTTAGGCGAGCGCGTTTGGGAGTTATCGCAAGTTTCAATTTGCTTAGTTGCATTTTTGGAGCTACTCGAAGTTTCTAGTAATGTGCACTGCTTGCTGATATCGAATTTCATTATTTAGGTCAACATTCAATTGATGTCTTGCTATAATAATTATTGGTTTAATAAATATGGAATAAGTAAATATTAATACAATATGTTAAGTACATAGTCTCCTAGTATATTTTTTGGTTTATTTCATGTTATAATGTTTTTGTTGTTGCTATACTGTGTTCTTAATATTACTCAAACATGTACTTATTACATGTTTGAGAACATGAATAGTTTTTATTTTACATCATATGAACTATATTTATATTGTATACCTACTGAAAAGACTTCAATTTGAATTTCATACTCTAATATCATATTGTATCTACTCATATATTGTACGTTAACGAAATATTTAATTAGCTTGGCTGTAATGAAAGAAAATCTGTGAATAAAGATAGGTAAATGTTATATTTAAAGATAATTACGAAGAAAAGAAATTAATTATAAGAAGTTAATGAAGTGTTATAAATAAGATAGTTCTTTGTTACTAAGCTGATTTTGCGTATTTTATGTTATGGCAATGGAAGATGAGAGCAGAGCGTCGTATACGTATATGGAGTGAAGAATTGTATGATATCATCTTTGTGTGTGGTATGATATGATTGAGAAGGTAATGTGATGTGATTGTTATGATTAAAAAAGGTAATGGAATGTAGCCAAAGTTAGTACGATGGATTTGAAAGTTTATGAAATGTAGTTTGTAGAAAGGTAGTTTCAATTGATAAGTTTTTGATGTACATTTGACTTTATCACTCAAATGTTATTTCGATTATTTACCGATTGAAAACTAAATATTGAATGTAGAATAATGAAAGGTTTTTGAAAGTAGTATATTAAGTCATACAAGGTACACCAAGGTACAAAGCAGATCTCTGAATCCTTTTTATCTGATCATGACGCGGTTGAATACCCTTCGTGAAGAAAATTGGACACCAAAAGAGTGCTAAAAGAGAGAGACTGTAGTATAAGTATATAAATGCGCATGTAATGTAATAAAAAATATTTGTACCTTGAGATGAAGTAAAATAAGTGAATAATAAATGTGTAAAAAGGCGGTCGACCCAATAATTATATTAGTGTACCTTCAAATTCAAATTCAAATTCATTTATTTGCTATATAGAACATGGTACATTTGATGATACAACTTAATAATTTAGTTTCACATGTCTAACCTTTGTAGGTATGCAAATTATTTTGACACAATTAAATCACAATTAAGTTTTTAGATTACAAATATTTTAAATTAACAATAATAATATGTCATGAGCAGTCTATAATGAAAATTAATTAAAATGTCACTTAATCCTAATTAAAATAATAATAATGAAAATTAATTTAAATGTCACTTAATCCTAATTAAATAATAACAACCAACCTGAGCGTTTAACGTTTTAAATGTCAGGAATGTCACATTTCCTATTTTATTTAATATGTCAGCCATTATTATTATAACTATAAAATTCGTTTAAATTATAAAAACAGTTTTGAACCAACCACTCTTTCAGGTGTTTTTTGAAAAGGGTAATTGGCTTACCTTTTATACATTCAGGAATGTTGTTAAAAATGTGTGGCATCATTACACTGCAAGATTTCCCTCGTAGCGCCGTCGATGACGCTGGGATTTTTATGTTATTTGGAAACTTGTCATGGAGCCTGCTACCTTCGTTGTACATCTTTTCAAATAACAATGAATTTTGTTTTACAAAAACACAAATTTCATAAATGTAGATACTTGCAAGTGTTAATAGTTTCAATTCTACAAAATAAGACCTACATGACTCACGGGGCTCCAGTCCAATAACAGTTCTTATACACCTTTTCTGTAGAATGAACAAAGTTTGGACATCTGTCGAGTGACCCCACAAAACTAAGCCATACCTTAACGCCGATTCCACATAACCATGATAAGCAAGTATTGCTGTTTGCTGATTGACGGTTGTGGCAAGTCTATATAGGACATATACAAATTTGTTTATTTTTCCAAATACTTTCTCAACATGGTGTTTCCAATTCATTTGACAATCTAGTTGGATACCTAAAAAATTAATACAATTTACTTCTTTTACAGATTGTTCTCTATATTTTATATTTATTAAAGTCCCGGGCTTAACTCTATTGTAAAATTGCATATAACATGTCTTGTCTATATTAAAACTAAGATTATTTGCGGTCATCCATTGAATAATTAAAGTCAAGGTGTTATCTATGTCAATTTGAAAATTAATGTCATTTTTAAAACTTATAACTACAGAGATGTCATCAGCAAACAAAGTGCATGAGTGCTTGGTCACATTCGGGAGGTCATTAATATATAAAAGAAAAAGTAAAGGAGCCAAGACACTTCCCTGAGGCAAACCTACAGGGTTTTTTTCAACTTCAGATTTATATGAAATGATTTCCGAATATTCATTGCTCTGTAAGATCTCATCGTATTGACACCTGTTTTCTAAGAAGGATTTAATTAATTCCGATGCTGGGCCGCGTATACCATATTTGTCACACTTATATAGCAATATATTATGTGCCACATTTTCAAATGCCTTTTTCATGTCGAAGAATATAGCTATAGTTGGAATCTTCTTGTCAACATTTCTACTTACTATATCAACTAACTGAACACATGCCGATGTTGTATTCTTTCCTCTCTGAAAAGCATGTTGCTCCGGTCTTAAATAACTATATTTTATTAAAAATGCATACAATCTATTATATATTAACTTTTCAACTATTTTCGACAAAATAGAAACTAACTTTATAGGTCTGTATTTACTTATATCCTCCCTATTGTCTTTTTTGAATAGTGGTTTAACAACCGACAGTTTCAAACAACTAGGAAATACTCCTTTTTGGAAACATCTGTTCGCTAAATTTTCAATAATAATTGATAAACATTCCGAGCATTCCTTTATTATCCTAGTATTTATCTCGTCATACCCTGTCGCGTTTGTATTTTTTAATCCTCGTATGCATTTTTTCACTTCGCAGACATCGCACGGTTTTAGAAAAATAGTTGTGAGTTGAGATTCTAGTCGACTAGCCATTGTACAGCCACCGTTCGTGCTAGAATTTCCCAAAACTGGTTGAATAAAATATTTATTGAAATCTGAGGCTATTTCTTTTGGTTCGTTTATAATTTTCCCATTTACATTTAATTGTTTGATTCCTTTTGGAGGCGACAGGCACGTTTTTTTGTTTTGTATAATACTCCAAGAAGCTTTGCATTTATTTTGAGCAGATTCAATAAATTGTTGACTGTACTTTTTTTGTGAAAATGCGATACATTTTTTTAAGAGGCTGTTATATTTTCTGTAGTTTACTTTATTTTCACGATTCCCATTTTTATAATATTGTAGCCTAAGATTCCTTTTTTTCCTACATGAATTCTTTATTCCCTTTGTAATCCATCGCATTTTATGATTTATATTTTGTATCTTTACTTTAATAGTCGGAAAACAAAGATTATAAAATAATAGCAAAGTATCGTGAAACTCTTTGAAGGCAATGTCAATGTCATTTTGTTTGCATATGTCATTCCAAGGTAAATTATTTAAACAGTCCTTGAACTTCTGTATGTTATCTTTGTTGTAGTCTTTTTTTGTGATATACCAATGCCTAACTTTTACATGTTTGTGACCTAAAGGAACACTTAAAAATTGGGCAGTTTCATGATCAGATAATCCTAACTCTTTAATTTCTATTTTTGCTCCCGTGATGTTACTTATCATATGATCAATGCACGCGTTTCGACGGGTGGGTTTATTAGTATGTATAACTAAATTGTACCTCTCAGTCATGCTTAATAGCTCTTTCGACCATTTTGTGTCTTTTAGAGTATCAATATTTAAGTCTCCTGTGATAATAACCTTTTTTTTATTAATTAAACTACGAATCTTAAATAACAAGAATTCAAATTTATCAAAGAAAATGTTTAAATCGGCAGTTGGCGTTCTATAAATGCAAATAATAATATGATTATAGTCCGTTAACTCTATTCCGCAACACTCAAACACATAATCTTGACTAACTAAATTGCATATTGTCAATTCCTTTGTATTAATGTGTTTCAGCGACAAAATACAAGAGCCACCCCTAATTCTTATTTCGACAAAATAACCCTGCACAAATATATTTTTTCAAAAAGAGTAGAGTCTCACTGCCTTTCCTTACAAATGTCTCGGTGAGGCATATAATGTCCAATTCGATCTCCATCTCAGATAGTGTTACTTCTAAAATGTCTTTTTTTGAAAGAAATCCTGCTATGTTTTGATGCATTATTTCTAAGTAATCTGGCTGTTTTAGATAGCTGCTACAATTTTGTCTAAAAAAGTGGTTGGTTTAACACTAAAATAAAAAGGTATGGTTCCTTTCTTGTTTGGAAACTTTTCCTGTGATTTAATGTTTGGCTTATTTTGTACAATAGTATTACTTTTTATAGAAAAGTAGAAAGGAATAGTACCTTTGCTGCTCTTTCTATTTTCATTTAATGTTGGTGTTATCGCTCTATGTTTTATTATATTTCCCAAGTTGTTCAAATACATTTTCTCATAATTTATATTATCAATTTCTACGTTAAGCTTAAACAATAAGAAGTTATCTATTTTTTTATGTTCATATTTGGAATAATTATTTACGTCAATATATTTACAATTTTTGTACTCTTTTAATAATGTCATAATATGGTGATTAAACATGGCCGGGTTAATATACTCATTCGACACTACGCTCAAAATAAAAACTGTATGATTTCTTAAACAATAGAGAGTACTACTTAGCTTTGCAAATAACTCGAAGGGTTTCTTCTCGTTGGATCCCACACCGATTATAATAATATCGTCTTTGCTGAGTTTCGAGCTGAAGTTTTCAATATTTGTTAAAATATCTGAAGATGTTGCATTTGGTTTCGTTGTACAGGATACTGAGTAAATATCATTCCAGCTATTTTTTCTTGAATCTATTAATTTGACAGCTAAACCCTTTACCATTTGGTCTCCCAGTATATAAATTTTTGGTTTCCCAGTTTTAGGGGAAATTTGATTATTTTTTACTGGAATTGCCTCTGTACAATTTTTAACGTTCGTTCCTTGCTTTCCATCATTAATTTCTAAAGTCTTTTGTGGTATATTTTCCAAGTTCACACTTATGGGGGTTTTCATTAAATTATTTCTTGTATTTCTTATCAAGATGGGTGATAGTGACGGGGTCTCAATGCTATTCTTTCTTTGTTTCCTTGGCTTCGGCGTTGCTGTAGGTAGTACTATCGACTTATTATGTGGTGACTTACTCGTTTTTTCCGCTTCCAATTCCGATTTTAGTTGCACTATTTCTAATTTTAAAGAAGTGATTTTTTCATGAGCTAGATTCAGCTTCTTCTGATAATCGGTTACGGTTTGTTTCAATTCTGTTATTATTGAAGAGTTTGTATCTGTATTTTCTAGTTGACTTTGAGATGATGTATCCAACATAGAGGTCACAGAATCATAATGGCCTGATAGACTTGAATCAGACGAAGCGATCTCTGGCAATAAAGTTTGCATGGCTGGTTTTTGTTTAAAAGTTGTGATATTTGATGTAGATGGTTTGGGACTTATAGATAACATTGTGTTTTTTGTTATGCAAATATCACATTTCCATTTCTCTTTATGATCTTTTGTCATTAAGCAATAACGCTTAATCGTCACTTGTGCGCAGTCAAGGTCGTAACAATTTTTACAATTCATACATCTTATTACATTTTTTCGAGTTGTTTGCTTTTTACATTTGCAGCAGATTATGTCATTTAATGAATTCATTTTAACAGGTGCTATGTTAAGCCAATTAGTGCCCTCTTTTATCAAGTAGCAGAACTAATATATTTTAGACACTAATTCCCTCTTGTGGTAATTTCATGAACTAAAATTTGAATATAAGTTAAATAAGCTGTTAACGCCTTTTTCAAATGTCTTTCATATCCTATTGGTTTTACTATTTCGAAGAATTAGCTTGATATAATGACACTTTATTACTGTTCCTCAACACAACACTCAACACTGTATCCACTCAATTTAGTTACTTTTAGTTTTTAATCCATTTTATCCAGTTTGAAGTTACACTTTGACTAACGGAAGATTATTTCGTCACAATGGTTTTTGCACTTGGAAAACAATTTTTAGCCGGAAAACGCATAACAATTAAGCACTTTATTAAAAGATTTACACATAATTCACTATATAACTATTTTAAAAATCAAATTTAGAAATAAGTCGGTAACTTTTAACTTGTAGGTAGGTACCTTGATAAGAGATGAAGAATAAATAAATATATGACTTGAGAAGGAAGCATGGTTGTCCACAGCTCTTTTAAATATGTGATAAAAATTAAAAATATAAGAGAGAATACTATAAAAAAACGAAATATAATAAAGCTACTGTGAAGGAGAAATGTATAAAAAAAATATATGTGGTAAAAGTACTATGACATGTCTTTAAAAAAAATACTTGATTGTGATTACGCGGCAAATTGTCTGGCCTACGATTTGTTTGATTATCCCGGATTTTACTAATAGATTTAATTAAGTATAGAAGTTAAGTTTTATTAAATAGATAAACAAGTTCTAAAAAAGGTTAAATTTAATTTTTATTTCGATTCTTAGTAAATAGATTAATGGATAATAAATTCTTAAAAAAATATTTTTAAAAATTATTTTTTTATTTGCAAAGGGGGAAGGTGTGGTGTAGTGTGAGTGCATCTTGTCCCCCTCTTGCCATTATATATTGTATGTTAGTCATAAGTATTGAAGCAGTAATAAACGTATATCCAACAAGTACACTCGTCTATCAATTACATCATTGCACCAATACCTACGCAAGGTAAGAGTGGTGGCATCATGCGAGTACAAAAAAATAAGGCGTATTCCTGGATCGCAAGAGACATCAAGCCAGATTTTTCTTCCTGGCGTCCCCAAATGACTGCTAAGTTACGTCAAAAGCCGTTATATTATTTCGAATGTCTTCTCAGCAGTGAGATCGTAGATATGTTAGTTGATTTTACTAATTTGTACGCCACTCAGAAGAATAAGCCTGGTAACATAACATCAAATGAAATGCGATGTTTCATTGGTATCTTGCTGTACAGTGGTTATGTTCATGTACCCAGGCGCTTCATGTATTGGGAAGATTCTGCTGATTGCGGCATGAAGATAATATATAAAGCAATGCCGAGGGATCGTTTTACGTACATAATGAGTCACTTGCATTGTTATGATAACTCAAATCTAGACATGAAAGATAAGTTTGCAAAACTGAGACCCTTATTCAACGCTGTAAATGATAAATATCTGGAGTTTGCGCCTTTTGAGGCGTTCTACAGTGTCGATGAAGCTATGGTGCCTTATTACGGGGGACACCCATGCAAACAATTTATAAGAGGGAAACCCATACGCTGGGGCTACAAGTTCTGGGTAGGAGCAACTCCTCTTAAATACGTACTCTGGTTTTCACCTTACCAAGGTTCGACAGTAGAATCTAACATGCCATTTTTTTTGCGTAAAATGTAACGTCACGTTGCACCCCAGAGATTGTTTTGCAGCCTATCATAAGCAATGTTAAAAGCGTACCTACATACATATGCATTATTCAATAAAAGAAGTACTTATTTTGAAATATATTTTGTTTCAATCAACTCACCATGAACCCTTGCAATAGTAGTACATATTACTACCGTAGTTTTAAAACAACACCATTTTCCGGCTTTCCCAGAAAATTCTGTTTTTTTTAAGTATTTTTTTCTTAATTGTAGGCCATTAAACTGCCCCCAAACCAAAAATCAATTTATAAACTTAACTTTTTTTGTTTCCGTAACAAGTGGGTTAACTAGAAGTACAATTGGCGGTCTTATTGCTTTCAGACAACCTTCGAATGGTGAGATCAGTTCGTTACCAAAAACAGTAGGTAGATTTACAAGACACAATGGAATGGGAGTAGCAACTTTTTCAAATTATTAACATTAATTTTTGATTGCAACTAAAACTTTACAGCTTTGTAGTGTCGGCTTAGAATAGCACTACCACATTTACGTAACATAGTGTACACAGTGTACGTAAGAGGCGACTAACGGAATTGGGGCTTTTAAGGGATTTATGGGCGATGCGGTTTCCAAAAGTGGCTTAGGAATTTCTGATTCCTTAGGGATTTATAGCCGTGAGTATATGTTAACAACTAACTTATTTCTAGTGAAGAAATATTGAATTATACATACATACATATACTCACGCCGTTAATTCCCATTGGGGTAGGCAGAGACTATCGATCGCCACTTCGTACGTTCCTGGCAAACCTCTCTTGCTTCGTCTACATCCATCAATCTTTTCATACATGCTCTTTTATTCTTCATACTTCGGACGCCTGCCTTTTTGAGCACACTTTCAATTTGGTCCAAGTGTGTCTTTCGTGGCCGTCCTCTACTAACATTACCTTCCACATTAGCTCTATAGATACTATTTACCAATTTCCTATCATCCATCCTCTCGATGAATTGAATGAATTGATCCTATCGATTGAATTATAAATAGTTTATAATCAACACTTATAAATATAGTTTTCAGAAAAAAAAATACGTAAATATACGTACATTTATCAATATATATACATATACACACAAATATTATAATGTGTTTAAAATATATTTCGAATCTGAACAAGAAGGATGGCGATATGATTGGATTGCAGCATCGTCCCAAATTACTCATTTAGTGAAAAATGGTATGGTATTTACCTACGGCGGCGAACTTTTAAAGAAGACTCCATTTGAAATATGGCATTACTGGATCATTTCCCGCCTTCTGCTGTCTTCAGACATTATAGAAATCATACAGTAGAACTGGGAATCTAAAAGAACTACTAGGACATTTAATAGAAATAATATCTTTGATAAAGAACTAACAAACAATTTTTCTAATTATTTACGACTTTGGTATCTCTAGATAATGACTCCCTTCCCTATTGACATTATTATTGCATTCTGCAGCTCTACGTACATACATTATGTATAATTCTAAGTTTATTTTTTATACAAGTTTTGCTTTCTTTTTTATATCATTTTAGTTTTCTTGCTGTGTAGTGTCGGCTTAGAATAGCACTACCCCATTTCTTCCGGTGGGTGTACGTAAGAGGCGACTAACGGTATTGGGGCTTTTAAGGGATTTTGGGCGATGCGGTTGGAGACCCATCACCAACAACCTTCATTTCACCATCTTTTCCCCATGCAACTTCCAAATGTGGCTGAGGAATGTCTCATTCCATAGCTCTGGCTACCCCTTCAAGGGATTTATAGCCGTGAGTTTATGTATGTATGTAGTTTCTTTTATTAACCGACTTCAAAAAAGGAGTGTTCTCAATTCGACCGTTTTTTTATGTATAAAACTATATTTTTCTTAAATTATCTTTTATA
Organism: Bedellia somnulentella; assembly: GCA_963576735.1. Lineage (NCBI taxonomy): Eukaryota > Metazoa > Arthropoda > Insecta > Lepidoptera > Bedelliidae > Bedellia > Bedellia somnulentella. Next base: position 15,419,491 of record OY755181.1, read on the forward strand.
ATGGGACACATCGGTATTGCTGATTGTTACCTGGGAATACTTCTCATACTACGGGCATCCCTTGTGAGAATTATATGTCTTTATGTAGTGTCATTATTTATGCCAATAACAAAATAATAATATTTTATATACTCACGCCATTAGTTCCTATTGAGGTAGAGACTATCGATTGCCAATCTCTGTACGATCCTGGCAAACCTCTCGAGCTTTTTCTACATTTATCAATACTTTGATACATATTCTTTGATTCATCGGACTACGAAAGCCTGCCTTATTTTGTACATAATACACACAGAAATACTCATGTATGCTTCTAATGAACCCATTGTGGGACAAAGGATTGTTCCATAGATGTTCAAAAGGATCTTACATTCTATTGTTTGAGACAAGTTGAGAGTATTGTAGCTAATGTAATAGGATTATTTCTATGCTATTATCAAATGTATGTAGCAACGATTCGAAGTTACGTCTATAATAAGATATTAGGAGCCGCAGCCTTGTACGAGACAATTTGAATGCATTCAGTGTGGGGTGACTGTGAGTTCTACAATAGAAAGTTTATTTGTATGATTAAATGAATATAAATAGGTAAACATACATGTACCCAAATCAAATTAGCCCCAAACTAAGTAGAACCACAGATTACTGAATACGTAGAACTAGTATTATGAGATACTTACTCAACGATATATTTAATGTTTGCCCTAACCAAATAAATAAATATTATATAATAGACATATACATACCTACCCGACTGTGTAGTGTCGGCTTAGAATAACACTACCCCATTTCTATCCGTGGGTGAATGTAAGAGGCGACTAAGGGTATAGGGGCTTTTTAAGTAATATTTGGGCAATGTGGTTGGAGACCCGTCAACAAAAACATTTATTATTACCATCTTTTCCCAATCAACTTCCAAAAGTGGCTGGGGAATTTTTCATTCCAAAGCTCTGGCTACCCCGTTAAGGGATTTGTAGCCGTGAGTATATACATATATATACATATGTTTGAAGTTAAGGGGTAGCCAAAGCTTATTCCTTAGCTCTGGCTGCCACTTCTAGGGATTTATAGCTGTGAGTATATGTATATAAATAACATCCGGGGATCAAACTTGCAACCTCCTGACCGAGAAGCTACCACTATCCACCTATCCACTCGGCTGGCGGACGTCGTCATCACATCATATTCGAAAACAACATACCTACATATAATCACGCCATTAGTTACCATTGGAGTAGGCAGAGGCTAGCGATAGCTACTTTGTACAATTTTGGAAAACCTCTCGTGATTTCTTTTACAGTTATCACTCTTTTAAGAAATTATAAAATAATATATAAATCAATATACATACATTTATACATATATTTATTCACTGCTATAATTTCCAAAAAGGGGTCGCCAGAGTTTCGGAGCTAGAAACTCCTCAGCCACATTTCGAAGTTGATAGGAGATAAGATGGTAGAAATAAAGTATCATTGGCGATGGGTCTCTAACCGCATCGACCAACAACCACTTAAAAAAATCCCCATACCCTCAGTCGCCTCTTACGACAACCGTGTGTAGAAAGGGGTAGTGACATTCGAAGTACTTAGTAATTATCAATTATGAATTATTTATCATGGTTGTTAACGGTGAGGGAAAACATCGTGAGGAAACCCACATGGCTGAGTTGTTTAGTCATGTGACAGTGTATTCGTACAAAACGGCGATAGGCCTGCCCCCTATCACGTGAGTACACTGTCCATGCAAAAAGTGGGTACTCTGAACACCAGGTGACAAAGTCACGTGATGTTCAGAAGTATTAGTACCTCTGCCAACCCCTTCGGGGATATTCGGCGTGAACGTTTATGTTTATGTTATGTTATGTTATGAATCGTTAATTCAACTCAAAGTTTACCTTTATTTGCAATTAACAACGAACACACACAAGCCTGATTAAAATATCTTAGTGTATAAAAATACAACAAATTATCAGTTTTAATTGTATTAAAAACCATGGATTCCCTATTAGATTGCAAGGAGGCTCGCAGGTTATAAGAATAGAATATTCGCCTTTATCCGAGCTTTTACAGAAACGCTCTCGAAGTGGAGCAAGTTTTGCATTGTCAGAAAGTGCAGGCGTTTTGTACCGAGTGCGGGGTTACTATCATTGGTGCAAATTAGCGTACAATTACTTTTATTTTTGTCTAAAATTCAAGATTCAAGTAGAGTTTGTTCAAGGATTGCCTAGGATGAGTAAGGGGTAAGGGCAATCTTTCACTCAAAGACTCAAACGTTCAATCCGTATATCCCCTAATGGGTTGGCAGAGGCACTACTCTTTCTGAACATCACGTGACATTGTCACCCGGTATTTAGAGAACCCACGTGTTGCTTGGCCAGTGCACTCACGGCGGCAGGCCAATCGCCGTTTTATGCGAATACACATGGCTAAGTACAACCCACCCCTGTGGGTTTCCTCACGATGTTTTCCCTCACCGTTAACAACCATGATAAATTAACCACACATGACTTTAGAAAAGACACATTACTGTAGGCACGAGTCGGGGTTCGAACCCTCGTCTGTCTGTATGACGAACGGGAGTTCTTATCCATGGAGCTATCACGGCTGGTTACATGAAATTATGGAACATAATGTTCGATGTTGGGCTTATGGCATAAAGGCAGTGGTAAAAACTCTTATACACGGATAGTAGGTACTTGCAATGATATCAAGTTACTAAATTAAATTAAATTGTACACCAATGATGAACAATAGTTAAGAAAAGTAGAGCGACCAAATTAATTGAATGATACATACATATACTCACGGCTATAAATCCGTAGAAGGGGTAGCCAGAGCTAAGGAATTAGAAATTCCTCAGCCACTTTTGGAAGTTGCATGGGGAAAAGATGGTGAAATAAAGGTTGTTGGTGATGGGTCTCCAACCGCATCGCCCAAAACTCCCTTAAAAGCCCCAACACCGTTAGTCGCCTCTTACGTACACCCACCGGACGAAATGGGGTAGTGCTATTCTAAGCCGACACTACACAGCATTATAATATTAATAAGATTAAATGAATCGTTGAGTTACTAACCCATAATACAAGTCATTAAGTTGTATTTAGTTTTGGTCTATGTTGAATTGTGAAATGTATGCGTTATTACCATCTTTTCCCCACTCACATTTCCAAAAGTGGCTGAGGAATTTCTAATTCCTTAGCTCTGGCTACCCCTTCTAGGGATTTACAGCCGTGAGTATATGTATGTATGTATGTAATATTATAAATGTGAAAGTTTAGATATTTGGATGTTTGTGTGTTTAAGGCTTCTCAATTACGGAATGTATATGAATGAAATTGTACAAAATGCTAGATAGTGACCTCAATTATCAAAAAGAAAACTATTTAACCCGGAAAGATTTGACCAACAAAACGTTTACGCCTGATTGAACTCAGAGTACTGGAAAAAACGCCTAAAGTTTGGCATAAGCAAATTTACACTACGAAGTTTGTCGGGTCAGCTAGTATTATATAATAAAAAAAAACATAATTTATACTCATAATATAAATATTGTCCTCAGCGAGATTTGAACATGCAACCTCCGGACCGATAAGCTAGTCCTCCACTAAATTGATATAATTACCAAGAGAATAGGTTAATATCCACAGACATTAGGGAGATTACTTTCAACCTTAGTGTAAGTGTCAGACGGAGGTCACTTCAAGATATGTGGAGAATATCTAGTTTTTCTCGTTTACGCTGATATCCGATAATACGAATTGTGCGAGATAATGGCGAAAATCTCAAACGTTCACGCCGTCAATCCCCGATGGGGTTGGCGGAGGTTCTTATACTTCTGAACATCACGTGACATTGTCACCTGGTGTTCAAAGTTCCCACGCTTTGCTTTCTCATGTACTCACGTGATAGGGACAGGCCTATCGCTGTTTTGTATAAATACACACACTGTCACATGACTAACTTAGCCATGTGAGTTGCCTTACGATGTTTCCCTCACCGTTAACAACCATGATCTATTAACCACACATATGACTTTACGACAATTTGACGTCGTCCATGGCGTATTGGATAGGTGACTAGCTTATCGGTCCGGAGCGGAGGTTGCATGTTCAAATCTCGCTGAGGACAATATTTATATTATGAGTATAAATTATGTTATTTATATTATATATTACTTGCTGACCCGACAGACTTCGTAGTGTAAATTTGCTTCTGCCAAACTTTAGGCGTTTTTTCCAGTACTGTGAGTTCAATCAGGCGTGAATATTTTATGGTCTAATTTTTTCGGAAAAAAAAGTTTTCTATCTGATAATTGGGGTCATTATCTAGCATTCTGATCAATTTTATTCATACACATTCTGTAATTGAGAAGCCTTAAACACACAAACATACAAATATCTATACTTTCACATTTATAATATTAATAAGATTTAAATGAATCGTTGAGTTACTAACCCATAATACAAGTCATTAAGTTGTATTTAGTTTTGGGCTATGTTGAATTGTGGAATGTATGTGCGTATATATTTAATGGAAGTTTGTGAATAAAAGTCTTTTGGGAGTTTGTTAGAAATACGAAAAGATGAGTTTAAGTATAGTGGATCATCATTTATTAACAGCCACAATAAGGTCTAAGTGGTAAAGACAGGAGTCTGAAATGTGAAGAACAAGAGAGCATGCAATATTTTACCTTTTTTCTTAGGACCCATTATTGCACCAGTTGTGATTTTTTATAATTTTGAAATTAGATTATACATGTATGTATTGTTGTGTATTATTAGACTCTGATACCGAGATGTGACCTACTTACTGTGAGCTCAAAACATACATTTACAAAAACAGACAAGGTATAAGTGGATAAACGGCGTGAACGTTTATGTTTATGTTATTATGTATAAGTGGTGTATATGGATTTATTTAAACAAAATATATTAGTGCTAATAGTTCGACATATCTATTCGCTATTGGAATAATAAAACATAATTTATTCATTTAATATTACATATAAGACTTAGCATTGCCATACAACGCGGCAATGCTTCCAGCGTCCTAGGTACCCCCGAGAAGAGGAGCTGGAAGATGTTTTTAGATTTTAAGTTTTTAGGTTTCTATTTCAATTATGTAAATATATGTTTTTTGATTTTTTAATTTTTATATATTTCATTTTTATTATTAAACCTTTCTTCCCAAGCACAGAACACCTTATCCGTCGACCCTGTCAAGTACCGATGTCCTTTTAAGATGAATAATCTTGGTATTACCCTTCAAAATAAGTATTTATGGATTCACGGTCACTATAAGATCTTTAATTATAGAAAATGATTACATAGTAGTTTTTCAGCTTAAGGAAAAGATGGAATTTGGACGGTGACAAATCTGGTAAAAATGTGAGGGGATATGAGGTGACAATGCAAAGGCGTACTGACTCATCAATCTCCCTGTTTAAACAATAATTTTCTCCTCTATAATCATGGACGTTTTTCTTTGATTATCTCTTTAAAACGCTGAAACAGGTTGCTATGGTAATTAGTTTCAATCAATTATAACAGTCGCATACGAAGTAGCTGACTCACCCAAAGTCATATATTAATCTGAAGTTCTGGAAATTAAATATTTCAAATTCAAGTATAACTTTTGCATTGTTTACTGCACGGTGTTAAAATTAATCTAATTTAAATAAGAAACTGCTTTTTTTAACCAACGGTCTTACGTGTGTTGTGTGTTTTAACAGGGATTTACTGATTATGTTTCACTAAACCATTCAAATTTCAGCTGCACTAATTGAGACAGCATATAATGAGGGTCCAGTAAGGTCATTATCAGAATGAGGGTCCAGTAATAGTCACATTTGCATATCCTAATACCCATTAGGAGCTTTGACAAAGAGCACTATTGAGTAACGGTTTCCAGTGTGCATAGCAATTATACCATACACGGTAATTACTGTGATATGTGAGCCTGATACTGCCAGAATCAAACTATCCATAAACTTCATTGTGTTACAACACTATTCTCTTTGCACTAATAATTTCTAATGTTTGGTCTATAACTAACGTTGTTTCGTTGTGTTGGTGAAGAAAACTTCCCAAAATCACATTTTTACAGGCAACTGACTTGTTTTTTTAAATATTTTAAATTATGTTCATACCAATATTTAAAATAAATACAACAAAATTGTTTTTGTGCTGTAAAAAGAGTGCTTATACGTTTTATTAACATATGATTAATTTTTTTGAAGACGTCTGATATCTCGTGGTTAGAAACCTCGCTCCAGGATTCAGAGGTCGTGGGTTTAAACCACACAGAGGGAAAATGTTGTGGCCTAATATCGACTTCATATCTAATAAAGTTATCCTTTCAAAATCAGCATCAGACAGTCAAGAGCAGAATCTGACGAAGCTGAGTCATAGCTATAGCACGAGGTCCGTGTTGGCGGGCAGGCTGGAGGTACCCAGAGTAAATAATTACTTACCCTGGACGCTTAAAAAGCGATTACCGTAATTGATCAACAGTCTGCCCGAGGACATCCGCCTCGAGCCTAATACACAAAAATTTAAAAACAAATTTAAAAAAATATTTTCTTAACTCACTACCATAGATGTAACTAAATAAAAATTTCTTTAAAGACACTCTACCTGCAGACAAAAAAAAGTTTTGCAGGGCTTTGGAATAACTAAATGTAACCATTTATGTTAATAAAGATTAATAATAAAAAAATAAATAAAATATAGTTGTGTTTTTTGATTTCAGACTGATTTTAACGTGGATTAAAAATGTGGATTGCATCCTATCGACACAACAAACACCGAATTCTCTAAGTTTTACCTACTTGCAGACCCGAAATGTCTCAAAAAGTCATTTCTTAAATAATAAAAAGGAAACGTTAAAACATAACACCCCGGTATTCCCCAAAGTATATTTTATTTCGCACTGAAACGTGACTCACCTATAGAGAAGCCTATCGGAACTAATGAAACAAAATTACAAATATCGGTCACGTGACGGACCAACCAACAGCCGTTCGAAGCCGATTTGTGGAGAAACTTATTTATTTCCTTTAAGTAAACCTTGTTTCGTGTAGATAACATATTGTTTCCTATTTTATCGTCTATAGTAACTGGTTTAGTTTCTTTTCAGTTTGTTTCTATAATTTCTAGAATATACACGGGTGTAGTTTTCATATAGTAGTATTTAGTAAGAGTCACATTGACTACCACCTCATCTTTGATAAACGGTTACATACTGTATATCCGAAACTTTTAACCCGAATATTATTTTACCGAAAACTAATCGACTTTTATTTTTAATTGCTATAATATTGTTTCACCGAAATTTCAAATACCATATTCTTACATTCCAGATTATCGATTGACTTTTTTTCTTTACTTTCATAATGATTAACCACTAGAACGGATTCCCACAGAATCAAAAACCAGATATACCCTAATTCCGCAATATTGCTTTTCCGAATAATCACTATTCCAAAAAATCATTTTCCATACATTTGAAATACAGATGTATTGAATGATACCTACTGCTATGAATAATTTTGCAGGCATATTTTATGTAAGTAGTATACCCCGCCCCCCGTCCCCTATATGTAGCAAGAATGCAACCAAGCTGCAAGCAAGCAAGTATGCATATAGGCATGCATCAGGCATTTAGGTGCTCGCTCCGCTGCGCTACGCTCGCTCGTTTTATACATAATCTAACCTAACCTAACTAAATGTGAGCTAACTTTTCTTTGTCTGCAGGGGGCTTTCATTTAAAATATTCGAATATTCGAAATGTTACCCTGTAATTTCTAGAATATACACGGGTGTAGTTTTCATATAGTAGTATTTAGTAAGAGTCACATTGACTACCACCTCATCTTTGATAAACATATTGAGTAGTCACCAAAGCACTTGGTTTTATTATGAGAACTGCGTAGAATTTTTGAGGTATTAAAGCCTTTAAAGTTTTTTACTACGCCTATGTTCGTAGCCATTTAGAGTAGGTATGTGTCGCCCGTGTGGAATCCCAACATCATGTGTACAAAATAAGAATTGAGGCTATTTTAAGGAAATTTTAAATATATCTCTACGTATCTCTATGAAAATAAGCATTATTACACTTCATAATATAACTATCCTTATATTCCATACCATAACCTGTGCGCATTATAATATTGCAACAATGAAAGAGCAATGTTTTTAACACAAAAGCTTGTTGCTTTATGATGCTAAACTTATAGCAGTTATTTGAAAGAGGTAATTTAAATGACATCACGCCACAATTCATCTTCATTATTGCAACAATTTACAACTCATATACATATTTTAAAGCATTATACCTTACATTTTCATTAGAATGGCTCAGAGTAAAAATATATGGGCAGCATGGCCCAAGGCGCTTGTTAAATGGTTGAAAATGATGCGTTTAAGAAAATAGGCCAAGATGGAATCAGATTTAATCTTGATTTTTTAATTTGGGTGAGGAAATGTTATTACATAGTTCTGATTCCATTTCATTTCGTATCATACGTGACATTACAGTCTAAAAGTAAGTCATTTAACCTCTACACTACAGCCATCAAATAACATTATTAAATAATTATTGATCTGTCTCTGCTTCTTCTGTTGTTAATAATAACACTGAAAACCATAATGCCAATGTCGTTTCACTGAAAATATTCGGCTTTTCACATTTCAGTAGATTAAGATTAATATCCACAATTACTATTAAGTCATCTTCAAATCATAATTTCAAAAGCCTAAAAGTTCATCACCTTTTCCAACACCTAAGTAAATAGTTAGGGCAGTGATACTCTAACTGACTCTATATGGAAAATATTACCTATAAAGTATGCATTTAGAAATAGGAGAATAAAATTTAATTAAATAGCGTTAGCAATATAGGCTTGTAGTGTTCTTAGATGCAAATCACCACAATACTTAAGTTAGCATCCTGTTACGTACATTAGTCCGCGAGCTAAATTTGAAACCAGTGGTGAGCTAGTAATTATTACTCGGAATCTCACTTGAAGCGCTCTCCAACTTTGCTACCAAACTTAGACCTCAAATATTCAGTGGCTTCTACAAACAGTACCTTAGTAAATACATTTCATTTTGGACAATAAGGTTTAGTTTGCTTTAAGTTATGATTGAGCGAGGAAAATGAGAACGAATGACTAATGATTTTTTATTTGAACATTTTATTTCTCCTCTGAGTTTTCAAAATTTAATAGTATCTCACTTCTAAGCTTTGCTTTCTTCTTTGCCGGATAATAGCCGTGTGACAGACAATAGTTGAAAACTAATTGTGTACACCTTTTTCTACCGAAGAATGTCATTCGTTTAGTGGAGTAGTCTAGTAGTTAGTAGTAAAGGTTGTAGTAGTAGAAGAAACTCTGCATTGGGAAGCATATCAGATAGCAATCACGAAACTTAAGCTTTATATTCTGATTCATTGCTGTCAACAACAAGGTTATACGGGTATGTTCAAACCATTTTTAAATATTATCAACAATTTTACCTGTGTTTTTAGCTCAAGCTACCCCTTTTTGGGATTTACAGGCGTAAGTATATATACGCATGTATGTGAAAATAATTTCGAGACGCCTGCAAACCTCTCAAGCTTCGTCTACATTCCTGCACTTTTACACGGCTACTGAATGTGCTTTTTTACGAAGCGTAGTTTTAAGCTCGTTTACATGTTATGCAAAAATCTTTTCCAAGCAACTCGAGTGGAATAGTATATTTCATTACTAGTACGGAATGGCTGTCATTGCAAAGAGTTCCGACAAATGTCTACCCGAGCCGAAGGCGAGGGTTGACAGTCGGAACGAGTTGCAATGACGGTTCCGTACGTGTACTGAACGACTATTTTTAATACAGTTGCGAAAAAATTAAGCAATTTAACAAAACAACTAAACTCCCAAAGATTATTTCTGGAAAATGGCGACATTTTTTCTTCACTTATTGTGGTAGGCAAAGGAAACTATGCCCATACAGCCAAGTCTTATGTATAATTTTTTTGTTGATATGAAATGAAAATGAAATTTAATGAGTTATAATGTAATGAAACCTAACCTCACTAATTCTATCAAATCATTAAATCAGATATCGAAACAAATTAGTCGATTTTGCCTATTATTTTGTTGTTGTTGATTCATGTTAATACGACCTATGCCACGTATTAACATGAATCATAAAAACTTCTTTGATTTTTTTAGTAAAATCTTTATGGTTGGTTTTTCTTTAAAATAGACATTATTTTGACAGTTGGGAAAGAAAACGCACTAGTGCGGGAAAGGTAAAGAAAAAGCACGAGTGTGTAATAGCCCACTTCCCGAACGCTATACGTCCCTGTAATACGCCACTTTTTGAGCAATTGTATTAAAAAGCTCTTTTGTTCATAGCAGATCAAGCGAGAACTTTCCGGAAAACCTATGTGTTTTGTAATGTAAAATTTCACTTTAAATATCAGCAAATAGGTTTGTCTTGTATAATTGTATTAAAGTTTTGATGTATTTCCTCACAATACCTCGTATTAATTCATACATTAAACACACCTTATTAAAAAGTAAGAAAGGAATAATTTGCCTGAATATGGTACAATTAAAACATATCATACCAAAAGTAAAAAGACGAATAAAGAAATCTATAATGTTATATCGTTTCTACTATATACTTTTACAAATCTGTGTTCCTTTATAACTGCTTCAATGGCTTAGCGGCTAAATTTTCAGCTTATACTGCGGCGCTAGTATAGCAAGTAATAACAGTCGAGATATCTCGTCTGTCGTGGCTTCCGAAATTCTCGGACTCCTCCCACTTTTGTTAGCACAGTCTTGTATGTCGAGAGAGGACGACAAATCTTTCATGGCCGAGAAGACGTTTATTCGTTCACTTTCCGTCGGTCAATTAGGTTTTTTACTTTTTATTTTAGTGTGTATTTGAGTTCATTCCAATTTAGTTGGTGTCTTTCTTGCTTACCACTTTGCTTACGGCTAGTTCTCGCATTAGACTCCTGATAGACTGAAACACAATGTTTTATATAATAGGTTAGAGAATTACCTAATTATCAAAAAATGTATCTGTTTCTGTACTTTGGAGGGCACGTTAACGCAGCCCTTTTAAAAGAAATTGCCTTGCAACCCATTAAAATAATAAGATCATTCTTAAATAAAATAATATATTATCTCGAAGTCACTGCCGTGTAGTGCCGGCCTAGAATATCACTACCCCTTTCTACCTATAAGTGTCCTAAGAATCGACTTACGGTGTGGGGCTTTTTTAAGGGGTTTTTGGGCGATGTGGTAGGAGACCTATCTCCAACGAAACTTTATTTCTACCATCTTGTCCCCTATCAACTTCCAAATGTGGCTAGGGAGTTTCTAGCTCTGAAGCTCTGGCAACCCCTTACTGGGATTTATGGCCGTGAGTATATGGATTTAAATATAACTATTATTACAAGTATCTGGTTGTGGAAGTCATATTATTTTTCACTTCTATAAGTTATTGTTTGCCTGTACCAAGTTGTGGTACTTACTCTAATGAAACATAATAATATTCAAACACAAATATCAAACAGGCCGCCTCGTTGAGTCGCTGTTAATTAAGCTGCTAAGACAATCTGAATTGGAAGAAAGCCAAGTGGAAGACTGAGTGTGTCAACTTTACTAATAACATAGCTACGGTGGCGAAAATTATGTCGCTTTTCATAATATTACGAACTCAGACATAATTATCTTAAAAAATGGGTAAATGAATCAAAAGTGTCTGCGAACTATGTATGAATATCGACTTTGATGCATGCAGCGGTGCAGAAATTAATGATTGATTAACATAAAAATCTGAAGTTGTAGCAAAATCCTCGAAGCTGTTATTTTTCATATCGAGCTAATACATGTAAAAATGCAAATGAAATAATGATGATTGCAAGAAACTACCATTTTAATGTATTCAATTTGACTTTATTTTTTTGATTATGACATAACGAAGGGCTCCGTTTGGCTGACAAAACTATTGACTTTTGGTTTTATTAATAACTTTTCTGTCGAGCCATGTTTCTATTGCATTCTCTCTACTCTCATGCTTCTTCTGTCACACCCAACAATTGCTTGCATCATTAAAATAGTTTGATAAGTAAGTTATTAATTTCATCCTTTGGTCTGATTAATTTTTCTGGTTTTAATTGGAAACTGTGAAATAAATACAACTATAATTTATTAATACAAATAGCACAAACAGAACAGTAATCATGTACAAAAGTTCTATTTATTTAGTTGTGATTAGTGATATATACATACATACATATACTCACGGCTATAAATCCCAAGAGAGGTAGCCAGAGCTAAGGAATCAGAAATTCTTCAGCCACTTTTGGAAATGTGAGTGGGGAAAAGATGATAAAAATAAAGGTTGTTGGTGATGGGTCTCCAACCGCATCGCCCGAAAATCCCTTAAAAGTCCCAATACCGTTAGTCGCCTTTTACGTACACCCACCGGAAGAAATGGGATAGTGCTATTCTAAGTCACTACACAGCTAGGTTAGTGATACTAAGTCAAATATATATTGAATATTGCCGTGTGGTGCCGGCTTAGAATGTCACTACCCCTTTCTACCCAGGGGTGTCGTAAGAGGCGACTAAGGGTATGAGGCTTTTTGAAGTAGTTTATGGGCTTTGCGGACCCATCACCAACGATACTTTATTTCTAATATCTTCTCTCACAGTCCATACATGTCCCCACCTACTGTGGCCAGCGTGGTGGATTGCCATGGCTATTGACATTGATTGGACATGGCTGTGCGGGTTGGTAGACTAACAACTACTACTGTGATAGTAGCCGGGACCGACGGCTTAACGTATCCTTCAAAGCATGGAGTCTACCATCTTGTCCCCTATCATTTTCAAATGTTGCTGAGGAGTTTGTAGCTCTGAAGCTCTGGCTACCCAATTTGGTATTTACGGGCGTGAGTATATGTATGTATGTATTTTGGGGGTAAGAAAGCAAAACTTAAGAATTAAAAAGGTATGTGAATACAAACATTAATAAGTTTCTTCGCTTAATTCCGCTAAATATCTTCAGTGTTCATGCAACATGCACTGTGCTCCGCCCGCCCTCCTACTTACAAGAAATCGAAAAGCATACAATGCACCACTCACACCCGCAAGCGAACACTACAGACAACCAAAAATATGCGACGCGTGTCATTATCGAGCAGTAGACAGTTCGGCAGCTGACTAGCGAGTGAGACACAGAAACTTATTAATATTTCATAATTTGTATGTTTTTGTTCATGAAAACCTCATGTGGGAATTATATATAGACACAGGCGGGAATCGAACCCGCGACCTTAGGTATACGCCCCCGTCCCGTATACGCGAGTTCGATTCCCGCCTGTGTCGAAATTTTTCTTTCCTTTATTTATTATTATATGCTTTGTAGTGTCGGCTTAGAATAGCACTACCCCATTTCTTCCGGTGGGTGTACGTAAGAGGCGACTAACGGTATTGGGGCTTTTAAGGGATTTTCGGGCGATGCGGTTGGAGACCCATCACCAACAACCTTTACTTTAACATCTTTTCCCCACTCAAGTTTACAAAAGTGGCTGAGGAATTTCTAATTCCTTAGCTCTGGCTACCCCTTCTCGAGATTTATAGCCGTGAGTATATGTATGTATGTATGTTATTTATTATTGATATTTGTATTGCTATGGATTTCCGCAAAGTAACGCCTGATTCAATCCAATAAGGTATGTGAAATCGAGGACAGTAAAAAGGGCACGTGAGACATACCAACTGCTATGAGCTGATTTTTGAACTTGCACCCCAGTAAGAGAAAAGAGAAAAGAAGACAAAGACAAAGACGTTTATTAAAAAGAAAAACACATTACATTGGAATTTACAATGATTCACGCACTAGGCATTGCCTGTATCGCATGAATCTAGGGAACACATTTAAAATACACAACAAATAATACAAGTCTTAATTAAGAGAAAAAAAAAGAAACAAAAAACTGGTTTAAATAAAAATAAAACTAACTAAATTAAAAAAACCACCAAGGTGTATGTGTGTGTGTGTGTGTGTGTATTGGATATGTATGTGTGACTGTGTGTATGTGCGAGGGTGTATATGTGTGAGTGTGTAAGAGTGTGTATGTATGAATGTGTGTGTGAGAGACAACTACGAGACAACTTTTAGCAAAGCCTCTGTATCAGCGTACGAAATATTCATTAATTTTTTAAATAACTCTTTTTTACTCTTACTTTTATCACATTGTTTTAATGTGACAATATCTTTAACCAGTTTATTAAACAAGAAGGGAGATAAAAAGCTAGGGAACCGTTGAGCAAAAGTAGTGCGAGTCACTGGTACCGGTAACTGAAATAAACGTTTGCTAAACATATCACTGCGGTGCTGTTGGCACATATTATGTTTTGCAGCTAGGACAGCTCGCTGAATAAAAAGTTTGCGCACACTAAGAAAATCAGCTTCTTCATATAATGCTGAAGTGGAGTATCTTCGAGGTTTTCTTAGTAATGTCTTCAACACAGCTCTCTGGGCTCTCTCTAGGACAATCATGGTTGTAGTTGCACATCCACCCCAAACCAATATACAATAATTAAGTATAGATTGGCATAAAGCCAAATATACGGTGCGTAGTATCCTGCCATGCGTTACTTCACGCAGAGACCTTATAACAAAAATAATTTTCCGTAAGCGAGCGGAAGTGATACTAATATGCTCCTTAAAGTTAAGATGCTCATCAATTACTATGCCGAGGTATCTAATCGAGCGGCACTTAGTAATTTCGTTGCATGAGCATCCTACTGTCTCACTGCTGAATTGGAGTAAGGGACATGCAATCTGATGTACTTTAAGAGCGTCAAGATCAGAGGGCGGGGCGGACGATTCGGTTTTGTGAAAACAGATATAACATGTTTTGGTAGCATTTAATGTTAATAAGTTATCCTGAAGCCATCCCGTGATCCTGGTAAGTCCTGATTGGGCAATTCTATTCACTTCGGGCCACGTTTTACCATAAAATATTATAGCAGTGTCGTCCGCATAGCACAGAAGGTCGGTATTTAGCGTCGTCGAGGCATTATGTCATTAATATATATAAGAAAAAGAGTTGGTCCCAGTATACTTCCTTGTGGCACACCAAATGACACACTTTGTAGGTCACTCAAGTGGTTGCCCAGCTTGGTGCACTGTTTCCGATTAGTCAAGTAACTATAGAACCAGTCATATGCAATGCCCCGAATACCAGTTGCTTCCATTTTTTTAGAAGTATGCGGATGGATACGGTGTCAAAGGCCTTTGCTAAATCCAAGAAAACACCAATAGATTTAAGGCCACGATCTAGATGAGCTGATACAATGTCTACTAATAGTTTAGTAGCATCTTCAGTGGATCTTCCCCTTCGAAATCCGTATTGTCTATCCATGAGCAGTCCATTTGACTCCAAATATTCGACCAATCTATCATTAATAAGACGTTCCAATAATTTAGAAAAAACTCCAAGTAAAGAAATTGGTCGATAGTTTTCAGGAACATCTTTCTCGCCTGATTTGTAAATGGGTTTAACAAGGGCAGTCTTCCATTGAGTGGGAAATTGTCCGTCTGAAATACTCTTATTGAAGATAAAAGCAAGCGGGCCTGCAATCATGGGTGCGATGCTCTTAAGAAGTTTATTATTAATCTCATCCAGACCTGGAGCTCTGTTAGGTTCTAGTGAACAGATTAGACTCAATACTTCTTCAGCGTTAGTGGGTGTCAGAAATAAAGAATGGAGTGGAGAGTGATTATTAGTTTCAACTTTTCTAGCTAGTGACACTTCCGTTTCCTTCAAGTTCATTAAGGTCTTGTTTGCTAACGTCGGGCCTACGTTGGCAAAATAACTATTCACGTGATTAACGGATTCTGAGACGGATTGCTTCACTGATGTAAGAGCCTCTGAAGTGACTGGGCGCTTGGATCTATGGGTGATGGTATTAATAGTACTCCATAGTTTTCTAGGAGAGTCACGATTTTCTAACAATTGCTTCTCATAGAATTCAGCTTTTATATTCCGAAGTAAACTGATGTGAAAGTTTCTATATCTGATATAGATTAGCTTCGTACTGGGGTTATCAGGATTTTGCTTGTAGTCAAGATGGAGTTTATCCCTGTGCCGAGAACATCTTAGCAGGCCAGGTGTGACCCAGGGTGTCAATATTCTCTTTTTATGAGGTACTTGCACTTTAACGCTGTGTTTCTCAACGATTTTTAAGAGTTCATCCGTGAATTTTTTAACCGTTTCGTCTAGTGAACAATTGTCAGTTAAAGAAATCCAGTCCAGTGTCGCCACGTCAGCTTTAATCGATTCCATATCTATTTTAATTCGGGTTTTCTTTGCAGTTTGTTTAATGCGTTTTTGAGTCATTAATCCAGCCATGGTGATATCGTGGTCTGTGATATCTGTGCAGCAGATTATGGATTCAGCTTTGCAAAGTGAGGGAATAAAAATATGGTCTATACACCTCTTGCCTCTAGTAGGCTTATCGATGGCCGATATTAGTCCCAGTCCAGACATCACCTCTATATAATCAGAAGCTTGTCTTCCATCCACGGCAGTGCCGAGAATATCGATATTCATATCTCCACAGACAATGAGACATGGACTGTGTTTAATGGAATTGAGGGCATTTTCAAGGGTATTTATAAAAGCATTTGGATCTCGAAAAGAAGGGGGGCGATAAATACCGACCACAGAAAAATAGTTTTCGACATTCACAAGAATACAATCGGAATCAAGTACATCGAGTTCAACACAGTTTGCAGTCCAACGATCTTTTATGTATATGACAAAACCGCAGGATTTGTTTATATATTTAGTCGAATTGAAAGGTGAGTATCCGCTTAGACTATGGATTATTGGAGATTTATTTAACCAGCATTCACTTAGTACTATGACATCGAAATCACACTTAAGTCTGTTTAGTATAATTGAAAGTTGATCAAAATTACGATTGAGGCTTCTGATGTTAAAATTAAGAATTTTTATTTCATATTTATTTAAACTATTTTCACATTTTTCCGG
Organism: Bedellia somnulentella; assembly: GCA_963576735.1. Classification (NCBI taxonomy): domain Eukaryota; kingdom Metazoa; phylum Arthropoda; class Insecta; order Lepidoptera; family Bedelliidae; genus Bedellia; species Bedellia somnulentella. Next base: position 15,436,569 of record OY755181.1, read on the forward strand.
GTTTTCAATAGCATGACATTTTATATTATATTTAGTGTCGATATCGGTGAGCAGCTCTAATGAAGCCATGGATCAGGTATTAGACAATTTAAGTGTATTAGTTGCAATTTAGTCATGCGGTTTTTGCCAACATCAACATTAGGATAATAATTATAAAGTATGCAATAAAAATAATAATAATATTTAATTAATTTTTTATACCTGTCTTTTTGTGAGTGGGAGAAATTAGTGTGTTGAATCAAATGTGTAAAGTTGTGTATAAGTGACAAAATGTTGAAAGTAATTTTGAGCAAACAAATAATAAAGTAACTTAAGATATTGGATTGAATCAGGCGTTACTTTGCGGAAATCCATAGCAATACTAATATTAATAAATTTCTTCGCTTAATTCCGCTAAATAATACCTGCAGTCTTCATGCAACATGCACTGTGCACCGCCCGCCCTTCCACTTACAAGAAATCGAAAAGCAGACAATGCACCACACACACACCCGCAAGCGAAAACCACAGGCAACCACAAACATGCGACGCGTTTCGACTCAACACGAGTCATTGACGAGCAGTTAGTAGACAGTTCGGCAGCTGACCACCGAGTGCTCCAATGCAACAGACGCGGCACGACTATTGCTACGTTCCAATGCAACAGACGCGGCACGACTATTGCACTCGGTGGTCAGCTGCCGAACTGTCTACTAACTGCTCGTCAATGACTCGTGTTGAGTCGAAACGCGTCGCATGTTTGTGGTTGCCTGTGGTTTTCGCTTGCGGGTGTGTGTGTGGTGCATTGTCTGCTTTTCGATTTCTTGTAAGTGGAAGGGCGGGAGGTGCACAGTGCATGTTGCATGAAGACTGCAGGTATTATTTAGCGGAATTAAGCGAAGAAATTTATTAATATTAGTAAAGTAACTTAAATTAAGATATGCAACAATGAGATACGTGAAACAATAGACGATTTGACTAGTCTTTGATATTTTCTGTTTAGTTGCAGATGCTCGTAGTGGGAATAGAATACACAGCACCAGCACAGAAAAGAGTGATTTTTATTTGTTGCTGACTAGCAAAAAAAATAAACAAAAAGAACATATACAGGAATTACAAGAAAAGTACAAAATTGATTTTCAAAAGTAAAATTAAACAAACAAATAAAACAAAACTTGGTTTCCTTTACTCAGCATTTTGTTCTGAAAAATATAATAAAAAAATACACTCTCATAAACCTTATAACAAAACCAATATTGGCATTAACCGAAATTATGGTTTGATATAAATTAAATACTGTATCGAAGGTTCCGATAAGCTGTCGTTACCCAGTCGGGTCACGCACCACCCTTGAAATCGTGCCCATACGCCTACACTTTTAATCCATATATTATTATATATATTATATATATAACGGTGAGGGAAAACATCGTGAGGAAACCCACATGGCTGAGTTGTACTTAGTCATGTGATAGTGTATCACGTGAGTACACTGTCTAAGCAAAACGTGGGTACCTTCTCTGGACACTAGATGGCGCTGCCATGTGAGTTCAGAAGTATTGGTACCTCTGCCAACCCCTTCCGGGATGAACGGCGTGAACGTTTATGTTTATGTTATTATTATATATACTAGCAAAATGCTATATGATGATAAAAAAATCTGCTTATTTTGTCGTGTTTGTTCAAATTCCATTTTCTAGTATACATGCTTACGGCGCTTAATAGGATTGTGAGGCTGTAAATTTTGGACAAGTGTTTAATATTTTAGAAATACAGGGTTTACCGTTTAAGTTTTAGAGATATACTGAGTATGGTATAAGTTTTTAGTAACCAAATTTCATATTTATTTCTCAAAAGTAATCTGCGGCTGTTTTTTATCTATAACATCAAAAACATGCTACATTTATACTACACTTCTCGTAAGGCTGTAGATGGATAAATACAATTGTATACCAACATCTTCATCTATCATTGTCACGGATTCACCTGGTCTTAAATTAAATATATGAAATTTGCTGCAGAAAACTTTAAAACCTTTTAGTTCATAGATATATCTGGCGCTAAGACGAGATAGTAAAACTTGCACGTAATACTAAAGTTTTGATGCTTTTTCCACCTCAACGAGTACTGGAAATATTACAGCTATAATAACATTCTCTGTGCTTTCTCACAGAGGTATGAATGTTGACAGATATTCGCTTCGGGCTTTTAGTTGTTATAAAATACGAGATGCATTTGGAAATGTTGTTCGGAATTTTCAGGTCGAGTAGATATTTGTGAGAGTGGCTGTCATTTGGCAAATATTCAGAAAACTTTTGATATAATTGTAGTTTTACATTTTAAGCGCAGTATTTAAATACTTGTACCGTTGCTGGCGGTTACATTTTCAAAGAACTGTAGCAAAGGCTTTAAAGTGAGCAATTTCTTAGCCACTGCAGCACAAGTAGCAAACCTGATTTTTAATGATAATTTATTCCGGTATTATTGCACCGAACCTGTGTATTTACTACTCAAAAATCAAATTTAATTATTGCATAAAATATTTTAAAATATTTTGTCGATTCTCATGACTGGTGACAATCAGTCTCTACCTTTTCTCTCTCTTCTCTCTCTTTCAGTCTCTCTCTTTTCATCATTGGGGTTAATTGAGAATTCACTTATACACATGTATAAGTGCTCAAGTATCAACCGATATATCTAATCTAAACCTTTATAATAATAATCGGCCATAAATCCAAAAAAATTTTAGTCAGGGCTTCATACTTAGAAATTGGAAGTTGAGTGAGGAATTGATTGCAAAATACATTCAACTCAAACGTCATGCTGAATATCCCCGAAAGGTTTGGCAGAGAGGTACTAATTCCTCTTACGACAGCTGAGGGATACATACATATTCTTTGATTGCAATTATATCGTCAACATAATGTTTTTGTCACATAAATGTAAAACTTTCTGTTATAACTGTAGCGACGCGCTATCAGTACACAATGACGATATATAAAAATACTAACAGTGCAAGATGTGTCTCATTCCACAGCAGCACGGAACATACAAATCTCATTACCAAGACCAACAGCCAATAGTAGCAAAAATAATTCTAATACTGAAGCTCTGGCTACGTGGTTTTGGCATTTATAGCTGTGAGTAAAAGTATTTATGTATATGATTTAAATAAACATTCAGTCGAACAGAGAATCTTCTTTTTTGTAGTTGAAATCATATTTCACCCGCCGCCGTATGAATCTCCCGAATATTGTAGTACAAGTAAGTATATCTTGATAACGGGACCAAACTTCTCTTTATAGTGAGATCACGGGCATGATTCATGTTCTATTCTGGAAGCGCTCAGTTAATCCCATCTCTGGGATTTACGACACGAGACTGTGGCACTCACGCTGGGAACTAACACTGCTATTATCGCTTTCGCATTATCCTTTGTTATCATGAAAGCAAATTTGGTTTATATTAAGACTTACTTGTCTGGTAAAGAAAACTGCGTTGCATGGAAAGTTTTGGGGAAAGCATTATGTAACTAACGGGTAACTGTCTTAGAATAGCACTACCCCAGTTTTTCCGGTGGGTGTGCGTAAAAGGCGACAAGCGGTATTAGGGCTTTTTCGGCGTGTGGTTGGAGACCCATCAGGAAGAACCATTATTTTACTATCTTTTCTTCATTTAACTTCCAAATATGGCTGAGGAATTCCGTATTCTGAAGCTCTGGTTCCCCTTTTAGGGGTTCATAGCTGTGAGTATGTGTATGTATGTATGTAACTAATGGGTATACCTTATCACTACACACTATAGTGCCGGCTTACAATGTCACTACCCCTTTCTACTCTAGTGTCGGCTTAGAATAGCACTACTCCATTTCTTCCGGTGGGTGTACGTAAGAGGCGACTAACGGTATTGGGGCTTTTTAAGGGATTTTTGGGCGATGCGGTTGGAGACCCATCACCAACCACCTTTATTCTACCATCTTTTCCCCACTCAACTTCCAAAAGTGGCTGAGAAATTTCTAATTTCTCTGTTCTGGCTACCCCTTTTAGGGATTTATAGCCGTGAATATATGTATGTAGTTTAGTGTTATGGGTGATGCGGTTGGAAATCCATCACCCACGATACTTTATTTCTACCATCTTGTCTCCTATCAACTTCCAAATGTGGCTGAGGAGTTTCTAGCTCTGAAGCTCTGGCTACTCCTGGGCGTAAGTTTTTGTATGTATGTATGTTTAATCATTATAAGTGTCTTACTCAAGCAATTAAAATTACGAAGCCGTGCAAAGTCGGCTTACAAAAACACTAACTCAATTCTTATCGCAGGTGTCGTAAATGCGATTTAAGGTAAAAAAAATATTATATGAGAATCACTTTCGGACTTCCGACTATAAAATTAATAAGCAAAAATCATTAACCGTAATCCTAGGCTGATACTTTACTACTAAGTCAGCAAGGAGTAGTACTTAAACAAATAAATTGAAGGTCATATTAAACTTCCTGTAACTACAATATTTCCATATTCTCAGTATTTCCTGAAACAATTCTCAGTTCTAAGTCCGACAAGATAGTTCCAGGGTTAATCTCAACAAAGGGTGCTCTATTATACAATACAAGTCAGTTAAAACTCAATCTGCTTCAAGTTATTGCCTGTACGTCAGCTGAGACGATGTGTTCCTAGCTATTGTAAATGGCCCTACTATAGTTTCTCACCTTTTTGAAATGATTTGTATATTATATTTAATGTGGACTATTTATTTATTTTTATATTCAAGGCATCCTCACAGCCCCTATATAGGGCGATTTGGCCTTAGTCTACCACGCAGGCAAATTGCGGGTTGGCAGACTAACGAATGCTACCGTAATAGTAGCCGGGACCAATGTGCCCTCCGAAGCACGGAATCATCTTATTTTTCGGATAATCAGGTGATTCAAGCCTGCAATATCCTCATTGGGTTAAATCTTACAAATTAAATTTGTAATTGGATCGATCTCGAGACCATCGTACTTGAAACCAAGCGTTTAAACGCGAGAGGAGGCAGTCAAGGCAATGTAGTTAATATTTATCGATTTGGCTTTTTATATCGTTGCATAATTTAATTAGTAAGAAACAACCTATTTATAAACTTTATGAATTTTAAACTCATTTTTATTCGTCGAGTGTGACTCAGGGAGTACTTTTGTGAATCTGAATATTCGTTCATGTTAGTATACAGATATCAATGCTACTCGAATATTAGGAAATTACAGAAGAAAACCCTTATTGAACACAGCAAATTAAACAACTGGATGGAAAAATACATACATACATATTCTCACGCCGTTAGTTCCCATTGGGGTAGGCAGAGACTATCGATCGCCACTTTGTACGATCCTGGCAAACCTCTCTGGCTTCGTTTACATCCATCAATCTTTTCATACATGCTCTTTTATTCTTCATACTGCGGACACCTGCCTTTTTGAGCACATTTTCTATTTGATCCAAATGTGTCCTCCGAGGTCGTCCTCTACTAACATTACCTTCCACATTGGCTCTATATATCTCTTTCACCAATTTACTGTCATCCATCCTCTCTATGTGCCCAAACCATCTCAACATTCCTTTTTCTATCTTTCTTACACTATCATCTTTTACACCACACCTTTCACGAATCACATCATTCCTCACACGATCACATAACCTTACATTACACACTTTTCTGAGGGATCTCATTTCTACTGCATTCACTCTACTTTCATGCTTCTTCTGCCACACCCAACATTCACTGCCATACATAAGCGTAGGAACGAGGACAGCATCATGCACAGCCATTCGGGCCTTTTCAGACACCTACTGACTAGACATTAGACTATCCAGTGCTCCATTTAAAAATAAAAGGAAAATATAAAAATCGTGATTTAAATAATTGATTTTAATATATTTTATAAGATTAAACCCATTTACCCAAGGGCAGTATACTATAAACAAAATGTAAAACTCGATCGACCTAGCCTTAAGGAAAGAATTTGCGGTAAGACATACTAACCCAACGATATATTTAATAATACACATAGAAATAACATGCAAGACTGAGAAACAATCATTTATATTAATCACGAAGGTGTTGCCCTCTGCGGGATTAAAACACGTGACTTCCAGCCTGAGAATCTACCAAATAAGCTAGGAACGTCCTAAAAGCTGTGACTACACGTCAATCATCAAACAGCATTATAATATAAATGTATTTGCTGTGTAGTGTCGGCTTAGAATAGCACTACCCCTTTTCTTCCAGTGGGTGTACGTAAGAAGCGACTGACGGTATTGGGACTTTTTAAGGGATTTTTGGGCGATGCGGTTGGAGACCCATCACCAACAACCTTTATTTTACCATCTTTTCCCCACGCAACTTCCAAAAGTGGCTGAGGAATTTCCAATTCGTTAGCTATGGCTACCCCTTCTAGGGATTTATAGCCGTGAGTATATGTATGTAAAAAAATAGGATGAATCATATTGTAGGAAAATCGAAAATTTATGGTACATATAGTTTCCGTTCCGGTGGTTATCCATATCCATCCAATAGTCATACAAACAATGCACCAATCATTTCTCTTTGTTTCAAGTGAACATAAAAAATTGTGTTCTGATTGATATTTTGATGTAAAGGACTTAATTTTTTTTATTCGTGGGCGTTCGTAAGGCTACTTAGGGTTTTGGGGCTACTAAAGTTGTTGTTGCGCGATGATGTTGGACACCCATCACCAAAATCTCTTATTTTACAGTCTTTTTCCTACTCAATTTCCAAAAATAGCTAAGGAATTACTTATTGTAAAACTCTGGCTACCCATGTAGTGTCGGCTTAGGATAGCACTACCCCATTTCTTCCGGTGGGTGTAAGTAAAAGGCAACTAACGGAATTGGGGCTTTTTAAGGGATTTTTGGGCGATGCGGTTGGAGACCCATCACTAACAACCTTCATTCTACCATCTTTTCCCCACTCAACTTCCAAAAGTGGCTGAGGAATTTCAAATTCCTTAGCTCTGGCTACCTCTTTTAGGGATTTATAACCGTGAGTGTAGTATGTATGTATGTATTAGAGATGTAACGAATGTCAGTTTTTAAGCATTCGCGAATACGAATGCGAATGCGAATATCTGTTGTTGACATTCGCGAATGCGGATGCGAATGCGAATATACAGGTTTCAAATTTAGCGCCGTTTGTCTATGATTCAAAGTAGGGCGCAGGGCGCGTGCAGCACTACTGCGACTAAGTAAGCTGCGGTTAAGTGTATGTTGTTAAGTTTTTAAAAAGAAAATAAATATTTGATGTTTTTTCTTAGAACAAAATCTTATAAAGCCAAATATGTAGAAAATTCAGTTTATTTTATTTTTAAGTTTAAATAATTGTTGTATGTGTAGGCAAGACGAAGACTGATCAAAGCACTACTTTATGTACCTACTTAATAAAGCTGCCTAAACATGAATACAGTACTATTTGTTTTGTAATTTCATAAGAACTGTGATATATAAACACAAAAAAGGTAAATTCTAAAAAGAAAAAGATGTTAAGTTCGAATGTTTTACAATTAAAAAGAAAATATAAGTATTAATACTATTTTATTTCATTTAAATTTACCTAATATTGTCATAATTTCATATTCGCAATTTATTCAAAAAACATTCACGAATGCGAATGCGAATGCGAATATAGAAAATCAGGCGAATATTCGCGAATGCGAATGCAAATGCGAATATTCGTTACATCACTAGTATGTATGTATGTCTGGCTACCCCTTCAAGGAATGCTAGCCGTATGTCAATGTATGTATGCATATATAAGATCAGATGGAATAAAATTGCATGTGGGGTGAAGTTTTGTGGTTAGTTTCCGGCCCGTCGATAGTTACTTAGAGTACCACAGATAAGTTAACGGTTGTCCATACTACTTAATCATCTAATGTGAAAAGATGCATAAAGTTTATTTATTTAAGTTAGTTAGTTTTTAAAAAAATACAAATTATGTCTATTAATTCCAAAAAAAAAAGATTTTTCTTTAGCTTTAAACCTGGCAATTTGTCAGCCACTTTTTAAAGTTGAGTGGTAATTGTAGTGGTATTGTAATATAAAGGATGTCTGGGAATAATTCTCCAGTCACATCGCCCAAAATTCACTCGAAAAAACTCCAGAACCCTATAACAGCAACCAGTAAAACTGATGGGTAAGTGTTATTCTAAGTCAAAACTACTTAGCAAGCGTTAGTAAAGCGCATCCCGATATTTTTCAGTAAAAGAAATAAAGATCATAGTATCTAATGTGTCAGCGGAGTAAAGAGTCCCCAAGCAATTTCCCGCTGAGGAATACACACATTAGCGAGAAAACAACCTCCCATTGTGTTTCCACGACGATGCTTACAACCGTTTAATATCGGGAAGTTTTCTGTACGATCCTTACTCTCAACTCAAACTCAAACATCCTTTATTTATTAGAACTAATCTTCACATGAGGTTCTTTATAAACAAAGAATATTCCAATCAAACTCAAATGTTCACGCGTACATAAAAGGGTTTGGCAGAGGTATTAATACTTCTGAACAACAAGTGACATCGCCACCTGGTGTACCGACTGTACTGTTGTACCGACGTTTTGCTAGAAAAATGTACTCACGTGATAGGGCAAGCCTATCGCCGTTTTGTATGAATACACTGCCTCATGACAAATTACAACATAGCCATGTAGGTTTCCTCACGTTGATTCCCTCACCGTTAGCAATCATAATAAATTAACCACACATATGACTTTAGAAATGACAAATTAACGTAGGCCCGACCCGAATTTAAACCTCATCCTGCACCTGCACGATAAGCGGTGTTCTAAACACTGAGCTATCACGGTAACTCTCAAATAAAGTAAAAACTTAGACCGAATAAATATGTTTGATAAGTTTCTGGTTTCTCCTACTTGACTCATACTCACGTGCTCCGTTAATTCAATTGGGGTAGGCAGATCGTCGGTTTCTATAATTCTGATTTAACTTTTCTTCTTAGCAGTCATACATTTTCTCCTCAGCCAGCCACATTTACAAGTTGATAGGCGAAAAACATACATACATACATATACATATACTCACGCCATTAGTTCCCATTGGGGTAGGCAGAGACTATTGATCGCCACTTCGTACGATCCTGACAAACCTCTCTAGCTTCGTTGACATCCATCAATCTAGGCGAAAAAATGGTAGGAATAAAGTATGGTTGGTGATGTGTTTCCAACCGGATCACCCAAAAATCATTTAAAAGCCTAACTTAAGTCATTTCTTATGGTAGAAAAGAGAAGTGATATTCTGTGCCCTCACTACAAGGCACACTGTAACTATTCACATTTACTCTATATATCTTCTAAACACTGTTTTATTCTTTTCTAAGATTTTCACGATTGTTCACGACGAAATAAAACAACTATCGGATATTTTAATCGCGTGTTATTACATTGTTTTTAAAGCCCGACGTTTCGAAAACTTTTCAGTTATCGTGGTCAAGGATAACATGCGATTAAAATATCTGAAAATCAATAGTTGTTTTAATTATAAGGGTTTTATAATTCTAAAGCACACAATATACCTTAACTCTATGATGTTTCTTTTACTAGATATCTTAGAAATCCGAAAACACCTTAACATCCCTGTTTCTATCTTACTTACGATGTCATTTAGTGTCTCGTTCAAGTAAATAGGTGTTTCCTTAATACTGCTGCATAATATAAAAAGTGACGAAATAAGAAATTGGTACAATTTTTTTGTTAGTTTTTTTATTGCTAGTTTATGTTTTATTTATAAATTGGCCCAAAATGAATTATGAAAACATGTATGACTTCCGTTTTGAACATAAAATCTATAAATCCCAAAAAGGGTTTAAACTTGCGAATCAGAACTAATTCATCAACAGCTTTTGGAAGTGAAATGGGCAAAACATACTTACATATACTCACGCTATTAAGTCTCATTGAGTAGGCAAAGACTATCGATCGCCACTTTGCACGATACTGACAATCCTCTCTAGCTTCGTTCACATCCATCAATCTTTTCATGCATGCTCTTTCATTCTTCATACTTCGGACACCTGCTTTTTTGAGCACATTCTCTATTCGGTCTAAATGAGTCGTCCGAGGTCGTCATCTACTAATCTCACCTTCCATGTTGGCTTTATAGATCTCTTTTACCAATTTACTATTATCCATCCTCTTCTTGTGTCCAAACCACATCAACATTTTCTTCTCTACCTTTTTTACAAAATCATCTTTCACACCGCACTTTCCACGAATCATACTATTCCTCACTCGATCAAATTTAATTTTTTTCTGATTGACCTCATCTATACTGCAATTACTCTATTCAAACTCCAACTTTTATTGCATACCATAGTGTACAAATAGTTGTTGTTATCATGGTACAGTAATTAAAATGGACCCTTTTGGGTATCTGCAATTTTACAAGAGGGCTGTAGATACTAAAAACTAAAAATTATAATTAATAAGATAACTATATACAATGACTTAGAAATTTGCTTACAATATTGCTCAATCTCAACTAAGATATTATTCTACTTTATAGCAACACTTAGCGGTATAAAAGTTTTTTAGTAAAATTATTAATCTGTTATATATTTTTTCCTTTTTTATATAATCTGGTAATTTATTATAATCCTAATCGACATCATGTAAGCATTATTAGATTGTAAATGTCAAGCTTCTTCTGCCTCACCCAACTTTCGCTATAAAGTGCGGTGTAATGGACGTAATAATTATATGCAAATATTTAATACACATCCAAAAATAATGTATAGGGAAATTCGTTTAGCAATTTAAAATAAAATTGTATAAAATTAAAGAGTACCGAAGTTGAACAGCTGATGAGTTTGCTTATGTTCCAAGGGAAATCTCACAGTTATTCTTGGAGTATGCTTAAATTTGTTAGAAAATATTTAATAATTGCAAGAATATAATGTATTACACTTATGAAATAATGATGGATTGCATCAATATCATAGAGTGGTACGATTAGCTAATAATCAAGAAGCTTTAGCTCTATTTACTTTAAATGACCGAAAAAAATAAAAAAAACCATAGAAATTATAAATACTTCAGCCAAATCCGGAAATAATTGGGTTAGTGGTTTCTCAAAAAAGTACAATGTCTTAAATTATTATATTTAATGAACAATTTAGGATAAACTAACATAACTTGTAGCTTTATCACTAAATATGAAAAAATACATAAACTACTTCTTTATTACTATCAAACTGCATCAAAAGTTTTGCAACAGTTTTACTTCGTAATAAAATAATAATAATTCCAACAAAAATACTCGCACATATAAAACATCCGTTAAACTCTTACGTAAAAGGTTGTAGTTTCCTTAAAACAAAATACCAAGTGTAGCTGAACTCACGAACTACTCGTAACTATTTTTGAATAACGTTTCCACATCCCGAGCGCGTTATATAAATCAAAAGTTGGGGAATCATCTTCTCATTACCGAGTTCTAGATTCAATTTTAGATTTCAGTTTCCAAGTTTATTGAAATGGAAATTGTACTTACTTTCTTAGTTTGAATATAAAAAAATGGTTAGATCTTTGGGGTAAACCTCGTTTAGAAGATGGAGTAGGTATATTTAATTCAACATTATTATTTTAGGTGCTGGGTTGACGACTTTATTAGGTACTTTACAGAAACCGTATACAACTATTTTTTTTATGTGGTAGAACAAACGAAGGAAGAGATAGGGTGGTGCTGTTTTGAGTTAATTAAAATGCTTCGTAATATAAACTATTATCTATAGTATTAGCAATTGATAAATATTATTATTTTTATTACCTTATTGTAAGAAATTAAAACTAGACTTAAAGGAGGATGGGCATTTTGGTCCCCATGCTCAAGCATTCTCAATTAAGTTCAATCATATACCATTCTAAAGCCCTGTTAGTGTAGGAAAAAAAACTATGGGAGCAATCTTTTTAGAGCTGCCGATTTTGATGTACAGTTTTTCAGTATCTTGATTTCATTAATTATGTGAGATTATGATAATTCATGTTTCTTGTAATTATGTTATACTTAAAACCTCTCAATTCTGAAGCGACATTGTAAAAACTGTCAGAGTTTGCAATAAATTGTTATAATCCAATCGACAATGTATCAAAAACATGAAACAAACATGACGAACAGTCTTGTCAAAAAAAAAATCTTTTAAAGTATTCTTTCTCAAAAACGGCAGCAATTTAGGACAAGCGCTTTAGTTATTTTTATTGTACACCACCATCACTCACCCTGATTGGTGGTGGGACCAGGTGCCATACATTTGTGCCCATCCTCCATTAAACACACATTCATATTCTCACGCCGTTAGTTCCCATTGGGGTAGGCAGAGACTATCGATCGCCACTTTGTACGATCCTGGCAAACCTCTCTAGCTTCATTCACATCCATCAATCTTTTTATACATGCTCTTTTATTCTTCGTACTTCGGACACCTGCCTTTTTTTTATGAAATTATTTTCATTAGTAAAAAATTAAACGGACGAGGTTTGTAAAATTTTTGTTGAAATAGGTTAACGTTAAACCTAACATCATACATGACTAAAACGAGCCAGTGCTAACTTAGTCTTTACAATAATCTCTTATAACTTACGAACCTATGTTTAAGAAAATGCTTCTCAAGCCATAAAAAAGTTATTCACGTGAATCCCAGGAGACATTTGAGTAAATCTTTCGCGAGTTATAAGGCTATACCCGCAACTCACAGGTTGCGAAGGAAGGTTCTCATGAAACGAGATCGTTAGGACGCTACCTGCCTATCGAGATGGAAGCGAAGGCCTTTTACCGCAGCACTTTATGTGACAACCTTTATTAAATCTGGATATAAATATCATTTCGTTTTAAATTTCTTCTTTCGGGTTGGAATCGAATTGCGCCGTAAATGAAATGGTATGTTTGATGATACTTTATAACTTGTGAAAAATATTATGTTGAAATAAGGGTCTGAAATAAAGTGTGGAATATTACATTTGATTGTTTCTTAAATTTATCGTAACATGGCCTTATTCAATAGTTTGCAAAGTAATACTCATGGCTTTAAAATTCCAAAAACAGGTAGACAGAGCTACAGAATTAGCAATTTCTTAGCCTTTTCTGTAAGGTAAGAAACGAAAATATGGCAAAGTGAAAGGTTGCTGGTAATAAATTATCAGCTAAATAACCCAAAAGGGTATAAAATAAAACCTAGTACTATTCTAATCAATGCTACATACTATATAAAAGAAGAATTTTATATTATGGATAATACAAAGCAATAATAGGTAAAAACGACGTGATAGCTCAATGGGTAGAACACCGGTTAACGTGCAAGCGACTAGTGTTCAAATCCCGGATCGGGCCTACACCAATTTGTCTTTTCTAAAGACATATTATGTGTGGTTAATTTATCATGGTTGTTAACGGTGAGGGAAAACATAATAATAAACATAACATAAACGTTCTCGCCGAATATCCCCGAAGGGGTTGGCAGAGGTACTAATACTTCTGAACATCGCGTGACATTGCCACCTGGTGTTCAGAGTACCCACGTTTTGCATGGACAGTGTACTCACGTGATAGGGGGCAGGCCTATCGCCGTTTTGTACGAATACACTGTCACATGACTAAGTACAACTCAGCCATGTGGGTTTCCTCACGATGTTTTTCCCTCACCGTTAACAACCATGATAAATTAACCACACATATGTCTTTAGAAAAGACAAATTGGTGTAGGCCCGACCCAGGATTCGAACACTAGTCGTTTGCACGACAACCGAGTGTTCTACCCACTGGGCTATCACGTATCAGGGAAAACATCGTGAGGAAACCCACATGACTGAGTTGTGCTTAGTCATGTGACAGTGTATTCGTACAAAACGGCGATAGGCCTGCCCCCTATCACGTGAGTACACTGTCCATGCAAAACGTCAAAGTCGAATAACATCAAATGACAAAGTCACGTGATGTTCAGAAGTATTAGTACCTCTGCCAACCCCTTCGGGGATATTCGGCGTGAACGTTAATGTTAATGTAATGTAATGTTACTATAAACAAAGCAATAGTTGATGATGAGAAAAAAAGGTTTTGGAAAAGGTTTGAGGTTCGAACAAATCGTTTCGTATTTGCTCATACAACTTAATAAACTAGAGCGTCTTCAAAACTTATGCATCAGATTTGTTTTGGATTGCGTAAGTATGATCACGTGTCTCTTTATTGTACTAAACTTAAGTGGCTTCCTATTCGCCTCCGCCGCAATGTGCATACTTTGTCCCTCCTTTACTCTATCTTGTTCAATCCTGCCACCCCCTTCTATCTAAAAGAACGTTTTCAATTCCTCTCTTCTTCCCATAACCTTAATTTACGTTCAGACCATAATCTTCAATTATCTATTCCCTCTCATACAACCAATTTCTATGGCTCTTCTTTTTCTGTACACGCTGTGCAATTGTGGAACGCACTTCCTGTGGAGGTGCGATTGGCTAAATCACTTAATGTGTTCAAGGATCTGAATCTGATCTGATCTGTTGGTGAAAACACACTATCTCACTGAAGCGCTGTAATACTGTTGCTTTTTAAACCATATATATTAATTATATTTCTAAAACGTATTTGTGTATTTTATTTAGGTATTTGTATTGCTTGTATATATAAAAGTATGTAGTTATATATGTATGTGTTCATATTCGTTAAATATCTATATTATTTTGTATGATTATAGTATAGTATATGAACAACATAAATATATAGTATATATATATATATATATACTATATATTTATGTTGTTATTTAAATTAAATAAGTTAGTTTTAAGTAAGCTTAATAGATTATTATGTTTTTTTGGCCTTGTTTTGTGCATCTACCCAAATAATTAATTTATCGATCTCACCTTCCAAAGGCTTTCTGTAAGAGATCGCTTTTAGCGATAAGACCGCCAATTGTACCTCACTGTAAACTGTTTGATCATATTATTATTTTTGTAAATTGGTGTTTGATGTGCAATAAAGTGTTATTCTATTCTATTCTATTCTTCCGCGTAGTATTTTGATGCAAATTTTCATGTCTAAACATAGCGTCCGTATGAAACAACACTATATTATTTAAATATATGTATAAATTGTGGTCTCTCAGATGTTTTAGGCTTTATTTGCTTAATAAAGTTATTATATATAAGCTAAGAAAGGTACATAAGGGATTTGAGATGAATTAAAATATAATGAAATATTGCCGTGTAGTGTCGGTTTAGAATAGCACTACCCCATTTCTTCCGGTGGGTGTACGTAAGAGGCGTCTAACGGTATGGGGCTATTAAGGGATTTTTGGGAAGTTGAGTGGGAAAAAGATGGTAAAAATAAAGGTTTTTGGTGATGGGTCTCCAACCGCATCGCCCAAAAATCCAATAAAAAGCCCCAATACCCTCAGTCGCCTCTTACGACACCCGTGGGTAGAAAGGGGTAGCGACTAAGCCAACCATGGGGTCAATAAAGCACTACACATATTAGGCATGGGCCTCGACTTCCTTCAAAATTAATACAAAAATTAACAGTAATTATTACTTTATTTACCATACAAATCATAAGCTCTAAGTGAGACACAATAATCTCTTTGGATGCCACATCAAAAAAGAGTGTTCTGACCACAGTGGACCAACAAGGTGATCCTCAATTTAAAAAAATACTAAAATAGTAGAATGCAGGATTTGTATATCAGAAAATGTAACATTTTTATTCTATATCTATACTTATAATAAATCTGTAGAGAGGTCAATTCTGTACATGAAATATATTTTCAAAATAACTATCAGGTGATGATTAGGGATCGATACTGATGCCAAAAATGCAATCAGTAAAATTTTTGTCTGTCTGTCTGTCTGTCTGTCGGTTTGTATGTTCCTTATGGAAACAAAAACTACTCGACGGATTTTAACGAAACTTGGTACAATTATTCTTCATACTCCTGCACAGGTTTTTGTATACTTTCCAGCAGAGTAGTAAAGGGGAATTTTGGGAAATTTCGGAAAAACGGGAGAAGTTACTCCATTTTTGAAACTTCCGTCGCGTGTGCAGCCTTAATGGTTAAAGTTACATAAAATGTATGTATGGCGGAAAAAATCTTCATAAAATTTTCTAAAAAAAAATGTTCAACAGCATGTGTCTATCTTTTATGGTTGACTCACAATATCACGTGTAACTCCTGATAGCTTAGTAGTTCGGAGTATTCTGATTATTTTTGTTTACTCTTACGTTTATAATACTCTCACTCATCCCTAATTTAAAAAAGGTAACATTATTACCTATTCAATAAAAAAAATATCATAGAAATCGGTAGAGAAACAGCGAAATTACTCATGAAATAAGCCATCGCGCCCGTGACCAAAACCAAATAATTACTAATTTACATTTTAAATACTAGATGGCGCTAGTAGTTGTAGTTGTTATAGTACTTCATCGCGTTTTACTCAACTCAACTTCAACTCATTCTAAAAATTAGTTTATGTTCGAAGATACTAAACCGTTCATATGAGCGCTTTCACAGAAATCACAAAGCTACACTCAGGGGCTGGAAATGAAAACTTCCCTCCATCCTCACTTTGTAGTTTTTAACAGCGCAAACCTGATACAAAAGCGCGCTGTGATTTGCATATTCACCAATAGATGGCACTGTCGGTAATTGCTACATCGCGGTATGATTTCTTCTTTATTAGAGTATATAAACCAAAAAATTCTTCGTGTCTCAACTCAAGGTGTGTCATGGCATAGATCATGTAAAGGGCGTCCCCGGAAAAATAGGTTGATATTGATTGTTTGGAAATTGTATAAAGTCTGATTTGATGATATTGATATGACATGAATAAAATATATGTTGGTGATTAGTTCATGGTGTTAAAATTTTATGTATAACATTTTAATAAATTGTTGTAAATAAAATATGACGAAAAAAATTGAATTGGAACATGCTTTGTTTTCATTTAATTAAACCGTATAGGCTCCACTGGCATAACAAACATGTGAACTCATTATGTGTCTAAATACGCGTAGCTTTAAGATCTGTAAATTTTATGTTTAACTTTTCATTTAAACATTATAGTTATTCAATAAAACGAAATAAACTACATTTATCCTGCGCGCGCGTTTATTCCGTCCCTGTCACTCTCAGTAAATTTGACGTAATAGTGAGCGCAATAGCTGCAAAATGCGGGGAGGCCCTTAACGTTATGTTGTCGTAGTCATGATGAACGTACGTACATACGATACAATTAGATTATGTATGTATTGTATGTAGGAGTTTGTTGTAATAGAACTTCGGTCGGGTGATTCCTTAGAAGTTCGAACCGAAATGGCGTTAATTTGGCAAATGGCAACATAAACTGAGTGTAATTGAAATCCAGCAAGACGTAGCGTTGTATATGTATTGAGTGAGAGCCTCATTTTACCTCATGAGGTACCCCTCATTTGAGGCGAGGTAAAGAGAATGAAATATACTCTATGAACGAGTCAACAGTGAGGCACGCGTAATGTTGCCGCTTTGCACTGAATGAGGGAAAATGAGTTCTAAGTTCTAATGTTTTATACTTGGTATTTTTTTATAAATAAACTTAAGGGCCTCCCCGCATTTTGCAGCTATTGCGCTCACTCTTACGTCAAATTTACTGAGAGTGACAGGGACGGAAAAAACGCGCGCGCAGGATAAATGTAGTTGATTTAGTTTTATTGAATAACTATAATGTTTAAATGAAAAGTTAAACATCAAAGTTACAGATGTTAAAGCTACGCGTATGTAGACACATGAGTTCACATGTATGTTATGCCAGTGCCATACGGTTTTTATGAAAACAAAGCATGTTCCAATTCAATTTTTTTCATCATATTTTTCAGCAATTTATTAAAATGTTAAACATCAAATTTTACCACCATGAACTAATCACCAACATATATTTTATTCATGTCATATCAATATCATCAAATCAGACTTTATAGATCTTCCAAACAATCAATATCAACCTATTTTTCCGAGGACGCCCTTAATTAAATTATTCAAAATTTGTTAATTGAAACAAACTTTCTATAACTGCTTTATTAGTTTTTTTACTCACTTCTGCCCATTAATATCATTAAGCTATTCTAATTTGCCGTGTAGTGCCGGCTTTGCCGTGTAGTGCCGACTTAGATTGCCGTGTACATCTGTCGCTACCCCTTTCTACCCACGGGTGTCGTAAGAGGTGACTAAGGGTATGGGGCCTTTAGTGGTTTTTGGGCGATGCGGTTAGAAACCCATCACCAACTATACTACATTTCTGCCATCTACTCCCCTATCAATATCCAAATGTGGCTGAGGAGATTCTAGCTCTGCAGCTCTGGCTACCCCGTTTTGGGATTTATGGCCGTGAGTATATGTATGTATGTATGTAAGCTAATCTAAGGTAAAATTAAATGGGTACTATTTGTAAGAAAACGCTAAAATAAACTGACTAATCATTCCATCAAACTGACCCGACTCCTTCAACCGCGACACGAGTATAATGTTTGTAGCGACTCAACATTTAAATAGTCGGTAACTCACTCACTCACTTTGGTCTATTCGAGTGCTGCCTCGACTCGCGCCTCGAAAAAGTGGGGAGCTACGTGAGGTAGTTTATTATGTTTCAAATACGAGAACTCCCTCATTTTCTCGCGACGAGTAACTCAAACGAGGTACCTCACGAGTGAGGGGTTATCACTAGGCAAGAAGGCTCTCTATTTCCAGTGTATTTCTTTACTCTATGGCTACACTATTCAGGAGTGCTCTAAGTAGTAATCATTGCGCTAAATTTCACAAATCTTGAGCAGTGTTTGAAGAAACCTCAGATATTAATAAAACAACGCTACCCGTGCGAAGCTGGGCCGATCCACTAGTCATACAATAAAACTAATTGGTGTTAGTTAAATTTTCATATGCTTTTTTAGGAACTTAAAAATTAAGGTTATAATAACGAACAAACAGTACCAAGATTCTAGACCAACAACTTCAAAGTATTTTACATCTCGTACGTAGAACACCAACAAACTACAAAAAAATATATGTTGGCAACAGAACCCTAACAAGTAGACTCAATAAAAGCATTTATACAAAATGTCTGTTACCCCAAAAAATTTCCCTTGACAAAGCTAAATTGGAGCTAGTTATCCTAAATCAACGTCGAATCACTCAAAATTTTCGTTTATCTCCTTTTTATAAGAAAAGTACTACGTAAATAAAATGGAAAAAGAGGAATGACATTGTCAAATGACTATTGATTTATCAACTTCCAAATATTGCTGAGGAGTTTCTAGCTCTGAAGCTCTGGCTACCCATTTTTGGGATTTATGGCCGTATGGTACATAAGATATCGAATGTATTTTTGTTTTACTAACACACACACACACACACACACACACACACACACACACACACACACACACACACACACACACACATACATACAGACTTACATACACAAGTTTTTCAATTTATAGAATTAATATTATCGAATAGTTCTCACTTTTAGAAAATCTATTCTGTTGGTTATGATACTTTAGTTAATAAGATTTTTTTTAAGAAGCTGAAACGTTTGTGAACCAACTTTATGGATTGAGCAAAATATTCATCCTAACTTTACAGGACTTTGCGCTTTTATTAGGGAGTAAGAAACTAAATTTATGTCATTTTTATCATACATACATATACTCACGGCTATAAATCCCTTAACGGGGTAGCCAGAGCTTTGGAACGAGAAATTCTTTAGCCACTTTTGGAAGTTGATTGGGGAAAAGATGGTAACAATAAATGTTTTTGGTGATGGGTCTCCAACCACATCGCCCAAAAATCACTTAAAAAGCCCTTATACCCTTAGTCGCCTCTTGCGATCACCCTGGGGTAGAAATAGGGTAGTGTTATTCTAAGCCGACACTACACGGCATTTCATTTTTATCAATAAAGTAAATTAAAATAATTTGTTATTTATTATATTTTAATACTTTAATAAAGTCATTGGAAATCCTTGCAGGCTCGGTAAAGATACTTTTATTTTGAACACAACTCAAATACTCGTAAATATGTAATGTTCTTGCAATCGACGAAAAATTAAAGACGCCATTAGTCATAATTTCTTTGCATACCATTTGGGGTATATTAACACGATAAGAATATAACGTAAAATCTCGCTATAGTATAAACTAATGCTGAAGCTCTAGCTACCCCTACCAGGGATTTATAGCCGTGAGTATTTGTATTTATGAGGTATATATACTTATGATAACACAAAAGACACACTTGGACCAAATTGAAAGTGTGCTCAAAAAGGCAGGCGTCCGAAGTATGAAGAATAAAAGAGCATGTATGAAAAGATTGATGGATGTAGACGAAGCCAGAGAGGTTTGCCAGGATCGTACAAAGTGGCGATCGATAGTCTCTGCCTACCCCAATGGGAATTAACGGCGTGAGTATATGTATGTATGTATAACACAAAAGTACAAAGTCTATCACTAAAAGCGATCTTTTCTAGACAACAAACAGATAAGTTACATAATGAATAAATTATTATTATTTGCGAGGACAGACACCGACTAGCAAAAGATATCTGGCATAATTCAGACCTGCTTTACATAATCCACTCACAATTAGAGCTCTGCCTTCGCTGGAAAAATCTACTGATTTACAATTCAAAGATGATTAATGCAGTGTAAACTGGTAAGGTTTATTATCTTTTGCTAGATTTCTATTTATATTGTTTTTACGTGATGTCTAATGTTATTGTTAGTGTCCTAAATATTTTATGCTTGTCTATATGTATAAAACAGTAGTATGACTGACTGACTGACAGACCAACCAAAGCCAACATTTATGGACATTGAAATATTACAAACTTGAATGCAAAAAAGTGAAGTCAATGCAGATGATGTGGCTGGTTGAAAGTTAGTTTTAAAGCGACAGCAACGATACAGCAACTAGTGACAGTTACTGTCGCAATGATCCATATACAGGGGCTGGAGAGCTCTGGGGCCCAATTCTACACGACCATCTTTTCTGTATGTCGGTCTTAGGTGTATCAAAACTGTGGTTTTGGCATTCTCGAAGCAAAATTGACAAATGTCATTTGTGTCACTGTCACAATAGTGAGACAGCTAAGATCGTATTTGCTATTCTACAAGGCCATTTTACGTCACTTTTTGACACATTGACGTATTTGGTATTCTGCAAATTAACGATTTTTTTCAGCGTTATGATGATTGAACGAATGATTCACCAAATCGGTATTCTAAGCGTTTTTAAGAGTTCTTTTGACAGCTGTCTGAAGCTACAATCCACCATAATGCTACAGTTTTTCTCCTAAAAAACAACAGTAGCTTTTTGTGTATTGTTTCATACATTCGAAAAAAAAATTTTTTTGTGGAAAATGATTATGAATATTTATTTGAATGTATTTACACATATTTTATTGGATTTTATTTACATTTTACTGAAAATTTAAAGATATCAATAAAATATGCGTTTTTTATAACAATATTTTTTCTGATAAAAATATCTTATTCAAACTTCGAAAATATTTCAAATGTATCGAAGTAGATTTCGTTTCAATATGGCTCAATGAAAATCGATATGATAAATGCAGTTACACTTATTTAAGAAAACGTTAACTCATTATGAGGTCCCAGTCAAAGTAGATATAAGATAAATATGTTTTTAAATTATCATGGTTGTTAACGGTGAGGGAAAACATCGTGAGGAAACCCACATGGCTGAGTTGTACTTAGTCATGTGACAGTGTATTCGTACAAAACGGCGATAGGCCTGCCCCCTATCACGTGAGTACACTGTCTAAGCAAAACGTGGGTACCTTCTCTGGAAACTAGATGGCGCTTGCCATGTGAGTTCAGAAGTATTGGTACCTCTGCTAACCCCTTCGGGGATAAACGGCGTGAACGTTTATGTTATGTTTATGTTTATGTTTTTATAGCAAAACAGCAGAATAACACTACCCCATTCCTACCGGTGGGTGGTCATAATAATAGGAGTGTATGGGTTACCCTTAGTGATTTCGCGTGGGCTTTCTAGTGATTTTTGGTCGATATGGTTAGAGAGCCCGGCACCAACAATTATTTATTAATACCATCTTTTCACCACTCAACTTCCAAAAGTGACTCAGGAATTTCTCATTCCAAAGCCTTTAAGGCATTTAAGTAGTACAGACCTAAGCAGAGGTTCCCAAACTAGGCTAGGTCTGTATTATGGGAAACCAGTTTATATGTATGCATGTCAGTTTCATCACCAACACCCCTATGATATTTCGTGTGATGATATATAGCCTACGTTACTTTTGAATAATTCCAACGTTTAATTTAAAAAAATATTTTTTATATCGGTTGAGCTATTGGGGAATTAGGAACCTATACATACAAACAAATATCTCTCCTTTTGGAAATTTGATATTGATTTTGAGATGATTGGCTGATTAGTGTACAGTCGGATATATATACATACATACATACATATACTCGAGGCTATAAATCCCTACAAGGGGTAGCCAGAGCTAAGGAATTGGAAATTCCTAAGCCATTTTTGGAAAGTTGAGTGGGGAAAAGATGGTGAGATAAAGGTTGTTGGTGATGGGTTTCCGAATACATCGCCCAAAAATCTCTAAAGCCCCAATTCAGTTAGTCGCCTCTTACGTACACCCATCGGAAGAAATGGGGAAGTGCTATTCTAAGCCGACACTACACAGCAAATATACACTACACAGTATATATACACTACACTATATATATATATATATACTACAGTGTATATATACTTTGTATATATATGTATATATTAATAGGCTTAAGGTAAAATAAAAGTCAGGATCATGTGCGGCCACACTACGAAAACCGAAAACATTATAGGTTGCCTATGTACTAAACGTATGCATTGTAAATTATGCTAGGTAACGACTATATAAAGTCTAAGCGAAAACAGTTAAGCTTTTCGTTTTATAGTTATTAACGTTGCCGTTAGCCCTCTAAAAAAGTAATTCCTAATTAAATTATCACAGTTTTCATGCCAGTAAATATTGGCCCTAAGAAACACAGGCGTATATTCAAAGTATAACAATACTCGTGCAAATCCGAAATGGTCCACTAGTAAATTAATAAAGAAACAAGTATCAAGAACATATTATTTATTATATATTTGTAACTAAAGTATAATCACTAAGACGAGCAAAGAACTTTTAATACAAGTTTTGGTATGATAAATATACGCTTTATTATTTGTTAGCTTCTCCTACATGATTTGAAATATAAATGTATATTCTTGGGTAATTTTCAGTTGGTTGATATCTTCCGCAAGGAATTCTTATAAAATAGAGACACCATATGAATGTTCCAGTTTGAAAACTTTAATTAAGCTTCATCGTCACGAATAATTGGTACCAAAATCACTGATAGCATATTCATCGTTAAGTTCGTATCGTACGAATAGTTCCGCAAACAAATAATGTTTGATATTAACCAGTCCGTTAAATTAATTATTATTCGGTATAAGAAATTTATTCATTAGATTTCAAAATATGTAATAATGAAAATGAAAATTGATTAATTATAATTTTTTTGTTTGTTTATTGTTTTTTTTATTTTTTTTGTTATTGGCGGTATCTGCCGAATATTTTTTCAGCAATTTCGCCACAAACAGCGTGATTTAGTCTCGCATGTGAATTTTAGTTGTAAGGATTTTTATCATTAAAGCGAAAAAAAACTTATGTATAAAGAATGAAATTATAAAACAATGAGATCTTGAAGGTATTTAATCAATGGTTAAGTAAAGACTAAGTTAAGAGTTACTTATATTTTGGGAAGAACATAAAATTAAAGAAAAAATTATAATGAAATCCCATTATCGCGAATCCCAACTAAGTATGTCACGCTTATTGTTATTTTCCAAAGATTATCTTTCTTCTATTTTTTTTCTTTTGAGCTTTGGGTATATTTACAAGCAGCCTTTTTGGCTCAATTTAAATATAATTTATTTAATAATCTGGCAATTCATACTTGGTAAACATTGGAAACATATTTTAAATAATTTACAATTAAATTTTGAAGAAATAATTGAGATCTAGTTACAAAATCGGGGATGATTCTAGATTAAGAGCATAGGGTACATAATAAATAAAGTGGTAGGTATTTGCAATATCAATATTAGAATAAAAATGGCAATACTGGATTTAAAATCATTCAACTCAATGACCGAATGAGCAAGAAACTGGGCTAAAACGTCAAATTTGGATCACCATACCAGAAACATACACCTAAGATACATCTTAAAAAGATTGTGAATACCCATTAAAAAGTTCTATTAAGTTTGCATTGTGACGTTTAGTGACATGTGACAGAATTTTGACGGTTTTATGTCAAATTATGACAGTTGGAAAAAGTTTTTTTTCTTAAAGCGAGTTCGTGTTTGGCCAAGAATTTGCGTAATGAGTTTGTAAGAAAAAGTTTGACTTTACTTTGAACAGACCGCAAAAATCTTATCTTATAATCACGACTTATTATAAACAAACATAAGGAAAACTTACAAAAGTCTAATATTTCAGAAAAAAAAGGTCTTGTAACAAAACACAAAAAAATCTTAAACGTGCCACATTTTATCTTACAAATATTTATTTCATCATTGATTAAAGATAAATAATTCAATAAAAATAATAATTTCAAGATTTTCTCTATCAAAATAAAAAATAAAATAAAAGAAAATGATACAAACCTACTTGCGTAAACTCACGAGATTAGTTCCTATCGGAGTAGGCAGAAACTATTAATTTTGTTGGATTTGTACGACCCTGGCTAACTTATCTAGCTTTTTCTAGTTTAATGAATCTTTTATACTTGCTTTTTTATTCTTTACACTTCGGACGTCTGACAGGTTGTGTGAAAAATTTAAATGTATTTATTTTGTGATTTTGACAAATTTGTCACTGGCACAATTATAACAATTCACTACTAACTTATCTGTAGAATATAAAACAGAGCGAAAGAGAGGTGTCATTTTCAAAACGCAGGGTACCTATAGAGACTTTGAGGAAAAGAAAAAACAATTTTTTACTTACATTGAAAACAGCCTTTAAATTCGCGCTTGTACATCAATAAAAAAATTGGGATAGGTTTGTTTCAATGAAAACTAGTATTTTTCCATATACTAATACTAAGGCAATAATATTTTTAAGACGGTTCGGGCATGATAAGGATGAATAGGTGAATTATATAAATATTAAATAAAAACCCAATGTGGAAGGCACTGGAAAGTGGTGTTAGTAGAGGACGACTACGGAGGACACAATCGGACCAAATAGAGAGTTTTCTCAAAAAGGCAGGCGGCTTCTGTAATAATGTCATGCCTAGAAGACATTCCATTAAAATAAATGATAGTTACGGAGTAGGTACATACATACATAAATACATATACTCACGCCATTAGTTCCCATTGGGGTAGGCAGAGACTATCGATCGCCATGGAGTAGGTACCCGCATAAATTTAACCATTTACGTACCCATACAATTTTAAATTTTTATAACGATGAAATCAAAACTCAGCTCTTTTTTTTTGAGACTTCACTTCATCGGTTTTAGTTTAAATTCTCGTTGGGCCTTGTCCAATGTCTTTTTTATTTATTGAGGCCGTTAACCGCGAGGGAAAATATCGTGAGGAAACTATTATAGCTGAGTTATACTTAGTCCTGTCATGTGACAATGTATTTGTAGGTACATTGTTACAGGTTTTTAATTTTGCTATACATATACTCACGGCCATAAATCCCTAAAAAGGGGCAGCCACAGCTTTAGAGCTAAGAACTCCTCAGCCACATTTGGAAGTTGATATGGGAGATGATGGTAGAAATAAAGTAGCGTTGGTGATGGGTCTTCAACCGC
Source organism: Bedellia somnulentella (assembly GCA_963576735.1). Taxonomy (NCBI): domain Eukaryota; kingdom Metazoa; phylum Arthropoda; class Insecta; order Lepidoptera; family Bedelliidae; genus Bedellia; species Bedellia somnulentella. The sequence continues at coordinate 15,462,497 of OY755181.1, forward strand.
ATCGCCTAAAAGTCACTTTAAAAAGCTCCATACCCTTAGTCGCCTCTTACGACACCCATGTAAAGAATTAACCTATAATAAAATATTTCAGTCGAATCTTCTAGCAGAAAGTACTCATAAACTGTACATAAAATTTAAATGATATTTCTTTAGTCTTGGGCGATGGTACAGAAATAGGTACAGTTATTGCGGTAGATTTTAAAGATCACTGAAATGACAACACTTATTTGACTTATTAAAGAATGAATAAATGACTGATTTGTAATGTCAAAATTGACAAAACCATGCTCCGGCAGCTAAGATAATAGAACCGATTACGTTGTAACGACTAAAATTAGAGATACAGTATTGTACTTATTTGACCTACAGACTGTAGCAAAACGGTGACGTTTCTTAAAATTGTAGAATTGGGCCCCAGGTTTGAATCCTTTAACGTTTATTGTGACACAAAGAAATAATAACAATAAGTTGGAACATAGTTGAGATGAAGTGGAATAATAACAATTATCTGATTTCACTCTTTGACACACATGTTTTGAGTTAGATATGAAAACAATTACACAGCGGTTCCTAAAAAGGCTAAGCCTGTGACTTAGGAAACCAAGTAATAACAAATTAAAATGTAGTAAATTGAAATAATCAGAAATGTATTAGAAAAAATGGTATTAATAATAGTGGAGAGAGTAATATGAAATGAAAAAACGGTTTATGTACACAATAAGTTGTCTCATTCCCAGACATCATTGCATCGTCTGCCACGAGTCTTTGTGTCTAGTATGATATTAAATTTATAGTATTTAAAAGCATTCTTCTGCATCACAGAAATTCAAGTCTGCATATTTATCTATAAGCCTATAAAACCACCAATATAATTAGCATTAATCTAACAAAAGGCTATAAAAATCATGACCTTCCTTAGACCTTAGAAACATTACCCTCGAGTGTAAGTCGTTAAGTTTCACGACGGATTATAAAAGTGTCCGTCAACCGTTATGGCTGCACCCGGAAAACAGCTTTCATGGCATCGTGAAAATAGCACATTCTCATTACTTTTATAAATATTAAAATTATTTAAACAGAACAACATAGAGTCACGGATGTTTTAATATTCCTACACAATCAAAAATTCTGTTGTATATTCAAATGACAATGAGAGTAAAAAAATGAGTAGTTAATAGGTTTGGAGTAAAAGATAAACGAAATGCAAAAAAAATACCAACGTCTTATATGGCTAGGGACTCCTATGAGATATGATAAAACCTATAGCAAGTAACTAGTTCTCTTATTTACTGGAATTATTAGAAACTGTACGTTTAAAAATGTGAGTTCAACTGGTGAGAAGGCAGTGAAAATAAATTATCGTTGAAAAACATTTAGCTACAAGCCCCTTACCCATAATCGGCTTGTTTGATATCTTCAGGAAGAGATTGATATAAATAAGGCTCAGAGCTTGTTAACTGTTGATGAACAGACTAACTGTTAAAAACTTACTCTCTTATTTTATTATTCAACGTCTGTACTAAGTCTTTACAGTTAATTTAATTATCAAAGTTACTTTCTAACTTGAACATCGTTTACATATATTACCGAGATAATTTTAATGCAAAAATCCTGTAAAATTTTCCATATATGCAAATATGCAAATAAAACTGCTCTGCGAAAGACATTCGTGTTATAAAGATGTAGAAATCTGCTCTTAAACTCTAAGCTTCTAGGAATCAAGTGGTGAATAGTTGCGGCTTAGAATAACTCTGACCTACATGTTTGATGCAAACTCATTTTAAATTTTGCTGTGTAGCAGCTTAGAACGTCACTACCCCTTCTAGCCACGGATGTTGTTAGCGGCAATTAAGGGTATGGGACTATTTTAAGTGGTTTTTAGGCGTTGCGGTTAGAGACCCACCACCAACCATCCTTTAGTTTACAAACTCTTTCAAACCTGCTGCTCAGAGTGGTTCAGCAAAACGTTGGTTTGCTTGGATAGTGTACTCACGTGAAAGGGGGCTGGCCTATGGCCGTTTTGTATGAATACACTGTCACATGACTAAGTACAACTCAGCCATCTGGGTTTCCTCGCGATATTTTCCCTCACCTTATGATAAATTAACCACACATATGTCTTTAAAATGACAAATTGGTGTAGGCCCGACCCGGGATTACAACACTAGTGCCTGCAAGATAAGCGTTACGGTGTTCTACCCACTGAGCCACAGACTATTTCGACTATAATACTTTGCGTTTCAAATGAAAATGTTTCATCCTGAAAGATAAATTAGTGATATAGTATTCTGATAAAATATGTATAATTTAAGAAATATAAAATAAATAAGAGTAATGATTGCTGTGCACTGTAGGCTTAGAATAGCACTACCCCATTTCTTCCGGTGGGTGTACGTAAGAGGCGACTAACGGTATGAGGCTTTTAAGGGATTTTTTGGCGATGCGGTTGGAGACCCATCATCAACAACCTTTATCTCACCATCTTTTCCCCACTGATTTTCCAAAAGTGGCTGAGGAATTTCTAATTCCTTAGCTCTGGCTACCCCATCTAGGGATTTATAGCCGTGAGTATATGTATGTATGTACGCATGTAAGAGTAATGAATTAGGTAAGATATGTTATTATAGACTGCCGATGTTATTATCACTATTTATCACTAACAATTTCTCAACGATACCATTTTAACTATAGAAAAAGTTATTGCTAGCCGTGGCCGAGTGGATAGGTGACTAGCTCCTCGGTCCGGAGGTAGCGCGTTTGATCCCCGCTGAAAACAACATTTATGTGATGAGCAGAAATGATTATTTCTTAGTCTTGGACGTTATTTATATGTGTATTATTATTTTAAAATATTAAATATACCATAGAGTTAGTATCCCATAATACAAGTCTTACTTTGTTTGGGGTTAACTTGATCTGTGTATATAATATGTCCGTATTTAAAACTCAGAAAGAAATATTTTTAATTCTACGAAATCTCTCTCGAACATAGCAGATACATTGTGTTAGTGTTAAATTAATACAATCTCATGTGACGCGAACATCCTTCCAACAGGAAACGCGCCACTTCTCAAACTGTTGCTTTACATACTAAACAAGAGTTTACGAGAGTACGTACTATACAGGCTGATTTTACAAAACCAATTTATATAATATCGTGAGGAAAACTACATAGCTAAGTTGTTCTTTGTCTTGTGACAGTGTATTCGTTCAAAACGGCGGCGATAGGCCTGCCCCTATCACGTGAGCAAACTGTCCAAGCCATACGTAGGTACTCTTAACACCAGATGACAATGTCATGTGACGTTTAGATGTGTTAGTACCTCTGTCAACCCCTTCGGGGATATACGGCGTGAAAGCTTGAGTGCTGAAGCTGAAAGCTTGAGGAATTAGAAATTCCTCAGCCACTTTTGGAAGTTGCGTGGGGAAAAGATGGTGAAATAAAGGTTGATGGTGATGGGTCTCCAACCGCATCGCCCAAAAATCCCTTAAAACCCCAATACCGTTAGCCGCCTCTTACGTACACCCACCGGAAGATATGGGGTAGTGCTATTCTAAGCCGACACTACACAGCATGTAACATACATAACATAACATAAACGTTCACGCCGTTTATCCTTGAAGGGGTTGGCAGAGGTACCAATTTTGAACTCACATGGCAGCGCCATCTAGTGTCCAGAGAAGGTACCCACGTTTTGCTTAGACAGTGTACTCACGTGACAGGGGGCAGGCCTATCGCCGTTTTGTACGAATACACTGTCAATATATAAAATAAATATATTGACAGCATGTAACCTGAAACTTATTATGTAAATATCCTGTGGGTTGCAAAAGTTCATCATAGTCGCACTTATTAATAAACTGCATCATTTGTTTCACAAACTTAATTCAGTTCAAATCATAAACTAAAACATCCTATATACAGAAGGTCCAGTGACAAAGTATCAGAGAAATTGCAATTTGGCCTTTACGACCTTTGTAATACCGCCTATAACATTGTATGAGTACGAGAATTATATTCGTTGAAGCTGAGATATAGCATAAGTTGCCTTCAAGTTATTTTCATTTGAAATATTAAAAAAAAATCACAATAGTTTTTAAAAATATTTAAAGATTGATCCAATCACACTACAGCCCGTGGACTTTTGATTATGTCAAACCGTATTTGACGTCGACGTCCGTGGCAGAGTGGATAGGTAACGAGTTTGGCTAGGCGAGGATCGAAACCGCAACCTGTGGACCGAGAAGCTAGTCACCTATCCACTCGGCCACGGCTGTCGTCAACCAATCTACCAATTACTTATTGACACTTAGGCCGTGTTCAAACCAAACTGACTGTAAGCCGCCGAAAGTGAGCGAACATTACGCAGTTTATTGTATTTCCATACTTATTCACTTTTTCGTCCACATATAACCGACAATACGTTAATACGCTATGCGTAGACGCTGACATTCGGCGCCTGATTAATATAGCACGTCACTACGCTCCGCGGACGCTGATTGGCTACGTAGCTAAACGTCAGCGTATTGGATCATTGACGTATTGTAAGCTATAAGCGTATTGTCAGCATACTATGAACGAAAAATGCCGTTTATTTTCACGTTTACACTGGGGCTCATAGTAAGCCTGCTCACATTCGGCGGCTTACAGTCAGTTTGGTTTGAACACGGCCTTAGAAAAAAGTCACCTACATCGTCTAAAAAACCATTCTTACCCAGGGATAGCCGCCTCTCTATGCAAACTAGCAAAATTTTACGAGCATCCGTTTTAAGTTCAGTTATGAAATTCACAGAGATATTGATATTAAAATCATAAATTCGTATAACATTGTACCGCGGCATTCACATTACAATAACATGGAATTTATGTGCTCCGTCAGCGTTTAGTTGTTTCTGTCCTGAAATAATAACCGTTTATTTAGTTTCTATCTCACAATATTGTTTTAATTACACATAACGTGTTTTATATGTGTTTTACATCGAAAATATTGATTTAAACGTTATGTTCATTACAATAGTTTTGACATTACGCATATTTGTGGTAGAGCATTGATTATATAAGGCTTTACTAAAAGAGGTTTTTGGGTCCGGTGGCAAAGCCGTCAACAAGTAACAATTGTTTTAGTCAAAAATAAAAAATAAAAACTAATGTGATTTAATATAAAAGCGTATTTTTAAAGAATAAATCTGCATTTTAATTGACCAATCATGTTCTATACGTTTGTACAAAGAGTTTGTTAGAAAATATACATTAAATGTTCTTCTCAACTCAATTTAACGTTCACACCGTATATTGTCGGAGAGGTGGTCGAGGTAGTAATACCTCTGAACTTTACGTGACAATTTGGCCAGACAGTGTATTCACGTGATAGGCAGGACTATCGCCGTCTGGTGTACATATACACTATCGCATGACTTATTACAAACAAGCCAAAGGGGTTTTCTCAGGATTATGGTCCTCTCCGTTTTCAACCTTTATAATAAAAAAATTATATTAAAGAAATATAGCATAAAAAGTTTCGTCAGTCCGAATATAATTAAACTGACAGCTCGAAGGAAATGTGCCAAGACGCGGGTATTCGAGTCATCTCAACCATAATTCATAGCAGCCATAAAGCACGTTCGATCATATTTCAGTGAGTTTGTCAGAAACATTCACCGAAGCCCCATTGTCGGGCGACATATAATATTGGCGCGAATGCACAAGTTTATAAACTCGGTAAAAAGCTGAATTGCCAAAAGAAACGAGAATTGCTATTCACCAAAAGAGTTAAAAACAATTTTTCTGCGATGAATCTCTTGTGAAAAATATGTTCGGAATAAATTCATCAAATTAAGAAGAATATTATGTTAGAGAATGTTCCTGCAGTCACGTTAATAGTTCTTTGATCAAAGACATTGTTCACATTTACTTTTTCACTGTGTTTGTGTTACATAGCTTAGAGCACGTTAGGTTCAAACCCAAGTTTTATTAGGTTTACTCCCAACATGACTTAGCGGAATTGCACTTGTGTTCAGACCTGATTGGCAGTAAAGTAAATAATTTTATGCTTTGGGGGGCAAGCTGCCTTGTTATTCCCGGCTCCTATGAACTAGGCCATCCTGGTGAACCATGACCAAAACACACTCACATCACAACATACGAGTTGTGATGATGTACTGGCAGATGAGAATAATAATTATACTCGGTATATTTAACAGATTCATAAATATCATTTTTTAACATACCTTGTTGAACTACAAATGATCGTCATCAATTTCAATGAACAATATAGTTGCAATGCTCTAAAACCCAAATAAATATTGATTAAATAATAACCAAATGTTATTATTTAATCAAGTTTGTGCTGTGTAGTGTCGGCTTAGAATAGCACTACCCCAGTTCTTCCGGGGGGTGTACGTAAGAGGCGACTAACGGTATAGGGGCTTTTGAGGGGTTTTTGGGAGATGCGGTTGGAAACCCATCACCAACAACCTTTATTTCACCATCTTTTCCCCACACAACTTCCAAAAGTGGCTGAGGAATTTCTAATTCCTTAGCTCTGGCTACCCTTCTAGGGATTAAAGCCGTGAGGATATGTATGTATGTATGCTCTAAAACCCCATATCCTCCGGATATCAATCAGCCCGTTTGTCTTGACAGTGGGGCTAAACCTACTTTAAATAGGATATAGTTCACCACGCTGGATACCAGTCGTATCGTTCCTAAGTCTATCTTAAAATAAGGAAATGATGGTAAAAAGAAATTATAATTTTTTAGACAGCTGAGTGCTACAGTGTTATGAATTGTGACTATCACTCCTATTTAGAACTTCATTCGTTTAGTTGAATTGTAATTTCATTTTACCGTTTCTCTAAAAAACTAAAACTGACTGCTTTTTAAATATGCAAGTGTATGCATATAGGTATCCTATGTTATTCTAAATTAGTTAAAATACTGGATTTAAACTTCCTACCTGGTCTTTTTGTCCTTATATGTTATTCCTGTACTCAAAACAAAGTAAAACATCTCCTTTTTTTAGTTGATACAACATCTGTTACACACCGCCAAAAAAATATACAGAAAATCAATACTGAAAACCTTATCACTCCAACGGCAGTTCTATTACAAAGTGCATTGAAATTCTTTACCTGTCTGTAGCATACATGTTTGTATAAGCGGGGCTATGTTACGGTCTGCCATTTGGCCAACAGTTATATCTATATTCCGTAGTCAATAGGTAGCGAGCTTGAACTTTGTTCGTATCAAGATGGTTCAATGGAACAACGTTGTCCTTTAAACATTTAATAATTGTGGTAGTCATTTGTTTTTGTATCAACTTCCAAATGTGGCCCAGGAATTTTAAGTTTTAAAGCTCTGGCTACCCCTTTTTACCCCTTATATTTATAGAGTACACAAAAATTGTATTTATTTAGGATGGATGCCAACTTATTATTTAATCAAACATAACATAAACGTTCACGCCGTTTATCCCCGAAGGGGTTGGCAGAGGTACCAATACTCCTGAACTCACATGGCAAGCGCCATCTAGTTTCCAGAGAAGGTACCCACGTTTTGCTTAGACAGTGTACTCACGTGATAGGGGGCAGGCCTATCGCCGTTTTGTACGAATACACTGTCACATGACTAAGTACAACTCAGCCATGTGGGTTTCCTCACGATGTTTTCCCTCACCGTTAGCAACCATGATAAATTAACCACACATATGACTTTAGAAAAGACAAATTGGTGTAGGCCCGTCCCAGGATTGGAACTCACGCCCTTCTGTTTTTCGGGCGGGTGTTCTTACCCACTGGACTATCATGTCGCATTATTTAATCAAGTATATGTATAATCTTTTTAGCAGTCTAATACGAAATTACAAACCTTTGTTGGATAGTGAGAAAGATGTGTATATACAAATAAGTAAATAAAACGTTAAAACAAAATAACTAGTAAAAACAAATTTGCACCAAAAAGACTCCGCATGAGTACGACATAATTCTTTGGCTTTATCCAATCAATAAGTAATTTAACAAGGTGATTATACATGGAAAAATATACAAGGGCTGGTTTAGTCAACTACCATATTTGAGCTAATTTCCCTCAAATCGACACTTTCATGCACATATATTATATTCTGTATTGCGCTGGGACTATCACCAAAACTTACACATCTGTAGAAAGTTATTTATGAGAACATTAATAACATTCGGTACATACTTTGGATTGAATATGGGTGGATGCCAGAATCGATGTTCATAAAACGCATTCTGTGAAATATTTGAGAACTGTGACTTATTGCAAATTCCCATAAATATTTTGGTTAGCGTCGTTGTCAGAGGCAACTTAGATTATTGTGAATTTTGAAGTAATGGTTTGACGATGTGGCTGAAGATCACCAACTATCCCTTACATTACATACAAACTTTTCCTCAATTAGATCTCAAAAGTGACTGTATAATTTCTGATTCCGAAGCTGAGATTTATAACCGTACATAATTAGATAGATAGATGGAAGGTAAAAATTCATGACGTAGCTAGAAAGAAGAGCTAAACCCTAGATAGAGCAGCCAGTATACATTAGCTCTGGCTATTTTGCATCACTAACTTTATGGTATAATAATGTTAAAACTCATACAGAAAATCTCGTTTACACTGGTTTTTCTCTACATTATCATTGTGTACAACAGAACCTTTCATTTCCAAGTAAAGGGTAATAATAAATAAAAGATGTTATTAAAGGAAAGAAAAATTTCGACACTGGCGGGGTTCGAACCCGCGACCTTCGGGTATACGCCCCCGTCGCTCTGCCAACTGAGCTACAGTGTCAGTTGGCATCCAGCGCGAAATTTCTCTATCCTTTGTTTCTTTTTTACACGTTCAAGTAGTGTTTGCGTTTCCTACCTCCGAATTTTAACTAATTCGGACGGCCACTTGTCTACCTTTTCAGATAGAATGCAAATGTTGGAAACGCCTAACTATCACATAATTTAATGTTTTTTGACATGAATTCCTCATGTGGGGATTATTACTCATAAATAAAAGATGTTATTAAAGGAAAGAAAAATTTCGACACTGGCGGGGTTCGAACCCGCGACCTTCGGGTATACGCCCCCGTCGCTCTGCCAACTGAGCTACAGTGTCAGTTGGCATCCAGCGCGAAATTTCTCTATCCTTTGTTTCTTTTTTACACGTTCAAGTAGTGTTTGCGTTTCCTACCTCCGAATTTTAACTAATTCGGACGGCCACTTGTCTACCTTTTCAGATAGAATGCAAATGTTGGAAACGCCTAACTATCACATAATTTAATGTTTTTTGACATGAATTCCTCATGTGGGGATTATTACTCATAAATAAAAGATGTTATTAATTGTTTTCTTTCCTTTAATAACATCTTTTATTTATGAGTAATAATCCCCACATGAGGAATTCATGTCAAAAAACATTAAATTAAAGGGTAATAATGTTCATGAAATTAATTATTTTTTTGATATTCCGTAATAAAAGGTAATTGTATATGTTAACTTATGTAAATTTTCCGACTCACGACCAGGCATAAGTTAGTAAATAAGAAAACTCAGCAGTATCACTATATTCTATTTTATAGCTTCTACATACATATACATACTCACGGCTATAAATCCCTAGAAAAAGAAAGGGTGGAAGGGGTGGAAGGGGTAGCCAGAAGGAATCAGAAATTCCTCAGCCACTCTTGTAAGTTGAATGGTGATAAGATTGTAAAATAAAGGATGTTTGTGATTGATCTCCGACATCATCGCCCAAAAATCCATTAAATACCCTTATATACCCTTAGTGGCCTCTTGCGTACACCCACGGAAAGAGAAGGGGACACCCACGGCTATTCTAATCCGACACTTCACAGCGTCTAAAAAAAGTATATCTTAGCCGCAATTTATATTTATTAAATAACCATGTCTTGAAGGGTAACCAATATTAAAAACGTTAAGACGCATAACTTTGATTTATGAATCTATAAATAAGCAAATATCATGAAGCAGAATACAAGTTTAATTTGCCTTTAAAGAGCGTCTGGCTTCGAAAGCTTGCAATATTTTGGGCGAGCGGGTTCAAAATAAATAAAATCTGCGCAACACAACTCTCCATTCATGACGTACTCAGCTTGGAGGACTAGGGGGCACTCCCATTACTAACAATCAATATGCAATTTCCCTACTAAACTTAAAAAGTGACTTGAGATATTTTAATTCCAATTTCTAGCAACGCTTTCTTGGGAATATTGCCGAGATCATATAAATCGGCATTATACAGGTCTGGTGCGGAAACTATATTTTTGGACTCACACATAGTTTTTTTTATTTGTGTTATGGCAGTTTTTAAGAAAAATGTAGGAAACTTACAAATATGCATTTTCCTGGGCAACAAATAAAATATTTTTCTTTTAACGATTATTTACTTTTCTGAAAAACATTTTATTACAATATTTCGATCCAATCCAACTCTTAATCCAAAACGAGAAAACAGCCGAACCAGTGAATTTTATGTTTGTAGTTGCATGCTAGTTGACTTTAGAACGGTTTCCGGAACAACCTCGTGCGTACAATATTGGTTCCATGACTCAAATATTTCGATTGACATTCATGTTCTACGAATTTTTATCGCTATCAAAGGATTTTTGAGTTTCGACTTAACTAGTTGCCTGAATTGGGTTTATCAGCGTAGTGTATGATTATGTTTTGGTTCCTGTACCATGTGGAAGGTGATGTTAAGAATGGCCAAAAAGCATGAAAGTAAAGTCGAGTCTTACGACCCCCACAGGAAGAAATGGGTCAGTGATATTCTAAGCGTAAGCTTTATTACACTACACAGCAATCTCAATCCACTTTATGAGTACCTAACCTAACCAGGTTAGGTTATTTAAAATTACAGTCCTAAATGAAATCAGATATTAGTAACTATGTATACACAAGCATGTTCAATGCTCGACGATCTTTTCTTAACAGTTGAATTTTAAATCTTGAGCTTAAAAAAGAGTGCTAAAGTTGAAAAGTCTCAGAACTCGATTGCTGTAGGTTTTGAAAGACGCCGGAAGTCAATTGTTGGCATATGAAGTTATCCGTCGCTCGTATTAAGCAAACTCTGAAACACTGCTACGTTGCTTATTTCGCTATTCCATTTACTAACAATATGCTCTTAATTTGAACTTTAAATTGTATATAAGTAACCATAATAAATAAATAATAATTTTTGGAGTTTTGAAACAGGATGTCGAACTTTTTTTAAAGATTAACTCAATTTTTTTATGATTTGATGACTGATTTTTGAATAAATCAAATTGTACTTTTTTTTTATAATCTCATTTATTTTATAAGCCATACATCCTAAGATTAATTCGAAAAATCTATAACTGCTTATCCTAAATGGATTTCAGAACTACAAATTCAAAGCTGTCGATTAATAAAGAAATATTTCTAATACCGAATATTTCGGATATCTTTAACTTGACTTGAGTTGGAGATATTCTTTTCATAAAACGTTTTTTTATCTTGCAAAAAAAATCTTATTTAATAAAAAAAATCAATACATTGTTATGGTATGATTTTCTATTTAGCCTTTGCAATGGTATTTAGAGACTAGAAACAGGGATATATTTCATACAGTCTTTTCTATACCTATAATATCAAACAGACGCAAAACACATAAAAAACGACGTAACAAGTTCGTGCACTCCGGCAGTGACGTTGATTACACCCGTTGAAAGTCATGCATCATTTGCCAAAGTGAACACACACCTTTCATGACAAAGTTGGAGCGTAATAATCAGGCTTTTGAAATTTTTCATAGATTTTTTTAATTTTGTAGATATTTTAGCTGCTGTGATGATTATTTGACGCATTTTTATGTCGTCTAAAACAATATTTTTTGCCTTGATATGTTACTATTGACTGCCTCCGTGGTCTCGCGGTTAAGCGCTTGGTTTTAAGCACGGAGGTCTCGGGTTCGATCCCCGGGAGGTGGTAACCTTACAAATTTTAATTTGTAAGATTTAACCCAGAATGGAAGGATATTGCAGGCTTGAATCACCTGATTATCCGAAAATTAAGATAATTTCGTGCTTCAGAGGGCACGTTAAGCCCTCGGTCCCGACTACTATTACGGTAGTAGTAGTTAGTCTGCCAACCCACGATTGGCCAGCGTGGTGGACTATGGCCAAATCGCCCTATATAGGATAGGCTCGAGCCCTTTGGTGGGGACATATATGGGCTGTGAGGAGATGTTACTATTTCTATAAACATACATACATATATTAACGGCTATAAATACCTTGAAGGGTAAGCCAGAGCTTTGGATTGAGAAATTGCTCAGCCACTTTTGGGATTTAAATGGGGAAAAGTTTGTAACACAAAAAAAGGTTTTAAGTGATGGTTCTCCGCATCGCCCAAAAATATATTTAAAGCCCCAATACGAACCTCAACAACCCCCTTACAGAAAATATGGATTAGCTCTATTTTAAGAGACATTTCTCAGCCGCTTTTCAAAATTGATTGGGGGAAATATTGTAAGACAGAGGATGGTTGGTAATCGGTCTTCATCCACATCGCCAAACAATCAAGTTACCTCTTACGATTAATAATATACCTATGTATAATATCTTGTTGCAAAAACATACAAAAAGTAAAAATTGTTGAATACGAGACATAACAATTTAGTTAACTTAACCTCCGCCAACCCCTTCGGGGATAAACGGCGTGAACGTTTATGTTTATGTTAACTTAATAAGCTTAATATCTGCTTTAAAGTGCTGCACTTTTGATCTTTGTAATAAACAAGTGTTTAAGAAAACTCATAAATATCCAACAAGCAATATCCTGCAGACTATATATACATTTTCGAGTCATGTAAATTCATAAGAAACAATCCAGAATTTTATACACCAATGAGCAACATTGTCGTGTAGTGGCGGCTTATCCACAACACATTCCAAAATCGTTTTGGCATACTTCCCGAAAAATATTACGGGACTTAATGTCTTTTGTATGTCGAACACTCGTTTGGCGCAGTTTCATAGTTAAACCTTCAGCTTTGGAAAAGCATAACCCGACACTGTTACACCATTAAAGTACGCATTATAAGATGAATATTATAATATAATTCAAACGAATATGGCAGGCAAATTATTCTTTAGGTATGTCGGTGAAGTGTTAGGTGGCAAACAACGCAATTAAGTATTAAACAGATTAGCATAATAGTAATCAAACAATTGAAGACAAATCACTATTTGAAAATATTCGAGTACAATGATTTAACATCGAGACTTTTCGCAATTAATTAGCAATCACATCGATAGGAAAACCTGTGAGTATTTTGTATTTTTAAGCTAATATGTTAAAAGAGTTGGCTCCGCAGTTACACCGCACAGTTCACCCAGTGTAACTGCGGAGCTTTTTTTTCTTCGTAGTTACACCAAGGTCTTTTTGACATGAATTTAACAGCTCTGCAGACTTATCATGATAGACGATACATATCGTGGAGTCACTACCGTATTTGGACTTTTTTATATGTAACATTAACAGTAACATTTTTATATGTAAGTATCTGCGTATTTTATCTTTTACCATTGCTTTCAAATGAAAAATAAGAATTACTGTTAACTAGTGGAAACAAATATTGTAAGTGCAGATTGTAAATAAAATAAATAAAAATCTACTTATAATGTTTAATTTGAGTCTCAGTCCAATGAACATTGAAAAGCTGAGATATGCATACAAAATCAATCCTGCGTTAGGGATATTTCTAATGAACGTATGAACTCCTAGTAACTACTTGTCGAGTAATAATAATTTTGTTTAAAATTAGCAACATTTTGCAAAAATAATCTATTTTGAACACGCGAAAATTTCGCAAGTCCGAATACGGTATTGAGTCCACGATATGTTTCGTCTATCATAATAAGTCGGCAGAGCTGTTAAATTCATGTCAAAAAGACGTTGGTGTAACTGCGAAGAAAAAAAATGCTCCTGTTACACTGGGTGAACAGCGCGGTGTAACTGCGGACCATACTCCAAACAATTCACTCTTTATTAATCTCAATTCTAATCGCAATAATTGTTCTTATATCGCAAAGAAGCAGTATTCTCGTAACATTGTGACAACACACGAACAAATAGCAGTCGAGTTGAACTGCTACAGTTCAAACAATGTGTAATTAATTAAAACTGACAAACAACTCGTTATAAATGAGCTTTCAGCTTTCTTACGAGTAGGTAATTGCTATTTATCTGGATTCGAATCAACCCCTATTGTCGTTGTACTGTCTTTTTTAAATTGATAACATCAATGTCTTTGTGTTGGTTTAGAATAGCATAAATCTTCTTTTACTGAAACTGCGAATCTGGTATAATAGTACTTGGTAATAGGTAAAAATTATACATATACATATACTCACTTCTCTATAAAGGTGTAACCAGAGCTTTTGAATAGAAATTTCCGAAGCTTATTTCGAAGTTACATACATACATACATATACTCACGGCTATAAATCCCAAGAAGGGGTAGCCAGAGCTAAGGAACAAGAAGTTCCTCAGCCACTTTTGGAAAGATGAGTGGGGAAAAGATGGCAAAATAAAGGTTGTTGGTAATGGGTCTCCAACCGCATCGCCCAAAAATCCCATACCGTTAGTCGCCTCTTACGTACACCCACCGGCAGAAATGGGGTAGTGTTATTCTAAGCCGACACTACACAGCAAAGTTATTTCGAAGTTATATAGCTTATATTATAAATCAAGGATGGAGGAAACGGTCTCTAGCCACAACGTCCAACAGTAATTTAAAAAACATAAAGTTCTGAATCGCTTCCTACGACACCCGTGGAAAGAAATGATGGTGTTGTTGATGGCGATGGGTAAGTTATTTTTTAATTTGACACTTAATAGGTTAAGCTTCATAAAAATATGTTAGGAACTGTTGATTGATTGACAGTTGATTGCTGTGTAGTGTCGGCTTAGAATAGCATTACTCCATTTCTGCCGGTGGGTGTACGTAAGAGGCGACTAACGGTTTTGGGGCTTTTAAGAGATTTTTGGGCAATGCGGTTGAAGACCCATCACCAATAATCTTTAATTTACCATCTTTACCCCACTCAACTTGCCAAAAGTGGCTGAGGAGTTTCTGATTCCTTAGCTCTGGCTACCCCTTCTAGGGATTTACAGCCGTGAGTATATGTATGTATGTATGTAACTTCGAAATAAGCTTCGGAAATTTCTTTTACGAACATTAATCTTTTATTTTTATTTTTTCTTTAACAACTGTTTCTTTAGTATAAGTATATTTTTAAATAGGTAATGTGTAATATTCAGTGGTTTTAATATTTTGTGCAAGTGGTGCATACCTATAATTGGTTTTGCAATTAGCTACTCTGTAAACTTTGTCGTATAATTAATGCGTGTATTATTGTAAAAACTGTTGGTATGCCATAAATAAATAAATAAATAAATAAATAAATAAATAAATAAATAAATAAATAAATAAATAAATAAATAAACTGTTGATATTCATAGGTTAAGACTATTTCACAGGTTAAAATGAAAAAAACAAACAATGCTTATACGCAATCTGTTTTACGAACTTGAGAAATGGTGTTGCCTCTAGCTACTTGGTTACTTGCGAGATAACTTAACAAGTAAGGTGCTTATTCTTGACTAACTTAGTTAAGCTGCTTTAGGGGATGCCTATTATGATTATAAGAGCATCGCACGTAAATAATGAAGGAAAATTTATCGTCTATTTTAGTTTGATTAAAGCTTACTTGTGATATGGGGAGCTAAGTTTTGTAATTTTCACAAATTTTCAGTAAAGTTGTTGTAATAGTTTAACTACGTAGTATTATTAGCATTGAAAATAAGTTCCTCTACTGGGTGTGATAAATAATGTGATGGCTTTAGGAACTGGAAGGATGGAACATAGTAGTCGGTGAACTGATTGCAAACACATTATTTTTTCTGGAGTTTCACACTCTATTTATTTACATTTAAACTCACTAAGGAATTTTTTTTAAAAAAATAATAATTGTGTAAACAGAAAAGTAGTTAATAACACATATGAATTGTCGAAGTTTCAAACAACCATTACTTATGTACACACTAACATATACTCACGACTATTATAAATCATCGCCTCGCATCACAAATCAAAGAACTTTGCGCAGTTCTGGAAATCAACTAATAAGTTGAGTCCTAAATCGAACCTGCCAGTGAGTGTGGACGGTGTAAGTGCACCCTGTGACATAGCCAATCTTTTTAGTAGGCACTTTAAAGTTGAGCCTCTTCTTCAAAATAAGACGGGTGAGCAGGTGCTTGACGCTGGGAACATCACCAGTGACAACCCTCCAATAAGAGTCACAGCGGCTGAGATTGACAAAACAATTAAACAAATGACTAGAGGGAAATCACCCGGACACGATGGACTAAGCGTCGAGCACCTGCAGCACGCAGGTGTACATCTTCCCAGGGTCCTGTCAATGCTGTACACGTTTTGTATTCGGCATAACTACCTACCAGCCGACCTCATGAAAACGATAGTGGTACCGCTGATTAAAAATAAAACAGGAGATGCCTCTGACAAGTCTAATTACAGACCTATCTCTTTGGCAACAGTGTTGGCAAAGGTGCTTGATAGTGTGCTTAATAAACACCTAAACCAACATGTGTCTCTGCATGACGCACAGTTCGGATTTCGACAGGGGTTATCCACTGAATCTGCTGTGTTGTGTCTTAAGCACACTGTTCGGTACTATACTGACAGAAACACTCCTATCTTTGCATGTTTTTTGGACTTGTCAAAGGCGTTCGATCTGGTGTTATATGATGTTTTATGGGACAAATTGCATAATACCACGACTTTGCCCACTGAAATTATTAATATGTTTAAGTACTGGTACGGTAATCAGGTCAATTGTGTTCGCTGGGCCGGAGAGTACTCGGCTGATTACAAGTTGAAGTGTGGAGTGAGACAAGGGGGGTTAACTTCACCGACACTTTTTAATTTATATATTAACGGGTTGATAGATGAGCTTAGTGGTGCAGGAGTCGGTTGTTCCATAGATGGTTGTTCTGTGAACAATATAAATTATGCCGACGACATGGTACTGCTGTGCCCCTCACTTAATGCGCTGATTTCGTTATTAAGAATTTGTGAAAGGTATGCTGCGGTCCATGGTCTCCAGTATAATGTAAAAAAAAGTGAGATTCTTGTTTTCAAATCTGGCAAAAAAACATATTCGATGCCACCTATAACATTAAGTGGAGTCCCACTCCAGAGAGTTTTTAAATTTAAATACTTGGGTCACTGGATAGCAGACAACCTAGTCGATGATCTTGACATTGAAAGGGAACGCAGAGCACTGTCGGTTAGATGTAACATGTTGTCGCGCAGATATGCACGGTGTTCAAGGGACGTAAAAATCTCGCTCTTCAAGGCTTACTGTCAAACATTGTACACCTGCAGTCTGTGGAGTAATTATACAAAAAAATCTTACAGTGCTCTGCGAGTCCAATACAACAATGCCTTCAGGGGTTTGTTGGGGCTTCCATGGCGCTGTAGTGCCTCGGGCATGTTTGCTGAGTCAAGCACTGACGGTTTTCAAGCCGTGATTCGCAAACGAGTAGCTTCCATGTAGGAGAGGGTCAAGGGTAGCACCAATACACTCCTGAGGGTGATTGCAGAAAAGGTGGACAGCCCAATGATAAAACATTGGATGTCCGTACACGTAGCCCCAAACAATTACTTTCAAATTATATCAAACGTCTTCAGAAATTATTTTTATTGCTATTTTATAATTTGTTTGTATTGATTATTTTTTAATTCTATTTTTATTTTTATGCTAATTTAATTATGTAACTTAATATGATTTTAATTAACATTGCCTCATTTTATTTTATGTCTATCTGTAGATGTGTAAGATTTTTAATTTTTAATAATGTCGTGAATTTCATTTTAATTTTTTTTTGTGTTGTCTCAACTGTATATGGAATGTTTTAATTTCCGAAATAAATGATTATTATTATTATTATTATTATTATTATAAATACCCAGAAGGGATAGCCAAGTTTCAGGATTAGAATATCCTCAGTCAATTTTGGAAGTTAAATGGGAAAAGATTGTAAATTTAAAATCATTGACGATGGGTGGGTCTCCAACCGCCTACAAATCGCCTCTTACTAACACCGACGTGCATTAATGACTTTGTGCATTCTTTATGCTAAATTTATTTATTTATTTAAACACTTTATTGCCTACAAAATAACACACAGTATATTACATAATAGGTACAACAGTATATGTACACAAAGGCGGACTTATCGCCTTAAGGCGCCGTTGGTTCAGCGAAAAATATCATCTGAGGGGGTGCTGCCCCCGCGGGCGCGGGGAAGCGCCTACGCGCCGATCGAGCGGCCGTCTCCTCGACGCGACGCCGCGTGCGCGCGTTTTAAAAACATACAGTAGGGTAAGCAATACAGTTATTGTCAACTCGACAGTTTTAGCCACTCGCAAATATTTTCTATGGTATGGGTTCGGACATTTGTTTATGATTATTTACATTTTCTTTCTAAAATATTTACGAATGGTTATAACAGTCGGGGTGACGAAAACTGTATCGCTTACCCTAGGTTATCAATTTCAAAAATAGTTTCTACCATGGCTGTTTACAATATAAAATATAACATAACATAAACGTTCACGTTTATCCCCGAAGGGGTTGGCAGAGGTACCAAATACTTCTGAACTCTCATGGCAGCGCCATCTAGTGTCCAGAGAAGGTACCCACGTTTTGCTTAGACAGTGTACTCACGTGATAGGGGGCAGGCCTATCGCCGTTTTGTACGAATACACTGTCACATGACTAAGTACAACTCAGCCATGTGGGTTTCCTCACGATGTTTTCCCTCACCGTTAACAACCATGATAAATTAACCACACATATGACTTTAGAAAAGACAAATTGGTGTAGGCCTGACCTAGGATTGGAACTCACGCCCTTCTGTTTTCGGGCGGGTGTCTGTGTCGTATAAAATATAATGATACGATAGATTTGTCTACCCC
This sequence comes from Bedellia somnulentella, assembly GCA_963576735.1. Classification (NCBI taxonomy): domain Eukaryota; kingdom Metazoa; phylum Arthropoda; class Insecta; order Lepidoptera; family Bedelliidae; genus Bedellia; species Bedellia somnulentella. Next base: position 15,481,557 of record OY755181.1, read on the forward strand.
TGTCAGTTTAACCAAATTATTACAGTGATAATTTCATAACTTTTGTCGGGTCGTGTCGGCTTAGAATAACACTACCCCATTTCTACCCGTGATCGTAAGAGGCGACTAAGGGTATAGGGGCTTTTTAAGTGATTTTTGGGGCGATGTGGTTGGAGAACCGTCACCGAAATCATATATTATTACCATCTTTTCCCAAATCAACTTCCAAAAGTGGCTGAGGAATTTCTCATTCCAAAGCTCTGGCTATCCCGTTAAGGGATTTATAGCCGTGAGTATATGTATGTATATAATTTTCAGTTTACACCTGTAACTATTTAATATTATTCATTGAAATTAGAAGTTACTTTAACGGTTTTGTTCTTATCCCATTCCTAATAAATTAAACAATAAAATATAAAAATGAGTGCAATCTATGAATTGAATGAATTCTTTTATATTTGCTTATGCCAACCGTACGCACGGTCATTCTCACGCCTACATTGACGCGCATCGTATACAGATAGGTTACTCGCACACTAACGGCGCCGCACGCGCGTAAATTGTAAGATCTGTAACACAAGGCGCGCGCGACATAGGTCCATCCCCTAAAGCAGCTCGCCGAGCACTGCGCGGGCGGCGGGCGGGGCGCTCGGGCACGAGTAGGACTGCGAATATCGATGTTTTTAAAATATTTGTTTTATTGAATTTATTAAAAAAGAAAACTAATCGCCAATTATTATTAGAAATACAAATGCTCAAATTATGATGCAAGTTATATGTAAGTAGGTAAAATAAATAAAATATAAAACCATTTTAAAGAGTGTAATTAGAGGTATGTTGGCGATTTTTTTCTATCGAGCGAAAATGTATTAATCATGTTTCGAATCGCCAATTTAACAGCAGAAAAGCCTCAAGATTTTGATGTATTTTTTTCAAAACCATATTGTTATAAACATACGCATTATAATGTTTCAAAAACTCTGTTCGCTGCACTAACGGCACCTTAACGTGATTTCTTCTATTCAACCTTTAGTTAATCTTTTTTTTTATTGTGCACAAACATTTATAATATTTTATAATAATTTGCCGTGTAGTGTCGGCTTAGAATAACACTACCCCATTTCTACCCGTGGGTGATCGTAAGAGGCGACTAAGGGTATAGGGGCTTTTTAAGTGATTTTTGGGCGATGTGGTTGGAGACCCATCACCAAAAACATTTATTATTACCATCTCTTCCCATTAACTTCCAAAAGTGGCTGAGGAATTTTTCATTCCAAAGCTCTGGCTACCCCGTTACGGGATTTATAGCCGTGAGTATATGTATGTATGTATGTAATAGTTTAGTAAAACTCAATATTTATTAATCACCAAATATTTCCATGTTTATTTATGTTTTATCCAACGTATTTATGTGCGTATGTGTTACAAACACAACCAAAAAATTAAGCAAAGATCTACAAGTAACTCCTCCTTTTGTTTCAGTCCGGTAAAAAATGACTTTTCCTTGAAACAATAGGTATAGCAGTCTCATTTATATACGTGCTAAAGTAATTAATAAATGCTATGTTTTGCAGCAGAAATTATTTCGTTATAAGTACCAGAAAAGATAGTTTATTACTTTTTACTTATGCTATAGGTTTTATTATAGGAAAAAACAATACTTACAAACATATTATTACACGAACCATACATGCCAGGACTGCAAAATAAAAACACTCTTTATACAATAAACAATACATGGAGGCATGTAGAGAACAGAAAATCTCATTACCGCTGAAGTCAAAGCTCTCTTTATGCAATAAGGTTCCCAGCTACAGAAGTAAGGCATTATTTTCTGTTTTTTGTACAGCTCCTAGTGGGAATTTTAAAAGAAATATACTTCAAGTTTCTATTGGTTTTATAGTAATAAGTTTATGTTTGTCTTGTTGATAGTGATGGAGCCATTTCTTTTTCTGCACCAGACGTCTCGACCTTGGTAGCTTTGTAAGAAAACATTACCTGCAGTACTAAGGTGCTCCATCCCATACGTCCGAATACCGAGTAGGTCTCTTATAGACTATAAGTTATAGTATATCTTTTTAACCTCATTTGTGTAATTTGAATGTTTTTGTTCATGAAAACCTCATGTGGGAAATTATTACTAATAATTAAAGGAAAGAAACATTTCGACACAGGCGGGAATCTGACCCGCGACCTCGGGTACACGCCCCCGTCGCTCTGCCAATTGAGATACCGTGTCAATGGCTGCTAGTGCGAAATTCTTCTATCCTTTGTTTTTTTTTACACTTTTAAGTAGTGTTTGCGTTCCCTACCTCCGAATTTTTACTTTGGCCACTTGTCTACCTTTTCAGATAGAATGCAAATGTTGAGAACGCCTAACTTTGACATAATTTGAATGTTTTTGTTCATGAAAACCTCATGTGGGGATTATGACTAATAAATAAAGAATAAATAAAGGAAAGAAAAATTTCGACACAGGCGGGAATCGAACCCGCGACCTCGGGTATACGCCCCCGTCTCTCTGCCAATTGAGCTACCGTGTCAATGGATGCCAATGCGAAAATCTTCTATACTTTGTTTCTTTTTGCACTTTTAAGTAAAGTGCCGATTCCCACCTGTGTCGAAAGTTTTCTTTCCTTTATTTATTCTTTATTTATTACTCATTTGTGTAGTTAATTTAATGTCGTATCTTACGATATATCTACATAATTAATCATGATCACCATCGTTAAGTCAATAGACATCCACTGTCGGATAGGCCTCCCCTAAAGGTCTGAAATATTCACGAAAAAAGATTGGTCTTTTATTAGCGTTCCTCATCCTCCTAAGGTACTTATCACGCATAATCACGCATTTGTATGATACAGCGGTATGGTGGCAATAAATTGATTTGATTTGAAATCAGAGACTCCACAATTGTTTGGTGGACGATGCATTTTAAAATCTTTTCTCGACATAACTTTGAAAACGATTTAGGAATAACGGTTCTGAAACTTTGGCAATCTTTTTAGTCCTTAATCGTACATAGATAGATAAAATGTAGCATTTAACTCAATAAGGTAGTGCTCCACGGAATGATAAATAAATTAGTACGGACATATTATACACAGATCAAGTTAGCCCCAAACTAAGTATAACTTGTATTATGGGATACTAACTCAACGATATATTTAACAGTATATAATACACAGTTACATACATATACTCACGGCTATAAATCCCTTAAGGGGTAGCCAGAGCTTTGGGATTAGAAATTCCTCAGCCTCTTTTAAAAGTTGATTGGGGAAAAGATGGTAATTAATAAATGTTTTTGGTGACGGGTCTCCAACCACATCGCCCAAAAATCACTTAAAAAGCCCCTATACGCTAAGTCGCCTCTTACGATCACCCACGGGTAGAAATAGGGTAGTGTTATTATTAGTGGTAGCCGTGTAGCGGCTAGTATATTATACACATATAAATAACATCCAAGACTGAGAAACAATCATTTATGCTCATCACATAAATGTTGACCTCAGCGGGTATCGAACCCGTAGCCTCCGGACCGAGAGCTAGTCACCTATACACTTGGACACGACTGTCGTCGGAATACATGTATTCAGGTCGTAATAAGCTGATTGCCTATTATGCAGTATTATAATAGTAATTATAAATATGAATACTCGTTGCACGCTACGATAAAGTATATTAAATTAGACCCATAGTGCCTGTTAATAATTACACATAATTTAGACAGTATCATTAATTAAATATATATGGATTTTTTCTCTATGCATTCGTAGTTTTCATGAAAATCGAGTTTCATTTTTATTAACTTTATTTACATACATATTCTTACGCCGTTAGTTCCCATTGGGGTAGGCAGAGACTATCGATCGCCACTTTGTACGATCCTGGCAAACCTCTCTGGCTTCATTTACATCCATCAATCTTTTCATACATGCTCTTTTATTCTTCATACTGCGGGCACCTGCCTTTTTGAGCACATTTTCTATTTGATCTATTTATTTATTTATTTATTTAATAGGTACACAAACAGCATAATAACAAACATTTTCTTTCATGATAAAACATTGATTCGGATCTGTTACAATGCCAAAAATAGTGCACACAACATTATTGGTCGTTATCGTTATCCTTCTTATTAAATTATTATTATTAAAATTACTTGAAACAATATAAAATAATCAAAAATTCAAAAAAAAAAAACCCTAAAGAGTAACACAAAATAATTAATAATGACAAAATTAAAATTAAATTAAAATAATAATATTATAATTCAATAAAATAAAATTAACAATAAAATTAACAATAAAGTAAAAGATATGATTTGACAATGATGATTTTGAAATAATAATTGCATTACATTATATTAATTAATCCAAATGTGTCCTCCGATGTAGTCCTCTACTAACATTACCTTCCACATTGGCTCTATATATCTCTTTCACCAATGTACTGTCATCCATCCTCTCTATGTGCCCAAACCATCTCAACATTCCTTTTTCTATTTTTCTTACAATATCATCTTTTACACCACACCTTTCACGAATCACATCATTCCTCACATAATTTATACTTATACACTTTATTTATATATGTTGTTTGACAACGACATGACAGTCCAGTGGGTAGAACACCCGCCCGAAAACAGAAGGGCGTGAGTTCCAATCCTAGGTCTGGCCTACACCAATTTGTCTTTTCTAAAGTCATATGTGTGGTTAATTTATCATGGTTGTTAACGGTGAGGGAAAACATCCTGAGGAAACCCACATGGCTGAGTTGTACTTAGTCATGTGACAGTGTATTCGTACAAAACGGCGATAGGCCTGCCCCCTATCACGTGAGTACGCTGTCTAAGCAAAACGTGGGTACCTTCTCTGGACACTAGATGGCGCTGCCATGTGAGTTCAGAAGTATTGGTACCTCTGCCAATTCCTTCGGGGATAAACGGCGTGAACGTTTATTATGTTATAAGTTTGTAATGTGAGGTTAGGTGATCGTGTGAGGAATGATGTGATTCGTAAAAGGTGTGGTGTAAACGATGATATTGTAAATAAGATAGAAAAAGGAATGTTGAGATGATTTGGGCATATAGAGAGGATGGATGACAGTAAATTGGTGAAAGAGATCTATAGAGCCAATGTGGAAGGTAATGTTAGTAGAGGACAACCTCGGAGGACAAATTTGGATCAAATAGAAAATGTGCTCAAAAAGGCAGGTGTCCGAAATACGAAGAATAAAAGAGCATGTATGAAAAGATTGATGGATGTGAATGAAGCTAGAGAGGTTTGCCAGGATCGTAGAAAGTGGCGATCGATAGTCTCTGCCTAACCCAATGGGAACTAACGGCGTGAGAATGAGTATATATGTATGTATATCGGATACCTCCCTACTTGAGCACATTCAGTAATAAATTTCTTTTTTGTGATCAGTTCAATACATTAGATCATCAAGTTCCATCTACATTATGTATATAAAAGAGCATGTATGAAAAAAATATGAATGTGACAGAAACAAGAGAGATTTTTAGGATGGTACAAAGTGGCGATCGATAGTATCAGCCTACCAAAATGGGAACAACAGGCGTGAGTATAAGTAAGTAAATCAATCAAATTGTCTTACGAGCACATAAAAAGGCCCGTCACCCCGAGACTGTTCATACAACATGTACGGACAGAAGTGGGATGCTGTTATAATAAATTGACACCATACAGCACATTTGAGACAAAATTTAAATTAAAAAATGAAAGGACAAATCGCACCTTCGCTTAAATAGTGTCACAACTCAAAAAAATGTTATAACCCTTTTATTCTATCATATCATTACATTTGCCAAACATCAAATTGTTATCTAAAAAATTGGCATATTTATAGCTTCAATAAAAGTGTAATTTTTAGTTTTCGTAATAAGCGCAGAAAAGTAAAAAAAGAGAAAGTGTAATTTTCGATGCAATTTTCTCAACAATTTGGTTTTTTGAGTTGTGACGCTATTTGAACGGAGGGAGGTGCGATATTATATCAGAAATCATACAAAACTCAGTAACAGCTACTCACAAAGGAAAGCTAGTGCGAAGTAAAAACAGTCTGATCAAATAGAATTGCCTTCACTTTACGCCTCTTCGTTTTTCCTTATTTGATATTAACTTTCTTTAATTAATTTTGATATTAAATTTAAATTTTGATATTAACTTTCTTCTCGACGGACTGTGGAAATCCGATTAGAAATGAGATATATCTGATATATTTCCGAAAAAGAATTGATGCCTTATTTTTTTACCTTTAGCAAACATACACATATTTACAATAAAGTAAAAATAAAATTACCGTTACTATTATTTTTGTTTATTTATTCAAGAATAATTAAAAATATTTACATAGACAATTTACTACCTAAATTAAAATATAAAACTAAATAAATACCTACTATAGATGGAAAATTTCATGAAAATCATCGCTCTCGCGGAACGGTATCGTGCCTAAAATGCTGGCAGTATTTCCTCTTTGAATGGCTATGCTAATTCGTTGGCCGAGGTAGCTGCCAGCCCTAGGAGTCTCTACTGCTCAGCAGTAGGAGGAGGCCAATCACAAGACATCGATGAATCGACGCAGTGGTCAGGTGTTCAAGTACTTGCGGTCAAAACGGCAAAGTGTGCATTGAGTTTTAGATAATAAATTAATATAATTATTTTGTATGGAAATAAAATTAAATAATGTAAATACAAATAGAAATAAAATTACACACATAACACATATAAATAAAAAGTGTAAAAATTGTAAATATGTAAATATTGTTAAATATACATAAACTATGTGTGTAATAAATAGGTACGCCACACCGTAATATCTGACACCCATGCTCCGACAAAACAACCCTATACAAAACCGATAAAAGGCACAGTTTATTTCAGTCTTCAGATAAAGCACAGAAAACCGCTTTATCGTACAACGTGAAAAAAAATATTTTCGAAACTTATTAGAATCCAAATGAATTAATCAACAGCATCAAATACAAAATTATAATTTTTAAACCAAAGAATTCTAAATCAAATCTAGCGCGAACGCCAAACAACAATTTCAAGCTCTCATGAATATTAATTGATGAAAATGAAAAACGAAATGTATTCCAAGTGGCAGCAACATTTCAAAATTAATATAACTTGACCTAAATGAGAGCTAAATATTTTCCACATTTACTTTGATCTCCAAAAGTGTTTAGAAACGAGCGCAAAGTTTTTACTGAAATACTTTTTATTAGTTTGGTACTGACTTCTTTGATTGCTAATGGAATATGCTGTAAGAATCAATTTATTAATTAGCCTCATGTTATTTCGGTGAATGTTGTTTGTTCAAACGGACCACACCTTGAAATATTAGATATTTACACACCATATATTGATTATTCTAGCTATTTATTCAGTTGAAAATGTATTAGGGCGTTTGGGTGCCGTTTACATAATAGAAAAAAATTGTACGAGAGTAATGCGTGTGGTTGTGCCATATTAATTTTTTTGACCAATTTTCCCATTCAAATTGCCCACGTGGCTGAAGAATTGTTAAAACCTAAGCCTACGACTACGCTGTTTTGGTAGTTAAATTATGAGTTAAGTTAGATCAGGGTAGAAAATTTGCTTCTTATAATGAAATAAAAAAAGGTTTTTCCTTTTCCACTAGAGAATTAATATTTTTTTAATAATCGTAATAAGGTTCTTAAAATCAAGAGTCAAACTGTTTTGAACCATACTTAACATTTACGGGTAAATGTTACTTCACTGTATTAAGAACATTTTAAAATATAAACTTATCTTTACTATACTTATGAATGACAAAAGAAATAAACCACCAAAAATACGACGCGACGCGACTTAGCCACAAAATTTGAAATGATAAAACTTCAGTCCAAAGAGTACACAGTTTATAAATCCTCCTTGCTACAAGAGCCCACAGAGACTGGTATAAAATAAATGGCTGGAAGTTTGTATAACTGACGCTAAACATTAATGTCGCGGACCGAGTCTTGTTTTAGACAAATGGGTTTCTACATGACCAACTTATGTAAATATAATAGTTGTAAGTTTATGTATCAAGTTATATTTAAAGTCTATTCAAATATTTTGTTTATTTAGTACTTGATGAGAAGTTTTTTGAAAGTGTTAACTATAAATTAGTATTTTGGTGTTTTTGTCATTTGTATGCTACGTTTGTAGCAAAATTGATTTTAAATGTGATTAAGATATGGAACCTGTCTCTTCGAGACACCGAGACATTATTATATAATTAAATAGCCTTTACCGAGTACAACTAGTTTTTCATACCCATTGGGAAACAGAGACTATTGATTGCCACATTGTACGATCCTGACAAACCTCTCTAGCTTTGTTTACATCCATCAATCTTCTCAAACGTGCTCTTTTATTCTTCATACTTCAGACACCTGCCTTTTTGAGCACACTCTCTATTGTTCCAGGTGTGTCCTCCGTGGTCGTCCTCTACTGTCATACTAATTTACATTCATAGTTTTTGATTTTTATTCCTTAATTTTACTTCCAGAAAGATCGCTCCATAAAATATCGCAACATTAAATAAAAATATATTTCCAGGTTAACCTTACTGCAACTTTTGCAGGGTGTACGTGAATATGGTTGATGATGATAGCATCAAACTACACGGTATAAATAAAAGGAGCGAATTCAGAATTTTCTTTACGCGTACCCTTGTTTCTTTACGACGCCTTCCATAGAGTAAACTAACATGGAGATCCTTGAATTGTGATTTAATTTTTTGCTAAAGGTGAAATGTTAAGATGGTTTGGGCACAAAGAGAACTACATGGATTAAACATTAATGGAGAAAAAGATAATCTGAGACAGCCGTGATAGCTTACAAGGGTAGAATAAAATAAAATAATTTCTTTGAGAAAATAGTTGGATGAAAAAACCTATCACTAGAAACAGAACTTCAGAGCCAGAAACTCCTCAGCCACATTTAGAAGTTGATAGGGGACAAGATGGTACAAATAATAATGGTAAAAAATCATTCACGCATTTTAGTTCTGAAATTATTAACAAAAAACGCTTGAAAAAAATTATAAAATGACGGAAACTTGAACGGTTCGTCGGAATTGTATCAAGTCATTAATACTATCTGCCTACCTCAGTAAGTAACCATGTCAAACTTTGCGAAAAGAAATTGATACACAAACTGAATCAAAAGCTACGCAGATGTGCCACTTGGTTGTTCTGGGAATCGTTCCCGGGTTTGATGAAACGTAAACAGCAGCTCGTTTGAGAAATGAGAGCCATTACTTTTGGAGTTTCACGAGAACCTTACTTGCCGCATATTTTAACTAAGGTGTAGAGTTTGTGATGTTAGGCCTTGTAGATTTGGGGCATGTAGTGTTAGAAGCTCGGCTCTACATGAGATCTAATAACTTTTTGACGATGCGAGTCAGATGGGCTCGTCTTGGCAACATTTGATATGAAAATGTTTTTGGTTGGATATAAATTTACAAAAAAAAAGTTAAGTAAAACACGAGAGGTATTTTTATCTACATTTGCATGAAATTTCATCATTATGAGTTTAGTACTTTGATTCTTGATGAATTAACAAACAATAAAAGGGCATGTGTGAAAATATTGATGAATGAATATTTGACTCGGCAGGTTTCCGAGGATCGTAAAAAGTAGCGATCAATAGTCTCTGACCACCCCAATTTCACCAAATGGCGTGAGTATATGTACGTATGTACAAATTCTCTATTATAAATTTACAGTGCTACTTTAGATTTAAATAGAAATAAAGCTACAAGCAGAACTCTTGACTACTACGAGTCAAATAAGTGCAAACGAAAACTTTCCTCAGTTGAACTTTCCTTTTAAGTCAAATGTTTAGAAACTATGTCTTGGCTTGGTTTGCATTCGACGATTGAAGTTAACTAGTAAAGTTCAGTCTTTTAAAATTCGAAATAAACATTAGTTGCCCTACTTTCCTATACACACGCATATGAATTCCAGTGAGGGGTAGTTAGAAGTACAAAATCTAAAATTCTTTAGCCACTTTTGAGTTATGCGAAGCAAAGATGGTAAAACAAGACGTTGATGATGAAACACATTGTGTTTTAAAATTTACCTTTACATCATAAAAAAAGAAAGAAAGTCATGTTAGTTACACTATTTATAACTCGAGAACAGATGAACCGATCTGGCTGAAAATTGTTGGAGAGGTAGCTTAGAACCAGGAAAAGGACATAGCATATATATCATCACGCTGAATACTGTAGGGGGTAAACAGTAAAAATATTTAACACCATCCGTGCGAAGCCGGGCGGACCACTAGTATCCCAATAAAGAGTTTAATCAAATGTAGCTTGTTTTATTCATCTTGATGTGAGTTTTTCAATCCTGAAAAGTAATCAAGTCTTGAACATAATTATGTCTGATGATAAAGGTGGAGTGAAAAGTAGTTTCAGGAAATATGTCAAGTCAAGTATAGCCGCATCGAGCATGGGACAATTATTCGTCGGAATTTTGAATTTCAGACAAAAATAAAAGTAATAGAACGCTAATTTGCACCAATGATAGTAACCCCGCACTCGGTACAAAACGCCTGCACATTGTGACAATGCAAAACTTGCTCCACTTCGAGAGCGTTTCTGTAAAAGCTCGGATAAAGGCGAATATTCTATTCTTATTACCTGCGAGCCTCCTTGCAATCTTATAGGGAATCCATGGTTTTTAATACAATTAAAACTGATAATTTATCGTATTTCTGCGCTATGAGCGTAGATACATCATGCTTGTGTGTAATGGTTGGTAGTTGCAAATAAAGGTAAACTCTGAGTTATTAGGTCCCATTGGGGTAGGAATATACTATCTATCGCCACTACTCGTGTGAGTAAACTCTTCTCAACTTACACGTTCACGCCGTATATCTCTAAAGGGTTCCCAGAGGTACTAATACTCCTGAACGCTACGTGTTATTTCACCTGGTATTCAGAGTACCCACTTTTTGCTTTGACAGTGTACTCACGTGATCGGGGGTAGCCTGTCGCCATTTTTTACGAATACACTGTCACATGACTAAGTAAAACTTAGCCATGTGGGTTTCGTCACGATATTTTATTTCCCTTACCGTTAAAAACCATGATATGATAACCACACAAACGACTTTAGAAAAGACAAACTGGTGTAGGCGCGACCCGGGATTTGAACCCTCACCGTCTGCACAATAAGCGGTGTACTACCTACTGAGCTATCACGGGTCTTAGTAAGTAAAACAGTATAATGTCAATTTATTCAAAATTCCAAAATTCAATTACTGCATAAATGAACATAAACTTTCTATTGCAGAACTCACAGTCACCCCACACTGAATGCATTCAAATTGTCTCGTACAAGGCTGCGGCTCCTAATATCTTATTATAGACGTAACTTCGAATCGTCGCTACATACATTTGATAATAGCAGAGAAATAATCCTATTACATTAGCTACAATACTCTCAACTAGTCTCAAACAATAGAATGTAAGATCCTTTTGAACATCTATGGAAGAATCCTTTGTCCCACAATGGGTTCATTAGAAGCATACATGAGCATTTCTATGCAATAAAGGTATAACATTTCGTAGTGTTAAGAATAAAGGAGCATATGTGGAAAAAAAAATGAATATACACGAAGCTTGAGAGGTTTATGCGCAAAGTTCAAAGTGGCGATCAACAGTCTCTCCCTACCCCAAAGGTAACTATTGGCGTGAGTTTATGTATGTAAACGAGCTGCAGAAACCAATGATGATGACAATAGAGTAGTCATCATCTTAAGATGACACATTACACACATCACAGACATTGTCATTCAAGTATTAGAATGTCGCTACCCCTTTCTACCCACGGGTGTCGTAAGAGGCGACTAAGGGTATTGGGGCTTTTTATTGGATTTTTGGGCGATGCGGTTGGAGACCCGTCACCAAAAACCTTTATTCTTACCATCTTTTCCCCACTCAACTTCCAAAAGTGGCTGAGGAATTTATAATTCCTTAGCTCTGGTTACCCCTTCTAGGGAAATATAGCCGTGAGTATATGTATGTATGTATGTACAAAAAGAAGTTCGCTGTCTTAAAATAGTACAAAGTGACACACAGAGTCATAAAATAAACAACACACATAACAGCAAAATATTATTTATGATACCAAATAGGTCCTGCCTCAACTTAACATGGCCACAACTAAATCGTACGCTGGTCTTCAGACAACACCCTAAAATATGTTATTTATTAAGACTCAAAAAGCTGTGTAGTGCCGGCTTAGAATAGTACTACCCCATTTCTTCCGGTGGGTGTACGTAAAAGGCGACTAATTAGGGCTTTTAAGGGATTTTTGGGCGATGCGGTTGGGGACCCATCACCAAAAACCTTTATTTCACCATCTTTTCCCCACGCAACTTCCAAAAGTGGCCGGGGAATTTCCAATTCCCTAGCTCGGGCTACCCCTTTATGGGATTTATAGCCGTGAGTATATGTATGAATGTATGTACTCAAAAATTAAGACATTGAATCTACTGACATTACCATCCGAATTGGCGTTATCAATGCTTTATTAAAGTCCATCTTCTTATACTCTTACATGCTATTTAATCTCACTTTTGACTTCTTTTATATGTATTCTTAACTTTTATCCGCCCACTTCAGGTGGAAAAACCACTTTAACCTTTCATAAGGCAAGGTATGACCAAAAATTCATTGTATTTCACTTCTATTTGAAGCTAGGTAAGATTGAAATGATGGTGGTCGCTATATGCCCTCTGCTTTATAAAGGGTTAACGTTATATCTTCTTACAAACGTCATATATTTACGTTAAATTGGAAAAAAATATCCATATTTACTTTTAATACGCAAAAATTTACAAAGTTGCGGTCCATAATTTTTCCATTTTCTTTTCTTGCTTTCACTATAACATATTATTATTAGCCTTTCAAGCTATGATTGATGAGTACGTAGTGTAGAACGTAAATTATTACTTTAATCCAACGTCGTTTGCGAAGTAGTAAAGTAAGCCATCAATATAGTGAGAGCAAATTGAATTGGCTGTCTTAACTGCAATAGCTTTCAATGAAAACCACAATACCGAGGTACTTCTAGTCAATACTTCGTGAAAGGATACGTCGATTTAGTTGAAAGGATATTTTAAGGCAAAGATTAGTTTATCCTTAGAGCTAAGTGATTTATTTGATTTGATGGTTTATCTGTGGATTTAAGTATGTAATGTAAGTCTCCACTCGACTTTAAAGTGGTGAAGAATTTTTTATTCTGAAGCTCTGGCCAACCCTTCTAGAGATTTATAGCCGTGAGTATATTATGTTTATATATGGTACCAAATAAGCCAAAAAAGTAAAATCATTTTTACAAGGGAATGCAGTAGAGGTGAGATCCCTAAGAAAAGTTTGTAATGTTAGGTTGTGTAATCGAGTGAGAAATAGTGTAATTCGTAGTATGGAGTGAAAGATGATATTGTAAAAAAGATAGAAAAAGAAGTGTTAAGATGGTTTGGGCACATAGAAATTATCGATGATTGTAAATTGGTATAAGAGATTTATAGTACCAATGTGGAAGGTAATGCGAACAGACGATAACCACAGTAGACACACCTGGACCAAAAAGGCAGGCATCCAAAATATGAAGAATAGAAGAGCATGTTTGAAGAGATTCTTGGATGTAAATGAACCTAGAGAGTTTCGCCAGGATCATACAAAGTGAGAATCGATAGTCTCTGCCTATCCCAATGGGAAATAATGGCGTGAATATATGTATGTGTGTAATAATAAATCTAATCGTATCTGCGTTATTGATCTTTGCCAACCAACATTACAGCGCTGTTTACAACAGTCCAGCCCGAGAGTAATCCACGTTCCATTTCTATTGTAGATTTACTTGTATCAACTGAGTCACTCCTGTTATTTAACTAAGCGATAGAATATTGTATTGGAGACAACTACTTATTTATAACACAAAGTTTATATTTGCAATAGGATGTTGCTTATAACTTTCGTTTTAGGAAATTAGATTAACTAAGAAATCTATCCGAACATGGCTAAGTTTTACTTACTCATGTGACAGTGTATTCGTACAAAACGGCGATAGGCATGCCTCCTACCACGTACACTGTTCAAGCAAAACATGGGTGCTCTGAACACCAGGTGACAATGTCACGTGAATTTCAGAAGTATTAGTACCTCTGCCAACTCCTTCGGGAATATTCAGCGTGAACGTTTGAGTTTAAGATAAAAACGGATGATTCAGAATATACATACATACATATACTCACGGCTATAAGGGGTAGCCAGAGCTGTGGAATTAGAAATTCCTCAGCCACTTTTGGAAAGTTGCATGGGGAAGAGATGGTGAAATAAAGGTTGTTGGTGATGGGTCTCCAACCGCATCGCCCAAAAATCCCTTAATAGCCCCAATACCGTTAGTCGCCTCTTACGTACACCCATCGGAAGAAATGGGGTAGTGCTATTCTAAGCCGACACTACACAGCTAAATGAGGAAAATCCATTCAATATTGGATCAACAGATGTAAGCGTCTCAAAGACTCAAGTCTTTGAGTTGAGTCTAAGAAAATTAAGACTTATTGTGCGGAGTTCTTGCTAAATAACTATTTACTATTTGGAGTTCATCCAAAGTTTTCATTTTCAATTGTCTGACTTTTGCTTATACTTTTCGTTTTAGGAACTCAGAATAACTTCTTAATGCAGACTGGCTATTTTTTATGGGATAAGTAGCCGTAAATATAGAGATATATACATATTAGGGAGGTAGGGAAAGTAGATGATGTGCCCCTGATGACCTTGACTATTTATTACTTTGGGTCACGAACGTGCTCAATTTCGTGAACCTTTCAATACAGCTGAGGAACTTACGTAATTTATAAATGAACGTCACCTTGAATCTTTAATTTGGCGTGCCCCAATGTGTCTTTTCTTAAGTAATATATATAGTTAATTTATCGTTGTTGAGATGTAATTGCTTGCGACTTATTGTGCGGTGGGTACACCCGACCAAAATGACGACCACGACCACTCTGTCTACGCTACGACTGAGCTGAAGAAGAAGAGACTTAGTTAGCTATCTGACATTGTATTCGTACATAGCGGTGGTTAGTCCGCCCCACGTGAATGCACTCTCCAAGCAAAACATGGATACTATGAACACTAAATGAATAAAATGTCACATGACGAAGTATTACAACCACTACTACACCTTCGGGGACATATAGTGTGGATGCGTTTGAGATTTACATTCATGTTGACATATATACATACATATACTCATGGCTTAAATCCAGAGCTTCAGAATCAGAATATTCTTCAGTTACTTTTGAAAGTCAAGTGGTGAAAAGATTATAAAACAAATGTTTTTAGTGGTAAGTTTTTAATCGCATCGCCTCAACGAAACAACAAAAAGTCTTACTAGAGAATAGTTACATCAGGAAGCAAACGTACAATGCAAATATGAATTTGCATAAAAATAAGAAACCATTGAAAGGAACAAAACGTGAGAGGTTTGCCAGCAATAGTTAAAGTGCAACAAAGGGAAATAATCGATTCAGAATTTAAGCTACTGTTTTCTCGGAGGTAGTTTGTATGACCCAATTGAACAACTACTACACACGTTATAACACAACTAAAGGTAATATTTAGAAAGTAGTTATAACGTCAAAATTTTTCTTTATGGCCGTAAGTTAACTGTGTTGTGTCGGCTTACAATAGCACTACCCCACTTCTTCCCGTAGGTGTAAGTTAGAGGCGAGAGAGAAACTCACGGCTATAAGTATACGTACGTACTCCGTAAGTACTCCAAGAGTATTACTCAACTAAGTTATATACATACATATACTCACGGCTATAAATCCACAGAAGGTGTAGCCAGAGAGTAGTTACTTACGCTGTGGATTTTCATAAGAACATCTACGAGTATATGAATGCCTACCTACCTAAATGACAACAAGCCGTAAATATATATAAATAAAATACATAACGAGTTTAAGCATGCAGACATAAACTAAAATAACTTTATCTCTAGTCAAAAATGTTTATTTGAAGTCATGACCTAGTTTGCGTTGCCAACCCTTCATTACTTACAAGTGGCCGAAAATACAAAATGGCGTCCGCAATAAAAAGGTGGGAATTGTTCGATGAATTCAGATTTATTTCCTTCTCGAGAACGATTGCACGAAGCATGTTGGCGATAAAAAGGGATAAGTATTTAACCGCACCTCTGAGGCTTGAGAGGTTTCCTTATACTTAGCACCTGTTATTTATGTTAGAGCTTCCCGGTAGCCACGGGATGATCGGTGATACATTATTTATTCAATGGATGTAAGGCATTTTTTTTCTATATATTACACACATACATACATACATACATATACTCATGGCTATATTTCCCTAGAAGGGGTAGCCAGAGCTAAGGAATTATAAATTCCTCAGCCACTTTCGGAAAGTTGAATGGGGAAAAGATGGTAAAATAAAGGTTTTTGGTGATGGGTCTCCAACCGCATAGCCCAAAAATCCCTAATAGCCCCAATACCGTTAGTCGCCTCTTACGTACACCCACCGGAAGAAATGGGGTAGTGCTATTCTAAGCCGACACTACACGGCAACATATAATTACGGCCATAAATCTTAAAAAGGGGTAGCCAGAGCTTAAGAGCTAGAAAATCCTCAGCCACATTTGAAAGTTGATAGGGGACAAGAAGGTAGAAATAAAGTATCTTTGTTGATTGGTCTCCTACCGCATCGCCCGAAACCACTTTTAAAAACTTCATACCCGTAGTCGCTTCTTACAACAACCTTGGGTAGAAAGGGGTAGTGATATTGTGAGTCGGCATTACTTGCCAAATGTAATAGAATAGAATAGAATAGAAAACTCTTTATTGTACATCAAATATGGAAAAACAATTACAAATACACAGAATGAATTAACAAAAGTACAATTGGCGGTCTTATCACTAAAAGCGATCTCTTCCAGACAACCTTTGAATGGAGAGGTCAATAAATTAGAGTCATGTGAGATAGATGTACAACAACATGGTGAAACTGATGACTATGCGTTAATCTGCTTAAACAATACAACAATCCAGTCATACTTAAATCTAGTTATAAAATAATAAACTATTAACAAACATATAAATACTATGATACAATAAATTAAAACTACATACAAATATTAATGTAATGTACGGAATGTACCGTATTGTGTGTTGCTTTTCCTAATATTGTGTAACGTTATGAAAATAAAGGTGGCAGAAGTACGTGACATTTTGGCCTCCTGGTGTTAAGGGTACTCACTTTTTGCTTGGACAATAAATCAATTAATAAACGAAATTTCCATAATAATGTTCTCACGAATACTGAAATGCGCGGTCATAAACTTTACGAATGTGTATTTGTTCTCAGTAGACTCTTTATGGTTTTAATTTATTTTCTTAAATAATACTCGTTGATTAAATGAAAACCCATAAATGTTTTGTTTTATTGCCTACCTTTGTGAGCGGTTTTATTGATTAATATTTCACAGGAGGCTGAAATTCACCAGGTTACGACCAGTCGTTTGTTCGTAATGTTTACTCACTTGATTTATAATTATTTATTTATTTTATTTAATTTTATTTGGAAGATTTACAGCGTACACATAAACTAAACAATAAAGTAAACAATGCAATGCCAATTAAAAATCTCCACCTATAACAATTAAACTAAAAACAACAACTTACAGACTAAAAGTAAATTCAAATAACAGACCGAGAAAAAACCAATAAAAATAAAGGTAACAATACTGAAAACTAAATTAATTATTGCTAAAAGAGAACAATAAAATAAAAATAATCAACTTAAATGTTCTGAAAAAAAATGAATTGGTAAGTAATCGCTTGATTGCTGAAATGTTGGAGTTAAATATGTCGA
Source organism: Bedellia somnulentella (assembly GCA_963576735.1). NCBI lineage: Eukaryota > Metazoa > Arthropoda > Insecta > Lepidoptera > Bedelliidae > Bedellia > Bedellia somnulentella. Next base: position 15,499,494 of record OY755181.1, read on the forward strand.
AATCATTTTGAATTTGATTATAACATAACATAACATAAACGTTCACGCCGTTTATCCCCGAAGGGGTTGGCAGAGGTACCAATACTCCTGAACTCACATGGCAAGCGCCATCTAGTTTCCAGAGAAGGTACCCACGTTTTGCTTAGACAGTGTACTCACGTGATAGGGGGCAGGCCTATCGCCGTTTTGTACGAATACACTGTCACATGACTAAGTACAACTCAGCCATGTGGGTTTCCTCACGATGTTTTCCCTCACCGTTAGCAACCATGATAAATAAACCACACATATGACTTTAGAAACGACAAATTGGTGTAGGCCCGTCTCAGGATTGGAACTCACGCCCTTCTGTTTTTCGGGCGGGTGTTCTACCCACTGGACTATCATGTCGCTTGTTATATTCCCTAGAAACTCGTATTATAAATAAATTCTGCCTGTAGTTGGTTCTGGCCTGAGCCACATGTAATAAAGACCGCTGACGAAATGCCATCGGATTTGTACGCAGTTGTACCTTGGACAGTAGCTCAGGACAGTTATCCGAACCATTCACTATCTTAGCCAAGTTACAGATATAAGTAATGTTTCGTCTAACATCAAGTGGGACGAAATGATATTTTTTGCAACGTAATAAAGTAATTTACAACCTATATTATTAAGAAGCTGTGTAATGTTAGATTAAAATAGCATTAAACTATTTTATCCCGGCGGTTTTGTATTTAATACTTGGGCTATCAGTGCATTATCAAGTAAAATAGTTGATAGAATTTCCATCCCGTATTTAAACAAGAGCGAGGTGGACTCGCTAATGAAGGGTTCCGTAGCAGCACTAGCAAGTAATTTGATTTATGATATTTAAAAATAGAACTACTGGCTAGATCTCATTTAAACCAATTTTCGTTAGTAGTTTGTATAGTTATCCACATCATATATGTTTTTCAGTTTTATCATGCCCATATTTTACACACATTTTACCACTTTGGAAAAGTCTCTCGCGCAAACTATTCAGTTTTGAAAAAAATTATATAAAAAAACCTCAACATCATTTTCAAATACCTTTTGATAGATACCCCACACGTATAGGTTTGATGAAAAAAAAATTTTGAGTTTCAGTTCTATGTATGGGGAACCCTAAAAATTTTGGTTTTTTTTCAGATTTTATTTTAAAATCTTAATGCGGTTTACAGAATACGTCTACCCACCAATTTTCAATAATGTAGTTCTTATAGTTTCGGAATAAACTGGCTGTGACATACGGACAGACGGACGGACGGACAGACAGACAGACATGACGAATCTATAAGGGTCCCGTTTTTGCCATTTGGCTACGGAACCCTAAAAAAATGATGCGTTTGGAACAACACTCTTATTGTTTTGAAAATATGAAAAGTTATTTTGTTATAACCTGAACTATTGGTATCAAATTAATAATGTATTACCAGTCCCGTTTCAGCAACCAACTTATTCTACCTTCCTGAAAACTGAAGCTCAGTTAGAGATTTCCATCTCAAAATTCACCCAACGTTATTTCGCGTCTAAAATATAACCGGATTTTGGCAGCGGGCGAGTTCAACTTTATGTAGAAGCAAAATATGTAGAAAGATACGGGAATATTATTAGATATTAAAACGAAGTTCATCCTTAGAACAGCGGTTAAACGTCTGAGAAATTCTCTGTAAAATGGGGAAAGTTTCCAAATAATGGATTAGTCAGGCAGAACAGTGGCGGGGAGTTGTTCGGTACAGCCTATTGAGAATGAGGCTGTTTTAAAATGATCTTGTCCTTGATGTTAATTTTATTAAAAAAATATCAGTAAATCTAAAGGTCACATTGATACCAACTATTTAAAATTAGGCAAAAATTAATGTTAGGGGACGTAAAGTGCTAGACTAGTGCTCAAATCCCGGGTCGGGCCTACACCAATTTGTGTTTTCTAAAGACAAATGTGTGATTAATTTATCATGGTTGTTAACGGTGAAGGAAAACATCGTGAGGAAACTCACATGGCTGAGTTGTACTTAGTCATGTGGCATTGTATTCGTACAAAACTGAACACCAGGACACAAAGTCACGTGCTAGACTAGTGCTCAAATCCCGGGTCGGGCCTACACCAATTTGTGTTTTCTAAAGACAAATGTGTGATTAATTTATCATGGTTGTTAACGGTGAAGGAAAACATCGTGAGGAAACTCACATGGCTGAGTTGTACTTAGTCATGTGGCATTGTATTCGTACAAAACTGAACACCAGGACACAAAGTCACGTGATGTTCATAAGTATTAGTACCTCTGCCAACCCCTTCGGAGATATTCGGCGTGAACGATTATGTTATGTTATGTTTATGTAATTTTTTTATGCATATAATTGTATCACCGCTTTGTATGAATTTACCGTAGCATTATAGGTATAAATTACACAATAGAGAAAATGGAACATAAAGATGAGGGCACCTACAGTGGATAAATAAAAGTAAATTGGTGAGAATTACTCCATTAATAAAAGTCAATGTGGGTTGTATTGAAGTTCGAGGAATTTGCATAAACGTATTAAAACCAACCACAATGGGAACTAAATACGTTAGTAAGTTACTGCATTTACTTTATGTGTACATTACATAAAATATTATTAGGCAACTTCAGCTAGGCTAAGTAAAGCGCTTTTAAGTTTAAAAATTTAGTAGCTCTTTGGAGCCCGTTATTGGATTGGAAAATTTTAATTGAATAGACAAAAATAGCTACAAAATTTCCAAATGAAATAGAAAAATATTGAGATCCCTGCTTTTGTCTTAATTTTGGCAATCATTTTAGAATTATTCAAAATAACTATTTCGCCCTGCAGCACTAATTTGATGACAAAGATAAAATTTGACGACCTACTTCTCCTCATAACCTCTTTCCGTAAAATTTAACGACTTACTCCTTTACCTTGTTCAAAATCTCCACTAAAGGAATTTAAATTACTTATAAATCTATTAAATTCATGTAATCAATATTTAAAAGATAAGTAATACTCGTAAGCTTGGTTAATATATATTATAACGCCCGATTTCTGAATTGAGTATTCAAGCTGAGAACGACTTAAGTATCGTTTTGTCTCATTCAGTTGTTAAGATTTCAATGCGACAGAACGATACTTAAGTAAATCTCAGCTGGAATACTCAATTCAGAAATCAGGCGTAAGTGTTTTTGAACTGTAATACCAGCCTCCGATTTTGTATTTTAGGGTGAGTTGTAAGTATAAAAACCATCCCTGCCGCTCGAAAACTGCATTTCAGAATTATTATCATATCTGACTAAGATCTTTTTAAACATAATTTCAAATCCTTACATAAATTAATGATAAAACAGACGACTGAATCTAGCATCTAATGGTTGCTGAAATTTATACATATTTACATACAAATATTCACAGCCATAAATCACAAAAGGGGTAGCCAGAGCTTCAAAACTAGAAACTCCTCAGCCACATTTGAAAGTAGATAGGGGACAAGATGGTAGAACTACAGTATCGTTGGTGATGGGTATTCAACCACATCGCCTTAAAACCACTTAAAATAGGCTCATACCCTTAGTCACCTCTTACGACGCCCGTGGGTAGAAAGGCGAAGTGACATTCCAAGCCGGCTCTACAGGACCTCCTATTTTAACATATTTTAAATACTAAGGTATGCCTATTAGAAATTCCTCAGCCACTTTTGGAAAGTTAAGTGGGAAAAAGATGGTAAAATAAAGGTTGTTGGTGATGGGTCTCCAGCCTCATCGCCTAGAAATCCCTTAAAAGCCCCAATACCGTTAGTCGCCTCTTACGTACACCCACCGGAAGAAATTGGGTAGTGTTATTCTAGGCCGACACTACACAGCTAAATAAATAAAAAGTAATTCGTAGTTGTGGTAAACCTTAAAGAGAATTTATGATAAAAAAGATAGCTAAGCATCTCTTGATTGATGAAATAAATCATGAAGTATAAAAACGGATGTTTCAGAATATCTTAATGAGGAAAGTCCATTTAATATCAGATCGACAGATGCGAGCATCTTTGTTTTAAGAAGTGTTTTCATCGTCTTCTGTCATAATTAATCACTTCAGTAGCAATATTACTTTTGCGCTCTGTTTTTTCTATTGAGGGAAACCTCGAGCTGAGTAAGCAAATGTTTTTATTAATATCTAGTTTTGTATTGTTGTTTTTATATATCTTTGGTGTATAAATTAAAAAAGTGTGTTAATTGAATTTTATGGATACATTATATTATAGTGTCGGCTTAGAATAGCACTACCCCATTTCTTCCGGTGGGTGTACGTTAAAAAATAAAATAAAATAAATAAAATAAAAATTATTTATTTACAAGAAACAAGAGTTTATGCGGTGGTAGGTTTTTTTTTACAAATGTTCTTCCTGTTCTGCCTTGCGGCGTGTAAATATTAAATATTGATGACAATAGGTAACCGATAATTAATAAGAATACATTCAAATATTACACTTTGTTATGAAGTCTTTAACAGAATATATACAGTTGTCAATCAAGTAATTAAATAAGACAGTTTTAAATTTATTAAATGTTAACTTTTTCATGTCGTCACTAATTGTATTAAACAGTTTGATACACATGTCATAACTATTTCGCTGACAAATAGCCAGACATTTTGCAGCAGAATGCTCGTATTGCACATTATGATTACCCCGTTGCGGTCTGTTTTTTGGCGGTCTCAAGTTAAATAGATTCGGATTCTTGTAAGTGAATATTAAGAGCTCAAAAATGTATAGCGATGGAAAGGGTAATATTTTTAATTTTTTGAAAAGCGGCACACAGCTATCCAAAAAATCAGCACCGCATAATATACGGATACACTTTTTCTGAATCTTGAAAACTCTATCTGAGTCTACTGAGTTACCCCAAAGTATGATGCCATACCTTAAAACTGAGGACACATATCCGTGATAGCAGCTAAGGGCGGCACTCTCTGATGTAACATACCTTATACGATAAATGACGAACAAGTATTTTTCTAGTTTTGTAATTTTTCCAATTACAAAAATTTTCTGAAGTAAATCCTAAGAATTTTGTCGATTCAACTTCTCTTATAATTTTACCATCATAGGTTATTCTTAAATTAATCGGTTGTCTCTTATAAGTTCGGAATTGTATGAATTCAGTTTTATTAATATTTAATTGCAAATTATTTTTGTTAAGCCACATAATCATATTATTTGAAGTGAAATTTATGTCATTTTCAAATGTATTGCATTTTATAAGAATGGTAGTATCGTCAGCGTAAAGAATACATTTATTTTCTGTCACTTGCGATAGGTCATTTATATAAAGTAAAAACAAAAGAGGACCAAGGATACTACCTTGCGTTACGACACATTTAAGGGATTTCTTATCTGATTGGAAGACATTGAGATGTTTATTTGCGATATTACTGATTTCCACACATTGTTTTCTATTTGTAAGATAGCTTTCTAACCATTTGTAAGCCTGTCCACGTATACCGTATCTTTCAAGTTTTTCTAATGCTGTGGGATAATGAACAAAATCAAATGCTTTTGTCATATCCAGTAGCATACCAACTACCGGTAACTTTGAGTTCAAACAATCTGTTATATCCTTCAACAGGTTAAAACAGGCTAAGGTAGTAGACGATCCTTTCCTAAAGCCATATTGGTTTGGAATCAATATGGAGTGAGCTGTTAAGAAACTATACAATTTATCATGCATCACTTTTTCTAATATTTTTGAGATTACTGGTATAAGTGCTATTGGTCTGTAATTTTTCAATACGTGACGTTCACCTGATTTATGCAGAGGTTTAATTACGGATAGTTTCAGACGTTCAGGAAAAGTTCCTTCTGTTAAAGACTGATTTATTATATTGACATTAGTAAATAACAATTACCAGCACAGTTACCACAAGAAACTACCATTAAATCCATACAAATACAATCCACAGAAGGCTGTGAAGCACCAAAGCACGTTAGGAGGCGGTATGTAGAAAAGTCTCCAAAAATTGCTTTCAGAATTGAGTGTTGACGCGTGCCCCAGTTTCAGTCTGCATCCGAATGTGAGTTAGTATCGCTTCAAATAACATTTTCGCTACAATTGCTAAGGAACTTACTTATCTAACTTTTTAGCCATTCAATCTTTTTTTTTGGAAAATGTTTCAATCGAGGATAGTAATTAAAGTGGATATGTGACAATGTCACGTTATGTTCAGAAGTATTAGTAATTATGATAACACCTTTGGTGATATACGGCGTGAACTAAGTTTTTGATTCTTAAGATAGTAAAATTAAATAACAATTACCAGCAAAACGCCCAATTTAAAATCAATTTATTGGAAATCCGAACAAATACAATCCACAAAATGTGTAATACCAAAGCACGTAAGGAGGCGGTATGTAAAAAAGTCTCCGAATATTGCTTTCGCGATTGAGTGTTGACGCGTGCCCCAGTTTCAGTGTGCATCCGAATGTGAATTATTATCGCTTCAAATTACATTTTCGCTATGCTAAGGAAGTTTTAGATATGTTTCATGTTGTAATTTATTGTGTTTTATTGCATGTAATGTACATGAAATAAATTAAATACAAAATTATTATTAAAAAACTGTCATTTTAGCGCTCAGAAAATAATACTCTTAAATTTTAAGCTTAGTATACACCACTCATATGATGATAAAAGCTTGACCCGTGATTTGCTTGTGTAAATTACTGGTATCAAATTAATTATTTAAGCCAAAGTCAAATCGTACACAGTGGCGATCTACAGTCTCTGTCTCTGCCTGCCCCAATGCCCCAACGGGAGTGAGTTTAATTAAGTAAGTATCGAAGCTGTTATAATTTATTTATTTATTTAATACGTACATAAACAGCATTATAACCAATATTTTCTTTTTTGAAAAAACATTGATTCAGATCTGTTACAACGCCAAAAATAGTGCACACAACATTGATGGTCGTTATCGATTTCCTTCTTATTAAACATTATTATTATTATAACTACTTGTAACAATATAAAATAATAAAAAAATAAAAAAAAAACCTTAAAGAATAACACCAAACAAATAATGATAAAATTAAATACATTAAAATAACAATATTATGATTCATTAAAATAAAATTAACAATAAAGTAAAAGATGCATGTCATAGTAAAATAATATAATGAGGTTTTAAAACCAGAAGGGCAAGCACGAGCGCTATTTTATCGACACGATAACGGTTAGAATGAGATGACAGTATACGATACTAAGTAAGTGAGTAAGAGATGGCAGCTTTATCCCACGCGATAACTAGTTTTACCACTCGTACTAGCCGGGCAGATTACTTCAATGGATACCGAGATCAATGTTTTAACGAGCAAGCTCATCTTTGCTATTTATAGTTGTCTAGGTACTCATAATCATGTCCTTCGTTCACTGCCTATATTATGTGTCACGCAGGCACAACCGAGAAAAGCCATTTTTTTGACCTTTGACCTTGAATAAAAAAGAAACCACGCAAGGGAATGATGGGGAGTTTTAAGGCTTTATTTATAATTATATTTTTAACAATTATACAAACTTTCAGCTTGATGGGAATTAATGTAGAATAGAAAAGAATAGAATAACTCTTAATTGTACATCAAACACAAATTTACAAAAGAAATTATCATACAGTTTACAGTGAGGTACAATCGGCGGTCTTATCGCTAAAAGCGATCTCTTCCAGACAACCTTTGGAAGGTGAGATCGGTAAACTAGTTATCTGGGTAGATGCACAAAATAAGCTTACTTTAAAACTAACTTATGAACTAATGTACCCTTCGATGTATAAATTGACAGGACTAAAAATGTAGCTAGGTACAGACCGATAGCAAGATCTTGCGCCGAACGAACTTACTCATTAACGGATGCACAATCGATTTTATTGATTGTAGTCACTGTGTTTTGTGATTGTAGTCATAAAAATTGTCATAAGCGACACCGAATATATTGATATCGACAAAGTGACAATTTCTGGTCAACTGAGTCGACAGTTGTAAGTAACAACCGACAGAGCGATTTAAATTGGTTTATAGTGATGGAGTATAAGCGACCAAGGAATTGTAAACAATCATCGGTTATAGGGCTTAAGCGATTCTGCGGAAGTTGCTAAAAAATGTAATAAGGCATATGCGACAACAGTTTAACCAAACTTCAAGGAGAAATAAGATTCAACCAACCTAAAAAAATTAAAACGGATAAGGCAAACGGACATAAGCGACTTACGAGATAGCTAGATACGTTTATGGAAAAAGTAGATAAGTAACATGAATTCATAAACTGGTAAAACGTAATATGGCATAACGATCATTGATTCGAAAATATGCTTTTTTTGCATAAGCACAACCGCCTTTCAGATAAAAATGGTGGTCGGTTACATCAAAATGCTATCCTAAAACACAGTTTTTGGTCTACGCGTAAGCGACAAAAAATTCATCGTAGAGCTATAAGAGTAAACGCATTCAAAAGAGCGATTTTTTTAAAGTATGATGTCATTCAAAAGTCATTTTCGGAAAAAGTGTCGCTAAAGCCATACCTTTTCACCGTCGATATATAGTATAGTGCTATTTCAAGCCGATACGACCCAGCATAGGATTCATAATATTTCCAAAATAAAAGTCCACTGTTACTCTCAGTAACATTAGTGTAATCTAATTTCTAGTCAAAATTCCGCAACCGCTATGAAAATGATATTAAAATTCACGAACAGTATAATTTTTAGAGGACATTATTGATGGTCATAAAATGTCCGAGTAGGTAATAGCGGACATTAAGGAAGGGTCAGGATACCATTACTCGTGTCGTGTCCGGCATGTGTCAGCACAAATTATTACCGCAGTCATGAAATACTTGCCCTCGAAATAGTTTACGAGATACAAGATATTACTAAAGAATAGTAAAGGACAGGAAGACTGAAGTTTTCAGCGTACGAAATCAAATAATTTGAGCAAAAAGTTCGAACGCAGGGCAGGTCGGAAACTCTTTGATACTCGTTGCCAATGTTTGCTTCACAGCGAAGCTTGTTTGCATGCAATATCAAGAATAATATTGGCTTGCTAAAGGCATTTCTACACTTGCACGCGAATCACGAAGGCGTGAACCGTGATTACTGTGTCTACGTCTGGTTGTGATGCAAGTTTAGTTTTGGTATGTTGCTCGCTGCAAAGGGCTTACGTGAATCTCAAGTGCAATTCTGTATTTTTTGAGATCCTGGCGAGATTGAGATCACATGCATTGCCATGACGCTCGCGAGTGTATAGACCACTTTAGATTGAATTTTCTTCAATATTCATATGTGTTCCATTTTTGAAACAATCTATTATATTTATTTTCATCATACTGATCGTTTACACAGAATATCTCCAAAAGGGTGGTAGAGGTACAGATACTTCAAAACATCACGTGCCCACTTTTTGCCTAAACACTTTAATACATATATGGTTGCTACATAACTATGTTTATTCACTCAGCCAAACTTGATACATAAACTAAAGAAACGCCTTAACATTATAGTGTCCTGTCGTTGAAACGAATGAATTACTAGTACTACTAGAGTAATGAAAATGATAAGAATGAGTAATGAGAATGATAAGTAGAGTAAATGATAGCATTTTTTGAATGTTTTTGGTCATGAAAACCTCATGTGGGGATTATTACTAATAAATAATGAATAAATAAAGGAAAGAAAAGTACTATCATTTTCTTTCAAAGTTATCGAAGATCCGTAAACGACCAATAGGATGTTAATTTGTCGCAATTATATTTATACTTACATGTGGCACTGTAAAATCTTCTCAAATAAATACTGTGTTACACAGTTCATTTATCTCCACTCAGTTGATACTCAATTCCCATTAGCTTCAACCTTTGAAGAATAATTTCTTACAACCTCCTTATAATCTTAATGTTTTAGTAAGTAAATAACTCCGTGGTCCAATGGTTCGAGTACGAGGCTTCTGATCCTAAGGTTTTGGGTTCGATAGCTAGGGCGACACTCCTTCGCGTACTCCATACAGTGCTCGGAAGGGCAAGTTAAGCTTTAGTCACTGCTACAACTGCTATATCCTGAAAACTATAACTCCCAAAAAAGAATTTGAATGTTTCTGTTCATGAAAACCTCATGTGGGGATTATTATCCATACTTCCATACTAATATTATAAATGGGAAAGTGAGTTTGTTTGTTTGTTTGTTTATTCCGCTTTCACGCCGTAAATACTGAACCGATTGCTTTGAAATTTTTCAGATGTGTAGTTAAAAGTCTAAATTAAATAATAGGGTACTTCTTATCCCGGAAAAAAATATGTTCCCACGGGAAATCAAAAATATTGTTTGCTTGCTGGATGCATTGGAGATGGCGCTGTGTATCGTTTAAAACAACGTAATATATTGTAAACTAATATAAAAATCAAGATTTAGAAGCTTAATGGTACGATAATGGATCCCCGAAAATAAGGAACTCCCGAGGGATGAGGTACTATTTTTTTATCGTATAAAAATTTTGGTATTACGAGTATGGAAACTGGATGCAAAAAATGAAGTCCACGCGGACGAAGTCGCGGGGCAAAAAGCTAGTTAAAGAATAAATAAAGGAAAGAAAAATTTTGACACAGGCGGGAATTGAACCCGCGACCTCGGGTATACGCCCCCGTCGCTCTGCCAATTGAGCTACCGTGTCAATGGCTGCCAGCGCGAAATTCTTCTATCCTTTATTTCTTTAACACTTTTAAGTAGTGTTCGCGTTCCCTACGACAGTACGGAGCTAGACTTTCAAAATTAGAAATTCGGTGGCAACTTTTGAAACTCCCTACTTTTGGGTACTAAAAATCTGCCAAATTGAATTAGGCTAGTTAAAGGAACCATGACCAAAGCTTTATAAAGATCTAAGATACGAGTACACTAGAATACTTCAGTATTATATCCCCATATATAAGCTGCGATTAATCATCCTATTCACAAATATAAATAATGAGACTAGCTGTTAAATCGAAAACATTTGCTTGTTAAAATAGGAAATTCACGAGTTATAGATTCATGAATCTATTGTTTAATGAGAATTATGAGCGATAATACTAAATTGAGTTTTTGTTGTTTTGAAATAGAACAATGTACACCAGGTTTGAACTATCTCTAACGTTAAACTGAACTGAATTTAATTTTGCCTTTGTGTTGTTTCGTCCACTCCTGATTTCGTAGCGAGTTGGTGCTAGTTCAAGCACGACATTTTTCAAATGTAGTGAATCCCGTTCTTTTGAATTTTTGGTTGATATAAATATATTGCAGGCACTTTTGAAAGTTCAGAGGGGAAATAGTTTTAAATTATAAAACAACCGCATCAGGAAAAGGGTTAGTGGGTAGTGCTACTCTTTTCTCCATTCAACTTCGGAAATCAGCCGAACAACTAATGATTATCTATAATGTCATTTAATATTACAACAGACAATTGTATCCACGTTTTGTATGCATTCTGTATAAATAAACCTGTTTTGTTCTTGTACAAGTTGAAAAGATTATGTTAAAAGTTGAAAAATGTAACCTAATATAGGTGGTTATTACAGTAGAGGAAGACATTGTGTTATAGAATAAAAGTGAATATATGAAAAGATAGATTAATGTAATCGAGGCTAGAGACATTTGCCTGCATACAAAATTGCAATTGATAATCTCTGCCGAACCTAATAGGAACTAATGGCTTAGAATATTACTTGATATTGATATCAACTTACTTTGTATGAGACTATATAGGTATATATTATTAGAAAACAATTTAGAATTTCAGCAGAAATCTTCATTGACGTGCAGCGCCTTTAAGTTAAAAAGTTAATAGCTCTTTGGAGCCTGTTATTGGATCGGAAGATTTTAATTGAATAGACTAAAATTGCTACGAATTTCCCAAATAAATAAAAAAATCGAGAACCTGTTTTTGTATTAATTTTGGTAAGCATTTTAGAAATCACTTTAGTTCAAAAAACTCTTTTGTCCTGCAGAACTAATTTTAATAATCACAACCTAACAACCTCCTCACGTAAAATTGATCGACTTATTCCTTTACCTAATTCGGAAATATCATTAAAGAAACTTGTAAACGCACAGTACCTGTTTACATACATATACTCACACCCATTAGTTAGTTCATTAGTAGTTAGTTCCCATTGGGGTAGGCAGAGACTATCGATCACCACTTTGTACGATCCTGGCAAACCTCTCTTGCTTCGATCACAAAAAATACATGCTCTTTTATTCTTTATACTTCGGACGACTGCATGTTTGAGCACATTGTCTATTTGGTCCAAACGAGTCAGTACCTATTTAATTACCTATAAACCTATTATCTCCTATTGCCTCCGTGGCCTAGCGGTTAAGCGCTTGGTTTCAAGTACGGAGGTCTCGGGTTCGATTCCCGAGGGGTGGAAACCTTACAAATTTAATTTGTAAAATTAAACCCAGTCTGGAAGGATATTGCAGACTTGAATCACCTGATTATCCGAAAATTAAGATGATTCCGTGCTTCGGAGGGCACGTTAAGCTGTCGGTCCCGGCTACTATCACGGTAGATGTCGTTAGTCTGCCAACCCACACATGTCCAGCGTGGTGGACTATGGCTAAATCACCCTATATAGGGTAGGCTCGAGCACTTTGGTGGGGAAAAACGGGTTGTGAGTGAGTGTGAGTGATATTACTTTAAAAGTGAATTGCTGTGATATACGGACTGACAGGCAGTTAAGTTTCATTAATTTATACGTGTAGCTTATACAATATCATTTATTAGGTGCAAAAAAATAAAACGTTCATGCCGAATATCCCCGGAGGGGTTGGCGAAGGTACGAATACTTCTTACCATCACGTGACCGTGTCACCTGGTGTTCAGAATACCCACGTTTTGCAGGGACAGTGTACTCACGTGATAGGGGGTAGGCCTATCGCCGTTTTGTACGAATACACTGTCACATGACTAAGTACAACTCAGCCATGTGGGTTTCCACACGATGTTTTCACTCACCGTTAACCACCATGATATTTTAACCACACATATGTCTTTAGAAAACACAAATTGGTGTAGGCCCGACCCGGGATATAACACTAGTCGTTTGCACGATCACCGGTGTTCTACCCATTGAGCTATCACGGTTGCGGAATTATGCAGTGTCTGCTGCAAATGGTCTTCATTATCTACTTTTAATTAAATATGTCATTAAAATATTGATAATCCTGTCTAGATGAATGCCTATAATTTATGCCTTGCATTAAAAAACATTTCCATTTTGTTATAATATTGCATTTATATTGAAGTACAAACTGTCCTTTCTTTCAGTTACAGCTTCAAATTTCTAAACAGCAGTCAGCAAAAAGTAGCCGTTTCCTAGTAAACAAACAGCGAAGCGAACAGAGCCTGATAAGATAAAGTTGTCTTGACAAAGTTCCGCTACACTACAGCAGGCTGCCAAGAATTTTTCATCTGTTATGAAATGATTCTACTGGAAACTACTTTTGTGACTTTTATTTAGTTTTAAAATGACAATCACAAGCATGCAATTTTTCTTTATATAACAAAGTTGTTTGCTAACCACTACGATATTTATTTTACGTACATACATACACGGCTATAACTTCCAAAAATGAGTAGCCTCAGAAGTTCGTCATAAAACTCCCCAGTCACTTATGGAAATTAATTGGAGAAATGGTATAAAATAAGGAATCGTTAGAGATGGTTCTCTGGTCACAGGTCTATGTTGGGAGACCAACGGACTAATGATAAATTTAAAAAATTTTGACGTTCAAAAAATGTTAGTTTTTAACTTAATTTTGAAGGATAAACTTTTTGACTTTTATTTTTTGGAACGATTACTTAAAAAGCCCCAATAGCCTACGTGTCGCCTCTTACATATATTCCATATCTTTATTTATTTTGTTTTCTAATAGATAGAGTTTCCCGTTTGGTTTTGATATTTGCTTAACCCTTGTTAGATATCCCGTTAATACACTATTAAGGCAAAAAGTGGAAATCCTGGTCACTAAGTGGCCAAATATTATGTAATAATTAAACCCTTGCTAGGGCATAATTAATAATTTTTGGCTATCGCGATTTTTTACATATTGAAAATATGTTATTAGTTATGAATTGTTGGCTTAGAATAGCACTATTTTATATCTCTTCGTGTTGACATGCGAGAGCACTAGGTGCATTATTGATGGAACCCACGATACTTTATTTGTTCTTTTTCTTCCATTAAGTACCAAAAGTGGCTCACGAATTGTCAATTACGAATTTATGACTATCCCTTTAGTCTTAAAGGGTGGCAAGGTAGGCCGAAATATGTGTTATATTTTATATTGTAAATTTGAAATATATTCCTTTGAAGGATAAGTTTTTCTTTCGTTACAAACACCCAGCCAATTCATTAAGGCAATTTTCTAAGCCGTCATAAAATATTTTAACTTCCGATTAAAAGGGGTTTCCCTGAGACTAACTAAGCGAAAAGTTTTCTTATTAAAAAGTTGTTGAAAATTATCTGATTATCGTTGAACACATTAATTATATTAATGAATTAAATTCTTCAAAGGTCAAGAAAACTTTGATTAAAATGTTGAGAGACTTGATTTTAACCTGTTGTGTGTTATGTTTTCAGTAAAACTTATCAGTTATCACATTTGTCACATATCATGTTTTTTTAAATATCATAGTTTTTGTGAGCGGCGATTGATTATTCTTTACATATCCCAATGATAACTGATAAGATAAATTTTATGTAGGTATGTTCATGTTCACGTCATTTGTAACATTTTGCCTCATTTATTATCCGACTTCAAAAAAAAGAGTGTTCTCAATTCGACCGTATATGTTTTTTTTTATGTTTGTTCGCCAATTACTTCACCATTTATGAACCGATTTTGATTATTACTTTTTTATTCGAAAGAAGATACTCCCGGATTGGTACCATGATGAGGATATCAGAGTCTGATGATGGGATCCTGGAGAAATCGAGGGGAACCCTCAAATATTATAGGCAAATGTACCGCTTTTTTCATATTTTCTGAACTTATATTGGCATTTGCTTCTGAAAATCATATTGTTATGCTGCTGAGCTGATGATGGAAGGTGTGGGTCCTCAATCACTAGGTATAAGAAAACAGTTCTTTCCACATTCTATATAGATTTATACTCCTCTTCGTAGCTTTTATGAAGAGAAGTACAGGTTTACTAAACATTTCTTTTGTTATGTTATTTTACCGAGAAAGTACCATGAGACCAGGATCTGATGATGGCATCCCAGGAAATCGAGGGGACTGTCGAAACTCACAATCACGTGACAGTGTATTTGTTCAAAACGCCGATAGGCCTGCCCTGTATAACATGAGAACACTGCCTACTAAGCAAATCCTGGGTACTCTGAACAACAGGTGACAATGTCACGTGATATTCAGAAGTATTACTACCTCTGCTAACCCCTTCAGGGATATTCGGTGTGAACTTTTGAGTCTTTTTTGAGATGTAGAATTGTAGACCATCGCCTTTCGAAAGATTTTAAGAACAATGTAAGGTTACATATGGTTGAGCCTATTTAATATCGTACTATAAAAGAAATACCGGAAATACGAAGAATAATACAGTAACCGTCGCTTCCTCATCCGAGAGGCATCTTTGCCAGGTCTACCCATCTCTAAAACTCTTAAAATAAAATAATTTTTAACAAAAAGAAAACCGACTTCATAGTTGGATAAACAACCGAAAATAAACAATCTAGTACTAAAAAGTACGAAATAAGTTTTTTAATTGAATATGAGTACTGTGATTAATACCTTAGCAATTTCTTTATTCCACACGCGTCAGTTCAACCTACCTAAGTATTACAATTCTCTTAAATTAATTTTTGAGTCGGTGCCAGTCAAACAAAAGTAAATTCACCCTGCTATCTATCTCTGATTATTACAATCTAAACAATATATATCTATCGCCTAACGTTTTCAATGGTAATACGTACAAAAATCAATTTACCCTACAACTACAAGGTACCCTACATTGTTTATTTTCGGTTGTATTTCCAACTATAAAGTCGGTTTTCTTTTTGTTAAAAAATATTTTATAGAATTCTATTTTGTATTCATTGTTTACCTTGTTTACATTACCTATAAGATTAAAGGCAAAGTATTATGCTACTTCATATTTCAGAGCTATACTTGCATTTTTGTTTTTTTTTTAATAATTTAAATAGTGCCTCTTCAATGAAATAAAATCTTTTAAACTCTACCTCAATGGGAAGGAAGGCGTGAGTAAATATTTGTTGATATAGGGGGATGGCAGAGTGACTATAGTTCTTCTAAATCTTAATTATGCCAGGAGGGTTATGACATATTTAAAATTTAGATTATCCGTAAACCCTCAAACGGTTTGCAGTGAGAGAAAGAGATTAATTAACGTGGTAATCAGCGTACCCACATCCTAGTGGGACTGTTCATTCATGTGATAAGAAGTAAGCTTATCGGCGGTTTGTAAGGACAAAACACTGTCAAATAACCAAGTGCAACCCGAAGTTAAGAATTAAATCCGAAACTCTGGCTACCCCTATTTTAGAATTTTCAGTCGCAATTTGTGTGTTGTACCTTACCATTTGAAGCCCTAACTAATTAAAATCAAGGATGAGAAAAAAGATACAAAAGTTATGGATTTTTCTATCTTTCTTTAACAAACTAATAACCACATTCATTACACAGTCAAAAAATTTACCTTAATTAGAAAATCATTGTGAACACATTAAACGTCTCAAATATGCTAATAGCAATTTAAGCAATCAAGAAAAAGACCAAACCGAGATCAGCATAATATTTTTAATCTTATTCAAAGCGTCAAAAAGCTGTCCAAATGAATAACATTAGACCCGTGCACATTTCAGTTGAAATCGACACAAAGTAAGGTTCTCGTGCAATTCCACAAGTAATGGCTCTCATTTCTCAAACGCGCTGCTGTTTACGTTTCATCAAATCTGGGAACGATTTCCAGAACAATCAAGTGGCATATCTGCGTAGCTTTTGATTCTTTGGCTCTTCCAGTTTGTATATCAATTTATTTTTGCACATTTCGAAATAGCCGTGTAGTGTCGGCTTAGAATAACACTACCCCATTTCTACCCGTGGGTGATCGTAAAAGGCGACTAAGGGTATAGGGGCTTTTGAAGTAATTTTTGGGCGATGTGGTTGGAGACCCGTCACCAACAATTATTTATTATTACCATCTTTTCCCCACTCAACTTCCAAAAGTGGCTTAGGAGTTTCTCATTCCAAAGCTCTGGCTACCCCGTTAAGGGATTTATAGCCGTGAGTATATGTATGTATGTATGTATGTATGTATGTTCGAAATAATTACTTACTGGAGTACGCAGATAGTATTGGTGGCTATTTTATACGACTCCGACAAACCTTTCAAGTTGAAAAGTTCATGAACATGAACCAAAAGAGTATGTAATTCATTTTTATAAGTGATAAAGCTTTAGATTACGGATTTTTTGACAATTATTAGCCAAAAGCTTTTTATATATGCGATTTCTGGTGATAGGTTTTATTTTCTAACTACTTTCTCAAAGAAATCAATCATGATGTGCTATTCATCTTCTTCACAAACATGTGAAGAAGACGAATAGCCATTACGCTTTTACTACCAATTGGAACTTTGTCAATCCTTGCTAATCTCTCGAGCTTCATTTATATTGATCAGTCTTTTATTTATTTCTCATATTCTTCATACTTTGAGCGCCTGCCTTTTTTGGGCACATTTTTTATTACATATAAATGTGACCTCCGTGATCGTCCTCTGCTGACATTATATTGCAGATTACCTTTTTCTCCATTATCGTTCAATCAACGTTCTCCTTGTGCGCAAACCATCTAAACATTTCAAAGCTCTCCATGTAAGTGTATACTCTATGGAAGGCGTTATTAAGAAACAAGGGTGCGCGTAAACAAAACGCTGAATTCGCACCTTTTATGTTTACCGTGTAGTTTGATGCTATCATTGTCAATCACAATCACGTACACCCAAGTTGCATTAAGGTTATTTGTACTGTATCTTTGAAATCATATTACTTGGTAATATTTCTTCTTTAATGTTGCGGTATTTTGTAAAACGATCTTTCTGCAAGTAAAAATAAAGAATAAAAATCAAAAAAGTAGACTGTAAATTGGCAAAATAGGTTAATACAACCAAATTGAAAGGTTATGTCAGTAGAGGACGACCACGAAGGACGCACCTGGACCAAATAGTATGCTCAAAAAGGCAGGCGTCCGAAGTGTGAAAATAAAGAGCATGTATGAAATGAACATACATGTATGATTGATGATGTAAACGAAGCTAGAAATGTTTGCCATAATCGCAAAAAGTGACGATTAATAGTCTCTGCCTACCCCAATGGGAAATGATGGTGTGAGTATATGTGTGTATGAATAAAAATCGTAACATATGAAAAATAATTGTACATTGTAAAGTCTATTTGACAATGTAAAAAATGCGACGTAGTCTCGCTGCGGCAGGTTGAAATTTATCACGTTTAAAAAAATTTTATTGTAACAATTTTAGCATTTAAATAAAAAAAACACTTAAATACTTATTTAGTATAGTCAACACTTGCAAGAAACTTTTCAAAAAGTACTAAATAAACATTACATTTAAATAGACTTTAAGTGCGACTTGATACATAAACATCGAACTTATATTTACCAAAGTTGGTCATGTATAAAACCATTTGTAAAAATAAAATTCCATTTGTCATTAATGTTTAGCATCAATTATATAAACTTCCAGTCATTTATTTTATGCCAGTCTCTGTGGGTTCTTGTGGCAAGGAGGATTTATAAACTGTGTACTCTTTGGACTGAAGTTTTATCATTTCAAATTTTGTGGCTATTTCGTGGTTTTGGTGGTGTATTTCTTTTGGCACTCCTAATCACGGGAATTTGTTTTATCAAAGATAAGTTTATATGTTCAAATATACCTAAGTTTATTCGTTTGTATTAAGTATGTGTCAAAACAGGTTCGACTCTTAACTTTAAGAACATTCCAGTTTTTAATTTTTATCTTGATTTACTGTGCCTGTTATTTGTTTTTGTGTTTAACTGTTTGTATGCAACGAATACATATTTTCTTTTCTTTTCTAGCCAGAGCTTAAGAATTAGAAATTCATCAGCCACTTTTGGAAGTTGCAAGATTACAAAACAGAGAGCTGGTTAATAGTGGGTCTCCAACCACATTACCCTAAAATAAGTTTAAAAAAAAAATACCCTGTTGTCGAACAGGACATTAACTTATTTTTTATTATACATATACATACATACATATATACTCACGGCTATAAATCCCTTAACGGGGTAGCCAGAGCTTTGGAATGAAAAATTCCTTAGCCACTTTTGGAAGTTATTTTAGTTTTATTATACATAGCAAAAATCTACCTTTACTCATAATTATGCTACCAAATCAGTATGGCTAGAGCTTTGGTTTCAACAATTCATCAGTCACTTTTACAAATTGAGGGAGAAAAATGGTCAAATAAATTGTTGTTGCCAAAGGGTTGCCACAACCACACGCATCACACTCGTACAATTTATTTTAATATGTAATCGGCACCTAAACACCCTAATACATTTTCAACTGAATAAATACCTAGAATAATCAATATACAGTGTGTGAATAGCTAATATTTATATATAATAATAAAGTTTATTGTACAAAGAGTGTTTTTGTTACGCCATTCCTTTGTATGTGGTTAATAATAAATATTGAGCGATATTAAATTATTATAAAGTGTTATCAATGTTTGATTTACACATAAAGAAAAGTTGGCTGAAAACTTGTCGAAAAATATAAGTTTATTTAATATGATAATACCTGATACGACATGGCTGAACCAAACTATGTTATAGTTGAAATATTGAAATATTATTCAACTGAAGATGACTGAAAATTTAAGTGAAACTAATACAATAATTCGCTCCCCATATCACAAGTAAACTTTAATCAAACTAAAATTAGACGATAAATTTGACTTTATTATTTACGTGCGATGCTCTTATAGTTATGATAAGCATCCTCTAAAGCAGCTTAACTAAGTTATTCAAGAATAAGAACCTTACTTGTTGAGTTATCTCGGGTTCTATCCCCGCTGTGAGAGCATCATTTAAGTGGCAAGTATAAATGATTGTTTTTTAAGTGCTTATTCCATTACACTTTGTCGTTGCTGAATTCAGACGTCCTTCGAAGTTACTGCCGCAGACGCTAGTTATTCCACTGCACAAATTTCAGTTCTAGCGTTCTGAACGTTATTCCACTAATCTGAAATCAGATTCTATGGCTTTCAGACGTCTTCATTCAGACAAATGGAATAAGCTCTTTAGTCTTGGTTGTTAGTATCCCGTAATACAAGTCTTACTTAGTTTGGGGGTAACTTGATCTGTCGATGTTTTTTAAATTATTTTTGGACGATGTGGCTATAGACCGTTACCAGCATCCTTTGTTTAAAAAATAAGCCATATAACTTCGATATGGACTTCGGAAATTTCAAATCAAAAGCTCAGGTTACACCGATATAGAGGGCTGAGTAAAAGTGTATATTTTACACCTATTACCAAGTCCTCTTATACCATAACGCAGATTCAGCAAAAGAAGATTTATGCTATTCTAATCTAACACAAAAAACTTGAAGTTATCAATTTAAAAAAGACAGTACGACGACCATTGGGGTTGTTTCGAATTCAGATAAATAGCAATGATAACCAGTTTGAACTGTGTCGAGTGGTGTTTTCTTGTGTATTGTCACAATGTTACGAAAATATTGTTTCTTTGACATGTAACAGCTATTATTGCGATGAAAAGTGTGAAAAATGAAGAGTTAATTCTTCTAACATACATACATACATATACTCACGGCTATAAATCCCTAGAAGGGGTAGCCAGAGCTTAGGAATTAGAAATTCCTCATCCACTTTTGGAAAGTTGAGAGGGGAAAAGATAGTGAGATTAAGGTTTTTGGTGATGGTTCTCCAACCGCATCGCCCAAAAATCCCTCAAAAGCCCCAATTCCGTTAGTCGCTTCTTACGTACACCCACCGGAAGAAATGTGGTAGTGCTATTCTAAGCCGACACTACACAGCAAACATCTTAGCTTAAAAGGATAAAAAAGTGTAGCGCAAAGCTTTAATCACCAGTTTTTCTATTGATGTGATTGTAAATTAAGTGCAAAAAGTCTTGATGTTGAATCCTGATACTCTAATAAATTCAAATGACGATTTGACTTTGGAATGTTTAGTTACTATTCGGCAAATCTTTTAGTACTTCGTTGTGTTGTTTGCCACCTTACACTTCAACGACATCTCTCAGGAGTAATTTGCATGCCATATTCATGGTATAACAGGCACACACTTAAATGGTATAACAGTGTCAGGTTATGCTAGTCTAAAGCTGAAGGTTAACTATGAAATGAAAGTGTGCCAAACGAGTGTTTCCCGTAATGTTTTTCGGGAAGTATGCCAAAACGATTTTCAAATGTGTTGTGGAGGACAATCTTTGCTTGGAAAGCAATAATGGTTTTCAATTTAAATTCTAAAATCAAAATTTAAAAATTTAATGACCAAAAATAGGATTAAAATAAACAGTTAATCATTATTTAGACGGTACTGCTTAAAAGCCAAAAAATAACTCGTTAACTGTCTTTGTCATTCTTAATTCATACAAATTATGAATTAGACGATCACTAGCACTTGATGCCCGAGGCGTAACCTTATTAAATATTTACATGAATAAACGAACCAAAATACAAACACCTATCTCGAAATTCCAGCTCTTTTTCATATTTTCGAGATCAAATTCTGTTGAGTTTCATTTTATCAGAGTGGATATATTAAGATACGAAAGTATGATGAAATTACAATGCGAAAATTTCAGCTCTTATTGAATTTTAAATAAATTTATTGTACGATGTATATGCAAATGTGAAATGAAATATATTTTTGTACAACATAATATCTTATTCTACGTAGTACGTTTGAGCCCATAAGCAATCAAATTAGAAATCGAAAGTAGAAATTAAAAAAACTAGGAATGTATTATGTAATTAGAAAATAAAATATGTGAGAAATAATCGTATTAGGCCATGTCTGTAAAGATTATTTCTATGTAAATAAATAAATAAATAACCCACAAGAATCGCATTAGTTTTTCTGTCATTCTTCTCTCACATTATTATTAATTTATTTGTCTATCCTTAGCCACAGCTCTTTGTTGATAAGATTTAGCCAAAGATTTAGAGTAGATTGTTTTTATGTATTTTTTCAAACTGAGAATAAAGTGGCGTTTTAAAATGAACTGTTTCTTAGAGAATGAGGTAAATTATTACAAAATGCTTTTTGTTGCTACTCCGAAGAAACTTTGAGAAAACAACAGTTTGCAAAAGTTTCGTCTGGAACATAACAACCAAATGATTGGTCGTGTTTTTGTTAACAACTTTCTGAATTGTGTAATCTGATTTTGAAAGATCCTAGTTAGCATTTGCATTTTAATTATGTTAAAGAAAGTCTTTTAATATTTTTCCAATGTTTATTACTGGCATCGAAACCAAAGCATTTGAAATTTCTTTTTTTTCTTATTTCTTAAATTAACTAAATTAATACAGCACTTAAAATAATATAATGGTTTTGCAACAAGATACTATGTATTAATTATGATATTTTTAGTTTACAATCAATCGCAAAAAACAAACTTAATGATTGTTTGGCAACTTTACTTTCAAAAGAGGCCGAAGAATGTTTATTTCTGAGACTCTAGCTAACGTTTTCTGGGTTTGATAGCTGTAATCGATAGATAGATAGATAATAGTTTGACGAATAATTTTAGTCTTTAAGCAAATTAGTTTAATTTATTGGACATCTACCGAACATGTTTTTAATCCAGCAAATCTTTCCATTCATGGGTTGTCTGGAAGAGATCGCTCTTAGTGATAAGACCGCCAGTTGTACTTTGGCTTTTTTACCGATCTTTTTTTTAATTGTTGTTTTTTTGTGATGTGCAATAAAGAGTTTTTTATTAATATCTCTTTTCTTGGCATATCTTTAATCTTACTGGAAACATAAAACTAACTATTCTACACAATGTTAAGCGTAAGTGCAAAGAACTGTTGATTAAAATAAAGTGCAATTTACATTAGCGATGTATAAGCTGTGTAGTGTCGGCTTAGAATAGCACTAACCTATTTCTTCCCGTGGACGGGGTAAGATGCGACTTCACTGTCACTTGTAAGGGTTCGTATTGGGGATTTTTTAATGTGATTTTTGAGCGATGCGGAGAACTATGTATTATACTTCTGAAAGTGGGTGAAGGTTTTCTTATTCCAAAGACTACCTACGCCTTTATTTCACACTTCTAATGTAAAAGATTAGAAGAAAGGGTGGGGCGCATCTTCGTGTATTGAACTACCTATACTTGGGATAAACTCACAATTTTAATTTGTCAGGCACTATTCTAGCACAAGCCTTGAATATGAGTGTATTTGCTATGCTAGATGATAAGTTTGCTACGGAGTATGAAGTACTTTTATCTTAACCGTAAACTCTACCCCTTCTAGGGATTTATAACCGTGAGTATATGTATGTAAAAAGAAATAGTAACACATTAAG
Organism: Bedellia somnulentella; assembly: GCA_963576735.1. Taxonomy (NCBI): domain Eukaryota; kingdom Metazoa; phylum Arthropoda; class Insecta; order Lepidoptera; family Bedelliidae; genus Bedellia; species Bedellia somnulentella. The sequence continues at coordinate 15,523,158 of OY755181.1, forward strand.
GCATTATTTTTTACATAAGATAACATAAAAAACGTCAAATATTTACCACATCAGCTCACCAGCAACACCTCTGCATAAGTAAAAAAATCGATGAAAAATTCAAAAGCCGGAATATGACACTCCAACTTTGACATTAAAGGTGTGTGTTCACTTTGACAAATGGTGCATGACTTTCAACGGGTGTAATCAACATCACTGCCGGAGTGCACGAACTTGTTACGTCGTTTTTTACGGGTTTTTGCAACTGTTGGATAAAAAAAATAAAAAATGGTCTATATAAAATACTGTCGATAGCAACCGTGATAGCTCAATGGGGAGAAAGTTATCGTGCAAACGACTGGAGTGGTTAATTCATCATGATTGTTAACGGTGAGGGAAAACATAACCTAACATAAACTTTCACGCCGAACATCCCCGAAGGGGTTGGCAGAGGTACTAATACTTCTGAACATCACGTGACTTTGTCACTTGGTGTTCAAAGTACCCACGTTTTGCACGGACAGTGTACTCAAGTGATAAGAAGGGGGCAGGCCTATCGCCGTATACTAAAACATCGTAATAAAACCCACATGGTTGAGTTGTACTTAGTCATGCGACAGTGTATTCGAACAAAACGGCGATAGGTCTGCGCCCTATCACGTGAGTACACTGTCCATGCAAAACGTGGGTACTCTGAACACCAGGTGACAAAGTTACGTGATGTTCAAAAGTAATAGTAACTCTGCCAACCCCTTCGGGGATATTATATGTTTATGTTATGTATAAAAGACTGTTTTGTCTGTGTGGCATTGTATTCGTACCATAGTTTCTATTAGTCTGTCCCACACCTCAGGAATTCACTCTCCAAGCAAAACGTGAATACTATGAACACTAAATGAACAAAATGTCACGTGTTGTATAAGAACCCCTACCACCCCTTCGGGGACAGATAGTGTGAACGTTTCGTTTAAGATTTACATGAATGATGACGTCTCAACAAATAGACTTACTAAAGCATAGTTTCCTCAGGAAGCAAACTTACAATGCAAAGGATCATGGGCATTTTTGTATAGGAGCTGGGCGTTATACCAACAGTAATAAAATGCGTTGTAATTTACTTTATTGCACGTCTTGATAACCCCTACATACTTGTTATCCCCAATATGGACCGGGTATTATTGCAAAAAAAAACCACAAAGGTTGGTTAAATAATACACACATAGCTATTTGACTGTAATAAAAATATACATTTCTTTTATTTCACTAGTCTTAATATTTCTTTTTTGGAGAAATATGTAACAATGCGAGATAAAAATATTGCATTATTTCACTAAAATCCGTCTTCTAAAATAAGTATTTTTGATGCAAGTGTCACGTGACTAAAAACGACTGTGATTGGCTATTACTATAATGACGTAGATCGCGCATAAACAGACTGTATATTGCTTCGCTCATTGGTGGTTAATGCGAAATCGACGTCATTTGTGCTATAGCCGCCATATTACTTAAAGTCGCGTTTTCGCGGCACATTTGAATATTGCATTTTCTTTTTCGATTTTTTAATAAAATAGCTAAAATGAAGACAGAAAAATATTTTATTAGGGCTCCTTATAAACAAATTAACACCGTAAGATAGTTTTCAAAACTTAGTCAAATAGCCTATTGTGACTAAATGCTATTTATTTATACTTTTTGTCGCATTATTAATGGTAATCGTCAACTATGACATGCAACAAATGTTCAGCGGGTGCGATAAAAGGCTAAAGGCAATAAAAAATGATAGCGAGCGAAACACAACGTGACTGGTGCGAGCAATAAATGATTAAAGACTGACGCGCAGTGACGCGTACGCACGCTTTCTTTGTTCGGTACCTGAGTGAGAGACGTTAGAAAGGGATGGAATGCAGTAATTCGTTCGGTTACCAACCAATAGATTGATATCTTTTGCCTAGTACTGCACGATATTGTCCGTGTTGTCTCTGCGGTGGGCGATTGTTTTGGATTCTATGCGTTTGAACATCACTGAATATCTCTGTTCTCCGGTTGTTTGGGTAATCGCCGTCATAGTATAAAATTAAGTTATGATCATTAGCTTTCATATAAAATATATTTTAACGCTGTTGGTGTTACGCCCATTTTGACCGAGATCCTTTGTATAAAAATAAGAAATTAATGAAAGGAACAAAACGCCAGCAACAGTTTAAGTAGAAAATGTGGCGTGATAGCTCAGTGGGTAGAACACCGCTTATTGTGCAGACGATAAGGGTTTAAATTCCGGGTCGGGCATACACCAATTTATCTTTTCTAAAGACATATAATAATAATAATAAGTAATAGTAATATAAGTAGGCGTAGGGATGTGACGACCCCACCGCCCATTGTTGGAATGGCAGGATGATATGTCTGCCATTCCGGCTTTGCAAATAATCTGCGCTTGAGTTTGTAGGTGTTGACCGTGTCTACAAACTGGTCCCAGCGCTGAATAGGGTGACAACGGTCTCCCCGGGTGAATCTTCGCTCATCATAATGAGTACAAGATATAATGATGAGCGTATAGGGCCGCTTCCCTTGGGTGATCGAAGGGGCACGTCTGGAGCTGGGGCTGGACGAGGCAGCATGCGGTCCCCCAGCCGCCGCAGACCGGCCCGACCACCTGGCCGGTCTGCGCGACCACCTCAGCCACCAGATGGCTTGGCATCGGTTGGGACTCGGGCAACTCAGTCCCAGCAGTCGGTGCCCGCCGCTGGTGGAGCTAGGCGCCGCATGGCATGGACGGTCGAAATGAATAGAAATGCCATGCGGGCCTATATTAGGGCCTCGGGTTCAAGAACTGGACGGACAGGTTATCGGGCAGCAATGTACCGCGAATTTCTGCGGCTGGAGCCCAATTTGACCGTCACAGAACAAAACCTGGCGGATCGAGTTCGGTACATACAGCGCTCAGAACTTTTTAGCACTACCAAACTCGAACAATTGCGACGCGAGGCTGTTCCCCCGCTAGAGGAAGAGCCACCTTTGCAGGTTCTCCCTCCAGTTCGTGAACGGGAAATACGGAGGGAGCCAATTGCTAACCTGCCGGATGTGGGTGGTGCGGAAAGCAATTGGGGAACAGTCTCCCTGGATTTGGATTTGGCGAGGAGCGCACTCGAAGAGACGATCCTGGAATATCGCCAAGTGCCTCTCGAAAGGAGGCCAAGGCTGCCCCGAGTTCCTCTCAGCATCAAGGTTCGGGATGTCGTTGGGGCCGTCAATAACATGCTGCCCTCATTTTTAGAGTGCAGCATGGACCTTTGGGATACGGATTCAATTCTCTTTGGCGCCGCAATGACAATTCGTCAATTTGTCGGCGTCAGGATGCCGCCAACAAGAGTTGGTGGCTCCCGTCAGGCTGGCAGTACTAGTCCCAGGACTAGAACTAGACCAGCCTGGATGAGGCGGATTGAAAGCCGTATCACAAGGGCCAGGGTCCTCATCGGCAAACTGACCGGCTTCAGATCAGGCAACAATAGGCCGAGGGTGGTGCGCTTCGTCAGGGAGGCATTCCCTGGTGAGAATGTCTTTGACAACTCACCGAAGTTTGCCTGTAGACTGGTGGAGCGCATCGATGATCTGAAGCAGAAGATCGCTGCTTGGGGTAAGTGAATTAGGCGATATTCTGAAAGGGTAAAGAGGTACCAACAGAATCGTCTCTTCATGAGTGACCGGAAGAAGTTCTACAGAACTTTGGAGCGTCCCGACGTGGTTGCGACAGGTCAGCGACCGGAAAAAGCCGATGTATTAGCCTTTTGGCGTGGGCTTTGGTCTCTGCCTGTTGATCACGAAGAGGGCCGATGGTTCGAGGCGGTCGAGGGAGCGTGCGAGCCCATAGCGCCTATGAACCCCGTCAACATATCCGAGGAGGATGTGGTGGCTGCGATCCGTAAGGCTCCGCACTGGAAATGTCCGGGGCCGGACGGATTGCACCATTACTGGTTGAAGGGGTTCACGCGCTGTCACGCTACTCTCGCCCGTCAGTTCCAAAGCGCCCTCGAGAGTGGGACGCTCCCGAACTTCTTAACTACTGGGGTCACTCATTTAGCTCCAAAGAGCGATGCTACCGCGGATCCATCACAATACCACCCCATTACTTGTCTTTGTACAATTTACAAGACCTTGACATCCGTTCTGAGCTCCAAGATTACTCAACACATTGTTGATAACAATGTGATATCTGGAGCTCAGAACGGATGTAGGGGCGGTAGTCGCGGTAGCAAGGAGCTGCTCCTCCTCGACGCGGTCGTAGGCCAACTGGTAAAACGCAACCGTCGGAACTTCTCCGCTGGCTGGATAGACTACAGGAAGGCGTTCGATTCGGTACCTCATACATGGCTCATGAGGGTCCTTGAGCTGTACAAAATTGAAAGTACAGTTCGACACTTTCTCGGGCAGTGTATGGGGTGCTGGAGAACGATTCTGAGTTTAGACGATCAGCGGATGACGGAGGCGGATGACCAAATTGATATAAGGCGAGGGATTTTCCAGGGTGATTGCCTGAGTCCAGTTTGGTTTTGCTTGGAGCTGACTCCTCTAAGCACACTCTTGGAGAATTCGGGGACAGGCTTTCAGTTTCGGAGAGGCAGACCACGCTTGCCTCATCTCCTTTACATGGATGACCTGAAGCTTTACGCCCCCACGGCTGACAAATTGGCGGAGCTACTGACGATCACTAACGATTTCAGTGGTTCCGTCAAGATGGAGCTCGGGGTCGATAAGTGTGCGGTCATCCATGTTGAGAAGGGGCATGTCGTGCACTCTGATGGTGTCGATGTCGGCACCAATCATTTGAGGGCACTCTCCGAGGCTGAAACATACCGGTATCTGGGCATGTCACAAACCATCGGTGTGAAGGTGGCAGACGTGAAACAGGGTGTTTGCGAGGATTTTTATGAACGCCTGAAAAGTGTGCTTAATAGCTACTTTTCAGGTGTTAATAAGATCCGAGCCATTAACTCCTGGGTCATGCCTGTACTGATGTCCACATTTGGTGTGCTCAGATGGACTCAGACCGAACTCGACGCTCTGGACAGACGAGTCCGCACGATGATGACCTCTCATCGAATGCATCATCCGAGGTCGTCGGTTATGAGATTGTATATCCCGCGGAAGTGTGGTGGTCGTGGCCTCTTGAGTGCCAAAACCATGCACAACCGCGAAGTATGCAACCTGAGAAACTATTTTTTGACGATGACGGATGATAGTATTCGGGGAGAGGTGGTCGCTAGTGATAAAGGACTGACTCCCTTATCGTTGGCCTCACAGGATTGGCGAACCCCGGAGGTACTTAGAACCTCTGATAGGGAGTCCGTATGGAAAGAGAAGGAGCTGCATGGGAGGTTTTACAAGGTACTTCACGAACCTTTCGTGGACCGTATAGCCTCCCTGCATTGGCTGCGTTTCGGGGACCTCTTTGGGGAAACCGAAGGTTTTGTCTGTGCAATACAAGACCAGGTTATCAAGACGCGGAACTATCGGAAATACATCCTAAAGGACGGTACCACAGACAGCTGTCGAGCATGTGGCGTCCCGGAAAGTCACTTAGGCATGTTATTTCCGGTTGTTCGGCTCTTGCTAACACTGAGTACTTGCACGGACACAACCAAGCAGCCAAAATCCTGCATCAGGAGCTCGCTCTGAAATACGGACTCTTGCAACAGAGGCTGCCGTATTACAAGTATCTGCCGGAGCCAATCCTAGAAAACGACCGTGCCAAAATCTATTGGGACCGATCCGTTATCACGGACAGGACTATTCTAGCGAATAAGCCTGATATCGTGGTATGGGATCGGTCGCAGTCGAGGGTATTTCTAGTGTATGTCACTATCCCTCATGACGAGGGTCTCGTGAAAGCCGACACCGAGAAGCGTCAGAAATATCTCGATCTGGCTCACGAGATCGCCGACATGTGGGGTGTGACTTCGACAGAAATAATCCCAATTGTTTTGTCCGCGAACGGGTTAATTCCAACCAACCTCGCGACCAACTTGAGGCGGTTGGATTTCTGTGGCGTGTCGGTTCCAGCACAGATGCAGAAAGCGGTGCTGCTCGATACGGCTCGGATCGTCCGTCGGTTCTTGAACCTGACTCCCTGACCCCGACCGACTGTGCTCTTGTCGGAGAGTACCGCCTCTCCCATTTAGAATTCTAATTTTCTGTTTCGGCCATGGGAGAGGCGAGAAACTAAAAGTGTTCCTAAAATAATAAAAAAGCCATTTATTTCTCACTTAAATTTTTACATTTCAACTTACAATTACTTACTTACAATTTTTACAGTTCCTCCTTTACCGTCCAGGCTGTACAACTATGGAACGGTCTTCCTGTAGAGGTGCGATTAGCCAAGTCTCTCCCTATTTTCAAGAAAATGGTAAAAAAACACTTCCTCTCCGAAACATTATAATATTATTTGTGTTGCATACAAAAGTTTATATATTCTATTATATATTATGTCGTAAAATGTATATATGTATTTTATTTAAAAATCTTTATATATATTGCATATGTATTGTATTTATTGAATATTATTTATTTTATGGAATACTATCTGTATCTGTAAGTGTATTAGAACTTAATAAATATTTAGTAATACTTAAAATATATAGATAATAGTTTGATGAATAATTTTAGTTTTTAAGCAAATCAGTTTAATTTATTGGACATCTACCGAACATGTTTTTAATCCAGCAAATCTTTCCATTAATGGGTTGTCTGGAAGAGATCGCTCTTAGTGATAAGACCGCCAGTTGTACTTTGGCTTTTATACCGATCTTTTTTGTAATTGTTGTTTTTATTTTGTAATGTGCAATAAAGAGTTTTATTATTATTTCGAAAGACATTTTTGTTTCTCGCCTCTCCCATGGCCGAAAATGAAAATATAAATTTTAAATGGGAGAGGCGGTGCTCCCCGACAAAAGCACAGTCGGTCGGGGTCAGGGAGTCAGGTTCAAGAACCGACGGACGATCCGAGCCGTATCGAGCAGCACCGCTTTCTGCATTTGTGCTGGAACCGACACGCCACAGAAATCCAACCGCCTCAAGTTGGTCGCGAGGCTGGTTGGAATTAACCCGTTCGCAGACAAAACAATTGGGATAATTTCAGTCGAGGTCACACCCCACATGTCGGCGATCTCGTGAGCCAGATCGAGATTATTATTATTATTATTAAAATATAAATTATTATTAATACGGCACTTAAAATATAACATTACATAACAATTTATTTTTAACATCAGATCTAATAAATATAAATTAAAATTAAAATTATTTAAAAATAAAATATATACAGCACTTCATCATTTGTTTAAAAATATTTATCATTTAACATTTAACTACATTTAATTAATTTTTAGTGTAATAATTTATTCTTATTTATTCATTTTATTCTTTTATGTGAGACACCCATTTTCGGGCGTAGGCCTCCTCCAACCCCTTCCATTTGTCTCTCTGCTTGGCTGTGCGGGTCCACGTAGGGCCAGCCAACTGCACGATGTCGTCCGCCCAGCGCCGCCGTGGTCTGCTGCGTGGCCTCGTCTAAAGACATACGGGTGGTTAATTTATCATGGTTGTAAGCGGTGTGGGAAAACATCGTGAGGAAATGGGTGAGTTGTACTTACTCATTCGACGGTGTATTCGTACGAAACGGCGATAGGTCTGCCACAATGCCACGTGATGTTCGAAGCATTAGTATCTCTTCTTCGGGGATATACGGCGTGAAGTTTGAGTTTGATAAGAAAATGTGCAACTAAGTGAAATTATCGATTCAGAATTTGATCTACAGCTTTCTCGATGGTAGTTTGTAAAACCCAATTAAGCAGGGGTTTGTTAGAATTACTGTTGCAGGGTAGAACAGGTTATCTTTATTGAATAAAGTTAACTGTTTTGAAGCGCTGAGTAAAGCACTACCCCATTTCTTCCTATGAGCAACCGTGATAGCCCAGTGGGTAGAACACTTGGTTATCGTGCAAACGACTAGTGTTCAAATCCTGGGTCGGGCCTACACCAATTTGTCTTTTGTAAAGACATATGTGTGGTTAATTTATCATGGTTGTTAACGGTGAGGGAAAACATCGTGAGGAAACCCACATGGCTGAGTTGTACTTAGTCATGTGACAGTGTATTCGTAGAAAACGGCGATAGGCCTGCCCCCTATCACGTGAGTACACTGTCCATGCAAAACGTGGGTACTCTGAACACCAGGTGACAAAGTCACGTGATGTTCAGAAGTATTAGTACCTCTGCCAACCCCTACGGGGATATTCGGCGTGAACGTTTATGTTTATGTTATGAGTGTTCGTAAGAGGCAGATAAGGGTATTGGACATTTTAAGTTGTTACGTAGCAGTTGGAAACGACTCACCAAAAATCTTTATTTTACAATATAATCTCCACACTTCCAAAAGTACATGAGGTATTATCTTATTCCAAAGCTCTGGCTTCCCCTACTAGAAATGTATAGCCGTGAGTATATGTATGAACTTAGTTAAGTAATACTTTTGAAATACATACGGAGTGAATTTTCATAATAACATCTATGAGTATATGAATGCCTACCTACCTAAATGACGACAATCAGTAAATATATTTAAATAAAATACATATCTACAAATACATTACTACTGCATACAGACATAAACTATTAAAATACCTTTATCTCTAGTCAATAATGTTTATTTTAAGACCTGACCTAGTTTTCGTTGCCAACCCTTCATTAATTACAAGTGGTCGAAAATAGAAAATGGCTGCCGCAATGAAAAAGCGGAAAATGTTGGATGAATTGGAAATCTTATATGCAAGGTCGTTAACTTTACAAATGTGTTTTTGATCTCAGTGGACTCTTTATGGTGCTAATTAATTTTTTCCAATAATTCTCGCTGATTAAATGAAAAGCTATAAATGTTTTCTTTTATTGTTTACCTTTGTGAGCGGTCTTATTGATTAATGTTTTGCAGGAGACTGAAATAATCTAAATAAACATACATACATATACTCACGGCTATTAATCCCAAGAAGGGGTAGCCAGAGCTAAGGAATTAGAAATTGTACCGTTTTATTCCAAAATTTTCTATTAAAATACTGAACCGTTCATAAAAGCGCATTCAAAATCACCAAACTACACTGTTTCGGGAGTGCTATAAAATAAATTTAATTTCAAAAAACAGTACAAAACGCTCCTTCTGAATCAACAAAAAATTAATATCTCAAAGACTTTCTCACACGTGCAAGTAAACTTCCAGTAAAATAATAAAAATAACTAATGTATAAATGTATTGCTTGGTTTTCTCATGTGAACCTTTACTTGAGAATTTGTGAATGCTGATAATGTTTTCTTGTTCTTTTAATTATTTAATGTTCTGAGACTAAGCGAATATGTTTAAAGATAATTTTAAAAGATATTGTTTTTTATTATTATTTTTTTTGTTGTGCATTTGTTTAGTTTACTGTCTGTTCCTTTACTATTTATTCAATTTTATTCAATTTTGTTTACTTCAAATGTGGCAGACACAGATTATTTTGTTTATATATTAATTAATTATGTGTAGTGTAGTGTAGGCCTTAACTGAAAACCAGTGTTTTGCCACTTGGCAATATCAAGCACTGAGTTAGGACCTAGTTTGTGTTACCATAGCACTAATTTTAAGTTTAAAATATTGTTTTTTTTTTCACTTTATGTATTGATTTTCATATTGTATGTGGTGTTATGTTAACATAAATAAACGAGTTATCTATCTATCTATCTATAAATTTAATAAATTGAAAACATTGCGCTAAATTTCACAATGCTTGAGCAGTGACTGAAGAAAGAAACCTCCGATATTTAAAAAAACAACGCTACCCGTGCGAAGCTGGGCTGATCCACTAGTGTTAAATATTTCATTCAATGATGTTTCAGTTTTTTATGAGTTACGGAAACTCACAGTTATACATTCTTAAACGAGATAGCCAAGGCTTGAAAACCAGAAAATTTTTCAGCCAGTTTTGGCAGTTAGATGGGGAACAGATAGCAAAATAGATGTTTTTAGTGATGGGTCTCCAACAGCATCGCCCAAAAATCACTTAAAAAGCCCCAATATCGTTAGTCGCCTCTTACGGTCACCCTCGGGAAGAAATGGGATAGTTCTATTCTAAGCCGAAACTACACAGCAAAAGTCTGTAAGTCATGGTGATACCCATTTTAGATTATAGATTAAATTAGATACAAAAGTTACTGTCGGGTTACAAACAGTTATAAACATTATTCTAGGGTAGGTAGGCGACTAAATTCCTTTATCATTATTCTTACTAACTACAGGAATAAATACCGGTATCTAAGTAATTATCATCAGAATTGATGATAGAGACAAGGAGGACTACTCCTTATGAAGTGGTTTGTGAAAATCCATCTCACGTATTACGCATCGCCCTAAAACCACTTAAAAAGCCCCTTACCCTTATCTGCCTCTTACAACACCCATGGGTAGAAAGGGATAGTGATATTCTAAGACGCTACCACAAGGCGTATATAAAATAAAAATGAAATAATTAACTATTTAGGTGCAAAAAACAAGATCTGTTGTTGGTCTCAATACTAATTCACTGTCTCAGCGTCTGCCAATCTTCTTCATTCATTGGGACATGTAATTCGCTTATAAACTAACTTGAACGAATTGTTTTCTATTGTTATAAAATTTTATTTTCTTTTGCCAACCCTAAAGGAGAATAATTTAGTATGAATTATTTTTTTTTAAATTTAGAATAATTTCAACCTTTGAAGAATAATTTCTTACAACTTTCTTATAATCTTAATGTTCTAGTTAGTAACTAACTCCGTGGTCTAATAGTTCGAGTATGAGGTTTCTTATCCTAAGGTTTTGGGTTCTATAGCTAGTGCGACACTCCTTCGCGTACTCCATACAGTGCTCGGAAGGGCAAGTTAAGCTGTAGTCACTGCTACGTACATATATTTATATATATCCCTAAAAATAAAACAATAACTCCCCAAAAAGAAGTAGCTAGACTTTCAGAATTAGAAATTCGGTAGCAACTTTTGAAACTCCCTACTTTTAGGTACTAACAATCTGCCAAGTTGAATTAGGCTAGTTTAAGGAACTATGACCAAAGCTTTATAAAGATCTAAGATACACTAGAATACTTCAGTATGATGTGTTATATTATATAAGCTGCGTTCAACCATCCTATTCACAAATGTACAAATGTAAATAATGAGACTAGCTGTTAAATCGACAACATTTGTTTGTTAAAATAGGAAATTCACGAGTTAATTATTCGTGGCCATAATTTTACAAAACAGATTCCTGAATCCATTGTTTAACGAGAATTATGAGCTGTAATACTAAAGTGAGTTTTTGTTGTTTTAAATAGAACAATGTACACCAGGTTTGAACTATCTCTAACGTTAAACTGAGCCGAATTTAATTTTACCTTTGTGTTGTTTCGTCCACTCCTGATTTCGTAGCGAGTTGGTGCTAGTTCAAGCACGATATTTTCCTGTAAGTTAATCACGTTCTTTTGATTTTTTTGTTAGAATAAATATTTTGTAAAGTTCAGCAAGGGAAACATTTTAAAATCGCCTTTGAAACAACCGCAGCAAGAAATAGGTCAGTGTCAACTCTATTCCCCATTCAACTTCCGAAATCGGCCGAAGAACTTGTCTAAATACCCTTCTTTGGGATTTATAGCCGTGAATTTATGTACGAGTATAATGCCATACAATATTATAGCAGACAATTGTATCGATTTTTTTATGCATTCTTTATAAAAAAAAAATCTGTTTTGTTCTCGTACAACCTAAAATCTTGATTAATTAACCACACACATATGACTATAGAAAAAATGGTGTAGGCCCCACCCGGGATTTGAACCCTAATCGACTGCATAATAACCGGTGTTCTACCAACTGAGCTACCGCGGTTGCTTAATAGAACTGCATATTTGAAAAGATGAATATATTTATACGGACATAAATAGATAAATAGATCGATGAATGTAATCGAAGCTTAAGAGAGTACAAAATGAAGATTAATAATCTGTGCAAACCGTAATGGGAACTAAGGGTGAAAGTATATTACTTGATTTAAACTTACTTTATATGAAGCTCTATTTATATTATAATTTAGCATTTCAGCAGAGATCTTCATAAAGTGCAGCGCTTTCAAGTTAAAAAAGTTGATAGCTCTTTGGAGCCTGTTATTGGATCGGAAGATTTTAATTGAATAGACTAAAATGGCAACGAACGAAAAAATCGAGAACCAGATTTTGTCTTAATTTTGGTAATCATTTTAGAAATGCTTAAAAGACTCTTTTGCCCTACAGTACTAATTTTATTAATGACAAAGATAAAATTTAACGATCTATTTCTCCTATAACCTCTTTACGTAAAATTGAACAACTTCAACTTTACCAAGCTTTCTAAAGTTCAAAATTTTCACTAAAGGAACTTGATAATGCACCAAACCTATTGAAATACCTATATAGTTATGTAATCAAAATCACAATATATCATACGTAATAAGGTTCTACAAATAGTGGTTTTGAACTGTAATATCCGCCTCAGATTTTGATTTTTAAGGTAAGGTGAGCCTCGGATTTTGAACTTTAAGGTGAGGTGTAAATGAAATAAACCACCCTTACCGCTACAAAATTGCATTTCAGAATCTTTATCATATCTGACCAAGATCTTTTTTAACATATGTTTATATAAATAAAACGTAATTCATAGTTGTGGTAAACCTTAGAGTAAAATTTATGATAAAACAGACAGCTGAATCTAGCGTCTAGTGGTAGCTGAAATATATATACTATACATATACTCACGGCCATAAATCCCAAAAAGGGGTAGCTGAAGCTTCAGTGCTAGAAACTCCTCAGGCACCTTTGGAAGTTGATAGGGAACAAAACGGTAGAACCACAGTATAGTTGGTGATGGGTCTCCAACCAAATTGCCCAAAAACCACTTAAAAAGCCCCTTACATCGCCTTTTACGACACCCGTGGGTAGAAAGGGGTAGTGATATTCCAAGCCGACACTACACGGCAATGGTTGCTGAAACAAATAATGAAGTATAAAAAACGGCTGTTTCAGAATATCTTAATGAAGAAAGTCTATTCAATATTGGATCAACAGATGTAAGCGTCTTTCTTTTAATAAGTGTTTTTCATCGTCTTCCGTCATAATTAATCACTTCGGTAGCAATATTACTTTTGCGCTCTGTTTTTTCTATTGAGGGAAACCTCGAGCTGAGTAAGCAAATGTCTTTATTAATGTCTAGTTTTTGTATTGTTGGTTTGATATGTTGGTTGGTAGTTGGTGTATAAATAAATGAAGTGTGTGAATTTCATTTTATGGACATATAAATATGTGGGATAAGTTTATATCAACGATAGTAAAAACAATTACCAGCACAGTCACCTCAAGAAACCACTATTTTCAAATCAATTGACAATAAATCCGTACAAATACAATTCACACAAGGTCGTAAAGCACCCAAGCACGTTAGAAGGCGGTATGTAGAAAAGTCTCCGAAAATTGCTTTTGCAATTGAGTGTTGACGCATGCCCCAGTTTCAGTCTGCATCCGAATGTGAGTTATTATCGCTTCAAATAACATTTTTTCTATGCTAAAGAAATTTAAGATATGTTTCTTGTAGTAATTTGACAAAGCGTATTGTATTTTATTGCAATTCAAAACTATTATTAAAAACCTTTCATTTAAACGTTCAGAAAATAAAATTATTAAATTTTAACTTATAACCTTTATTATATACAACTTATATGATAACAAAAGCTTGACCCGTGATTTACTTGTGTATTAATCAAATAAATTATCGAAACCGTGATAATGAGGTTTTAAAATCCGATTACATCAGTGTATGATACTATATTACCTGCCGACATAAATGTTTTGACGAGCAAGCTAATTTCGCTATTTATAGTTGCCTAGGTACTCATGTCCTTCGGTCACTGTCCATATGATGTGTCACGCACAACCGAAGGGTTTCAGCTTACCATAAAATATATTATGGTGATGTAAAGATGGCCGCTGTGTAGTGTTGGCTTAGAATAACACTACCCCATTTCTACCCGTGGGTGATCCTAAGAAGCGACGCAGGGTATAGGGGCTTATTAAGTGATTTTTTGGCGATATGGTTGGAGACCCGTCACCAAAAAACATTATTACCATCTTTTCCCCAATCAGATTCCAAAAGTGGCTGAGGAATTTTTCATTCCAAAGCTCTGGCTACCCCGTTAAGGCATTTATAGCCGTGAGTATATGTATGTATGTATGTAACGATGGCTCAGAACTAGCCAGCGCGCCTGGAAAACTAACGACTACTACGTGGATAGTAGCCAACGGTTATATCACATTACTGAGGCGTTTATGTGCTCTTCAATGCCAAGAATCTTCACAATTTTTGGATAATCTGTTAATTTAGCCAGCAAAAATCGAAAGCTATACCATTCCATAGCTTTAAAAAAATATATCAATAGTTGTGTTGGGTGTTAGGAATTCCTCAGCTACATTTTAAAGTAAGGCGGCGAAAATATTGTAAATTTACGAATGATGAGTCATCAGCCACATAGCACATCAATCATGTAAAATATGGTATACCCATCTTCATCACCCACAGACAGAAATGGGTCATTCTTGTAAATACACTTCTATATAATCCTCGGAGGACACATTTAGATCAAATAGAAAATGTGCTCAAAAAGGCAGGTGTCCGAAGTACGAAGAATGAAAGAGCATGTATGAAAAGATTGATGGATGTGAATGAAGCTAGAGAGGTTTGCCAGGATCGTACAAAGTGGCGATCGATAGTCTCTGCCTACCCCAATGGGAACTGTATATAATGGAGACTTTATGAACAAATATCAGAATATTCTCTTTGCAGGTGTGCTAATACTGTTATAAACATACCTACAAATTATGTAATTAGAAAAAAATAACATATACGTTCGATATTCGAAATTGAGAATATTGTGTTATCAACATTAAACAGAACAAACAACTTAATAAAAAAAAACCGGCCAAGTGCGAGTCGGATCGCGCACTAAGGGTTCCGTACTATCATATATATAGAAAATCCCGTTTGTGTGAAAATCATGGGAGCCAAATTAGGTAAGTAATTTGATTTATGAGGTTTAAAAATAGAACTACGGGCTAGATCTCATTCAAACCAATTTTCGTTAGTAGTTTGTATAGTAATACACATCATATATTTTTTTCAGTATTATCATGCCCATATTTTAGAAGTTACGGGGGGGACACACACATTTTAGCTCTTTGAAAAAGTCTCTCGCGCAAACTATTCAGTTTTGAAAAAAATGATATAAGAAACCTCAACATCATTTTCAAATACCTTTTGATAGATACCCCACACGTATAGGTTTGATGAAAAAAAAAAATTTGAGTTTCAGTTCTATGTATGGGGAACCCTAAAAATTTTGGTTTTTTTTTCAGATTTTATTTTAAAATCTTAATGCGGTTTACAGAATACATCTATGCACCAATTTCCAATAATGTAGTTCTTATAGTTTCGGAATAAACTGGCTGTGACATACGGACGGACGGACGGACAGACAGACATGACGAATCTATAAGGGTCCCGTTTTTGCCATTTGGCTACGGAACCCTAAAAACCTAGTAAATAATATATTTTTATAACATTATCACGGAAACGTGAAATCATGAAAATGCTGTGTAGTCGGCTTAGAATAGCACTGCCCCATTTCTTCCGGTGGGTGTACGTAAGAGGCGACTAACGGTATTGGGGCTTTTAAGGGATTTTTGGGCGTTGCGGTTGGAGACCCATCACCAACAACCTTTATTTCACCATCGTTTTCCCACGCAACTTCCAAAGGTGGCTGAGGAATGTCTCATTCCCTAGCTCTGGCTACCCCTTCAAGGGATTTATAGCCGTGAGTATATGTATGTATGTATGCATGAAAATGAAGTACTTTGACACATGATAGTCCATCGTTATTTCTCATTTAGGTCTCATTTTACGTTTCGATCGATCGGACATTCCCCACCAACAACTTTAAAGCAAAAAGACAGCCCACTCTTTTGAGCTGATGGTAAAGAAATATATTTTTTATTGTCGCGTTGGTTTATCTTATTACTCTTAAAAGTGAATTGCTGCGATGTAAAGACTTACAAGCAGTAAAGTATCCTTAATTTATTCGTATAAGAAAAGATACAAGTAGCTTGTACAAAATCATTTATTATGTGCGAAAATACAAAAAAAAATATACAAAATCTGCTTAATTATCTTCACTATTTACTTTTACTTAAATATTTCATTCAAAAAAACATTTCCACTTTGTTATATAATATTAAATTTCTATTGTAGTACAAACTCTCTTTTATTTCTGATACCACTTCAAATTTTCCAATAACATTCAGCAAAAAGTAGCTGCTTCCTAGTAAACAAACAGCAAAGCGAACAGAGCCTGATAAGATAAAGTTGTCTTGACAAAGTTCCACTGCTCTACAGCAGACTGCCAAGAATTTTTCATCCGTTATGAAATGATTCAACTGGAAACTACTTTCGTGACTTTTATTTAGTTTTAAAATGACAAAATATCACAAGCAAGCAACTTCTCATTTTATAACAAAGTCTTGTTGTTTACTACGATATTTATTTTACAAACATACTTGTGAATGTGGATAAGACCAAAACGTTGGTTTTTGAGAGACAGGAAGATGTGACAGAATGCGTGATTGTGATGAATGGTAAGGATGTGGAACAGGTGAAGGAGTTTGTATATCTCGGAAGTTTGTTTACAAGGGATGGAAAATGTGATGAAGATATTGAAAGAAGAGTGAAAAAGGGTAATGCGGTAAATGGAGCAATGAATAGCCTAATGACCTGTCAATCGGTGTCTGAAAAGGCCCGAATGATGCACTTATGTAAGAAAATTGGAGAAATGGTATAAAATAAAAGATTGTTTGCGATGATTCTTCGGTCACAGTTCAATGTCTGGAGAACAAAAATTACATAAAAAGCTTCAATATCCTAAGTCGCCTCTTACGCCACTGCCGGGATGAAATGGGTATAGTTTTCATGCCATGGTGATATTTTATGTATTCAGAATATATTCAAAGTTATAATCAGTTGGTTTAGAATAACCCTACTCCACATATCTTCGTGGTTATCTACCATACCAAAAGTGGTTCAGGAATTGTCAATTCCGAATCTCTAGCTACCCCTCTTAAGAGTATTTAAATGTTATAGGTACAATATTGGTTCAAATATGTATTGTTTTTTGAAAACATAAATTTAAATGCCGCGTAGTGCCGGCTTAGAATGTTGCTACCCCTTTCTACCCATGGGTGTCGTAAAAGGCGACTAAGGGAATTGGGGCTTTTTATTGGATTTTTGGGCGATGCGGTTGGAGACCCGTCACCAAAAACCTTTGTTTTACCATCTTTTCCCCACTCAACGTCCAAAAGTGGCTGAGGAATTTATAATTCCTTAGCTCTGGCTACCCCTTCTAGAGAAATATAGCCGTGAGTATATGTATGTATTACGCCGCCACAAACAACCACAATAATAACAAAAAAAACTGTCCTCAATTAAAAAAATATTGTGAACATATCAACGTCTCAAAAATGCTAAAAGCAATTTAAGCAATCTGTAAAAAAAACTTTTTAATCTCAGATTTAAGTACACATTTCAGTTGAAATCGACACAAAGTTAGATTCTCGTGAAATTCCACAAGTAATGGCTCTCATTTCTCAAACGAGCTGCTGTTTACGTTTCATCAAACCCGGGAACGAATTCCAGAACAATCAAGTGGCACATCTGCGTAGCTTTTGATTCTTTGGCTGTTTCCGTTTGTATATCTATGTCTTTTTGCTAATTAGGTAAGACATGTAGTGTCGGCTTAGAATAACACTACCCCATTTCTACCCGTGGGTGATCGTAAGAGGCGACTAAGGGTATAGGTGCTTTTTAAGTGATTTTTGGGCGATGTGGTATGAGACCCATCACCAAATACATTTATTATTACCATCTTTTCCCCAATCAACTTCCAAAAGTGGCTGAGGAATTTCTCATTCCGTTACGGGATTTATAGCCGTGAGTATATGTATGTATGTATATAGGTAAGACATGGGTACTTACTGGAGTAGGCAGATAGTATGGATGGCTACTGCTTTTTTATACGACTTCGACAAACCTTTCAAGCTGAAAGGTTCATATATTTTTTAACCAAAACAGTATGTAACTTATTTTTATAAGTGACTAGCTTTTTCCCCGCGACTGCATAGACTCCATAGATAGATAGATTAGTGTTTTGGTTTCCGCACATAGCTCCCTAATGGAACTTTTTTACGTGGGCCCTGGCCGTCTTATTCAATTCACCCTAACTCTGTCCAAAATCTTTCAAGTTGTCCTAGGTCTTTAAGAGAGTTTTTTGTACTACCTGTTTTTGTCCTATCTTTTGAGTACGGGCTGTTTGAAGCCTGGCACTCAAACATGACGTGATTTACTGTCTCCTCGGCTTCCATGCATGCTCTGCACAGAGGACTATCTGTTACACCGATGTTGTGAAAGTGCTTATTCAATGAGCAATGACCAGTAATTATTCCTGTTATCGTTCTTAGGCTTCTCCTGTTTAGTCGAAGTAGTCGTCTTGTTAGTTTTTTATCTATGTCCGGCATCGCTTCTTTAGACTGGCGGCATTCAGTTATTTCACGCCAGAGAGAGTTATGTTGTTCTTGTGTGCGTTGCCTCAACCAGGTGCGGTATTGGTTAAAGGGAATTGGTACTATTGGTTCTGGTCCTTCTATTATGTTGTCGGATCCTCTACGAGCTAGCTCATCAGCTGCATCGTTTCCTAGCGAATTGCTGTGTCCTTTTATCCACTGTAGTGTGACTTCGTTTGTTTCAGTGACTTTCTCTAATGTTCGGTGACATTGTAGGATTAGTCCGTTATTTATGGTGTTGCTCTTCAGTGCTTGCAATACCGCTTTGCTGTCTGAGAGTATCTTGATGTTTGTGGTGTTTACCTTTCTTTCCAGTATGGCTGTGGCGGCTAGCAGTATTCCGATGCATTCTGCTTGATATACTGTGTTGTATTGGCCTAGTGTTTTGTATGTTTTGATGTTGAGGTCATGTGAGAAGGCTCCTGCGCCTGTTTCATCTTTTGTCTTCGATCCATCTGTATATATCCGTAATTCATTGGATTTGGAGTAGTCTTTTTGTTCTTCATGTAGTAGAACTACGTATTGTTTGTTAAAGATGTATCTCTTCTTTATTTTGTCGCATGGTCCTTCTAACATAGGTTGATATCGGTAGGCTTCTGTTTTGATTGTTGTGTGCTTTATTCTACAGTCTTTGCGTAGCATTTTGCTTGTTTCAAGTCGTATGGCTGTTATTGCTGCCTCTTGTTGAATGTATAAGTGTAACGGTGGCAGGTTTAGCATTGCTTGGAGGGCTGCAGTTGGCGTTGTCTTCATGGCTCCTGTTATGGCTATGCAGGCTGCTCGTTGCATCTTTTCCAGAATTTTTTGACAGGTGCTTTGTACGGTTCTGAGCCACCATACTAGTGCTCCGTAAGAGATGATTGGTCTTATAATTGTGGTGTATAGCCAGTGTGTGATACGGGGATGAAGTCCCCAGTTTTTCCCTAGTATCTTTTTACATTGCCATAATGCAATGGTGGCTTTAGTTATCGTTCTGTCCACGTGTTTACTCCAGTTGAGTTTACTATCTAGGATGACTCCTAGGTATTTTACTTCGTTCGATAGTTCGAGTGTTGTCCCGAAGAGTGTTGGCGGGTCGTTGAAATTTATTTTGGTCTTTCTTGTGAATAGGATCATATCCGTTTTGTTTGCGTTTACACTTAATTGTTGTTCTTTGCACCAGTTTTCTACGATTTTCAGTGCTTGGCTCATCTGATTCGATATTGTTTTCTCGTTTGGACCGTCGATTAGGATAGCTATGTCGTCGGCATATCCTATTGTATAGTATCCTTTGTTGTTCAGTCGTCGTATAAGTTCGTCTACTACCATATTCCACAAGAGTGGGGATAGTACTCCATTTTTTGCATCCGGTTAAAATTCAAAATACCAAAACTCTATCCCAACTTATGTTTTTTATATTTATATTCCCGCGGTCGTAAAGAATATAAAGAACATTGCGGCTTTTTAAGTGATTGTTAAGCGATGCAGTTGGAGACCCATTTGACTAACTTTTCCCCATTCAACTTCCAAAAGTGGATAAAGAATTAATATCTTTGAAGCTGTGGCTACCAGTTTTTGGGATTTATAGCCGTTAGTATATACTCATGAATGGTAGATAGATGAATTTCATATATTCGTTTTCGTAGTGGCTATAACAGTCAAAAGCATCAAGTTAAAATTTTTAAGTAAAGAAATGTCAAAAATCTCTATACTAATATGTATTTACTTGATATTTCAACCCCTTAGGAGGTGAGTTTCTAAAACTCTTTTTAATTGTTTATAAGAATCATGAAACCATTTTGTACCAAGTTTCTAAGTTCTAAAATGAGAATATCTTTAGTAAGTATAGATAGCAATTTGGCGCTTCGGTGGAGACCCGGTGCTGCCCCGTACACTGACCGCTGGTGATTGTGTAAGAATTTGTAGCCGATCAGTCAAAGATGGCAGTTCTAAAATAAATTGTAATACATGATAATATTTACAAACTAATTGACCCGACAGACTTCGAACTGTCACAAAAGTTATGTCTAAACTGAAGTATTTATAACACAGAAAAAAATAAATCATACCGCGAAGTGTATATATACATTAGTAACGATTTGGTTTGGAAAGTTATGGTTTTTTGATGCTTCTGTGGAAACCCTTGCGAAATCCGTAAAAAGTAATATCCTATATGTTAGCCAGGTGTATAAGCTACATTTATGCCAAATTTTATCAAGAGCCGTCTGGTAGAATTAACGTGATGAACGGACATACAGACAGAAAGATCAACAGACAGACTGTCTCATTTTTTTCAAAAAGCCCAAATTTGGCTTCAATATCAAAAATAGTACATATTCCACCGCTTTTCTTTTTCTTCAATGTACAGTTTTGCCCTCGGTAGAGTCTTATTATAGTAAGATATTCCATCGGTTTTTATTTTTTTCTTCAATGTAAAGTTTTGCCCTCGGTAGAGTCTTATTATAGTAAGATATTCCATCGGTTTTTATTTTTTTCTTCAATGTAAAGTTTTGCCCTCGGTAGAGTCTTATTATAGTAAGATATTCCATCGGTTTTTATTTTTTTCTTCAATGTAAAGTTTTGCCCTCGGTAGAGTCTTATTATAGTAAGATATTCCATCGGTTTTTATTTTTTTCTTCAATGTAAAGTTTTGCCCTCGGTAGAGTCTTATTATAGTAAGATATTCCATCGGTTTTTATTTTTTTCTTCTGTGTAAAGTTTTGCCTTCGGTAGAGTCTTATTATAGTAAGATATTCCATCGGTTTTTATTTTTTTCTTCTGTGTAAAGTTTTGCCCTCGGTAGAGTCTTATTATAGTAAGATATTCCATCGGTTTTTATTTTTTTTTCTTCAATGTAAAGTTTTGACCACGGTACAGTCTAATTATAGTAAGAGCTAGAGTAAGCTTTAGATTAACGATCCTTTACAATTATTAGTAAGTTAAAAAGCTAAAGGCTTTTTAAATAGGCGATTTCTGGTGATAGGTTTTATCTAATAACTACTTTCTCAAAAAAATCAATTATGATTTAACCCTAGAAAGATAATCATATTTTGATGTGCGGGAAAGATAATCTTACGCCTCTGGAGCGCACGATATAGTGACCCCCCTAGTGGTCGTAAATGATTTGCTTATTATAATTATTTCTTTTAATCGTCACTTCCATACTTTATTGAAGAAAAAAAAGGCATTTTTTTTTTATTTTTTTTATTATTCTAGAAAAAATACTACCAACTCTAAACCTCTTAGAAAATTAACAAAAAAAATCAGACTTCTTTTTAAGTACGCTATAATTATTTTTAATCGTTTATAACAATCACAAAACTTTTGTTTTTTTTATAGGAACATAATTACTTATAAAAATAAAAGACTTTGGCACAATATATACCACATTATATGCAGTAGATGCAGATATCTTTTTTGTGCTCTCCACAGACACACTTCTTGCACTCAGCGCAAGTCATTTTTGACATCCGCTTTTTTGTCCAGGTGCATATGTCACAATATCGTCTTTTCTTGGGCACTGGTTCATTTTGGACATCGTCAGGAACTTCTTCAGTAGAAATTGGCAATGCACTCTGTATAGCGGTCCAGGCTGAACGTTTCAGGGTCGGTTTGCCCAATCGACTTCTCATCCAGGGTTCTGTGAGTTGACTACTCAACATTTTCATATATTGCCTACGGTTCAAGGGCTTCTCGTTCTTGACTGACTTATTATTATTATAAAAATATAAGTAAAAACAACATAAAGTTACAAAATAAACAATAAATCGTACATCACATAAAGTGTTAAAAGTTACACAAAAGATAATCTTGCGCTTCGCGAGCGCATCGGCCTCTAAAAACAGCGAAACTAAAGTACTTACCGACTCCGCACTTCCCTCCCGCTATCCAACTCGGTGGCGTATGAGATTACAAGAAAGAATAGGTTCGGGCGCGCGCCCGTTGAAAAAAAACGACGATATTTAGGTTTAGCGTGCGCCTCAGAGGCGCAGATTATCTTTCTAGGGTTAATGTGTTTTGTGAGGAAAGACAAATATCCATTACTGTTAAATCCGTAATGTAGTATTAAACTACTAATTGCGATTTTGTCGATCCTGAAATATTTCTCGAGCTTCATATATATTGCTCAGTCTCTTCATGCATGTCCCATATGGTTCATAATTTGGGCGCTTGCCTTTTTTGAGCACATTCTTTGTTTTATATGGATGCGACCGCCGTGATCGTTGTCTGACATTACCACCCACATTGGAGACTATTTATTTCTCCATTATAGCTAAATCTATGTTCTTTTTGTACCCAAACTATCTCAACATTTCACCTTTCGCAAAAAATTAAATCACAATTCAAGGCTCTCCATGTTAGTATACCTGCTCAATGGAAGGCGATGTAAACAAACTAGGTTGCGCGAAAACGAATTGCTCAATTCGCTCTTTTTATTTCTTTTATTTCTATCGTATTTTTTTATGCTCAGTGGGTAGAACACCGCTCATTGTTCTGACGATGAAGGTTCAAATCCCGGGTCAGGCCTACACAAATTTGATTTTTCTAAGGACATATGTGTGGTTAATTTATCATGGTTGTTAACGGTGAGGGAAACATCGTGAAGAAACCCACATGGCTGAGTTGTACTCTGTTTTGTGACAGTGTATTCGTACAAAAGCGCTGATAGGCCTGCCCACTATCACGTGCGTACACCGTACGACAGGTGACAATGTCACGTGATATTCAGGAGTATTAGTACGTCTGCCAACTCCTTCGAAGACATACGGCCTAATCGTTTAAGTTGAGTTTTGAGAGTAGTTTTGATGCAACTATTTATTATTCATATTCACATTCACACTGCAAAAGTGGCACTTAGGTTATTTGTACTGGCTCTTTGAACTTCTATAACCTGGTTATATATTTGTATTTAAGATTGCGGTATTTTATAAAACGATCTTTCTGCAAGTAAAAATAAGGAATAAAATCGTTTGGTTGTCAACTGGTAAAAGAGATTTGTAAAGCCAATGTGGCAGGTAATGTCAGTAGAGGACGACCACAGAGGACACACCTAAACCAAATATAAAGTGTGATCAAAAAGGCGCGCAGATGTAAACGAAGCTAGAGAAGTTTTCCAGGATCGCACAAAGTAGGGATCAATAGTCTCTGCTTAACCCTATAAGAAACAATGGTGTGAGTATATGAATGTATGAATAAAAAGCCTACTTTATGAAAAAATAGTTGTTTTTCGTAAAGACTATTTAACGGGTCGGTGTCTCGCCGCCATAGGTTCCATGACTTAATGACATTTACTAAAATATTTTCCTAACTGCTCAACAAGTACGAAATAAACATCACATTTAAATAGATTTTAAGTACGACTTGATACATAAACATCGAACTATTATATTTACCAAAGTTGGTCATATATAAAGCCATTTGTCTAAAACAAGACTCGGTCCGCGACATTAATGTTTAGCGTCAGTTATACAAACTTCCAGTCATTTATTTTATACCAGTCTCTGTGGGCTCTTATAGCAAGGAGGATTTATGAACTGTGTACTCTTTACTGAAGTTTTATCATTTCAAATTTTGTAGCTGTGTCGTATTTTTGGTGGTTTATATCTTTATTGTAATAATTACGGTAATTTGTTGTAAGTAAAGTTTACATTTTCAAATATTCCTAAGCCACTAAAGTAAAATTTAACCGTTCATGTGTAGTATATAGTGTATAGTATGTGTCAAAGCAGTCCGACTCTTAATTTTATGAGAAGGTTCCAGAATTAGAAAATCATCAGCCACTTTTAGAAGTTGCAAGACTGCAAAACCGAGAGTTGGTTAATAGTGGGTCTCCAACCGCATCACCCCAAATACATTTTAAAAAAAAATGATTCTATAGTCGAACAGGAAATAAACTTTTTTTTATTATAAATACCAAAACTTGTACCCTAATCTACCTTTATTCATAATTAAACTAACCAGCGAGCTAGAGCTTTGGTCTGAATAATTCTACAGCCACTTTTGCAAGTTTTAGGGGGAAAATGGTCAAATAAATTATTATTGGTAATGGGTTACCATTGCCATACGCATAGGGCTGCCATCCGTCCGGGTTTCCCCGGATTTGTCCTAGTTTGGTGGGCGTCCGGGGGACGTCCGGGCGGGGTTTTTAAAAGAGTCCGAGTGAAACCCGGACTCTTTTGTCATCAGGGGAAACCCACTTTTTTTATTGGTAAGCGATAACTTGAAATAAATCTTAGTAAGAAATTCCGTTACAATAACCCGCATTCAAAAAGCGCGCGGCAAAATAGGTAGTCGTAAATGTCTATTATTTGTTGACTTTAAATGCGCACCTAACTTTGTAGTTTAAAATAAGAAACGATTTAGTAGTACATTAGAAGTACGAATTATATATTATTTGGATTGATACCAAAAAAGCAAGCGTTTTATAATTATTATTTTGTTACCTCAGAAAGAGGTTTTTATCTATACTTATAATAAATCTGTAGAGAGGTTTGTCTGTCTGTCTGTCTGTCGGTTTGTATGTGCCTTATGGAAACAAAAACTACTCGATGGATTTGAACGAAACTTAGTACAATTATTCTTCTTACTCCTGGGCAGGTTTTTGTATACTTTCCAGCAGAGTAGTAAAGGGGAATTTTGGGAAAACGGGAGAAGTTACTCCGTTTTTTAAGCTTCCGTCGCGTGTGCAGCCTTAATGGTTAAACTTACATAGAAATCATGTATGACGGAAATATTCTTCATAAAATTAACTAAAAAAAAATCTTTAACAGTTTATGTCTATCTTTTACGGTTGACTTACAATAACACGTGTAATTCCTGATAGCTTAGCAGTTCGGAACATTCTGATTATATTTGTTTACTCTTACGTTTGTAAACCTCTCACTCATCCCTAATATAAAAAAGGTAACATTATTATCTATTCAAAAAATAAAAGAATCATAGAAATCGGTAGAGAAACACCGAAATTATACATAAAATAAGCCATCGCGCCCGTGATCAAAACCAAATCTTTACTAATTTACATATAACATACTAGATGGCGCGAGTAGTTGCATCCTAAATCACGTAATGATTTATTTTTTACATTGTTATAAATACTTCATAGAGTTTTATTTAAAAATTTGCTATTAAACGGAAATACTGAACCGTTCATAAAAGCGCATTCAAAATCACGAAAATACACTGTTTAGGGAGTGCTATAAATTTAATAAATAAATAATTGAAAATATTGCGCTAAATTTCACAATTCTTGAGCAGTGACTGAAGAAAGAAACCTCAGATATTTAAAAAACAACGCTACCTGTGCGAAGCTGGGCCGATCCACTAGTTTTATATAAATGTCTATTATTTGTTGCGTCTACTTGCGTACCTGACTATTTTAAAATTATAAACGATTAAGATCCGAGTTACTTGGTCCAACTAATCCGGATTTAAGCCTTAACTCCAAGTTTAATTCTTAGGCCTCAATCTCTTAGTATAGTTAATTTATAGAAGTAGCTACCTACGTACCTATTATTTAATAATTTGATTGATACCTAAAAACGAGTGTTCAATAATTATTTTGTTACCACAGTAAGAGTTATATTTTAAACATGCGTGCCTACCAGCTTCATACTATTTTAATAAGAACAAATAAAAATTTAAAAATATATGACATTGTTTTTTTTTGCTACAAATACGGCGTCCGGGGAGAAAACGAAATTTCGCCCAAATGTCCGGGTTTTTTTGCCGTGTTCGTCCGGCGTCGGCAGATCAGGTGATGGCAGCCCTACATACGCATCACCCTCGTACAAACATTTATGACTATGTAATAGGCACCCAAACAGCGACATGATAGTCCAGTGGGTAGAACACCCGCCCGAAAACAGAAGGGCGTGAGTTCCAATCCTGGGTCGGGCCTTCACCAATATGTCTTATCTAAAGTCATATGTGTGGTTAATTTATCATGGTTGCTAACGGTGAGGGAAAACATCGTGAGGAAACCCACATGGCTGAGTTGTACTTAGTCATGTGACAGTGTATTCGTACAAAACGGCGATAGGCCTGCCCCTATCACGTGAGTACACTGTCTAAGCAAAACGTGGGTACCTTCTCTGGAAACTAGATGGCGCTTGCCATGTGAGTTCAGAAGTATTGGTACCTCTGCCAACCCCTTCGGGGATAAACGGTGTGAAAGTTTATTTATGTTATGTAATAGGCACCCAAAATGACATTAATTAATTTCAACTGTGTAAATATCTAGAATAATCTATACACAGTGAGTAAATATCTAATATTTCAAGGTGTGATTCGTTTGATCAAACAACAGTCGCCAAATGAACATGAGGTTAATTAATAAATCGATTCTTACAGCTTATTCCATTAGCAATCAAACAACTATTAAAAAGTATTTTAGTAAAAAACTTTACGCTGGTTTCTAAACACTTTTGGAGATCAAAGTAAATGTGCAAAATATCTCTAAGTCTCATTTAGGTCAAGTTATATTAATTTTGAAATGTTGCTGCCACTTGGAATACATTTCGTTTTTCATTTTCGTCAATTAATATTCATGAGAGCTTGAAATTGTTGTTTGGTGTTTGCGCTAGATTTGATTTAGAATTCTTAGGATTAAATTGTAAATTTGCATTTGATGTTGTTTATTAATTAATTTGATTCATCTAATAAGTTTTGATTGTATTCCACTTTTCTATGCTTTATCTGAAGACTAAAACCACTGTGCCATTTCATAAGGTATCAGTTCTGTAAAAAGTGGTTTCGTCTGAACATAGCCTTTAGATGTTTTGGCAGCCAAATAAAGCCAAAAAAACACCCCTGTCATCATCAGAGCTTAATTTTAAGGTATTTCATGGAAGCTTTGTTTCCTTTTAACCTTCCGTAAAAAAAAAGTTTAGTAAAAAAAAGCGTTATTGTAAAATCACTTAATATTTTAGGGCATTATAAGTTTTTATTGGGCTATATTACTGTAAACCTATCACTAACTATCATTTTCTATATATTTTAACCAACCACTTCTATGACTAAAAACTTTCTATTTATGAAATCATTCATTCCTGTCATTATTACAGTGATTATAATGTATGCATGAATTTAATCGTCATCAACTCGGGTTGTTACAAATTTAAGCGAATTCGAAAAACTACAGGCTTTAGGGGTAGGTCCGGGTTTGCGGTATCAAAGTAATATTCTTCCCCTTCTCGAGATGCAGGCAGTCATTATACGTTTCGGTACATTGACTAGCAATTATGTTGCTGACTAGAGTACGACCGTCTCTGCCTGGCCATTTTTTATTTATTTATTAGTAATTTATATTTAGAGTTGGGATTCGATCATCTTGTTTTGTTTTTTTTACAAAATTTCACCCTTTTACACCCTTTTTTAATTTGTTATTATATTTCAATTGTTATGTCTTTACGCTTTCGCTGGCTGAAAAAAAATGTATTGCTTTGTCTGACAAAATAATCATAGTTAATCAGCGCCACGGATGTTATATCATTGTTTGTGGCAACATGCTGAGCCACTGCACAGGGTTTGGCACTATTATATTTTACAGATCGCTGAAAAGATGCCTTTTTTTTGGCTTTGATTTTGCAATGTCAAATATATTTCATGAAGGGCAATAGGACAATAATCTAATACTGAGGGTAATTTAATATTACATTGCAACTTTATTATAAGTATGTTTTTGGTTTCCAAAGGTAAAAATATAAAAATATGGCATCAATTCTTTTTGAAGATAAGCAAGATACATCTCATTTCTAATCGGATCTCCACAGTCCGTCGAGAGAAAAGTTAATATCAAAACGAAGAACTTAAGTGGAATAAGAAAAAACACGAGGAGGCGTAAAGTGAAGGTAATTCAATTTGATCAGACTGTTTTTATTCGCACCAGCTTTTCTTTGTGAGTAGCTGTGACTGGGTTTTGTATCATTTCATTACTCATATAATATTTCCTTTTCTATTTGTATTTTCGTACACGATTTTTAATATCAAATATGATCTTTTACTCCATTAACTTTAACTAAAGCAAAAATAATATAAAAAAAAATAATAATTAAAAGTAACACGACAAAATTAGGCAAACAAACCGCCCCAAACCCCAAAGGTTCCCATCACACTGGCAGCATTTCTACGCTGCACAGCGAGCGAAATCCTCTGGACCAGAAATGCCCCTGAGCGGTAGTCCAATCCCCGATCCCTCAAGCGACGACCAATTTCCCTAACAAAGTGTCTACCCTGCGATCCCCACACCCCCATTGTCTCGACAGCTAATGGTACAAACAAGTAACTCCCCATCAGCTGCGCGTACTTCATTGATTTTTGCCGCGCTGCCATCTCCGCCGCGGCCCCAGGAGTTAAACTTGTGGAGCTAATGTGGGATGCCGCCAATGTACATACACACGTAGCATCCCATAAAAGGCAACGACCCATAGATGTACTAATAAAAAACCGTAGACAAGTCACGCGCGCTCATAAGTGGCACTTAAAAAACAGGCTAAATGGCTCATCTGACTACAGTCGCGCATTAGCTGCCGTCGCAATCGTTCACCTGTTTTGGAGTGTTTGTTTATCAAAATAATCGAGAATGCCGTCGTGTGTGATGAAATTTTGCACAAACTATAGTAGAAAAACTTCTAAAATGATGTGAATGCTTATCATTCGTAAGTATTATAAATTTACAACGTTTTAATTATAATTTATAATAAATCGTGTGTATAGGTCTTAATTATTCTTTCTCAAACGGTAGTCTTAGAGTCATATTTCACGACGGTACAGCGAAAATATGTTTATCTCTTTTTAGCGCTTGCTTTAAGATGTGCTATATCGCCTACATTTCAAATGTATTTCTTGGTATGTTGTTTGGATATATTTCTAGTGGTGTGCGTTCATCTGCCACAATCGGTGCCACTCGTAAGCGCCGGTTTCCTCGTAAATGACCTATCTAACGTTTTTTAATCTATGCAACGACCTCTCTCCCACGGTATTAAAGTGAGACCGTCCGGACGTTTCCCGTCGCTGCGACACAAACCTGGTGGTTCCAAAACTGATGGAATGTCAGCAGACACGAGAGCCCTCCGGACGATGTCATTGATTGAGTGATGGCGAGAGAGTCTCCGTGCGCTTTTGACACAATGTAGCCCATGACGCCCCAGCGAATCGACCGATGAACCACAAATACAGCGGTGTGGCTCACATATATTGCATCCAAGACGAAGCGCCACGGCTACACGCAGGGAGTTGTTGTCCAGAAATGTACCTAAATGCGGAGATGGCAACGCATGCAACCAAGCACCCGACTCCGGCTGAGAGACTGCTCTCAGACGAGCAAGCTCCGCTCCCGAGCTCTGCGCCAACAACCCACCGAGGGAGGACTTGCACAGTTCCTCATCCCAGGAGCGCTGTACGCTGGGCTTCTCTGGACAATCTACTGCCGGGCAACGGGCTCGCCACAGCTGAAAAGCCTCATCTGCGAATGGGATGCTAAAACTGTCACCATCAAAACTTAGAATACGAGTGACAAGCTTCAGCACCCCATGCGAAGAGGCCAAGAATGCTGGGAGTTCCGTGTCCTGTAGGCGACGAACGCCGAGACCACCAAAACGCATTGGAAGTGCTGCCTGCGACCACTGTGAGGGAGACATATGAACGTTTAAAATTGTCTCTAATAGACACTTCAAAGTTTCGTCATATTTGTCTGCCTCCCCTCGACACAACCATACTGGGGCAGTTCGTAAAGTATATGTCAACCTTGGCTGGGAAAGGCAGTTCCTAAGAACAGCAAGAGCCACATGCGCAGATAACTCCTTAAGATGTGGCTCAGCTCCAACCATGGTATTCAACTTGCTCCGCAGAACCCCCGGCACGCCTTCCGAAAAAATGGGTGCGCCCAACAACATGAAATTTGTCTTGTCAAGAACTTTCACCCCCGGCATCAATAATTCTAACTCCGCTTTGGACTCTGTGCCATATACCCAGAGCAAGGAAAAACCTCACATTTTTCTGAGTTCATGTGAAGGCCCAAGTCTTCTAACCCACTAATAACAGTTTTCAGATCATCCACAACATTCTCTAGTGGTCCGCCTATGGTACCATCATCGAGATACCAAACGTTCAATGGGGACCTCACTGATTTGACTACGTTGTGTATGGCCAGGCTGAATAAAAGTGGACCCAGGGGGTCACCCTGTTGCGCACCCACCCGAGACTCCACCAGATTTTCACCAAAGTACAGGTTACTTGGACTCGAGTAACACTGATGGAGAAACGGATATATGGACGGAACCAATTCGTGTACCTTACCCAGAATAACATCACGCTCAACCGTATTAAAAGCATTCTGGAGGTCAACCTTTACAATAATGTTGTCAGAGTTTGCCCGGGCAAAAGAAAATGACCGGGTGGCGTGAATCGCAGCCTCGCAACCCAAGGGAACTCCGAAACCTAACTGCTGCGGTTGAAGAACACTTGATGCAACTGCCCTGACAGCGCCGCAACCAAGTTTTGTCACCAAGCGCCGAAAGACACCTCCCACTGCTATGGGACGGATCCCCCCGTCTATTACTTACAGTAACATCCAAATTCTCGACTGATTAGACAATTATCAAAACTTCTATATTACTTTAGCATTATATCTTAAATGAAGAAGAAGAAGAAATACATTTATTTTCCGTAAATATGGCACAACAGATTTGCAACACAAAAATAATAATAACCAACCCAAAAAAATTAATATTAATCATTAATCAATGTTAGTTTTGTAATAGCTAATAATAACACTATCACACTTCTATCCGCGGATTTTAAATGTACGGAAAAAAGGGACGGGCCTGTTTAAGTTGATGGACAATGCAGAGGATTATCCTCAAACATTTTAAATTGACCGTCTTGCATTGATTAAATTGAATTTAAAAGACTCAAAATTTAATTTGAATTAATTTAAATTAAATCGTTAATGTGCTAAAGGAGGCAGGCATCCATTAGATTGTGTTGTGATGCATAAAAGAGCTTATATGACAAAATATGCAAATGTAAATGTAGCTCGCTCTTGCCTACTTATTAAAACCACGAATACATAGAAGAAAAAAAATATTTTTCTTAATGCTTTATTGACCATGTATAACTATGTTAATTGAATTAATTTTATTGTTATACAAACTAGCATTATGGATCTAAATTAATATAATTTCTCATAGCGTGCAACGAGTATTCATAATTAAAATTACTGTTATTATATTATATACCCATAATAAGCAATTAGCTTATTATGACCTGAATACATGTATTCTGTGGAGCACTACCTAATTGAGTAAAATGCTACATTTTATCTATCTACATACGATTAAGGATTAAAAAGTTTGCCAAAGTTACAGAACCAATATTTCCCAAACGTTTTCGAAGTTGTGTCGAGTAAAAATTTTAATGTGCATCGTCCACCAATCATTTGTGGAGTCTCTGATATCAAATCAAATCACTGTATTGCTGTGTATTGTCAGCTTCAAATAGCACTACCCCATTTTTTCATGGGTGAGCGTGAGAGGCGACTAAGTGTATCGGGGCTTTTTAAGTAAATTTTTTAGCGATGCGGTTGGAAACTCATCATCAAAAACAATTATTGTACAATCTTCTTTCCACTTAACTTCCAAAAGTGGCTGAAGAATTTTCTGATTCTGAAACTCTGGCTACCCCTTTTAGGGATTTATAGCCGTGAGTATATGTATGTAATGTATGTATGTTACTGCTACTAGGAGGGCATGAATGCTTCGCATGTCGAAATTTGGAGCGAAGCCGGACAAAGTCATACATGTGTTGTTATAAATAGTTTTGTATTAAATTCTTTAAGTGCGTGCGAGTTGTGTTTACACTTGTTTCCCATAGACTAACATGGAAAACTTTCAAGGCTATTTATTCCTCAATGGTAACATCTATCTAAATTTTCTCTTCGTTAAAACCTTGTCCTTGATGTCTTGAACCATCGTGCAAAATTTGGCTGTGATCGGATCAACCGATTAGGAGGAATTCTGTGACAAGCCTAATACAAAAGTCGGAGGTAAATGGAGCTTCGTTCCAACCTTGTTCCACTGTTATACAAATGCGTGAAGAGTACCTAAGGAGGATGAGGAAGTGCTATTGGAAGAACAATTTTTTTTCTTGAATCTTTCAGGTCTTTAGGGGAGGCCTGTCCAACAGTGGATGCCTATTTATTGACTAAGCGATGGTGATCTTGATTAATAATTATTTATATATATTATAAGAAATGTATTAAAATCGTGATCGTTCGTTGGGTAGAACACCACTTATCGTGCAGGCGACTAGTGCTCTAATCCTGGGTCGGGCCTATACCAATTTGTCTTTTCTAAAGACATAGATGTGGTTAATTTATCATGGTTGTTAACGGTGAGGGAAAACATTATCAGAAAACCCACATGGCTGAGTTGTACTAAGTCAAGTGACAGTGTAATCGCACAAAACGGCGATAGGCCTGCTTCCTATCACGGGAGTTCACTGTCCATGCAAAACGTGGGTAGGTAAGCTGAAGTCCACCGGGTGATAATGTCACGTGATGTTCAGAAGTATAAGTTCCTCTGCTAACTCCTTAGGTGATATTCTGCGTGAAAGTTTGAGTCTTGGAGTTTGTTAAATGCATTACACACATTAGATAGGAAAAAATATTCATAGTCATAAATAAAAATAAAATTATAAAATAGAGACATACGGATTTAGAAAACAAACCATTTCGATATCATTGTATTTCATTCAGGTAATGTTTTTCCACAGACCTACCAAGTTCCAGACGTGTAGTGCCTAAATGGTAATAAAAATGGTATCATCATTATAAATAAACAAATATACGGACAAATTCAACAAACAAAGACCAAGTCAGCTCCAAAACTATGTAGAATTTTTAATATGGAATACTAACTCACCGATATAATTTAATATGATATAATACACCTACTAATAACATCCAAGACTAAGAACCAATCATTAATGCTCATCAAATTAATGTTGCTCTCAGCGGGGATCGAACCCGCAAATCAGGACCGGGAAGCTAATCACCTATGCACTCGGCCACGGACGCCGTCATTACCAAGATCTTTTGATAATAAACTTAGACTACATACATACATACATACATATACTCACGGCTATAAATCCCTTAACGGGGTAGCCAGAGCTTTGGAATGAGAAATTCCTCAGCCACTTTTGGAAGTTGATTGGGGAAAAGATGGTAATAATAAATGTTTTTGGTGACGGGTCTCCAACCACATCGCCCAAAAAACACTTAAAAAGCCCCTATACCCTTGGTCGCCTCTAACGATCACCCACGGGTAGAAATGGGGTAGTATTATTCTGCTGTGTAGTGTCGGCTTAGAATAGCAATACCCCATCTGTTCCCGTGGGTGTCGCAGAAGTCGACTAAGGGACTAGGGCTTTTCCATCTTCGCCCTTACACCAATCCAAGGTCTGCCGCGCCGAAGGATGCATGGCCAGGGGTGAGCCTGGTCGCTAGCGTGCCGCCGTCCCGGAGCTTGGTGCACTCCGGGTACTAAATAACCTTACCTAGTCAAGCGGGGCTCTGGCTAGGTGGACAGTTTACTTCCCTTGCTTCTCGTGGGTCCAATATGTGTTCGAATTCTAATAAACACGGAGGCGGCGATGTAGCTCGCCACTCATCACGCCATGGTTGCTCACGGGGCGAAAAGTGGGCTAAAGAGACCCGCTTCAGTACGATGAATGTATGTGGAGGAATGTTTGAAAAATTAGATGAAGTATGTATGATTATGAATGAAAGAAAACTGGATTTTCTATGTGTAAATGAGACGAAGCGTAAGGGAAAGGAAGTTTCACAACTTGGCAACATTACAGCAATCTGGTCTGGAGTCACTGACAGTGACCGAGCTAGCCAAGGAGTGGGACTTCTGATATCTGAAAGGATGGCTCGGTGTATGAAAGATTACGCATGTGTGAGTCCAAGGCTCCTGTAGATTAAGGTGAAATTGGGACTAGTCCGGATGCGCATAATTTGCGTATACGCTCCGGACATGTCTAAATCCCTATCCGAGAGGGAGGAGTTTTGGAAACTGTTAGACGATGTTGTGAATGGGTGTGATCAGAATGAGAGACTTGTAATGTTAGGAGATTTTAATGGCTGGGTTGGTGTTTCACGCAACGGTTGCGAAAGAGGTTTAGGAAAGTTTGGTGATCAAAGGGTGAATGAGAATGGTGAGAAATTGATTTAGGTATGTTTGGAGAGGAATCTTTGTGTTACAAACACGTTGTTTAAACACAAAGATATCCATATGTATACAAGACAGAGGGGAAGCGAGAGAAGTATGATTCATTTTGTGATAGTTGATGAAAGGCTGAGAGCAAAAGTTGTTGACACCAGGGTCTATAGGGGCACGAACGTTGGCACAGATCACTTTCTCGTTATATCACGATTAAGGGGTCTGTGCACGCGTTGGCGTCACGGGCCTAAAATGTCAACAACGGATTTTGCGAGAATAAAAGTAGAAAAACTGCAAGAAGATGAAAATATCAGAGATGAATTCTTGAGAAAATTGGATGATAGACTAAGTTGCGTGGAGATGAAGGATGAAATGGAAATAGAAGAAGTATGGGATGAGCTCAAATCGACGATGGTTGAATGTGCGACGGAAGTATGTGGAGTGTGTAAAAGGTCAAATAGACCACCAACAAGTTGGTGGGATAAAGTTGTGAAAGAGGCGGTTGGAGATAAGAAGAAAGCGTGGTTAGATTTACTAGCGATTAAAGCTAGTAAACGGATGGATGCGAGTGTAACTGACGATGTAGTGCAGAAAAGTGAAGATGAATATAAGAGAGTTAAGAATGAGGTAAAGAAGAAAATAGAAAAGAAAAAGCGGGATTTGCAAGAGTGGTGTGAGAGGAAACTTTCTGATAATTTCCGGAATAACCAAAAGTTATTCTGGAAGTATATCCGGAAAGAAAAGGGGGTTTCCCAAAACACGAGAGTGAGGGTTATAAGAGATGAACAGGGTGAATTGGCGACGGATGAAAGTAGCATGAAACGGGTATGGAAGAATTATTTTGAGGGACTGTTTGAGAAAGAGGATGCATCCATTTCTTCGCCAATCGACAGTAATGTTGATTGGAAAACGGGGAGATGGGTGAATTTAGTGACAGCGAGATTAGTATGGAAGAAATAATGAAAGCAATGAAAAGTATGAAATTAGGGAAGGCGGCAGGGTATGATAGGATTACTATCGAAATGCTGAGGGCTGGTAAAGGGTTGGTGGCTTCTTGGGTGTACTTCCTTTTCCAAAAATGCTGGTCGAGTGGCAAAGTTCCACGAGACTGGTGCAAGGCGGTGATTGTGCCTCTATATAAAGGAAAGGGGTCACACCAAGAGGCTAAAAACTACCGCGGCATCAGCTTACTCAGCATTGTTGGTAAATTGTATGCTAAGGTACTGATTAAAAGAGTGATGAATGAAACTGATGAGAAAATATGGGATGTGCAAGCGGGATTTAGGAAAGGAATGGGATGTATGGATCAAATCTTCTCTCTAAGGAGTGTGGAAACAGCAAAGATATACTGGCCAGTACACCCTGCTGTGTACCAACTTATAATTTGTATCTATGCTTAACTCGAAAAACATTTACACTCCGCGATGTAGGAATATGAGTGAGACGCTGCTATGTGCGTTTGAGTCCGCAGTAGTGTGCGCTCTAACATGACTCCCACAGTACTCCCCTCCTAGTCGATACGGCGATATCAAAGCTAGGAGGTACCTATTACCAATTACCAAATTCAGTGTGAGCAATGAGGCCGGTGATTGCATGCCTGTAGATGCTCTGCTGAATGAATGGTGTGGTGAGGTAAGCGAGGAATAGAAGTTGCGGGTAGATCGAGAAATGTAGTAGAAAGAAGCGTGTGTTCTTATCGAGGGGTCACCACTGTGGAAACAGCAAAGATATACTGGCCAGTACACCCTGCTGTGTTGGTACACAGCAGGGTGTTAAGCATAGATACAAATTATAAGTTGTTAAGCATAGATACAAATTATAAGTTGGTACTTATAATTTGTATCTATGCTTAACTCGAAAAACATTTACACTCCGCGATGTAGGAATATGAGTGAGACGCTGCTATGTGCGTTTGAGTCCGCAGTAGTGTGCGCTCTAACATGACTCCCACAGGAGCATCACCGAAAAGTTCTTAGCTAAGAACCAAAAGGTGTATTGCTCCTTCATTGATTTAGAGAAGGCGTATGATAGGGTGGTAAGAAAGTGTTTCTGGGAGGTGTTATCCAAGTTCGGTTTGGGGAGTCAACTTATACGTGCATTAGTATCACTCTATGAGGATTCTAGTGCATGTGTAAGAGTAAACGGGGAAAACACTGACTGGTTCGGAATCTCTAGGGGTGTCCGACAGGGATGTGTAGCTTCTCCGTGGCTCTTCAATTTGTTCATGGATGACTGTTTGACAGAGTTGCGTGAAAGTGATTATGGACTAAGAATGAGTGGATTCATCATTAAATGCCTCTTGTATGCTGACGATCAAGTGCTACTTGCATCATCGGCAGAAGAGTTGCAAGAGATGATGAATATTGCATGTGAGTCTTTTGTAAGAAAGGGAATGAGGGTGAATGTGGATCAGACCAAAACGATGGTTTTTGAGAGACAGGAAGATGTGACAGAATGCGTGATTGCGATTGATGGCAAGGATGTGGAACAGGTGAAGGAGTTTGTATATCTGGGAAGTTTGTTTACAAGGGATGGAAAATGTGATGAAGATATTGAAAGAAGAGTGAAAAAGGGTAATGCGGTAAATGGAGCAATGAATAGCCTAATGACCTGTCAATCGGTGTCTGAAAAGGCCCGAATGGCTGTGCATGATGCTGTTCTTGTTCCTACGCTTATGTATGGAAGCGAATGTTGGGTGTGGCAGAAGAAGCATGAGAGCAGAGTGAATGCAGTAGAGATGAGGTCCCTCAGAAAAATTTGTAATGTTAGATTATGTGACCGAGTGACAAATAGTGTTATTCGTGAAAAGTGTGGTGTGAAAGATGATATTGTAAGAAAGATAGAAAAAGGAATGTTGAGATGGTTTGGGCATATAGAGAGGATGGATGATAGAAAATTGGTAAAAGGGATCTATAGAGCTAGTGTGGATGGTAATGTTAGTAGAGGACGACCATGGAGAACACACTTGGACCAAATTGAGAGTGTGCTCAAAAAGGCTGGCGTCCGAAGTATGAAGAATAAAAGAGCATGTATGAAAAGATTGATGGATGTAAACAAAGCTAGAGAGGTTTGTCAGGATCGTGCGAAGTGGCGATCAATAGTCTCTGCCTACCCCAATGGGAACTAATGGCGTGAGTATATGTATGTATGTATGTTATTCTAAGCCGACACTACACAGCAAACTTAGACTAAGTGCTCGGATATTCCTTATAAAATTCCCACTAGTACAAAAAACAGAAAATAATGCCTCACTTCTGTCGCTGTGAACCTTATTGCATAAAGAGAGCTTTGATTTCGACGGTAATGAGATTTTCTGTTCTCTGCATGCCTTCGTGTATTGTTTATTGTACAAAGAGTGTTTTTATTTCGCCATTCATTTGGTTTATACACTAGGTTTATTTAAAAATAGGTTTGTAAGTATTGTTTTTTCCTATAATAAAAACTTAAAACATAAGTAACCAGTAAAAAACTATTTTTACTGGTACATGCGAGTATGTCACACGATAATTTCTGCTGCAAGACGCAGCGTTTACTTATTACTTTAGCAGGTATATAAAAGAGACTGCTATACCTATTGTTTCAAGGAAAATATTTTTTTTACCGGACTGAAACAAAAGGAGGAGTTACTTGTAGATCTTTACTTTATTTTTTGGTTGTGTTTGTAACACATACGCACAGAAATAATATGCGCACAAAATATATAATGAACGTTGGAATCAAACATGACTTTTAAAATGAAATATTTGGTAATTAATAAATATTGAGTGTTATTAAATTATTATAAAATATTATCAATGTTTGTGTATGAAAAATAAGAGTTATCACTTGATAACAATTCGCATAAAGAAAA
Organism: Bedellia somnulentella; assembly: GCA_963576735.1. Classification (NCBI taxonomy): domain Eukaryota; kingdom Metazoa; phylum Arthropoda; class Insecta; order Lepidoptera; family Bedelliidae; genus Bedellia; species Bedellia somnulentella. The sequence continues at coordinate 15,561,932 of OY755181.1, forward strand.
CACAACCCCATTAATTCACGTGGGTGTTAGTGAGAGGCGATTTGCAGGCGGTTTTCAAATTTAACTTCTCAAAAAGGCTGAGGATATTCTAATCCTGAAACTTTGGCTATCCCTTGTAGGTATTTATAATAGTCGTAATTGTATGCATGTATGTACATCAGGAATTGTAGGCTGAAACCTGGGCAATGAACATGTTCTTAACTATTTATTTAAATTGCTACAACATGAATACATACATATACTCACAGCTATAAATCCCTAAAAGGGGTAGCCAGAGCTTTGGAATAAGAAATTCCTTAGCTACTTTTGGAAGTTGAGTGGGGAAAATATGGTAATAATTAATAATTGTTGGTGATGGGTCTCCAACCACATCGCCCAAAACGCCCCGCCCCAAATAATTATTAAAATTTATTTTCATTCTAAACATTGTCAATAGGCCTCATACACGATCCCCGGGGGGGTAAACTCATAAATTCAATTTGTAAGATTTAACCCAGATGGGAAGGATATTGCAGGCTTAAATCACCTGGTTATCCGAAAATAAAGATCATTCCGTGCTTCGGAGAACACGTTAAGCCGTCGGTCCCGGCTGCTATTACGGTATTAGTCGTAAGTCTGCCAACCCACTATTGGCCAGCGTGGACTATGTCCAAATCACCTAGATAGGGTAGGCTCGAGCCCCTTGGTGGGGACGTATATGGGCTGTGAAGAACATGTATGGAGCACTAACTAACAGAGTAAAATGATACATTTTATCTATCTACATACGATTAACGACTAAAAAGGTTGCCAAAGTTTCAGAATCAATATTTCCCAAACGTTCGAAGTTGTGTCAAGAAAAGAATTTAAGAAATTTATAATGCATCGTCCACCAACCACTCGTGGAGTCTCTGACTTCTTATCAAATAAATTTATTGCTACCGTACCTCTGTATCATACAAATACGTGATAAGTATCTTAGGAGGATGAGGAAATGATAAGGCAAGACCAATTTTCTTTCGTGAATCTTTCAGATCTTTAGGACAATAACTGTCTATTATTTGTATACTGAACGATGGTGATCTTGAATAATATAGATGTACTAGCAAACCCGGCAAACTCCGTTTCACCACTAGGTAGCTTATTTTCGTGAGGGATACTCACACCACGTACTGGCGCCGTTGAAGTACTGCTATGTATCAGATATGGCGATGTTTTTCCTGAATATTCTTTGCTATAAACCTCACGGAGCTAAGACCTTACCAACGAATACAATACCGTGAAAAACGGACCTACCTAGGTCCAGACATGTAGTGCGTAAATGGTAATAAATATGGTGTCATCACCATCACCAAGACATTTTGAAAATAATCTTACACTACGAGCTAGAAGTATAATCCTTATAATATTCCCACTAGTAGCTGTACAAAAACAGAAAAGCATGCCTTACTTCTGTCTCTCGAAAACTCATTGCATAAAGAGAGCTTTGACTTCGACGGTAATGAGGTTTTCTGTTCTCTACATGCCTTCGTGTATTGTTTATTGTACAAAGAGTGTTTTTATTTCGCAGTCCTTTTGCTTAATAGAACTGACATGTATGGTTCGTGGAATTATATGCTTGAAAGTATTGTTTTTACCTAATATGAAAACCTTGAAGTTAACAAAAAAAGTAATTAACTATCTTTGTTGACAATAAGACGTATCTAACAAGATATCTTTTGCTCCACGCTCACGAGAATTCTGTATCCATGTTATACCTATTGTTTCAAGGAAAAGTGATTTTCACCTGAATAAAAAAAATGGAGGTGTACAATTCAAGCTTTGTTTTTTTTTGTTCGTAAAACAGTTGTAGAACAACAATGTCTCATGAAAACATGACTAAACTCGGAAATATACATACATACATATACTCATGGCTATAAATCCCTGAACGGGGTAGCCAGAGCTTTGGAATGAGAAATTCGGAAATAAAGTGTTTTTTAAATATAGTTTTTTCTTTGCTATGCAGCGTCGTCTTAGAATAGCTTTTCCCCATTTTTTTCCATGGGTGTTCGTAATGGGTGCCTAAGGTTATTGGGGATTTTGTTAAGTTGTTTATAAGCGATGCGTTTGAAGACCCATCACCAAGAATCTTTATTTTATAATTGTTTCCCCATTTCACGTTTAAAAGCAGTTGAGGAATTTCTTATTCTGAAGCTTCTAGAGATTTATAGCCATGAGTTTAAACATGAATTTGATTTTTTCATCCAATTCTAATAATAATTTATCAATAAATATAATTGAAAGATATAATACATTACAATTTCATTGAAATCTGAAACAAATGCACAGGATTATAAATTTCCTAAAGCATCGATGACAAAAAAAACAATTCTTTTTTGTTGATTCAATTTGTAACAACCTTATAAAGTAACAATTTTTCTGCAATGACGACCTCATCCTTTAAATCGGATTTAATTGATTTATAAATTTCTAAATCAGCATTTACTTAGTGGATAAAAAAAAAAGAAAAAGAAACAAACAAGAACACGATCCACTTTTTATCAAAAACTATTACAAAACTATCATATCACAAGTAAACTTTAATCAAACTAAATTAGACGATAAATTTTTCTTCATTATTTACGTGCGATGCTCTTATAATTATGATAAGCATCTCCTAAAGCAGCTTAACTAAGTAAGTCTAAAATAAGCACCTTACTTGTTAAGTTATCTCGCAAGTAACCAAGTAGCTAGAGGCTCATATTCGTAAAACAGATTTTGCATGAGCATTTTCTGTAACCAAAATATCACCTTCACCTATTTTATCAAGCTGTAACTATTAAGAATTAACTTAGAAAAAATTGCCGTGTAGTTTCGGCTTAGAATAACACAACCCCATTTCTACCCGTGGGTGATCGTAAGAGGCGACTAAGGGTATAGGGGCTTTTTAAGTGATTTTTGGGCGATGTGGTTGGAGACCCGTCACCAAAAACATTTATTTATTATTACCATCTTTTCCCCAATCAACTTCCAAAAGTGGCTAAGGAATTTCTCATTCCAAAGCTCTGGCTACCCCGTAAGGGATTTATAGCCGTGAGTATATGTATGTCATAAAAAAAATTCATTTCTATCACCAGCATCTACATTATTTTCCACGGTTTTTGTGGCTAAAGACACACTTCGACGATCCTTTGTTTATAAAAACCGACTTCACAGTGGGAAAAACAACCGAAAATAAAAATCTAGTACTAAAAAGTACGAAATAAGTTTTTTAATTGAATATGCCAGTGTATGAGTGTATGAGTACTGTGATTAATACCTTTGCAATTTCTTTATTCCACACGCGTCAGTTCAACCTACTTAAATATTAAAATTCTCTTAAATTAATTTGTGAGCCGGTGCCAGCCTGCGTGATGATGATGGACAATAATAAGTGTGTATTTCGCACTTCATACACATGTACAATGTAGGATACCTTGTAGTTGTAGGGTAAATTTATTTTTGTACGTTTTACCATTTAAAACGTGAGGCAATGGATATATATTGTTTAGATTGTAATAATCAGAGATAGATATTAGGGTGAATTCACTTTTATTTGACTGGCACCGACTCAAAAATTAATTTAAGAGAATTTTAATATTTAGGTAGGTTGAACTGACGCGTGTGGAATAAAGAAATTGCAAAGGTATTAATCACAGTACTCATACACTCATACACTGGCATATTCAATTAAAAAACTTATTTCGTACTTTTTAGTACTAGATTTTTATTTTCGGTTGTTTTTCCCACTGTGAAGTCGGTTTTCTTTTTGTTAAAAGTTATTTTATTTTACGAGTTTTAGAGATGGGTAGACCTGGCAAAGATGCCTCTCGTATGAGGCAGTGCGACGGTTACTGTATTATTCTTCGTATTTCTGGTATTTCTATTATTATACGATATTATTGCCGAGTAGTGCCGGCTTAGAATGTCGCTACCCCTTTCTACCCACGGGTGTCATAAGAGGCGTCTAAGGGAATTGGGGCTTTTTATTGGATTTTTGGGCGATGCGGTTGGAGACCCATCACCAAAAACCTTTATTTTCACCATCTTTTCCCCACTCAACTTCCTAAAGTGGCTGAGGAATTTATAATTCCTTAACTCTGGCTACCCCTTCTAGGGAAATATAGCCGTGAGTATATGTATGTATGTATACGATATTAAATAGGCTCAACCATATGTAACTTTACATTGTTCTTAAAATCCCTCGAAAGGCGATGGTCTACAATTCTACATCTCAAGAAAGACTCAAACGTTCACGCCGAATATCCCCGAAGGCGTTAGCAGAGGTAGTAATACTTCTGAATATCACGTGACATTGTCACCTGTTGTTCAGAGTACCCACGCTTTGCTTACACCCACGTTCTCACGTTAAACAGGGCAGGCCTATCGGCGTTTTGAACAAATACAGTGTCACATGATTGTGAGTTTCGACAGTCCCCTCGATTTCCTGGGATGCCATCATCAGATCCTGGTCTCATGGTACTTTCTCGGTAACAATAACATAACAAAAGAAATGTTGAGTGAACCTGTACTTCTCTTCATAAAAGCTACAAAGAGGAGCATAAATCTTTATGGAATGGTGAAAGAATTGTTTCCGAACTCCTAGTGATTAAGGACCCACACCTTCCATCATCAGCTTAGCAGCATAACAATATGATTTTCAGAAGCAAATGCCAATATAAGTTCAGAAAATATGTAAAACGCGGTACATTTGCCTATAAAATTTCAAGGTTCCCCTCGATTTCTCCAGGATCCCATCATCAGACCCTGATATCCTCATCATGGTACCAATCCGGGAGTATCTTCTTTCGAACAAAAAAATAATAATCAAAATCGGTTCACAAATGGAGAAGTAATCGGCGAACATACATAAAAAAAAAAAAAAAAAAAAAAAAATATACGGTCGAATTGAGAACACTCCTTTTTTTGAAGTCGGTTAAAAAACATATTACTTCGAAAATGGCTCCGGAAATTTAGAATCAGAAAATCTGGCTACACTTTTATAGAGGGCTGAGTAAACGTTTGATAATTTTTAACACGCTTATATTAGTTTCACCTGTATGTATGTATGTATGTATGTAACCGACTCCTTTAAACTCGATTTTGACCCACTTTAAACGGACCGATTTAAATTTAAATTTGTACACCTATTGAGAATCAGGGACAGTATAATATTTTTATAGTTTCATCCCATTATCCTGATTAGGGTCACTAGGATTAAATAATCTCAAATGATTCAGTACTAAAAAGTTAAAATACGACTGACCAAAAAATACTGGTATTATTGTGGAAAAGCGTGGGGCGCTCTGTGCCATATTTTTCGTCTATCGAGCAACCATTGTTCATTACCGTTGTCAACTTATATTAGGAATGATTTTTTACTTTTTAGTTTGATGTGCTTTAAAAGCGTGTTTTTAAGTTTATTAAAACTATATTTATCTATTACCAAGATACCACAGAAGCAGTAAAAGAAGATTTATTCTATTCTTTACCAAAAGTAAACACTAAAGTTAGCAATTTAAGTTAAAAAGTATGACGACAGTTTGGATTGATTTAAATTCAGATAAATAGCAAATACCTCCTCGTAAGTAAGCTGAAAGCTCATTTATAACGAGTTTTTTGTCAGTTTATATTAGTTAGACATTGTTTGAACTGTAGCAGGCTTCACAGTCGACTGCTATTTGTTCGTGTGTTGTCACAATATTACGAGAATCTTTGCGATGTAAGAACAATTATTGCGGTGAAAAGTGTGATAACTTAAGAGATATTTTTTCTTACATTGCAGCTCGTAAATGATCTAAAAGAAATAGTCATCGGTTTTTCATTGATGCGATTTTGAATGAAGTGCAAGACGTGTTTGTTTTGAATCCTTGTACAATAATCAATGCAAAGTGGCGATAGGCTAGGTTGATAGGACAGGAGACACCTTATCACGTGAACAATAAAGATTCTCCGTCTTTTAACCCAAGGTTTACTTTTATTTGGAGTGAACGTATAGGCTAAGGTTGACTTTGAAATTGCGCCTAACGTATATTCCACACACCTAAGACAATGAGGCCTCGGGTAGTACGCCAAAACGCATATAGCATGGGTTGTTGATGAGAATCCTTGACTGGAAAGTAATATTGACAGCAACAAAAAACGCATTCGTTAGAGTTTTCAATTTAAATTCTAAAATAAAAATTGCAAATATAAGAAGCACGTGTGTGTCGGCTTAGAATAGCACTACCCCGTTTCTACCGATGGGTGTACGTAAGAGGCGACTAACGGTGTTGGGGCTTTTTAGGGATTTTTGGGCGATGCGGTTGGAGACCCATCACGAACAACCTTTACTTTACCCTCTTTTTCCCATTCAACTTTCCAAAAGTGGCTGAGGAATTTCTAATTCCGTAGCTCTGGCTACCCCTTCTAGGGATTTATAGCCGTGAGTATATGTATGTATGAAGCCCGAAAATGGGATGAAAATAGACTGAAAATCATCATTTCGACGGTACTGCTTAAAAGACATAAATTTACTTGTTAACTGTCTTTGTCATTCTTACATATAAAGTATGAGACAGCAATACTAACACCAAATTATGAATTAGACAATGTATAGCACTTGATGCCCGAGGCGTAACCTTATTAAATATTTACATGAATAAACGAACCAAAATACAAACACCTATCTCGAAATTCCAGCTCTTTTTCATATTTTAGAGATGAAATTCTGTTGAGTTTCATTATTAGAGTGGATATTATTAAGTTACGAAAGTATGATGAAATTCCATTGTGAAAATTTCAGCTTTTATTGCATTTTACAAAAAAATTATGTTCAATGTTTATGCTAAAATGAAGCGAAATATTTTTTTATACTACATCATATCTTATGGTTTGAGACTATATACAAATGAATTACACACAAGAATTGCATTATCAGTAATTTACCTTACACATTATAAATGGCATATAGAGAAGATGGATGACAGTAAATTGGCAAAAGAGATAAGAGCCAATGTGGAAGGTAATGTTAGTAGAAGACGACCTCGGAGGACACATTTGGATCAAATAGAAAATTTACTCAAAAAGGCAGGTGTCCGTAGTACGAAGAATAAAAGAGCATGTATGAAAAGATTGATGGATGTGAATGAAGCTAGAGAGGTTTGCCAGGATCGTACAAAGTGACGATCGATAGTCTCTGCCTACCCCAATGGGAACTAACGGCGTGAGAATATGTATGTATGTATGTATGTGCATTATAAATTTGGGTCAATATCCCTACCCATACTCACAGCTCTTTGTTGATAAGATGTAGTCAAAGATATAGAGTAGATTTTTTATTTTTTTTAAACTGAGTGGCAGCTAAAATGAAATATTTCTTTGAGAATGAGGTAAATTATTATAAGATGCTTTTTGTTACTATTCTAAAGAAACTTCTGGAAAACAACAGTTTGCAAAAGTTTTGTTGGAACATAACAACTAAATGATTGGTTGTGTTTTTGTGAAAGGGTTGCTGTGAAGAAAAGAAGAACTTTCTGAATTGTGTTATCTGATTTTGAAAGATGCTAGATTACATTTTAGGTTATGTTAAAGAAAGCTTTCAAATAATTTACTAATGTTTCTTACAAAGATCTAAAGCAAAGCACTTCAAAGCAGATATTAATTTAAGCTCATTAAGTTACATTAATTGTCCTGTCAATTTTAATATAATTTATATAGTATTGCACCAAAATATTAAAATTTATTAATCGTAAGAGGCCATCTACTGATTGTCTATTACAAAAAAATCTTATTTTGAATACTTTCCCTCTCAATTACCAAGAGCGGCTGTCGAATTTCAATTTCTGAAGCTATAGCTGTCCTTTTCTGAGATCTATAGCTGTTACAATATGTAGATAAGCATAAAAACAATATATGCGTATCTCAAATTTCTTGGCATTTTATTTGACTGGAAACATAAAGTTAACATACATACATACATATACTCACGGCTATAAATCCCTGGAAGGGGTAGCCAGAGCTAAGGAATTAGAAATTCCTCAGCCACTTTTGGAAATGTGAGTGGGGAAAAGATGGTAAAAGTAAAGGTTGTTAGTGATGGGTCTCCAACCGCATCGCCCAAAAATCGCTTAAAAGCCCCAATACCGTTAGTCGCCTCTTACGTACACCCATCGGTAGAAACGGGGTAGTGCTATTCTAAGCCGACACTACACTGTAAAGAAGTGTTGAATAAATTAAAGTTGAATTTATATTAGCGATGAATAAATAATTACACATTAAAGCACAAGCTTTTGCTTTTTAAAATGTAGAAATGTGTTAAATAATTAAAACACCAGCTTTTAACACCTCTGCATATGTAAAAATCGATGAGAAAATTCAAAAGACGGATTATGTCACTCCAACTTTGACATGAAAGGTATGTGTTCACTTTGACAAATGATGCATGACTTTCAACGGGTGTAATCAACGTCACTGTCGGAGTGCACGAACTTGTTACGTCGTTTTTTATGTGTTTTGCGTATGTTTGATATATATGAATAAATAAAGACTGTATGAAATTCAACCTCAGTACAAGTTTAGGTTACATACCATTGTAAAGGCCAAATACAAAATCAAACTTTTGATTTGGAGTTCTGAAAACCATTTAGCATGAGTTATTTATTATTCAAATTGCAATAAAATTTAGTTATAAATATAATAAAATTTTGAAATCTTCATATAAGTTTTAGTCAAATCATGAATGTAACATAAACATAAACGTTCACGCCGTTTATCTCCGAAGGGGTTGGCAGAGGTATCAATACTTCTGAACTCACATGGCAGCGCCATCTAGTGTCCAGAGAAGGTACCCTCGTTTTGCTTAGACAGTGTACTCACGTGATAGCGGGCAGGCCTATCGCCGTTTTGTACGAATACACTGTCACATGACTAAGTACAACTTAGCCATGTGGGTTTCCTCACGATGATTTCCGTCACCGTTAACAACCATGATAAATTAACCACACATATGACTTTAGAAAAGACAAATTGGTGTAGGCCCGACCTAGGATTGGAACTCACGCCCTTCTGTTTTCGGGCGGGTGTTCTACCCACTGGACTATCATGAATGTCTTTAAGTAAATCTTGATAAATTTTAATTAAAAATAACTTCGCCATCCTTTCATAACATCAAAGCCTATTATTTATTTATTATAACACTTTCATAGTTAATATGAAGAGCATATTCTCGGTAAATAGAATAGTGAAATAAGCAACGTAGCAGTGTTTCAGAGTTTCCGTTTTATCCGAGAAACTTGCTTAATACGAGCGACGGAAAACTTCATGTGCCAACAATTCACTTCCTGCGTCTTTCAACAACCTACAGGAATCGAGTTCTGAGACTTTTCATCTTAAGCACTTTTTTGTTTTACGTTCAAGATTTAAAACTCAGCGGTAAAAAAAACATCGTCTGGCATTTAACATGGTTGTGTTAGATATGTTACATGTTTTATTCAAGACCGTATAGTTTTGACTTAGAATAGCCCTACCCCATTTTTTACCGAGGGTGTTCGTAAGAGGCGACTAACGGTGTTGGGGCTTTTTAAGTGATCTATTTGCGATGCGATTGTAGAGCCATATCCAAGAGCCTTTGTTATAAAAGATTTTCCCCACTTAACTTCGAAAAGTGGTTGAGTAATTTTGTAATATGTAGCTCTGGCTACCTCTTTTAGGGTCTATAGCCATGAGCATATGTAAGTACGTACATATAACTTGTTAGTTTCACAACGATTATTTAAAAAAAAACTACCCAGGGATTGAGAATTAATAACAAATAAAGAATAAATAAAGGAAAGAAAAATTTCGACACAGACACATAATATATGAAATATATTAGAGGGTTTTTATATTTCATATTTCAATTCTAGAATAGCACTATCCCATTTCTACCCATGGGTGTTCGTAAGAGGCGACTGAGGGTTTTGGGGCTTTACAGAAGTTGTTGGGTGAAGCGATTGGAGACCCATCATCAATTTCCTTTATTTAACAATCTTTTCCCCATTCGAGTTGCAAAAGCGGCTGAAAAAATTCATATTCTGAAGCTCTGGTTATTCCTTTTTGCGATTCACAGCCGTAAGTATATGTATGTATGTAAATTGGTGCACTGCTTTGCAGGCCACGTTAAGCTGTTGGTCTTGGCTGCAAATACGGTAATAGTTGTTAGTTTGCCGATCCGAATTAGGCCAGTGAGAAAGGATTATGCCCATATGTTAGGAAAGGTTTGGTTGCCTTACCTAACATTATTAAGACTATTACAGTTATCATTGGAGAAACCAAAACAGTAATTTACACTATCATTTTAGCCTCCTCAAACCGATGGCTCGCCATTAAACTAGTTATGGCTTCATGCACCCAATTAAGGCAACCAGCTAAGTCGAAACTCAAAAATCCTTTGATAGCTATAAAATTCGTAAAACATAAATGTCAATCGAAATATTTGAGTCATGGAACCAATATTGTACGCACGAGGTTGTTCCGGAAACCGTTCTAAAGTCAACTAGCATGCAACTACAAACATAAAATTCACTGGTTCGGCTGTTTTCTCGTTCTGGATTAGGAGTTGGATTGGATGGGAAATAATTTAATTTTCTTTTTTCAGAATAAAAAAGAATCGTTGAAAGAAAAATATATATTTGTTTCCCAGGAATACATATATTTGTAAGTTTCTTACAATTACTAATAAATAAAGAATAACTAAAGGAAAGAAAAATGTCGACACAGGCGGGAATCGAACCCGCAACCTCGAGTATACGCCCCCGTTGCTCTGCCAATTGAGCTACCGTGTCAATGGCTGCCAGGGTGAAAGTCTTCTATCCTTTATTTATTTTACACGTTTAAGTAGTGATTTGCGTTTCCTACCTCCGAATTTTTACTAATTCGGAAGGCCACGTGTCTACCTTTTCAGATAGAATGCAAATGTTGAAAACGCCTAACTATCACATAATTTAAATCTTTTTGTTTATGAAAACCTCATGTGGGGATTATTACTAATAAATAAAGAATAAATAAAATCCTCACATGAGGTTTTCATGAACAAAAAGATTTAAATTCTTACAATTAACTTACTATATTATATCAAACTATGTGCGAGTGCAACAAAATTGTTTATTCAGCCTTGTCACTGTGTGTCTTACCTCACAACGCTGATTTTCAGTCTGCACCAGACCTGTATCATGCCGAAATATATGGTCTTGGCCAAGAAAGGGTTGCTAGAAATTGGAATAAAAAAATCCAGTCACTATTTAAAGTTTAGTAGGGAAAATTGCATACTCATTGTTGTTAATGAGAGTGCCCCCTAGTCCTCCAAGCTGAGTACGTCATGAATGGAGAGTTGTGTTGCGCAGATTTTATTTATTTTGAATCCACTCGCCCAAAATATTGCAAGCTTTTGAAAGCAGATGCTTTTCAAAGGCAGATTAACTTATACTCAGTTTCGTGATATTTGATGATTTATAGATTCCTAAATTACATACATACATATACTCACGGCTAAAAATCCATTAATGGGGTAGCCAGAGCTTTGGAATGAGAAATTCCTCAGCCACTTTTGGAAGCTGATTGGGGAAATATTGCAAGCTTTTGAAAGCAGATGCTTTTCAAAGTCAGATTATCTTATATTTTGCTTTACTGTATTTGATTATATTTAGATTCATGAATCAAAGTTACGTTGGAAATTTTAACGTCTTGATGTTTTTAAATGTCGGTTTCACTTCAAGACATAGTTATTTAATAAATATAAATTACGGCTTAGAATAGCCGTGGGTGCTTCCGTCTTCTCTCGTGGGTGTACGTAAGAGGCCACTAAGGGAATGTAAGTGTTTTTCATGGATCTTTGGGCGATGCGGTCGGAGATCAAACACAACCTTAATTTTACAATCTTATCCCCATTCAACTTACAAAAGTGGCTGTGTAATTTCTAATTCCTTAGCTGTGGCTACCCCTTCCGGCCCTTCCTCTTCTAGGGATTTATAGCCGTGAGTATAAATGTACGTATGTAGAATCTATAGAATAGAATATAGTGATTCTGCTGAGCTTCCTTGTTTACTTACTTATGCCTGGTCGTAAAAGGAAAAATTTACGTAAGTTCACATAAACAATTACCTTTTATTACGAAATATTAAAAAACTAATTCTTTTCATGAAAATGAGTATCCTTTTCTTAGAAATGAAAGGTTCTGTTGTACAAAAAGATTATGTTCGAAGATAATGAAGAAAAAAACAATGTAAATGAGACGCTTTGTAGGAGTTTTAACATTATTATTCCGCAAAGTTAGTGATGCAAAATAGCCAGAGCTGATGTATATTGGCTGCTCTATCTAGAGTTAAGCTCTTCTTTCTAGCTACGTCATGAATTTTTACCTTCTATCTATCTATCTAATTATGTGCGGATATAAATTACTACAGTCTCTTTTATGATTTGATTGAGGAAAAGGTTGTATGTAATATAAGGGATAGTAAGTGATCTCCAGCAACTCGTCAAATCATCACTTCAAAATCCACAATAATCTAAGTAGCCTCTGATGACAACGCCATCATTAAAATACATTCAGACATATACTCCGATACTTTCTAGTGGGCTGGACAGAGAATATCGAATGCTCGATATATATCAGGGATATCTCTGCAAACTATTCAGGCTTCGTCTACATACATAGAAATTTTCAAACATGCTCTCTTAAAAAAAAGGATAGTTCAATAATTTATAAAAACTCAAAAAATTCACAGGATGCATTTTATAAATGTTGATTTTGGCACCCACCCATTTATATCCCAAAGTAGGCACCGTATGTTATAAATGATCCCATAAATAACTTTCTACACGGGTATAAGTTTTAGAGATAGTCCTAGGGCAATGTATATAATAGTTTATAAGTTATGTTTTACTGTTAATCTTCAAACGAAATAAAATAAAATAAAATAAAAAAAATATCAAATATCATATATTTGCATGAAAGTGTTGATATAAGGAGAAAATGAGCTGAAATTGTAGACTTAATACTCCCTTGTATAATCACCTTGATAAATAAACAGATCCTTATTGATCGGGTTAAGCCAAATAAATATGTCATACACATAGTGTCTTCTGTGTAGTGTCGGCTTAGAATAGCACTACCTCATTTCTTCCGGTGGGTGTACGTAAGAGGCGACTAACGGTATTGGGGCTTTTTAAGGGATTTTTGGGCGATGCGGTTGGAGACCCATCACCAACAACCTTTATTTTACCATATTTTACCCACGCAACTTCCAAAAGTGGCTGAGGAATTTCTAATTCCTTAGCTTTGGCTACCCCTTCTAGGGATTTATAGCCGTGAGTATATGTTATGTTATAGTGATTTAGTAGTTTTTGGTGCATAAGTTTTTTTCATTTTAAATATGTATATTCTTATAATTATATTTTGTTTGTAAATTCGTATTACACTGCTAAAACAATATTATACATTTCATCAAAATAAAAAACTAGGCGTCCGTCCTGAAGATACTATTTTCGTGAATTTTATATATTACTAGCTTTTTGCCCGCGACTACGTTAGCGTGGACTACATTTTTTGCATCCGGTTTACATCCAAAATACAAAAATACTATATTAACTTGTGTTTTTTTTATATTTATATTCCCGCGGGCGTTGTTATAGGTATAAAGAACATTGAGGCTTTTTAAGTGATTGTTGGGCGATGCAGTTGGGGACCCAATTGACTACTATTGATTACTACCTTTTCCCCATTTAACTTCCAAAAGCTACAGTTTTTTTGGACGTTATAGCCGTTAGTATATACCTACGCATTAATGATTGATAGATGAATTTCATACATTCTTTTTTGTAGTGCTTATATCAGTCAGTCGCGTCAAGTTTCAAATTTCTAGATACTTCTTTCTTCTTTGGGTGCCATCTCCTATCGGAGGTAGGCTATCATTATGGCCATTTTGGCCCGTGATATTGCGGCGCGGAACAATTCGATGGAACTGGAGTTGACCCATTCGGACAGATTTTGAAGCCAGTGAGTTTTCCTACGGCCCGGTCTTCTGCAACCTTGTATTTTTCCCTGCAGGATTAATTGGAGGAGGTCATATTTTCTATTACGCATTATGTGGCCTATGTATTGTAGCTTGCGAATATTTTTATTATATAATAAATATAATTTTCGGCAACTCCAAATCTTTGTGCATTCTCTGTAGAACCGTTTCGTTTCTTACTCTAGCCGTCCAGGATATTTTCAACATTCTTCTGTATATCCTCATTTCAAAGGCTTCTAACTGTTTACACAAGGTCTTAGTTAGTGTCCACGCTTCTACTCCGTACAGAAAAACTGACTAAACGTAACACCGATCTAAACGGCATCTTATGGGAATTTAAATCTTTTTGTTCATGAAAACCTCATGTGGGGATTATTACTAATAAATAAAGGAAATAATAAAAAGAAAGAAAAATTTTGACACAGGCGGGAATCGAACCCGCGACCGGGTATACGCCCCCGTCGCTCTGCCGATTGAGCGACCATGTCAATGGCTGCCAGCGCGAAATTCTTCTATCCTTTATTTCTTTTACACGTTTAAGTAGTGTTTGCGTATTCTTTATTTATTATCAATAATCCCCACATGAGGTTTTCAAGAACAAAAAGTTTTAAACCATGTATATGGTCTTCTTTACATTAATATTTTAGCCATTTTGTGCACTGGTTGCTTCAACGCGATTTAGCAGCTGTTGAAGGTCTTCCCTTGTGCTGGCAAGGAGGATAGTATTATCAGCATATCGGATGTTGTTGAGGGTTCTCCCATGTACAACAATTGTTTCAGTTGCGTCTTTAAGGACAGAAAATATCTTCAGCATAGCTATTGAAAAGCAACGGGGTGAGTTCAAAAAAACCTTTTTAATTGTTGATAAGATTCATGAAACAAACCATTTTGTACCAAGTTTCTATGTTCAAAATGGTGTCGGCCCGGTGCTGCCCCCTACGCTTACTGTTAGTGATGTGTGTACTAAATTAAAATTGAGATATGTGTTATTATTTACAAATTATGCATTCTGAGGCTTTAACAGAGTATTAATTATCTTAATATATCTATGGGAATATTAGTTTAAAAATAGTTAAAAAAATAAAAGTTATAGACATATTGTCAGACCTACCAAATGAATACGCAAAATTCATACAATATACTTTCAATTATCTTTAATCATACATTCGCAAAGTTGAATGTGAAAAAGCAGGAATAGTGCTTCCTATTATTCTAAGCTAACACAAAAGCAAAAAAAAATCAGCAAAAAGATTGTGATCCCCGAGATTCGAACCTGGATATCCCGTTCGATTAGTTTTAACCAAACGTTATGCCGCTACGCCACGAAGACGTTAATGTAGACTACAAATTTTTGATATGCTATAGTCTTTATATTGTCAAACAATAAAATGAACATTTATTTTGATGAAAATGGATGAAACCCTTATTTTTTCCAAAAATACCATTAATGATGATTATTTTTTCCAAAAATACCATTAATGATGATTATGATAAAATCGTTTAATGAAAAAATTAATCGTGTACATATGGGGAGCCATATAAAACTTATGTTTTTTTGATGCTTCTTTGAGAAACCTTGCGAAATCAGGGATAAATGATATCCTATATGTTAGCCAGATGTATTAGCTACATTCTCACCAAATTTGATCAAGATCCGTCTTGTAGAATCAACGCGATGACCGGACATACATACAGAAAGACAGACAGACAGACATTTTTTTCAAAAAGCGAAAATTTGGCTTCAGTATCGAAAATTAAACATATACCACCGGTTTTTATTTTATTTTCTTTAATGTACAGTTTTCACCTCGGTATAGTCTTTTTATAGTATAAATTGATAAAACGTAATGCCTACCATAATTATTAAATGTTAAGAAAAACGTTGTTCCATTGAACCATTGACATGAACAAAGTTCAAGCTAGCTATAGACTACAGAAATGTAGAGATAGCTATTTCCCAAATGTCAGAACGTAACATAGCCTCGCTTGTACGGGCATGTATGGTGCAGACAGGTAAAGAATTTCAATTCTTTTTAAAATAGGACTGCCGTTGGGGCGATTCAGTTTTCAGTATTGAAAAAATACATTGTATCAACTAAAAAAGGAGATGTTTTACTATGTTTTGAGTTAATGAATAATATATAGAGACGGAAAGACCAGTTAGGAAGTTTGAAATCCAGTATTCTAACTGTATTAGAATAACATAAGATAACTATATGCATACACTTGCATATCTGAAACAGCTGTCACTCATAGTTTAGCGAAACGGTAAAATGAAATTACAATTCCACTAAACGAATGAAGTTCTAAATAGGAGTGACAGTCACAATTCATAACACTGTAGCACTCAGCTGGCTGGAAAATAGTAATTTGTTTATAGCATCATGCATTTCTTGGTTTGAGATGATACAGAATAAGATATGATACGACCATGATTGAGGCGGAATTATGGCCTATTCAGCGTAGGTTTGATCCCCGACTTGGTGATATATGGGATGATTGATATATTGAGGAATTTAGGGTGTGAAAATGATTATATATTTACGATTTAATAAACCTGTTAGTATTCTGTATAAAATAAAATGTTTCTCCCGTGCAGAGATATAAGGTTCGTAACAACCATATATACTCAATATGATTCACATGTGCCATTATACATTATTACAGCATGTAGTCTTTCAACGCTCATACCTTTGTTTATAAGAGTGATTATGTCATGGTCAACTACGATGACCTAGTGCAGGTTAGTAGTCTTATGTCCGTATATATTGATTAAATAATAATAATAATAAAAAAGGTGATTTACCGCAGCAATTTTGCAAAATCATGTTGGCAGTGTGGAAACAGCAAAGCTATACTGGCCAGTGCACCCTGCTGTGTACCAACTTATAATTTGTATCTATGCTTAACTCAAAAAACATTTACACTCCGCGATGTAGGAATATGAGTGAGACGCTGCTATGTGCGTTTGAGTCCGCAGTAGTGTGCGCTCTAACATGACTCCCACAGTACTCCCCTCCTAGTCGATACGACGATATCAAAGCTAGGAGGTACCTATAACCAATTACCAAATTCAGTGTGAGCAATGAGGCCGGTGATTGCATGCCTGTATATGCTCTGCTGAATGAATGGTGTGGTGAGGTAAGCGAGGAATAGAAGTTGCGGGTAGATCGAGAAATGTAGTAGAAAGAAGCGTGTGTTCTTATCGAGGGGTCACCCCTGTGGAAACAGCAAAGATATACTGGCCAGTACACCCTGCTGTGTACCAACTTATAATTTGTATCTATGCTTAACTCGAAAAACATTTACACTCCGCGATGTAGGAATATGAGTGAGACGCTGCTATGTGCGTTTGAGTCCGCAGTAGTGTGCGCTCTAACATGACTCCCACAGCAGTAAACCTGATACAAATAAAAAAAGGATAAATAGAGGAAAGAAAAATTTCGACACAGGCGGGAATCGAACCCACGACCTCGGGTATACGCCCCCGTCGCTCTGCCTATTGAGCTACCGAGTCAATGGCTGCCAGAGCGAAATTCTTCTATCCTTTGTTTCTTTTACACTTTTAAGTAGTGTTTGCGTTCCCTACCTCCGAATTTATTTTACCAATTCGGAATTTATCCTTTATTTATTAGTAACTAGTAGATCGGCCTAGCTTCGCACGGGTAGCGTTGTTTTTTAAATATCTGAGGTTTCTTCAATCACTACTCAAGCTTTGTGAAATTTAGCGCAATGATCGGCATTTATAGCACTCCTGAACAGTGTATCTTTGTGATTTTGAATGCGCTTTGATGAACGATTCAATATCTCCGTTATTAAGCAAAATTTCAGGTTGAGTTGAAGTTAAGTAAAACGCTATGAAGTATTCATAACAATCTAAAAAGTCTTGCAAATACTGGCGCCATCTAGTATGTAATATGTAAATTAGTAAGGATTTGGTTTTGGTTACGGGTGCGACGGCTCATTTCTAATATATACATTCTTTTCTATTGAATAGGTAATAATGTTAACATTTTTAAATAAGGAATGAATGAGATTATTATATACGTAAGAGTAAACAAATATAAACAGAATGCTCCGAACTGCTAAGCTATCAGGAGTTACATGTGTTATTGTGAGTCAACCATAAAAGATAGACATAGGCTGTTGTGGGATATTTTTTAGACAATTTTATGAATAATATTTCCGTAATACGTTATTTCTATGTAACTTTAACCATTAAGGCTGCACTCGCGACGGAAGCTTAAAAAATGGAGGAACTTCTCCCGTTTTCCAAATTTCCCTTTACTACCGTGCTGAAAAGTATTCTATAACCTGCCTCGGAGTATGAAGAATAATCGTGCCAAGTTTCGTTAAAATCCGTCGAGTAGTTTTTTTTTCCATAAGGAACATACAAACAGACAGACAGACAGACAAAAATTTTACTGATTGCTGTTTGGCATTAGTATCGATCACTTATCACCCCCGGATAGTTATTTTGAAAATATATTTCATGTACAGAATTGACCTCTCTAAAGATTTATTATAAGTTTTCATGAACAAAAACATTCAAACCTGATTCAACTTAGTTTGAAACCTAACGTGGTCTAAACCATGCACCGTGAAGCCATAGGAAAAAGTGTTTAAGAATATGAATAGGCTTTATCTTTAATCTGAGTTCTAATAATGCGACTGCAGAAGCTTTTTATAAGTTTATCGCGAATATATTTATTACAAAAGATTCATCGCAGAAAAATCTCGTTTAACTTTTTTGTTGAATAACTCTCTCGTTCTCGTTTTCTTTTGGCAATTCAGCTTTTTACCGAGTTTATAAAGTTGTGCATTCGTGCCAATATGTCTATGTCTCCCGACAATGGAATCTCGGTGGATGTTTCTGACAAACTCACTGAAATATGATCGAACGTTCTTTATGGCTGCTATGAATTATTGTTCAGATAGCACGAGTGCCCAAGTCTTAGCACATTTCCTTTGAGCTGTCAGTTTAAATATATTGGGAAATTGGGAATTACAACACTTTTTGTGCTATATTTCTTTAATGTAAATTTTATTAATAAAGATTGTAAACGGAGAGGAAAATGTCGTGAGAAAACCCTCATGGCTGGGTTGTTATAAGTCATGAGACTCGACCACCTCTCCGACGATATGCGGTGTGAACGTTAAATTGAGTTGAGAAGAACATTCAATGTATATTTTTTAACAAACTCTTTATACAAACGTCTAGAACATGATTGGTCAATTTAAATGCAAATGTATTCTTTAAAAATACGCTTTTATATTAAATCACATTGGTTTTTATTTTTGACTAAAACAATTGTTACTTGTTGACGGCTTTGCCACCGGACCCAAAATCCGCATTTAATAAAGCCTTGTTTAATCAATGCTCTACCACAAATATGCGTAATGTCAAAAATATTGTAATGAGCATAACGTTTAAATCAATATTTTCGATGTAAAACACCTATCAAACACGTTATGTGTAATTAAAACAATATTGTGAGGTACAGACTAAATAAACGGTTATTATTTCAGGACAGAAACAACTAAACGCTGACAGAGCACATAAATTCCATATTATTGTAATGTGAATGCTGCGGTACAATGTATTACGAATTTATGATTTTAATATCAATATCTCTGTGAATTTCATAACTGTAATTAAGATGGATGCTCGTAAAGTTTAGCGGGTTTGCATAGAGATGCGGGCTTTCAGTGGACATAAATGTTTTTTTATTTTATATCTTTATGTTCATGAAAACCTCATGTGGGGATTATCACTAATAAATAAAGAATAAATAAAGGAAAGAAAAATTTCGACACAGGCGGGAATCGAACCCGTGACCTCGGGTATACGCCCCCGTCGCTCTGCCAATTGAGCTACCGTGTCAATGGCTGCCAGCGCGAAATTTTTTTATCTTTTATTTCTTTTACACGTTTAAGTAGTGTTTGCGTTTCCTACCTCCGACTTTTTACTAATTCGGAAGGCCACTTGTCTACCTTTTCAGATAGAATGCAAATGTTGAAAACGCCTAACTATCACATAATTTAAATCTTTTTGTTCATGAAAACCTCATGTGGGGATTATCACTAATAAATAAAGCAAAGAAAATTTTTGACACAGGCGGGAATTGAACCCGTGACCTTGGGTATACGCCCCCGTCGCTCTGCCAACTGAGCTACCGTATCAATGGCTGCCAGCGCGAAATTCTTCTATCCTTTATTTCTTTTACACGTTTAAGTAGTGTTTGCGTTTTCTATCTGCGTTTGTTTGGTTTTTTATGTGAAATCATTTCATATATCCTTCCACACAGCCCATATATGTCCCCACCAAGGGGCTCGAGCCTACATAATCCACCACGCTCTGGCCAATTGCAGGTTGGCAGACTAACGACTACTACCGTAGTAGTAGCCGGGACTGACGGCTTAACTTGCCCTGCGAAGCACGGAATCATCTTAATTTTCGAATAATCAGGTGATTCAAGTCTGCATTATATTATAAAAACATAACTAGGTGAAAATTTACAGAAACGCAGGAATATTTACATAAATACAATTTGAAAGAACCAAGGGTATAATTGGCTGTGTGCTGCAATTAGAGGAAACTCAAAATATTTTTGAAACAATTGAAGTCTAGTCATATTTCAAACCAAAATAACTTGAAGACAACTTACACTATATCTCAGCTCCAACGAATATAATTCTCGTACTCATACGATGTTATAGGCAGTATTACAAAGGTCGTAAAGGCCAAATTGCCATTTCACTGATACTTTGTCACTGGACCTTCTGTATAAAGGATGTTCTAGTTTATGATTTCATCTGAGTTAAGTTTGTGAAATGTAGTTTATTAAGAAGTCTGCCAAAAGTGAATTATTGCAAGTCACAGGCTAGTCTATTTACATGATAAGTTTAAGGTACAGTGCGCGAAGAGTCTAAATAAATTAGCATTTAAATGATCCGTCTCAATACACTTATGACAATCTACGTTACGCAAAAATAACATAAAGCAGTTCAGTAATGTTTGCGATATGGCCTATTGTTAAAACTCGGAATAAGAATCTCACCTATCACGCCATATATCACACAAAGGGTAGTTTCAGAGCACCTAAGTTTAGCTTGGACAGCGCATCCACGTAAGGGGGCAACGGGTTTATCGCCGTTGTTTTGTTTACGAGTCCACTGTAACATGACTAAATTCAACTCATTCATGTGGGTTTCCTAATTATGTTTTACCTCTCTATCATCCACTTTAATTACAGAAAACAAAACACAAGATTTAAGAAAAACACATTGCTATAGGCCCAAATCAGGATTTGAACTAACGCACGCCGCTATGCATTAGAAGCGATTGTCTTCGACTTCGATGATGAACTTGTTTTTTTTTTATTATTGTTTATTCATTATAAAGAAAATGACATTTTACAATAATTATACATTGGTCACGTAATCCTCTTCTAAGGTTTAATTGTGACCACCGTCCCCCGCTCTTACATCGCAAATAACAGTTGATTGTATAGCGTCTTAGTGACGTTCTCTAACATGGCCCGATTTCACTCGCCGCGGATTATACCCGCATGACAGATGAGGCAAGAATTCTAAAAGAGTTCATGGCTCATCTGCCCTTCCACCACCCTCCGCCACCTGCGAAATTGGCCCTGTTTTACATTGTTGTAGGAAATATCTTATTAAAATGATTTTACATTTGTGGTTGTCCACGCGCAGTGAATCAATGACCTCGCTTGGTAGTTCATTGAGTACCTGCGGTAATATGCATTCTATCGTTCTCCTGCCGAAGTCATTGTTACATCTAGGCACAACAAATGTAGGTATCTAAGAAAGCGAGCGTAATGAGTTCATCGTTTATTCAAGGTAGTTTTTTTTTTCTTAATTATTTCCTTATATTCCATTTCTACAATCATTTTTCATCAGCATATATATTTCAAGTCATACAGTTTTAGAACTATAACTAAAATATAACTGTGAGAACAGCAAAGATATAATAAAGCAAAGTACATCCTGCTGTGTAACAACTTATAATTTTTATTTATATTTAGCTAGAAAAACATTTCAACCCCGTGATTTAGGATTTTTTAAGACGCTGCTAGTGTGCGAATGATATCAACTTCGTGACCTCTAAGAAATAAATTAATACAAATTGATTTGATAAATCAGCCTGTATAGTACGTACTCTCGTAAACTCTTGTTTAGTATGTAAAGCAACAGTTTGAGAAGTGGCGCGTTTCCTGTTGGAGGGATGTTCGCCTCACATGAGATTGTATTAATTCAACCCTAACACAATGTATCTGCTATGTTCGAGAGAGGTTCCGTAGAATATATTTTTTTTTATATACGGTCATATTAGACTCAGATTAAGTTAGTCCTAGAGTAAGAACTGTGTATTATGGGATACTAACTCAATGATATATTTACTCAATTACTTATACTCACGCCCATTATTCCCATTGGGGTAGGCAGAGACTATCGATCGCCACTTAGTACGATCTTGACAAACCTCTCTTGCTTCCCTTACATTCATTATCCTTCTCATACATGCTCTTTTATTCTTCTCACTTCGGACCCCCTTTATAGCCTTTCTTGGAATCTCTTTCCTAACTCATTACTCTGATTTATTTTATATTTCTTACATTAAATTGTACGTATTTTATCAGAATACTATATCACTAATTTCTTTTTCAGGATGAAACAGTTTCATTTCAAATGCAAAGTTTTACGCCTTTATAAGAACGTTTTCTATCTGGTCAAGAAACGTTTTACGAGGCCGTCCTCTACTAATAATATTTTAAAATAATAATACATATATAAATAACATCCAAGACTAAGAAACAATCATTTCTGCTCATCATATAAATTTTGTTTTCAGCGGGGATCAAACACGCTACCTCCGGATCGAGGACCTAGTCACCTATCCACTCGGCCACGGCTAGCAACGACTTTTTCTATGGTTAAAATGGTATCGTTGAGAGATTGTTAGTGATAATAACATCGGCCATCTATAATAAAATCTCTTTCCTAACTCATTACTCTGATTTATTTTATATTTCTTACATTAAATTGTACGTATTTTATCAGAATACTATATCACTAATTTCTTTTTCAGGATGAAACAGTTTCATTTCAAATGCAAAGTTTTACAGTCGAATTTGTTTGTAATTAAGTAAGAGACGACCTGCTAGCTCAGTGGGTTGAACACCGCACCGCTTATCGGACAGGCACTAATGTTGTAATCCCGGGTTGGGCCTACAGCAATTTGTCTTTTCTAAAGACATATGTGTGGTTAATTTATCATGGTCGTTAACGGTGAGGGAAAATATCGCGAGGAAACCCACATGGCTGCGTTGTACTTAGTCATGTGACAGTGTATTCATACAAAACGGCCAAAAGCCAGCCCCCTTTCACGTGAGTACACTATCCAATTAAACCAACGTTTTGCTGAACCACTCTGAGCAGCAGGTTTGAAAGAGTTTGTAAACTAAAGGATGGTTGCTGCTGGGTCTCTAACCGCAACGCCTAAAAACCACTTAAAATAGTCCAATACCCTTAATTGCCTCTAACGACATCCGTGGCCAGAAGGGGTAGTGACGTTCTAAGCTGGCACTACACAACAAAATTTAAAATGAGTTTGCATTAAACAAGTAGGTCAGAGTTATTCTAAGCCGAAACTATTCACCACTTGATTCCTGGAAGCTTAAAGTTTAAGAGCAGATTTCCATATCTTTATAACACGGATGTCTTTCGTAGAGCAGTTTTATTTGCATATTTGCATACATGGAACATTATACGGGATTTATGCATTTAAATTATCTCGGTAATATATGCAAACGATGGTCAAGTTAGAAAAGTACTTAATTTGATAATTAAATTAACGAGAAAGTCTTAATGCAGACGTTGAATAATAAAATAAAAGAGAAAGTATTCAGCAGACTAAAATATCAGTAGCTAACAAGTTTTAAGCTTCATATATATCAATATATTCCTAAGAATATTAAACAAGCTCACTGTGGGTATCGGGATTTTAGCTAAATGTTTTTTAACGATAATTAATTTTTACTGTCTTCTCACCAGTTGAACTCACATTTTTAAACCTACAGTTTCTAATAATTCCAGTAAATAAGAGAACTATTTACTCGTTATAGGTAATATCATATCACATAGGAATCTTTAGCCATATAAGACGTTGGTACATTTTTTTTACTTTACGTTTTTTTTTACTTTAAACCTATTAACTACTCTTTTTTTTACCAAACTTTTTCTCATTGTCATTTGAATGTACAACAGAATTTTTGATTGTGTAGGAATATAATTATATCCGTGACTTTATGTTCTTATGTTTAAATTTATTTATAATATCTATAAGAGTAATGAGAATGTGCTATTTTTACGATGCTATGAAAGCTGTTTTCCGGGTGCAGCCATAACGGTTGACGGACGGTCATAATCTCGTTTTGGACACTTTTATAATCCGTCGTCAAACTTAACGACTTACACTCTCGAATAATGCTTCTTAGGTGGAAGGTCATGGTTTTTATAGCCTTTTGTTAGATTTATGCTAATAATAGTAGTGGTTTTATAGGCATATAGTGTAATATGCAGACTTGACTAGAATTTCTGTGAAGGACAGTGCATTCAAAGCTTATACATTGAATTATATACTTACAAAGACTCGTGGCAGACGATGAAATAAAATCAGGGATTGACACAACTTTTTCACGGGCAGTGAAACCGTATATTCTACATCATCATTACAATTTACACTGAGAGAGGTCTTACTAATATAATTTTATTTGTACATTCATCAAATCCACACATAGTACTTCGCTTTAGCGGTATTCTTAGCCACTACCATAAAGTCGACGACAATTCTAAATTAAAACTAGCTTTGGTTCCTCGACTTCGTCTAATAGACTTAACTTTTTGTAATCTAGTTCTAATATCATAACTGGATCGTATAGTCTGTAGCTCCGTACTTACACTTCCAAAAGAACTCAAATATAAACTTTTTATTACTTTAATAATTTCGGCTGTGCGTTAGTTGTCTGTCAGTCAGTCATGCTACCTGTTTTGGATTATATAGACGAACATAAAATAAACAGGATAACAACAACATTAGACGTTATGTAAAAACGATATGAATAGTAATCTAGCAAAAGATAATAAACCTTACCAATTTTCACTGCATTAACCATCTTTGAATTGTAAATCAGTAGATTTTTCCAGCGAAGGCAGAGCTCTAATTGTGAGTGGATTATGTAAAGCAGGACTGAATTATGCCAGATATCTTTTGCTAGTCGGTGTCTTTCCTCACAAATAATAATAATTTATTCATTAAATCACTTGTCTGTTTGTTGTCTAGAAGTGATCGATGTGATAGACTACTAATTGTACTTTTGTTTTGTGAATATGTACATATACTCACGGCTATAAATCCCTGGAAGGGGTAGCCAGAGCTTCAGAATTAGTTAATACTAACGAGATATATACGAGTATTCTATCCTTATCGTTTCATATACCTTTATATACCAAAAATGCTATGTAAAGAAGTATAACTAATTAATTATCGTTTTTGGGTTTTCGTCGATCACAAGAACACTAATATATTTATACTTTTACCTATAAGTGCATGTACTAATTTGTAAAATACTAAGTCACTTATACTCACTCATTTCTGCCACATTTATCATTCTTCTAATATATGCTCTTTTATTATTTTCGATTCTAATCTATCTTTATTTTTAGTTGTAAGAAATCTGTTGATTATTTATATGTTTTCCTTAAACTTTAATCTACTAATTAGAAGTGAATGTCCTATCACGTAAAATTAACTATACTTACTTACTTATACTCACGCTCATTATTCCCATTGGGGTAGGCAGAGACTATCGATCGCCACTTAGTACGATCTTGACAAACCTCTCTTGCTTCCCTTACATTCATTATTCTTCTCATACACGCTCTTTTATTCTTCTCACAATAAATAATAATAATAATAAATTAACTATAATAATAAATAAATAGTAGTAAGGAATCTTAGACTTGGCTCCACTTATTTTAAAGATTCCATTACTTTTTAGAGATAAACAAGCAGCGCTATCGAGACTTGGCTAGTTTTTTACAGAATGTTTTTGGTGGGATTTTACTTACATAGTACTTTTCTTATAAATAGGAGATAAAACCAAAATATTGAGTGATTCGACGTTGATTTAGGATAACTAGGTCCAATTTAGCTTTGTTAAGGGAAACTTTTTGAGGTAACAGACATTTTGTATAAATGTTTTTATTGTGTCATTTACGTGTCATTTCATTTAAGGGTTCGGTTGTAAACAAATATTTTGTAGTTTCTCAGTGTTATGAGTTTAAATGTCTGTCTGTTTAAACCTAATTAAAAGGGAGGAGGTTATTAAACTCCGTTTCTTAAAGAAAGTCGCCTATTATGATCACCCATGGGAAGAAATGGGTAAGTGCTATTCTAAGCCGTCACTCAACAATATTAATTACATAAGTATATTTACAATTCATCAATAATTTAGTGGAAAAGGTAAAACACAAATAAAATATTTAATTATTGCCTTAGTTTATAGTGTTCTGTAAAAATCATATAAATATTTAACTATGATCAATTTAGATTAATTGTATGATATAAATCCTGCATTATACTCTTTCAGTTATTTTTTATTCATTTATATAGGACGATCTCGTTGGTCCAGTGTAGTAAGAACATTCTTATTCGATCCGGCGGTCTCGAGGTTGATTCCCACTTAGAGCTTGAGTGAAAAAAGTAATAAAAATACCCATACTATAATATTCTTGTTGATAACTATATAAAGTTTGTGAGATTGGTTAGAATGGCGCTAGGTATTATCTGATTTCTAGTTAGTTGTGTAACTTTAAATACATTACCAAAAATTTTTCACTTTACCATGTTTTTGCCACTGACCTAACTAAAAAAGGTTGAGAAATTGCTGATTCAGAAGCTCTGCCTACCTCTTTTTGGGAGTCATAGCCATATAATGCAAACAATAAAATACAATTAAATTACAATAAAATTCAGAAGCAATCAAAAATAATATTCCAATATTTATTTCAGACCGTTATTTCACCTGAATCTTTCTCCTAAGTTATAAAGTATCATTTAACATACCATTTCATTTACGACGCAATTCGATTTCAACCCGAAAGAAGAAATTTAAAACGAAATGATATTTATATCCAGATTTAATAAAGGTTGTCACATAAAGTGCTGCGGCAAAAGGCCTTCGCTTCCATCTCGATAGGGTAGCGTCCTAACGATCTCGTTTCATGAGAACCTTCCTTCGCAACCTGTGAGTTGCGGGACCTTATAACTCGCGAAAGATTTACTCAAATGTCTCCTGGGATTCACGTGAATAACTTTTTTATGGCTTGAGAAGTATTTTCTTATATATATATGTCCGTATGTTAAAAGAGATTATTGTCAAGACTTAGACAGCACTAACTCGGTTTAGTTAGTTTAGTATAAATATTAGATTTAACTTTAACCTATTTTAACAAAAACCGTCCTCTCTAGTTATACTTTTATATATTCTTTAAGTGGTATAATTATTTCCATATATGTATATCAATTTAATAAAGTTGGTATTGAAAGCCATTATGCATTTGCACAGCAGAATACACAGTGATTTTAGCTTTTAATTTCCCTTTCTACCTACCAATTTTTTGGACATAAAGTTTAGTTATTCATTTCCCTACAACAGTGTTAAAAATAGCCGTAAGTCTAACAAAGCTCCGTTTTTCAAAGCCCTCGCCATCGGCTCAAGCTTAGAATACACCTCGTCTATAATGATTGAAAGCTCCCCTTTACATTAATTTTTGAATCAGTGTTGTTTTGAGTTAATAACTTTATTTTATGATACCACCAATTAATAAATATACAAAATTGACAAATAATATGTTTCTTATTACTTTATTGTAGTAGCTAAAAACACCCCATCTTCTAGCAATCTTTGGCATTTTATGTTCGATTGATTCAAAAACGCCACAGACGTATATTCGATTATTTTGCGTTTTTGAGTAGTTAGCCGTGATAGTTGAATGGGTAGAATACCCGCCTATCATGCAGACGTGGCGTGGAAACTAATCATAGGTCGGACCTACACCAAAATGCCTTTTCTAAAATCATAAATGTGGTTAGTTATGTAAAACAATGGTCAACTCACCTTCTGAACGAAAACCGTCACAATATAAAAGTTTCATAAGTTCATCCCATTATCCCGATTAGAGTCTCCAGGATTAAATAATTTCGAATGATTCAGTTCTATAAAGGTCAAAATAAATATACACGTGGCGCTCTGTGCTATATTTTTTGTCATTCGTGTTTTTCAGTTTTTTAAACTATATTTATACATTTAAACCGCGAAAGTAAGTACAATTTCCATTTAAATAAACTTGGAAACTGAAATCTAAAATTGAATCTGGAACTCAGTAATGAGAAGATGATTCCCAACTTTTGATTTATATAACGCGCTCGGGATGCTGAAACGTTATTCAAAAATAGTTACGAGTAGTTCATGAGTTCAGCTACACTTGGTATTTTGTTTTAAAAAAACTACAAAATTTTACGTAAGAGTTACATATATTTGATATGTACAAGTTTTTTTTTTGGAATTATTATTATTTCATTACGAAGTGAAACTGTTAAAAACCTTTTGATTCATTTTGACACTAAGGTTTGTATGAACTAACTTATCTATTTTATTCATACAAACATATACTCACGGCCATAAATCCTAAAAAGGGGTGGCAAGAGTTTGCGAGCTAGAAACTCCTCAGCCACATTTGGATACATTATAATATAAAACATTAAATTTATTTGAGAACCCCTTCGCCTCCTAATTTTCGGACGCTTCTGAAAAATTCATAAATCTATCTATGTTTAAGCAATCTGTTTTTTTAATAATTAAAGTGGTTATAGTTAGTTAGGAATACTTAAACTAAATAGAGACGATATTGAAGTAACTTATCAGTATTTTAAAAGTGTAATGCATTATTTTCTTGCAAGTACAGAATATTTTCTATTAAATTTAAGCATATTTCAAGAATAGCTGCGAGATTTCCCGTGGGACATTAGCAACCTCATCAGTTGCAATATCAGTATGATGGTATCCATTGTTGTTGCAAATTTGGTATTTATTATAGTATAATTTTTAAAATAGCTAGACAGAGCGTTGGAACCAAGATAACGAATTTTAATGATAAACTAATTCCCCTTTTTTGTAAAGATAATATTTTTCTATGTATTAAATATTAGTATGTTATTGGCAACAAACTCCTCCTACAATATTTCATTTTTGAATATGTTTAACGAGCTGTGTAGAAGGTTCGAATAGCACCAACAACCCAATTCCATCCCGTGGTGGGAGCTATAAGTGACGATTTCGGGTTTTGGAGATCTCGAAGTAATTTTTGGTTGGTTTGGCTAGTAACGTTGGAATCTATGGCAAACCATGCATTATTTAACCATCTTTGCACCTCTTGAGAGTTGCTGACGAAATTAGTTCCAATTAAGTTATAGGTGGAGATTTTTAATTCGCATTGCATTGTTTACATTGTTATTTAGGTACTGTATACGCTGTAAATTTTCCGAATAAAATAAAATAAATAATTTTCCAGTGTAACCCCTTTTTGGGATAATGATGCTACTCATACAAAAATGAACAATGAAAAAACTCACAAAAATAAAAACTTGGAGCTGATTTCTAATAACGCTAGTTTTACATTATCCAGAAAATATTTAGGAAACACCAATTTACCTAAACGAGATAATAAATGACATCGTAAGTAAGATAGAAACAGGGATGTTAAGGTGGTTTGGGAATTACAAGAAAAGTAGTAAAAGAAATATATAGAGTTGTTGTAAATGGTGTGTTTCAGAATAAGAAAACTCTTTTTAGAAAGTAGGTATACAGCGTGTTAGTTTGACGGCGATCGTTACTTCAATATTAATTCGTATAATGTCTCACCCACACACAGAGAACAGCAAGCGCGTTCACTAATCACGCACACATGCTCGTGACCGTATGAACCGCACTATGACAGCAATGCAAATTTGAATTTCGCGGCCATGTTTACATTTTGATTTTTCTTTGAACTTATCGCCGAGCCTGGTGAGGCTGTGGTCTTAGTCGCCTCGTATTTCAATCCAGTATTAAATATGCGGTACTGTAATTCAAACATTTTCAAGTAAATAAAAATGTATGAAGAATAAAAGAGCATGTATGAATAGATTGATGGATGTAAACAAAGCTAGAGAGGTTTGCCAGGATCGTACGAAGTGGCGATCGATAGTCTCTGCCTACCCCAATGGGAACTAACGGCGTGAGTATGTATGTAATGTATGTCCTTCATGAGCGTAAGATAATAAAGTTAAAAACAAACAGAGACCCTCGAAACGATGCATTTACGTGGCATAAAATAAAGTGCGCAAGAGATACCTATTCATTCATTAACCGACATCGAAATTGGATGAGTTTTTAGTGTATACTAAACTCTCTCGGGGCTAAAGGGCTCTAAACGGGTGTATCTGTACTCTATCCCAGTTAACTAAAAAATATGAATAAAAATAACTCACCCCGTTTTGATTGGCATTGAGTGGCAGATCCGGGCTATCACCTTTTTTTGCGCAAAACGCAGAACATTTTGAGAATTAACATTATAAAACACCAACACTGAATGTTACCACCCTCTCTAGCTCTCGAGCCAAATTTAAATTATCTCCGGCAATAGCATAAAACCGCACCATCTCCGTTCTTTGCTGGTTCGTGTACGCCATATTAACTCAACACAACTTTGATGAAAACAAAGCAACACAATCACCACACAAGATACTGAAACTGAACTCACACTCCGAAAATTAATGCGAAAAATCAAAGTGACATCCAATCATAAGCGACACAAACACAATGAGCTACAAACAACTAACTTAGTACTAATACTGTTCCTTTGATAAAATGCCGACAAGCCCGCCCGACTTGATACGTATGCAGATTTTGAATTTCGCGGCGATCGATGTTTACGAATTATGAATTTTTCTCTGAACATACTGCCGCATTCCAACGCAGTATTAACTATGGGGTAGTGTTATTCAAATTTATCACGTCAAATAATAACATGTAAAAAATAAGAAGACATTAGAAGCTAAGTTCGATTGATTACTTTACTGGCCTTGATTTGATTTGGCCGCGCGCCGGTTAAGGGTCACGGCGGGTCGCAGCTGTCAGCTGAGTTGCCCGCCTTGTCATCGCGTTTCACGCACACATTGAGCGTGTTGGTGTCAATAGTACTACTTTCTTAGAGCAAATTTTAACAAAATTTGAAAAAAAATAAGTGTGTTTTTTTTCAACGAATTCTGCCTCTATACGTGATAATTAATCATACTTTTCATTGAAAACAGTCGTTACAATTACACCCTGTATAGAGTAAATGTGAATAGTTACAGCCTACTGTGTAGTGCCGGCTTAGAATATCACTACCCACGGGTTTCGGTAGAGGCGACCAATGATATGGGGCTTTTAAATTGGTTTTTGGGCGATGCGGATGGACATCAATCACCAAAAATACTTTATTTCTACCATATCGTTCCCTATCAACTTCTAAATGTGGTTGAGGAGTATCTTGCTCCGAAGCTCTCTAGCTACCCATTTTTGGGATTTGATAGTAAAACTTTATTGTACAGAAAACTCCCCGATACTAAACGGTTGTAAGCATCGTGAAAACAAAATGGGAGGTTGTTTTCTCACTAATGTGTATATTCCTCAGCGGGGAATTGCCTGGGGACTGTTTACTTCTCTGACACAACTGATACTAAATTCCTTTACTAAGATACTTTTCTTGTATAGTGTCTGCTTTGAATAACACTACCCCATTTCTTCACTTTGATTATCGTGAAAGGCGACTAGGGGATTTTTAAATGATTTTTGGGCGATGAGATTGGAGACCTATCAACATCTTTTCCCCATTCAAATTCCAAAAGTGGCTGAGAAATTTCTCATTCCAAAGCTCTCGCTACCCCGGTTAGGGATTTGTAGCTGTGAGTATATGTATTAATGTATGATACGTAGTACTGAAAATTTTCCTATATGCAACTGTTTCCTATATTAAACAGCAAGTAAAAACAAGCGACACATTACAGCTACACCTTCTAGGGATTTACAGCCGTGAGTATATGTATGTATGTATGTACATTCGGAGGTTGTTTATGAAAACCTTATGTGGGGATTATTACTAATAAATAAAGGAAAGATTTTTTATTGTCATTATAGGGGATCGAACCCGCGGCCTCCAGATATACGCCCCTATCGCGGGTTCGTGCCCGCTGGTGTCAAAATTTTCTTTTCCTTTATTTATTAATATTTTAAATGTTTTAGAAAGATAACACCTACATTGATTAGGTATGTATGTTTTTGAGTAACCAAGATGACTATTTGTAATTGAGTTAACGTAACTGTGTACTCTGTCCCAACTTTTCCACGAAACGCAGTTTTCATTGCTTGTGCCGGCTTAAAATGTCACTTTCACCACCACTACTACTACCACTTTCTTCCTAAGGGTGTCCTGAAAGGCGACCAAGGATATGGGGCTTTTTAAGTGTTTTTTGTTTGATGCAGTTGGAGACCCATAACCAAAAATAATTTGTTTGTAGCTCTGAAGCTCTGGCTACCCCTTTTTGAGATTTATGGTCGTGAGTATGTGTATGTAGTAGGCACTCTCGTTAGTTACATAATGCTTTCCCCAAAACTTTCCATGCAATGCAGTTTTCTTTACCAGACAAGTTAGTCTTAATATAAACCAAATTTGCTTCCATGATAACAAAGGATAATGCGAAAGCGATAATAGCAGTGTTAGTTCCCAGCGTGAGTGCCACAGTCTCGTGTCGTAAATCCCAGAGATGGGATTAACTGAGCGCTTCCAGAATAGAACATGAATCATGCCCGTGATCTCACTATAAAGAGCGGTTTGGTCCCGTTATCAAGATATGCTTACTTGTGCTACAATATTCGGGAGATTCATGTACATATCGGATGAAATATAATATTAACAACAAAAAAGACATGGGTCTATTTAACTCCAATATTATTGTTACTTTATATGTATACTTATGGCTACAAATCCCAAAGAGAAGTAGCCAGAGCTTAATAATTAAATACATACATACATATACTCACGGCTATGAATCCCTAAAAGGGGTAGCCAGAGCTGAGAAATTAGAAATTTCTCAGCCACTTTAGGAAGTTGAGTGTGGAAAAGATGGTAGAATAAAGGTTGTTGGTGATGGGTCTCCAACCGCATCGCCCAAAAATCCCTTAAAAAGCCCCAATACCGTTAGCCGCCTCTTACGTACACCCACCGGAAGAAATGGGGTAGTGCTATTCTAAGCCGACACTACACAGCATAATTAGAATTACTTTTGCTACTTTTGTAAGCTAAGTAGTGTAGGGTCAACTTCAGGGAGTGTGGAGGTTTTGAAATAAAACCCAAAATAGCGGTACACTTCGTATAATTTCATCTTTCACAACCACTTGCCGATACAACGGACTACTGACAATTGCCCACGCAAAAACAGAGATCGTATATTCACACCTTACCTAACCTTAAGTCAGTTGACTGTCAGTTGATTTAAATCAACTGACAGTCTCACCAATAATACTCTACTCAAATTTACATAATCATTATTATAACTCATTTATAAATAAATAATAACATTTTAGAAATGAGTATTTACCAAAATTATGGATTTAATTACAATCATTATTTTAATCAGCGTGAGCTGTTTTGAAGTAAAGTCAAACTAGTATCTCATTATTCATACACGACACCACTAATACCTATTAAATAGGTAAATAATATGATTACACAATAAAACTATACAGTTTATCAATTATAAATAGTATAAACTATACAGCATAATAGCCAATCATAGCACACTCATTATTATAAGCTTACAGCTCGGCCTTCCTGTTATAAGCGAGTCCCTTCGCTTTTGGAAATATTTTTAAAGAATTAATAAAACTTTATTATATTATATATTTTTTATACATAGGTAAGTTCTTGAAATAACTTGTAAATCCTGGTAACAAGTGATTCAAAATTAACAGGTCCTAATGTGTTAATCCGTACTAATGTTTCATAATTGCGATTGCATTAACTTTTTATACATATATATGCACACACATATCATACACATAGTTTTACAGACATTTACATATTATTTACACATTCAATATACATATATATTTTTATTTACATATTCTACACATTACACACTAACAATGTATTTTTTTATTTTTTATTTATACGAATTGTAATATTAAGCACATAAATATAGAATAGAATAGAACTCATAATGGTACTCATCACGTACCTCCTCCTCACAGTCCATATATGTCCCCACCAAGGGGCTCCAGCCCACCCTACATAGGCCGATCTGGCCACAGTCCACCACGCCGGCCAATTGCGGGCTGGCAGACCAACGACCACCACCGCAACAGTAGCCGGGAGCGACGGCCCAACGTGCCCTCGGAAGCACGGAATCATCTGAATTCTCGGATAGTCAGGTGATTCAAGCCTGCAATAGCCCTCCAAACTCGGTCAAATCTTACAAATCAAATTTGTAAGGTGATCACCCCCCCGGGGATCGAACTCGAGACCTCCGCACCCGAAACCAAGCGCTCAACCGCGAGGCCATGGAGGCAGTCATCACAGTTAAAACATTTTACAAAGATTACACTGCTAAACAGAAGCACAATTGGTGGCTTAAAACTATCTCTTCCAGACAACTCTTCAATGGAGAGATCAATACGTTAGTAAAAAGAATAGGCAGATTCACAACTCACATACTCGTGAGGTTATAACTTAATTATTAATTATTTGTTTATATATTATATCGTACTTATGTGATTTTCTTATATATATTTTTTTATTTATTCACTATTTAAATCGCTTAGATCATTACTGCCTTCTAGGTATGACTGTCATTAGGGAGTGCTTTTAAGACGCGGTACGAGCCTTAATGTCACAATCAGAACTACTATGGTGGTTGCTATGGAAATATATTATACTGTATGGGACCCCATGTATCAAGTTTAAATAAAAATGCTTCAACAAAATCGAAATAAGTGTATTAAACACCTCACTATAGATTTCCATATTTAGACAACCTTCCTAACTTCATCATCATCATCATCATCATCAGCCACTGGACGTTCTAACTTTAAAACCCTTAAGATGTACAAAGGACACTAGGGATCAACTAATTTTATTGAAAACCATCCATAAAAAGGACTTGTAATCAAGGTTAAACTTCAGCTGTTCGTCCTACAATACTAGAATCCGATTCACATTCCGCACCCCATTTTCCGAATATGACATTTTTTCTTTTTTTATTGAGCATTTATTCATTTTAAATACTTTTGTAAACAGTTGGACTTTGTTGAATCAGCCGATCAACCTTTAATGTTCGAGTCCTAAAACTTTCTCATGATATAATTATTTAGATTATGAATTTATTTATTTTAAAGTATGTATTTTAAGTACTTTTATCCATCAATATATGTATCTTATCTTGCCATACAACGCGGTAACGCTTCCAGCATCTTAGGTACCCTTTCCCGATAAGAGGAACTGGAAGAAGTTTTTAGATTTTAAGTTAGGTTTTTTTTTTTTAATAATATAAAATTTTTCTTTTTTTAAATTTATATATGCCTGACCATGATAATTTAATGTACAGGGTTTATTAATTTTTCCTACCTTGACTTTTATTTAGTAAGCTTTATGATAATGGTAAGCTAGTTCTAAATAAGCTCTTATTGATTGTGTACCGAAAATAATAATTTCCTTGGAAAATAATAGTTGCACGGGGATTTGCTATAACTAACTCATATGGCCAATAGAAAGGAGTTTCCCGTTTCTGATTTGACTCAAGAGCATTCTGCTCCCGGAAAAACTGTCCGTCCACTCTTGGTCTTAGTACCTATGCTGACTTGTACCTAGTCAATATACTTCGTACCAGATACCTTAAGTTGCTAGATTAATAAATCGCGCGCATAGCACACTATTACGCTGAGCGATTTCTGATTTATTCTCTGATTGATTATTGTTACTTTTGTGTTTAAATTACACCATCTGAATTTATTACTGAATAAACTTTTGTAACATAAATTACCCTTTTATTCCCTCAATATGGATAACTTTATATATTATCTTACATATATATCATACAATCTTACATATATGTTTCTTTTTGTATTTGATGTTTATTACCAGTTTTTAAATATAAATATACCAACTTCAAAATTAGTACCATATATGACAAAGAATCTCATTTAGGTATACTTAATAATAATAATATCATAATTAATTATACATGTACATGTTTTTAAAATCTTGTTATATTCGCTTGGTCTGGTGGGGATGACAATCTGATGCCTTCAAACGAATTCATCTCTATAAACTATCCATATCATAGCCGATGTACAATTATTTTGTTTTAAATACTTATTTTAATTTGCAATATTCTATATCAACTTCAAAATTAGTATACTATACTATAACTATTGGTAGAAACTTTAGAGGTCATCCTTGCTTGAAATATTGTGTACAGTTTGTTTCTCTAATAAATATTAAGCTATGGTAAAATGTACATAATTTTGATTTATACCATTTTAATTTATTTTTACCTTCCCCTGCTCGTGGTTCTAATTATATTTTTAACAAATGGAAGCAGGGCGAAGATTTGAGGTAAAATCTACAGTTATAGTCTTGACAGTTATGATGAGCGGCACTTTTAAAGTACAGAAACAATGTTAAGATTATTTATTAATTGTGCTTCACTTATGTATATAGATTGACAAGACACAGATGACAGCGATATCCCAAAATAATACACGGTGTGCTTAAATAAGTGTGAGTGGGTGACCCTAGTGTGGCGGATTCTATACTAGCCCTATAAAAATTCACGTATTTGACATTTTAGCCCATTCGTACACTTTATCGTAATTGATATATTGTGATGATAGAAGTTATTATTTGTTTTATAATATATTTGCATCGAAATCTTTTATTTCGGATCCAAAGCAAAGCATATAAGATGGTGATAATTACAGTCTTAATTTGGACATGAATGGCTAAAAATTTAATATTTCCCGAAGGATATGCAATGGATTTAGATTCTGTGCTAATGATTATGACTTAAATACCAGAATTAACGAAAATAAGACAATTATAATTCACACAGACAGTTCATCTTGATGCCTAAGTCGTTGTAGGCAGCTATCGTGTCCGCGAGAGGATCACAGGGATACAGGAGGTATACCCTTGTTGACGTTTATGCTATGATGTTTATCACTCTCTACCAACCCATGCACCTATACACCAGCATATCTATTATGGTTAAGATATCTCAAAGCTACTAAAGATTTTGGCTAAAAATTACATAACATAACATAAACGTTCACGCCGTTTTATCCCCGAAGGGGTTGGCAGAGGTACCAATACTCCTGAACTCACATGGCAAGCGCCATCTAGTTTCCTGAGAAGGTACCCACGTTTTGCTTAGACAGTGTTCTCACGTGATAGGGGGCAGGCCTATCGCCGTTTTGTACGAATACACTGTCACATGACTAAGTACAACTCAGCCATGTGGGTTTCCTCACGATGTTTTCCCTCACCGTTAGCAACCATGATAAATTAACCACACATATGACTTTAGAAAAGACAAATTGGTGTAGGCCCGTCCCAGGATTGGAACTCACGCCCTTCTGTTTTTCGGGCGGGTGTTCTTACCCACTGGACTATCATGTCGCTTACTTAAGATTTAAGAAAACTTCAGAAGAAAAGTATTGAATGTTTGATGCTGATTTGGTTTATATGACAAATAAAACATAGTCTCCACCGATGTACGTCTTTATCGTTCGTTTTACGTTGTAATGCTCACGGTATTTATCAGAGCCCTACCTATAGCCCTGAGTAGAGGTATACCCTTTGGAACTATCATACCAAAGTTGAGCTCTCTGGCTTTAGTAGGTTTTATGATAGAGCGTGACTTACAACCTCTACACAGCAATTTAGTGCTACCCCATTTACTTTGATGTCAGTTAAGTATTTATCAAGTTCCAGGTCTAAAGCTGAACTTGAGCTATTTCATTGTTTTTCATTTTTATCCTTCGGATTACCCTTCTTGGTATGTACATATTTTTTTTTTGTTCGCTGCAATGAACTGACAAATGAGAAGACTTTTCCAGCCAGACCAGGTGAACAAGGCGGTCATAATTATAATAATTTATCTTTGATATTGTTGATATTATTTAATTTAAGTAATGGAATTTAGTTTTATTATTGATATTTAAATACACTATCTTATTAATTTGCAATACTGAATATTAATGTAAAAAATATAAAATGTATACAAAACAGGAACAATACATTCACAAATTGTAACTATGATCAATTTTTGAAACAGAATATTCAATTTATTAAATCAGTAGTAGTCCCCATTTGATGTAAATATTAAATATTGGTTTCAATATCATTACATCAATAAGGCCTCCGCGACAAAGTGAAAATTCCGGCATCTGCCCAACAGGTTCGCCCAGTCCGGAGACACAAATATAACAAACTTTTTGAAATTACCCGAAAATTCAAATCGTTTTCTATTATTATTATTTTAGATTGAGCTACAATTAAACACATTCGTAAAACCTTACATTGTTAAGAATTTGTAAATCTACCTAGCATTAATTGAGTTTATATAGTTAAATAATTACAAGTTGTATTTTGCCCTTTTCGGTAAATAAATTTGAATTTGAAGCATCTTGTCCATCGCAAAAGCAGAGTACATTTGCGATCAATTTTTCGCCTTGAGAATCATTCAAGATGTTCACCATATTGACCAACTTTAACCGTATTAAAGAAATTAAAAACTTGTTCGGGTTTAAGCAGCTGCCTGCGCACCTACCCTACACCGTGCAGCAGACAATCTACATCCTGGCGCCCATTAATTTTACATTAATTTAGTAGATTGTTTTTGGCGTAATAATATTGATCAAGCGATTCTCCGTACTGAACTCTTTCAGCCAGCATCTCAGACAAAATAAACAATAGCTCATCCATTATCATTTACCCTACGTCGTTTCAAACTAAGCGACCCAACCAAAGAGCTGCGGTTACTGTCTATTTTGTTTTGGGAATAGTATCCACCCTCGCGTTTGCGTGCACAATGCTGTGAACATCGCTCCCTGCTATTTTCTCGTCCTCGCGCTAGGCGAACGCTCTCGTGTACGCCGAACCGGCTTACGCAGAGACCTCTCCGCTGTTATTGGACTATTCGTTGCTCACCTGTTCACCTCGATTGACCTCGGTATCACGCTCCCGTAATACCCACGGTCGATTGACCTCGGTACCACGCTCCCGTAATACCCACGGTCGTTCAGCATAGCGCTTCCTGTCATCTCCAACACCTCCGTGTTGACTGGCTTTTTTTTTTTTTTTGGCACCTCCATGCCAATTCTGCGCTCAATCTATCGTAACTGAGGCTACGACTCCTGCTCTCTTCTCGATCCATGGTGGAGAACTGAAACTGACAAATTTCAGCTTAGTAAACAATCAAGCCAACCCTCAGTACACATACTTTAGTTTCTTTGATCTCAATGGGCCTAACAATTAGTATAACGCAAATCCAATTTTCTTTTATTGAAATTAAAGGCGACCTTCGCAAATGTAACTTAAATATTTCACTGATAACAAATGTACGGCTGACTATTTTATTAGAAGGTAGTTGTTAAAAGTTTCAAAATGTTTAATTCTTACTTTGTATTGCAAACTAATATTTAAACAGTTACTTTATTAATCCTTGGTCATGTAATTCTCTTACGGACTCACGGTATTATCTTACACACGCTTTGTACAGCTTTACAGGGGACCGAAGAAAATGTATAATACCTACTTGGTTTAATAAAGAATATTTTGATTTTGACGTTTTTACCTCTTACGTGAATAATATGAAGACACTACAATAAGCGGGTGACTATCTCAAATTTAAAATAAATAATTAAGATATTATGCATCATGATGAGTATTAAAACAACTATGTGTTCCGTCGTATTATGTTCCAAAACTAGATTTATAAACATAAAAGGCCTCAATATTTTTCTATTTTATTTTTTTAAACTTACAGGTTTGCTAAAATTTTTGTAGCAGTAGTAGTAGTAATTTGTAGTAAACCTATGGTAAGTTTGCAGTTGAGTTGTACAAAATATAAAAAAACAACCTGGATACTCACAACCAGGCATGGTGTAAGCAATGCGAGCAATGCATCACACGTAATATCGCTCGGACGCGTACTGATACATTACACATTACTCGACCGTTCCAAACATCACACTTAGCATGGCTTTACATTTCATTCCATTACACTACCATAGAGCACTGCAGTGTGATGCTGCGTGATTGATCGGTAACGAACGTATGGGTAAGCAAATGAAAGTGATACTTAAAACGATAGCAATAAAAATATCCTAAAGTCAATAGTTGTTTTAATTATAATAGCAAAAAGTTTTAAATTGTATTCAAAGAGTTCGGTTAACATCGATGAATCCCGTCAACATTCGTCTCAGGCATGTATTTTATTTAATTCAGTGTAACTAAAACTCTTACTACATTAAAATCAAATTGTAGTTTTCTAGGTTTACAACTAATGCATTAAGTTTTCATAATTTTGGATTAGCACCGGGACATTCAATTTATTTCTAATTCAAGTTCAATATAATTTATCGATTGATTTTGATAATTGTTTGATATTTAAAATCGTGTTATCTTGACATACATTTCGAATCTTTGTAAACATCAAATGAATCCATGCACATTGCTAGTCCTAAGCCTGGACCACACTTGAGTTAAATAAACGCGAGTAAAAGTATGATGACAAAATAACTTTATTCAAAAACGTATAAATATTTAAAAAGTAATGGATACCTTTCTTCTCTAATCCCGTCTTACTCGCTCACGTAATTCTATAACTACCTATAACACTGCTATTCTACCTCATGTGATATATTTATATTCCCATTACACGAAATATTTAATTAATTACACAACACCACACGCCTGATAGTAGGAATTGTTAGATCGTAGCATCACATGTAATGCTTTAAACAGATGTTGTAATGCCATATGTCATAATTTCAAAGTGTACTGTTTTCGCACGTGTACTCACAATCATAAACGAAAAAAGTTTTAAGAAAATTCACTATACTGTATATCGATCCAACATTTCAATATTATTCGATAATCAGAGCTCTATTCCAATCTTCAGATCGATAAGTTGACAAACAATAGCTTTGAAAAAAAAACAGTCAGCTATAGGGAAAAAAAGGACTAGATATCAGGCTCAAGTATGTAACAGATTAACACTCTTATGTATCGCCCCTATGTTTTTGAGAATAAATGAAAATTCTGTTAAAATACTTTCTTGCCTTCAATTGAAATAGACTTTATTATTTACGACTGTTTATGGATGCTATTTTATAAAGAAGAAGGCAGTTTCACCATACCAAGGATTCTAATTACGCAAACACAAAAAAAAAGAACAGGGTACTTACGTAGGCGCAGTACGAAAAACGTGATATTTTTCGCCTATCCTCACTTCTGAGTTGTAGGGTCAACTTCAGGGAGTGT
Source organism: Bedellia somnulentella (assembly GCA_963576735.1). Lineage (NCBI taxonomy): Eukaryota > Metazoa > Arthropoda > Insecta > Lepidoptera > Bedelliidae > Bedellia > Bedellia somnulentella. The sequence continues at coordinate 15,603,673 of OY755181.1, forward strand.
GGAGGTTTTGAAATAAAACCCAAAATAGCGGTACACTTCGTATAATTTCATCTTTCACAACCACTTGCCGATACAACGGACTACTGACAATTGCCCACGCAAAAACAGAGATCGTATATTCACACCTTACCTAACCTTAAGTCAGTTGACTGTCAGTTGATTTAAATCAACTGACAGTCTCACCAATAATACTCTACTCAAATTTACATAATCATTATTATAACTCATTTATAAATAAATAATAACATTTTAGAAATGAGTATTTACCAAAATTATGGATTTAATTACAATCATTATTTTAATCAGCGTGAGCTGTTTTGAAGTAAAGTCAAACTAGTATCTCATTATTCATACACGACACCACTAATACCTATTAAATAGGTAAATAATATGATTACACAATAAAACTATACAGTTTATCAATTATAAATAGTATAAACTATACAGCATAATAGCCAATCATAGCACACTCATTATTATAAGCTTACAGTAGTGAAAAGATTGTAAAATTAAGGTTTTTGGGAATATGTGATTTGTATAACAAGTGTGACGTTTATTGCCTACAAACGTATTGCTGTGGAATGAGATACTTCTTGCATTAGTAGTATTTTTATTTAGCGCGCGTCATTGTGAACTGATAGCGCGTCGCCCCAAATATAATAAAAATATCCTACATTTATGTGACAGAAATAGTATGTTGATAATTGCGGTCATAAGTATGTATGTATCTCACAGCTGTCATAAGAGACATTAGTAGCTCTGCCAAACCTCTAGGAGATTATACAGCGTGAACTTTGAATTGAGTTAGGCGACTTATTTTACAATCTGTTTCTCATTCAAGTTACGAATTCCAAATATGAAGCTCTATCTATATACTTTTTTTATAAAGGCTGAATTTTATGATAAAGGTTTAAGTTAAAGATATAGGTGTAATAATCTTGAGCACGTTTTACACATACCATCAATTCGCAATAAAAGCCAACAAGAAACTTATTATCACCATTCAATGCAGTCCTGAGTATCGTCATAATATTTTAAACTATGTTGCCATGTAGTGCCGGTTTAAAATGTAACTATGCCTTTCTACCCACGGGTATCGTAAGAGGCGACTAAGGGTATGGGGCTTTTAAATGGTTTTTGGCGATGCGGTTGGAGAACCATCACTAACGATACTTTATTTCTACCATCTTGTCCGCTATCAACTTCCAAATGTGACTGAGGAGTTTCTAGCCCTGTAGCTCTGGCTACTCCTTTTGGACTTTATGGTCGTGAGTATATGTATGTATTTTATACAATAATGAAATTATATTTATGACTCGTAAATACACATGTTTTAATTGTTTCAATATGTACTAGACTACTGGAATAAACTAAAAATTAATAAAACTATACTCTTTTTTTATTTTGATTACATGTAAAAGTTGTTACTTTATCTCCAGTGGCTAGGAAATTGCCCTCTTCAGCCTTTGCTACAGTTCTTTGGATATGTTAGCACCAGCAAAAGTATAAGTATATAAATTCTGCGCTTAATATGTACACTACAATTGCCGTGTAGTGTCGGTTTAGAATAGCACTACCCCATTTCTTCCGGTGGGTGTACGTAAGAGGCGACTAACGGTATGGGGCTATTAAGGGATTTTTGGGCGATGCGGTTGGAGACTTATCACCAACAACCTTTATTTTTACTATCTTTTCCCCACTCAAATTTCCAAAAGTGGCAGAGGAATTTCTAATTCCTTAGCTCTGGCTACCCTTCTAGGGAAATATAGCCGTGAGTACTAGACTACCGGACTAAATTAAAAATTAATGAAACTTAACTCTTTTTTTATTATGATTACCTGTAAAAATTTGTTACTTTATCTCCAGTGGCTAGGAAATTGCCTTCTTCAGCCTTTGCTACAGTTCTTTGGATATGTAAGCACCAGCAAAAGTATAAGTATTTAAATTCTGCGCTTAATTTGTACATTACAGTTGTCTGGATATTTGCCAAATGACAGCCACTCTCACAAATATCCACTCGACCTGAAAATTCCGAACAACATTTCCAAATGCATTTCGTATTTTATAACAACTAAAAGCCCGAAGCGAATATCTGTCAACATTCATACCTCTGTGAGAAAGCACAGAGAATGTTATTATAGCTGTAATATTTCCAGTACTCGTTGAGGTGGAAAAAGCATCAAAACTTCAGTATTACGGGCAAGTTTTATTATCTCGTCTTAGCGCCAGATATATCTATGAACTAAAAGGTTTTAAAGTTTGCTGCAGCAAATTTCATATATTTAATTTAAGACCAGGTGAATCCGTGCCAATGATAGATGAAGATGTTGGTATACAATTTTATTCATCCACCTCTCACCATACGAAGAGTGTGAGGTTATGGGCTGAAAATATTACAACTAGCTTTTTATCTTCGGTTACATAGCAAACAAAGTGTTGCGACAGAGGTAGGTTGTAAAAAACCCGAATTTCGCTTTTAAAATATGTTTTCGGGAAGTTTTTTTCGATCCTATTACAACTTTGCTAAATTAGGAATATAACATAACATAAACGTTCACGCCGTTTATCCCCGAAGGGGTTGGCAGAGGTACCAATACTCCTGAACTCACATGGCAAGCGCCATCTAGTTTCTAGAGAAGGTACCCACGTTTTGCTTAGACAGTGTACTCCCGTGATAGGGGGCAGGCCTATCGCCGTTTTGTACGAATACACTGTCACATGACTAAGTACAACTCAGCCATGTGGGTTTCCTCACGATGTTTTCCCTCACCGTTAGCAACCATGATAAATTAACCACACATATGACTTTAGAAAAGACAAATTGGTGTAGGCCCGTCCCAGGATTGGAACTCACGCCCTTCTGTTTTTCGGGCGGGTGTTCTACCCACTGGACTATCATGTCACTTAAATTAATTTAGGAATATTCAGTATATTAATCCATATTTTCTTTAGCCGTGTAGCTTATTTATTATTTTGGAGGTTAAAAAACAGTCGTACAATAATTTTGAGAAAAGAATAAAAATTTGTTTATTAAAACAATAATATAAATATTAATAAAAATAATAATATTAAAAAACGGTAAACCCTATTATTTCTAAAATATTAACAACTTGTCCAAAAATTACAGACTCACATTCCTCAATTCTTGTAAGTGTCGTAAGCGTGTATGGTAGAAACATTTGGGATAAAGGAATTAGAACAAACACAATAAAACGAGTAAAAAAATTTGTATTTTTAAAATATCAGTTTGTTACGATTTCTAATAATATATGGATTAAAGGTGTAGGCGTATGGGCACGATTTCGAGGTTGGTGCGTGACCCGACTGTGTAACGATAGATTATCGGAACCTTCGATACAGTATTTAATTTATATCAAACCATAATTTCGGATACTGCAAATATTGGTTTTGCTATGAGGTTTATGAGGGTGTAATTTTTTATTGCAATTTTCCTGATGCTAGTTAAAAATATACAGTGTACAGCAGTTGACAAGTCTTGCGCGCCCATTTTACTCTTTTTAATTTACCATAAATTTTTAATTCTGATCATTTCATTCCTAGCCCTAATATACATAAACTCAAGCCTGTAATTCCAGGAAGGGGTAGCCAGAGCTTCAGAGCTAGTAATTCTTCAGCTGCATTTAGAATTGATGTATATTTGACTTAGTTATCACTTACCACAAGTAAATATATAGAACTTTTGTACATGATAACTTTGTTCTGTTTGTGCTATTTGTGTATAGTTGTATTTACCTATATATCATAGTTGCAAATTAAATCCCTAAAGGATGAAAGAAATGACTTACTTATAAAACTATTTTAATGATGCAGCAAATGTTGGGTGTGATAGAAGAAGCATGAGAGTAGAGTGAATGCAATAGAAACATGGCTCGACAGAAAATTGTAGCGACCCTTGGTCTCTACAAGAAGGTGTGGGTGACCCCAAATGAAATGCGTGTTCACTTAATGCATATTTATTTAATCTTGTAAAATACATGTCTAGATAACAGTGCGGTACGTCGCTGACTGACTGGCCAGCTTACTTAAAAGTGCTGACAATCAATTTGATACATTGTTATAATATGGTTTACATGTGTGGAGGTGGACCACCTACATACTCCCCTCTTTAAAAAAAATTTAGAACAGAAAAAAATAATAATATTTGAAACAAGTTTACACAATACAAGAAAAGAAGTAGATACCTGTCTACCTACCTACGCTGTATAAGCTAAAAGTTAAAAGTTACAATTTCTTATCTTACGCTACATTGAATACCGGCTACCGGATGCTTAGTCTAAACAATTGGATCCAATTACTTACTTACAATATTATATCGTACTTACTTATTATATCGTAGCTAGACAAAACATTACACTACGTATAATTAACATTACAACTTAGTCTAAGAGAAACACATGTTTATTTTATTCCTAATAGCACATATGAATTGAATGTTCGCACTTTATTTCACTGTTCACTGCTTAACTTAGAGACTATATAGTATATTATTAAGATTTCAAACACTTGAAGAAAACAAAAACATTTTATAATTAACTTATGCGTATCCAACGCGAACAGGATCAGCAGCGGATGTCGCGGGGTTCATACCGACGTTTGCAGTTAGTGGACTAAACTGATTCTGATGCTGATGCTGTATTGAGGATAGCGCTACACTAGTGGCTTGTTTGCGCAACCACCCTTTCAAAGTATGACAGCTCCGTTTCCAAACATAAAATAGTATAACTGCTGATAACAAACTAGCAATTACGACTAGCCAAATGCTCAATTGGTTAAAATGTTCTTTAACTTTATCGGCTACTTCACTTTGCTGGTTGACAATGAATTCTTTTTCTTGATAATTGCCCATTGTAAATAAAGATATAATTACTATCTGTGTTACAAGCTGAGTATGGGTGCGAAATAAAATCAAATATACGAAAGTATTGTTATTTATAACACGATTATTTGCAATAAAAATGCAAACCTAACCTAAACATTAAATGAATAATCTTAACCTACTTTAAGTGCTCTCATTTATAAAACGCAAAGGAGGCTTGATTAAGCGTCCACTTCGTGTTTTTAAAATGTTTGGCGTCACGTTTTGTGTGGTCGAAGTCGATGTCGGCGGATCGGCTACCGGCGCGTCTCGAGCCGCGTCAGCAGGCGCCATCGCCTGGGCATCGTTATCGTCACTGTTTATTACGTACGCAGGTTTAAGCCTATCTATGGAAATCGAAGTTTGCCTATTATTTATCTGCAGTTTGTAAACCTTTGGTCCTCTTTTGATAACGCGGTAGGGACCGTCGTAAGGGGGTTTCAAAGGCCTACGTACGGTGTCGTCTCTTATAAATACATAATCGCATGTTTTTAAATCGGGATGTACAAAAAATGATCTAGAGTTACTATGCGATTTAACAACCGTATTTGCTAATTGCGTCGCGAATATTATCAACTAAGTTGTAAGAATCGGTACTAGGGTTAATTCGATTAGAGTCATAAAAATCTCCTGGCAAACGTAAATTGCGACCGAATGTAATATCCGCTGCACTATAACCAGTGTCACTGCGATAAGCTGCTCTAAGTCCGAGTAATACGATTGGTAGTTGTTCTACCCATGAACTATCACATGCAATAAGGCGAGCCGAAAGTGCTGCTTTTAAAGAGCGGTGCCATCGTTCGACTACGCCGTTGCTTTGGGGATGGTACGCGGTAGAGCGTATCCTGCGTATCCCTAATAGTTTCATTAGTTCTGAAAATAGACTGCTCTCGAATTGGCGACCTTGGTCGCTTGTTAGCTTAATCGGACAACCATAACGACAAATCCATTCTTTAAAAATGACATTTGCAATGGTTTCGGCAGTGATATCTTTAATGGAAATAGCTTCTGGCCACCTTGTGCATCTATCGATTATGGTGACGCAATAACGATATCCGTCGGGGGACGTAGGCAGCGGGCCTACAATGTCAACATGTATATTTTCGAACCGATCAGCTGTTTCAAAGCTTTTAAGCGGTGCGAAAGTGTGTCGACTAACTTTTGCTCGTTGGCATTGTAAACACGATTTAGTCCATTGGGTAATATCGTGATTCATCCCTTTCCAAAAATATTTCGAAGTAATCGTTTTTTTTGTGCTTTTGATTCCAGGGTGACTCAAATTATGGAGACTATAAAAAATTACGCGTCTATATGGTTGTGTTAAATAAGGTCTGGCTTGGGATGTTGATATTTCGCAATAAATATCTTTGTTACATGAAGGAATAAATATTTTCTTTAATTTAACTTTAGTGTCGCTATCTTTGTTCGTCAAAATGTGTGATATGTATTCATCGTTTTTTTGCGATTCAGCTAATTCGTCGTAATTAATTGCTGACGGACAGAATACAGTTTCTATGCGCGACAGAGCATCGGCTACACTGTTGTCGGGTCCGTTTATATGCTGTATATCCGTAGTAAATTCACTTATGAATGACAAATGTCTCACGCGGCGTGGTATTTCATTTTCGCTTTTTGTGATTTTTGTAAACGCAAATGTTAAAGGTTTATGGTAGTGGTAAGTATAAATAGTTATTTGGCGACCTTCAAATAATTTCCTGAAATGCCTAATAGCCATAAAAATAGCCAAAAGTTCGCGGTCATAAGTTGAGTACTTTTGTTGAGCGTTTGTTAGCTTTTTGACATATAACCTAACGGTTCCCAAATGTTATTACTTTTCTGCTGTAAAACTGCACCTACGCTAGTGTTCGAGGCATCTGTCATTAACCCACTTGTTACTACCGTCGTTTTAAAATAACAGCATGAATAAAAAAATCTACATCGAAATGTGGGTAGTTTTAATGAAATTTTATAATGTGATTGCTTTCGTCAGTGCAGCATCTAACCGAGGATAAATACATTTTACATTAAGATATTACGTGTTTTTTTGTATAAATATCTATAAAATACGAAAAATAATCATGTCTTTTCAAGGGTAAGTACAATATCATTTGAATATAATATTGGCCTGAAGTTACATTTAACTTGTTGTTATAACGTAGTTTCATCTATGCAGGAAAATAATATGCCTTACAATTAACATTTTGGTACCTTTTTTGTCGAGAAAAGTAGGTGTTGTTTATAAACGACGATCGTAAAATGAACTACCTTACCTACTTATGCAGTGAGGATGAGGACGGTGCATAGAAATACATTCTTCCTACTTGAAACCTTTTGTGTTACCTACGCTTTTATTGTTTTATCTGTGTTTTTGAAGTAGGTATTTCTTGTTATTACAGATCCCGTTTCCACTCTTTGAGGCTTCATGAAATCGTTGAAGAATTGGAGAAGGACGATGACGGTCCTTTGCCAGATTCCATCGTAATACTTCCTCGAGACAATTGTAACGGTAATGTGACCGATGAAGATTCCGGAGACGAAGAATATGTTAACATTCAAAATCTACCAGGCTCCCAGCTTCGAGCACCCTGTGCAATACAACTTGATAACGGCGGCGATGATTCCAATAGTGATGATAAAGACGACATTCCGATATCGCAGTTGGCAAAGCGTCAACGTGTGGATGATGCGCCCACCGCCTCTTCTACGGACGCTCAAGATACCTTACCAATACCTACGCAAGGTAAGAGTGGTGGCATCATGCGAGTACAAAAAAATAAGGCGTATTCCTGGATCGCAAGAGACATCAAGCCAGATTTCAAACGTTTCTCTCAAAAAGAAAAGAAAACCGACTTCAAAAAAAGGAGTGTTCTCAATTCGACCGTATATTTTTTTTTTTTTTTATGTATGTTCGCCGATTACTTCGCCATTTATGAACCGATTTTGATTATTATTTTTTTATTCGAAAGAAGATACTCCCGGATTGGTACCATGATGAGGATATCGGGGTCTGATGATGGGATCCTGGAGAAATCGAGGGGAACTCTCAAATTTTATAGGCAAATGTACTGCGTTTTACATATTTTCTGAACTTATATTGGCATTTGCTCCTAAAAATCATATTGTTATGCTGCTGAGCTGATGATGGAAGGTGCGGCTCCTCAATCACTAGGAGTTAGGAAACAGTTCTTTCAACATTATATATAGATTTATACACCTCTTCGTAGCTTTTATGAAGAGAAGTACAGGTTCACTAAACATTTCTTTTGTTATGTTATCGTTACCGAGAAAGTACCATGAGACCAGGATCTGATGATGGCATCCCAGGAAATCGAAGGGACTGCCGAAACTCACAATCATGTGACAGTGTATTTGTTCAAAACGCCGATAGGCCTGCCCTGTATAACGTGAGAACACTGCCTAAGCAAATCGTGGGTACTCTGAACAACAGGTGACTATGTCTCGTGATATTCAGAAGTATTACTATCTCTGATAACCCCTTCAGGGATGTTCGGCGTGAATGTTTGAATCTCTCTTGAGATGAAGAATTTTAGACCATCGCCTTTCGAAGGATTTTAAGAACAATGTAAGGTTACATATGGTTGAGCCTATTTAATATCATACTATAATAGAAGTACCGGAAATACGATGAATAATACAGTAACCGTCGCTTCCTCATCCGAGAAGCATCTTTGCCTGGTCTACCCATCCCTAAAAATCGTAAAATAAAATAATTTTTAACAAAAAGAAAACCGACTTCATAGTTGGAAAAACAACCGAAAATAAACAATCTAGTCCTAAAAAGTACAAAATAAGTTTTTTATTTGAATATGAGTACTGCGATTAATACCTTAGCAATTTCTTTATAACACACGCGTCAGTTCAACCTTCCTAAATCTTAAAATTCTCTTAAATTAATTTTCGAGTCGGTGCCAGTCAAACAAAAGTAAATTCGCCCTACTATCTATGTCTGAGTATTACAATCTAAACAATATATATCTATCGCCTAACGTTTTAAATGGTAATACGTACAAAAATCAATTTACCCTACAACTACAAGGTACCCTACATTTCACATGTATATGAAGTGCGAAATACACACTTCTTATCTATACTTATAATAAATCTGTAGAGAGGTCAATTCTGTACATGAAATATATTTTCAAAATAACTATCAGGTGTTGATGAGGGATCGATACTGATGCCAAAAATGCAATCAGTAAAATTTTTGTCTGTCTGTCTGTCTGTCTGTCTGTCTGTCTGTCTGTCTGTCTGTCGGTTTGTATGTTCCTTATGGAAACAAAAACTACTCGACGGATTTTAACGAAACTTGGTACAATTATTCTCCATACTCCTGGGCAGGTTTTTGTATACTTTCCAGCAGAGTAGTAAAGGGGAATTTTGGGAAATTTTGGGAAAACGGGAGAAGTTACTACATTTTTTAAGCTTCCGTCGCGTGTGCAGCCTTAATGGTTAAACTTACATAGAAATCATGTATTACGGAAATATTCTTCATAAATTTATCTAAAAAAAAATCCCCAACAGTTTATGTCTATCTTTTACGGTTGACTCACAATAACACGTGTAATTCCTGATAGCTTAGCGGTTCGGAACATTCTGATTATATTTGTTTACTCTTACGTTTGTAATTCTCTCACTCATCCCTAATTTAAAAAAGGTAACATTATTACCTATTCAATAAAAAAAGAATCATAGAAATCGGTAGAGAAACACCGAAATTATACATAAAATAAGCCATCGCGCCCGTGACCAAAACCGAATCGTTACTAATTTACATATAACATACTAGATGGCGCCAGTAGTTGCATCCTACAGCACGTAATGATTTATTTTTTAGATTGTTATAAATACTTCATAGCGTTTTATTCCAAAATTTGCTATTAAACGGAAATACTCAACCGTTCATTAAAGCGCATTAAAAATCACCAAACTACACTGTTTAGGGAGTGCTATAAATTTAATAAATTGAAAACATTGCGCTGAATTTCACAATGCTTGAGCAGTGACTAAAGAAAGAAACCTCAGATATTTAAAAAACAACGCTACCCGTGCGAAGCTGGGACGATCCACTAGTTATCAATAATCATCGAGGCTGGCACCGGCTCACAAATTAATTTAAGAGAATTACCCTTTCCCTTCTGACGGTACTAATTTGTACCATCACGTTTACTGGTTTATTCAAAAACTATGAAACATTGTAGCACAATGATCTTGCTGTTGATCCTTTCTAGTACCCCTAACATAACCAATAAAAACGTTTTATTTGAATTGCGGGCAAAATTAGCCAATCAGTGAAGACTTGAAATTCATTTACGTTCCAACTTCGTTCGTGAATTCGTCGAGTGCTTTTGAGAAAAGAATAAAAAGTGAAAAAAATCCGGTAAGCGATTGATACATATATATTTAGATAGATAAAAGAGTGAACAACTTGAATAACATAAAAAAAATAAAAATATTTAAATTTTAGAGTAATTTTTTGACCTGTATTCAAAACGTACTAAAAAGTACCGTCAGCTACTTCGTGTACTCTTTTTTATACATTTGTAGGTAGTCTGTTAGTGCGTTATAAGATAAGATTTTCTTTTGTTTTAGGGCGTTACGTGGAAAATATATCTTCCAAACACGATCTCTTGATGACGTTACTTCTTGAGGAGCTTCCTGAATGCGATGAACCGTCTGAGATGGGTGATTCAGATGAAGACAACGATGGTGCGTCAGAATTACCTTCAAGGAGTTTCGATGAAGCTTTGGAAATAGATTTGGCTGATGAAGTATGTGCTTGTTTGAAATGTGTCCCTTCAAAATACAAGACGCACCAATTACTTCGACATGTATCTATCCTGACGCACCTAGCAGCGGTGCTTCAACTGAGGCAAAGTAAATAGGAGGGCCTAACCGTAAACGGAAAAAACGAGACGCTACTACGTCTTTTCCAGATTATTCAGCAAATGTATCCGCAGGAGAAGAGCATTTTGCCAATTGTTTGACTCCTACGGACGTATTCTTAGTTTTCATTGAACCTATATTGGAGACTATACTTTACCAAAGCAATCTTTTTGCGACACAAAAAAATAAGGTTTTGAATTTGAAAAAGGAGGAGGAGCTGTTTGCATTTATTGGTATGAACTTATACACGGGTTATAATATAATACAAGACCGGCTTGGACTGACCATTTTTCAAATGCAGCTGATCTGAACAATCCAGTTTATGCATGACAATGTCCCGAGATAGGTTTGCATCCATTGTATCAACACGTATCAGTAGCCGATAGATTGAGAGCACTATACATGTTTGATCGAAAATCGCCCAAGTAGTGGCACAGACTATTTTGGGGGGTTTTGGACATAGCTTATATAAACTCTTACGTCGTGTATGGGCTATTTTTTGAAAGGGTCCCGTAAAAGACTTCAGAAGATCTGTAGCTCAAGGACTTATGATGTTGAAAGATGTTGGTAAGAAGAAGAGGGAGAGTACTGATGAAACTGCAAGCCCTGGAGATTGCATCAAAAAGATGCAAGTCGAATTACTCTACATTAAAAGATGTAAGATTAGGTAATCGAGGTATCCTTTGGCCTAAATTTGCTGAAACGAGGGGGTGATGTGAGGTTTGCAGTATGAAATATGTTCAATCAAAGCCTTATTCAAAATGTTCTCATTGCAATGTCTGTTTGTGTCTAAATGATAAGAAAAATCGATTTTTGAGTACCTAACGTACCCCATAATTAACTGCATCAAAGATATCCTAAAATATATTTACAACATCTCAAAAATAATAATTATGTCCTAATAACATATTTTAATTTATTTTTATGCTCGTCTTTATAAAAAGTTTATAAATTAGTACACAAAGTACCTGACGGTACATTTAAGTCTAGGTTTAAGAAAAAGTACTAGAATACCTAATAAAAATCTGAAAAAAATCTTAAGTGTTTATTTTGCCCTACTTGACATAACTAAATAGAAAAAACCCTAAATTTATAGTTGAAACGCATGTCAGGGAGGAAAGGGTTAAGATTTAGGAAGGTTGAACTGACGCGTGTGTTATAAAGAAATTGCTAAGGTATTAATCGCAGTACTCATATTCAAATAAAAAACTTATTTTGTACTTTTTAGGACTAGATTGTTTATTTTCGGTTGTTTTTCCCATTATGAAGTCGGTTTTCTTTTTGTTAAAAGTTATTTTATTTTACGAGTTTTAGAGATGGGTAGACCTGGCAAAGATGCCTCTCGTATGAGGCAGTGCGACGGTTACTGTATTTTGTTCTTCGTATTTCCGGTATTTCAATTATTATACGATATTAAATAGGCTCAACCATATGTAGCTTTACATTGTTTATATTTCTATAATTCTACATCTCAAGAAAGACTCAACCGTTCACGCCGAATATCCCTGAAGGGGTTAGCAGAGGTAGTAATACTTCTGAATATCACGTGACATTGTCACCTGTTGTTCAGAGAGAGCCAATCGTGGGTTGCTTAGGCAGTGTTCTCACGTTATACAGGGCAGGCCTATCGGCGTTTTGAACAAATACACTGTCACATGATTGTGAGTTTCGACAGTCCCCTCGATTTCCTGGGATGCCATCATCAGATCCTGGTCTCATGGTACTTTCTCGGTAATAATAACATAACAAAAGAAACGTTGCGTGAACCTGTACTTCTTTTCATAAAAGCTACGAAGAGGAGCATAAATCTTTATGGAATGGTGAAAGAACTGTTTCCTAACTCCTAGTGATTAAGGACCCACACCTCCCATCATCAGCTTAGCAGCATAACAATATGATTTTCAGAAGCAAATGCCAATATAAGTTCAGTAAATATGTAAAACGCGGTACATTTGCCTATAAAATTTCAAGGTTCCCCTCGATTTCTCCAGGATCCCATCATCAGACCCTGATATCCTCATCATGGTACCAATCCGGGAGTATCTTCTTTCGAACAAAAAAATAATTATCAAAATCGGTTCACAAATAGGCTTGCCCCCTATCACGTGAGTACACTGTCCATGCAAAACGTGGGTACTCTGAACACCAGGTGACAAAGTCACGTGATGTTCAGAAGTATTAGTACCTCTGCCAACCCCTTCGGGGATATACGGCGTGAACGTTTATGTTATGTTTTGTTATGTTATGGTTCACAAATGGCGAAGTAATCTGCGAACAAACATAATTTTTTTTTATATATATACGGTCGAATTGAAAACACTCCTATTTTTGAAGTCGGTTAATAAAAAAACATAACGAAAATAGCCGTAAATTATTGTTAATAATAAATTGATAATCGCATTGTACTTTAAATCGCTTAAGTAGCCGCAGCCTGACCCATCGTGATTCCATCGTGCATAGATAGGAAATAAATGAATTATTATATATTTTCAATTTGAGAGAATATAATTTCGACCTAATTATTTTAAGATGCTATTCTTGTTCCTACGCTAATGTATGGTAACGAATTTTGGGTGTGACAGAAGAAACATGAGAACAGAGTGAAATCGGTAGAAGTGAGATCACTCAGTAAAGTTTGTGATGTAAGATTATGCGATCGAGTGAGATATAGTGTGATTCGTGAAAGGTGTTGTGCGAATGTTTTAAAATATTTTAAAAAACAACCGAAAATAAACAATCTAGTACTAAAAAGTACGAACTAAGTTTTTTAATTGAATATGAGTACTGTGATTGATACCTTAGCAATTTCTTTATTCCACACGCGTCAGTTCAACCTACCTAAATATTACAATTCTCTTAAATTAATTTGTGAGCCGGTGCCAGCCTCGATGATAATCTATACTTATAATAAATCTGTAGAGAGGTCAATTCTGTACATGAAATATATTTTCAAAATAACTATCAGGTGTTGATTAGGGATCGATACTGATGCCAAAAATGCAATCAGTAAAATTTTTGTCTGTCTGTCTGTCTGTCTGTCTGTCTGTCTGTCTGTCTGTCTGTCGGTTTGTATGTTCCTTATGGAAACAAAAACTACTCGACGGATTTTAACGAAACTTGGTACAATTATTCTCCATACTCCTGGGCAGGTTTTTGTATACTTTCCAGCAGAGTAGTAAAGGGGAATTTTGGGAAATTTTGGGAAAACGGGAGAAGTTACTACATTTTTTAAGCTTCCGTCGCGTGTGCAGCCTTAATGGTTAAACTTACATAGAAATCATGTATTACGGAAATATTCTTCATAAATTTATCTAAAAAAAAATCCCCAACAGTTTATGTCTATCTTTTACGGTTGACTCACAATAACACGTGTAATTCCTGATAGCTTAGCGGTTCGGAACATTCTGATTATATTTGTTTACTCTTACGTTTGTAATTCTCTCACTCATCCCTAATTTAAAAAAGGTAACATTATTACCTATTCAATAAAAAAAGAATCATAGAAATCGGTAGAGAAACACCGAAATTATACATAAAATAAGCCATCGCGCCCGTGACCAAAACCGAATCGTTACTAATTTACATATAACATACTAGATGGCGCCAGTAGTTGCATCCTACAGCACGTAATGATTTATTTTTTAGATTGTTATAAATACTTCATAGCGTTTTATTCCAAAATTTGCTATTAAACGGAAATACTCAACCGTTCATTAAAGCGCATTAAAAATCACCAAACTACACTGTTTAGGGAGTGCTATAAATTTAATAAATTGAAAACATTGCGCTGAATTTCACAATGCTTGAGCAGTGACTAAAGAAAGAAACCTCAGATATTTAAAAAACAACGCTACCCGTGCGAAGCTGGGACGATCCACTAGTTGATAATAAGAAGTGTGTATTTCGCACTTCATATACGTGTAAAATGTAGGGTACCTTGTAGTTGTAGGGTAAATTGATTTTTGTACGTATTATCATTTAAAACGTTAGGCGATATATATATATTGTTTAGATTGTAATAATCAGAGATAGATAGCAGGGTGAATTTACTTTTCTTTGTCTGGCACCGACTCAAAAATTAATTTAAGAGAATTGTAATATTTAGGTAGGTTGAACTGACGCGTGTGGAATAAAGAAATTGCTAAGGTATCAATCACAGTACTCATATTCAATTAAAAAACTTATTTCGTACTTTTTAGTACTAGATTGTTTATTTTCGGTTGTTTTTTTATGAAGTCGGTTTTCTTTTTGTTAATAATTATTTTATTTTACGAGTTTTAGAGATGGGTAGACCTGGCAAAAATGCCTCTCGGATGAGGCAGTGCGACGGTTACTGTATTATTCTTCGTATTTCCAGTATTTCTATTATTATACGATATTAAATAGGCTCAACCATATGTAACTTTACATTGTTCTTGAAATCCCTCGAAAGGCGATGGTCTACAATTCTACATCTCAAGAAAGACTCAAACGTTCTCGCCGAATATCCCCGAAGGGGTTAGCAGAGGTAGTAATACTTCTGAATATCACGTGACATTGTCACCTGTTGTTCAGAGTACCCACGATTTATTAGGCAGTGTTCTCACGTTATACAGGGCAGGCCTATCGGCGTTTTGAACAAATACACTGTCACATAATTATGAGTTTCGACAGTCCCCTCGATTTCCTGGGATGCCATCATCAGATCCTGGTCTCATGGTACTTTCTCGGTAACAATAACATAACAAAAGAAATGTTTAGTGAACCTGTACTTCTCTTCATAAAAGCTACGAAGAGGAGTATAAATCTATATAGAATTTGGAAAGAACTGTTTCCTAATACCTAGTGATTGAGGATCCACACCTTCCATCATCAGCTCAGCAGCATAACAATATGATTTTCAGAAGCAAATGCCAATATAAGTTCAGAAAATATGTAAAACGCGGTACATTTGCCTATAAAATTTGAGGGTTCCCCTCGATTTCTCCAGGATACCATCATCAGACCCTGATATCCTCATCATGGTACCAATCCGGGAGTATCTTCTTTCGAATAAAAAAATAATAATCAAAATCGGTTCATAAATAGCGAAGTAATAGGCGAACAAACATAAAAAAAAAAAAAAAAAAAATTATACCGGTCGAATTGAGAACACTCCTTTTTTTGAAGTCGGTTAAAAAATAAGGCGTATTCCTGGATCGCAAGAGACATCAAGCCAGATTTCAAACGTTTCTCTCAAAAAGAAAAGAAATTCATCCATGTGGATCAGCCGGCCCTAATAAAGTCCTATAATGAAAATATGGGGGGCGTAGATAGGTCTGATCAAAATATTGGGCTCTATAGGTCTTCAATTAGGGGCAAGAAATGGTATTTCTGTTTATTTTCTCACTGTATCGATATGGCACTGCACAATGCCTGGCAGCTGTATAAAAACGATGGTGGTGAATACGATCATCTAAAGTTCAGAAGAAGTGTGTCATGTGGTTTACTGGAGACATACAGAAAAACAGATCATCGTATGCCAGGTCGGGCTTCCGGTAGTTTACATGAATTTTCACGATATGATAACATAGGACATATCGTAACATATCGCCCTAAACAACTGCGTTGTGGATATTGTCACAAACATGCCAATTTTTTTTTGCGTAAAATGTAACGTCACGTTGCGCCCCAGAGATTGTTTTGCAGCCTATCATAAGCAATGTTAAAAGCGTACCTACATACATATGCATTATTCAATAAAAGAAGTACTTATTTTGAAATATGTTTTGTTTCAATCAACTCACCATGAACCCTTGTAACAGTAGTACATATTACTACCGTAGTTTTAAAACAACACCATTTTCCGGCTTTCCCAGTAAATTCTGTTTTTTTTAGTATTTTTTTCTTAATCGTAGGCCATTAAACTGCCCCCAAACCAAAAATCAACATATAAACTTAACTTTTTTTGTTTCCGTAACAAGTGGGTTAAAGCGAGTTTCGCATTCGGATCGGGATACGACAATGTAGCGGCCTGTTGAAGACCTGCTTTACACTGCGAAAATGCATCGTTTGCGGAATCCGTCCAAACAATCGGAGACTTATCATTCTTTTTCGCGCTTGACAAATACTTATTTAATTCATTAAGATAACTACTAGCATGCGGTAAATGTGCACGATAGAAATTAACCATTCCCAAAAATCTTCTCATATCCTGAATGGTTTGCGGTTTAGGATAATTAACAATAGCCTGTACCTTGTCACCTAAAGGTCGTATTCCAGCGGGGCTAACTTCGTATCCTAAGAAATCGAGCTTGTTTTGACCAAAAGAGCATTTTGCTAAATTAATAGTTATACCGAACTTTTGCAATCTTTCAAAAACTATGTCTAAATGTTTTTTATGAGTTATTTCATCCGAACTACCGATAATTACGTCATCAAGGTATGAATATAAGAAATCAAGGTCACTAAGTACAAAATTCATAAAACGCTGAAAGGTTTGGGCTGCGTTTCGCAAACCGAACGTCATTCTGGGGAACTCAAACAAACCGAATGGTGTAATAATCGCGGTTTTTTTCTATGTCTCCCGGTGCTGTAGGTATACAATGATACGATCTATTTATATCTATTTTTGAAAAAAGTTTTTTACCAGTTAAAATATACGTAAAATCTTGCAGTCGAGGGATTGGGTATCTGTCGGGCTATGTTATTGCGTTGAGTTGGCGATAATCACCACATGGGCGAATGTCGCCGTTTTTCTTCGGAACTACATGCAGCGGGCTAGCCCACGCGCTTTTCGAAGGACGACAGATTCCCATTTCCTGCATTAGGCGAAATTCTTCTTTAACTTTTATGTACCTATCGGGGGCAAGCGGGCGCGCTCGCGCGTATACGGGCGGGCCTTTAGTTTCAATATAATGCATAATAGAGTGTGGAGGAATTTCCGAGAATGACGCTGGCATAGTTATTTTAGGATACTTTGATAACAAGTCATAATAAGGATGTCTCTCGTCGATAGACTTTACACATGGCTGTGTAATATTGGCAATAGATGTAACTACATTTAATTCTGTAACTTGGTTGATTAATTTTCGAGAGTTGACGTCGACTAATATTTTGTGATAAGCTAAAAAATCTGCTCCTAAAATCGGTTGTCTGACATCTGCCAAAATAAACTGCCATCTGTATGGTCTACGAAGCTTTAAATTTAAGACTAAAGTTTTAACACCAAATGTTTTGATTACAGTGCCGTTAGCGGCAAAAAGTTGGTAATCACTACTTACATTTTGTCGTTGTTTTCTTGTTGCCGGTAGTACAGAGACATTAGCGCCTGTATCAATAAGAAATCTAAGACCTGAATTGACATCGGTTATACATAATCGGTGACTGGGTGAAATGGTACATGTGTCCACCAGTTCATGTACCGTCCCACTCAGTTTTACGAATCATTCCATGCACAGGGTTTGGTACACTTACGGGCATTCTGACGGAAACGTTTATGATAATAACATACACGGTTTTCTGACTGATCCCTGTTACGTGATGCACTGCGACTTGATGGTGTCCTTGACATGCTGCGGTTTGGGCCATTGCTCCGAAAACCTCTTCCTCGTGTCATGGATCGTGATCGAAAAGGATGGAGACTGCGAAGCTTACTATTAATCTTCGCGATCTCCGCTAGAATCGGTGCTGCATCGAAAGATGACTGTGGTTGTTAAGCTAGCTCGGCGACGTGAGTTGGTTGCGTGACCTCCGCAACCTTGTCGGCAATGGCTGCCAAGCTCTCCAAGTCTTTGCCTTCGGAGACGGCAAGTACCACACGAACTTGAGATGGAAGTCGATTCTGCCAGAGTACACGGAGTGTGTCGTCGGAAAATTTGTTGGTAGCAAGCTCCTTCATTCTACGTAATAATTGGGAGGGCTTTTGCTCTCCTAACTCTAATTCGCTGATCAATTTCTCGATCTGACGGTTTTGTGACTCTTCGTAAATCGTCAGCAGTCGGTTTTTGAGGAATTTGTATTTGTCGGAACTTGGGGGATTGATTAAGATGTCAGTAACTTGCGCGATGACCTCCTTGTTAAGTTTCGATATAACCAGGTCGAATTTGGCTTCATCGGAGAGGCGTTGTGAGGAAATGATGGCTTCCGTCCGGATAAACCAAACACGGGGCTGGTCCGTCCAAAACTCTGCGAGTCGTGATGACAACGTGACCGCGTCCACAGCAGCAGTCGAATTTGAAGGAAGTGGAGCCTGGTGGTGTTGGATACCTGGCGGTGCGGCTGGCACAGCGAGGTGTCCGCCGGGCGGCGTGGGAACGGCAGCGGCGCCGGGTGGCGTCGGGTTCATGGTGACGCTATGCGCACGAGGCACGAACACGTGGCACAAATAATTGTTCCAATCACATCATATCACTTTACGTCAATCACATCACGTCTGACATATCACGTCGGGGGTCACCACTGTAGCGACCCTTGGTCTCTACAAGAAGGTGTGGGTGACCCCAAATGAAATGCGTGTTCACTTAATGCATATTTATTTAATCTTGTAAAATACATGTCTAGATAACAGTGCGGTACGTCGCTGACTGACTGGCCAGCTTACTTAAAAGTGCTGACAATCAATTTGATACATTGTTATAATATGGTTTACATGTGTGGAGGTGGACCACCTACAAAATAATTAATAAGACCAAAAGTCAATAGTTTTTTCAGCCGAACGGAGCCCTTCGTTATGTCATAATAAAACAAATTAAAAGACTAATTTGTTCAATTTAGGTACATTAAAATGGTAGTTTTCTGCGATCATCATTATTTCATTTGCATTCTTACATGTATTAGCTCGATATGAAAAATTACAGCGTCTAAGAATTTGCATCAATTTTAACTTTTTATATTAATCAATCATTCATTTCTGCACCGCTGCATGCATCAAAGTCGATATTCATACATAGTTCGCAGACACTTTTGATTCATTGACTCATTTTCTAAGATAATTCTATCTGAGTTCGTAATATTATGAAAAGCGACACAATTTTCGCCACCCAAGCTATGTTATTAGTTAAGTTGACACACACAGTCTTCCACTTGGCTTCCTTCCAATTCAGATTGTCTTAGCAGCTTAATTAACAGCGACTCAACGAGGCGGCCTGTTTATTTGTGTTTGAATATTATTATGTTAAATTAGAGCAAGTACCACAACTTGGTATAGGCAAACAATAACTGTCATTTAAATAGAAAATAACATGATTTCAACAATCAGAAGCCTGTAATGTATTATTATAAATAATAAATTTTATTTCCAGGCGATGCATACTTTGGTTTAAAACTGATGTTATATTTGTAAAAGATTGAAAGGAAAGTTCTTTCAATAAAGTCTAACGTGACCTCCAAACTACAGAAACATATACATTTTTGGATAATTTGATGCTTCTCAAAACTATTACATATAGTATATAAAACTGCCGAACCCGAGAAAGGTATAAACGAAGATTGCAATGCAGTATATACTTTTTTATGGTTATTTTTATTTATAAAAGTAAGAGTTGTAACTTACTGACATATTTGAATATTTTATTCACAGGTTTATTTTGTAATTTTTAATGGCAAATATTTAACACGGCAACTGAAATCCTTTTTAGGCAACTTACTATTAAGTCACAAAAAAACTAACTTGGCAGTGATTAAATATCTTAGCAACTATTAAACTATACAAGCAACAAAATGCTGGGATCAAAAAACTAAAAATATGGCTGCTACTGTAAGGTATCAAATATATCAAGCGGGATCAGTGTAAAACTGGTTGAGGTATTATAAAACCTAATGTGGCGACTAATTTTTCCGAGGGGATATCATACATTCTTCACTGGCAACTATTGGATTTCATTATAAAAATACACATCTGGCTGCGATTTTTAGGTACCTTTAAAACTGAAAATGGGTATTATAATAATGTATTTGGATATTAGAATATTGTTTGCAGCTTCGTAAATTCTTGAAAAGGCGGCAAATGCGCTCGCTCGCTTTTTTATTTTTGTTACTATAGTATTAAGTAAATTACATATTATGTGTATTGAAGTAAAAATTAATAAAAATAAAATAAATTGGGTTAGGTTAAAAGTTGCTTCACCCAGCCTAATAGGCAGATGCAATTAAGTTAGGGAAGGAAAACAGAGGGAGGAACGGGGGGCGAAGCCCCTCTCATTAAAAATCAATTAATCACCACAATTCGGTATGCAAAGTTTTTTTTTGGTATTTATTAAATATTTTTATTCGATAGTAAACACGAAAATAAAAGACTAATTTGAATATTTTCCATTTAAAATGAGTAATTGTAAAGTTATGATTTTTTAAAGATTGTTCAACTTTTGTACTTTGTGACGTCATCGATTGATAAAATCACGTAGCGACATGCAAATGAAGCGAAATGTTTTATAAAAATGTTGCTGATTGCAAAACATAATACGAATTTGTGATGTCAAATGAAATTATTACGATATTATACTAAACAAACCTATGATTTTCGATACTTTATTAATAAACTGCAAAACCGTATGTCTTTGAAACAACATTGAAGGTCAAACACTGTTACAGTTTTTTGATAAAATAACAGTCATCTTAGCTTCAATTGATATAATTTCAAGAAAATATTGTTTATAACCATAATATCTCGAAATGGTTTTGTAATCAGCATCACTTTAGTCAAACTTTGCATACCGAATTGTTTTTGTGCTAGGTTAGGTTAGGGTTAGCTTGTGTCCCTTAGAGAGGAAATAGGAACCCCACGAAGCGGGGTGACGTCGACCCGCTGTTAGGTAAGGTTAAGCTGTGTAGGTGTAGGTTCATTTAAAAGAGGGAATGTTAATAAAATAGACCAAGAATAGTTTTATAGCATGTCACAATTTGGTTAATTTAGATCCCTACAAATGTAGCCAAAAGTATTTTTTTAAGATCTTGATTGTATTTATTTCAGACCTCATTTTAGAATTTATGAAAGCCTATTTTAACTTTTTTATCCGCCAATAATTTGTCGCCTTAGAAGAAATTAAATTGCCACAAAAGAAAATCACTGCCACATAAAATTTAAAAACAACCTCAAAACTCATTAAAAAGCCGCCGCTTTCTAGTTAAAATGCTACCTCTAATTAGTCGCCAAAGTAGATTATTTACTATCCATTTTCAGTTTTTTTACGACTTGAAATGGCATCAATTTGTCGCCGCGTTAAATACATGCCATTTTTAATTAAGGTGTTACCTTCTTACCTTTTATAATATAGTTATGATACATTTCGACAATTTATTTCTTTCTTATTTTCTAGTAGGGAGTGTTTGAAGTATGAATTACGAATTAAGTAACACGGACCGTCCTGTGCGGACTGCGAAATGTATGAGAACTTTAATCCAATTATACAAGACAAACCCATTAGCTGATATTTAAAGTGAAAATTTACATTACAAAACACAAAGGTTTTCCGGAAAGTTCCCGCTTGATCTGCTATGAACAAAAGAGCTTTCCACTCGAGTTGCTTGGAAAAGATTTTTGCATAACATGTAAACGAGCTTAAAACTACGCTTCGTAAAAAAGCACATTCAGTAGCCGTGTAAAAGTGCAGGAATATAGAGGAAGCTTGAGAGGTTTGCAGGCGTCTCGAAATTATTTGCATACATACATACATATATAATAGAATAGAATAGAAAACTCTTTATTGCACATCAAATATGGAGAAACATTTACAAATACACAGAATTAAATAACAATAGTACAGTTGGCGGTCTTATCACTAATAATAATATATATACTCACGCCATTATTTCCCATTGGGTTAGGCAGAAACTATTGATCGCCACTTTATACGATCTTGGCAAACCTCTCTAGCTTCGTTTACATCCAACAATCCTTTTATAACATAACATAACATAAACGTTCACGCCGAATATCCCCGAAGGGGTTGGCAGAGGTACTAATACTTCTGAACATCACGTGACTTTGTCACCTGGTGTTCAGAATACCCACGTTTTTGCATGGACAGTGTACTCATGTGATAGGGGGCAGGCCTGTCGCCGTTTTGTACGAATACACTGTCACATGACTAAGTACAACTTAGCCATGTGGGTTTCCTCACGATGTTTTCCCTCACCGTTAATATATGCTCCTTTTATAAATGCTCTTTTATTCTTTATACTTCGGACGCCTGCTTTTTCGATCACACTTTATATTTGGTACAGGTGTTTCCTCCGTGGTCGTCTTCTAATCACATTACTTTCTATTTTGGCTCTATAGATATGTTTACCAATTTACTTTATAATTTTCGTAGATATATTTTTGATGTCCATTTATTGATGTGCGAGATAAGTTTATAGTTGCCCAGCGTTTATCATAAATTACTCAGCCACTTTTGGAAGTTAAAAGCGGAATGATGATGTTATAAAGCGATCACTTTCCCAAATTTACAATACAATGCTGAGATGTACCACGATGATGATGATGTTTGTTGTGTAGTGCCGGATTAGAATAGCACTACCCCATAACTTCCGGTGGTACGTAAGAGGAGACTAACGGTGTTGGGGTTTTTAAGGGATTTTCGGAGAATGCTGTTGGAGACCCATCACCAAAAACCTTTACATCACCATCTTTTCCCCACGCAACTTCCAAAAGTGGCTGAGGAATTTGTAATTCTGAAAAAGGTACACTTGAGAAAGGACATAAACATAACATAAACATAAACGTTTACGCCGAATATCCCCGAAGGGGTTGGCAGAGGTACTAATACTTCTGAACATCACGTGACATTGTCACCTGGTGTTCAGTGTACCCGCGTTTTGCATGGACAGTGTACTCACGTGATAGGGAGCAGGCCTATCGCCGTTTTGTACGAATACACTGTCACATGACTAAGTACAACTCAGCCATGTGGGTTTCCTCACGATGTTTTCCCTCACCGTTAACAACCATGATACATTAACCACACATATGTCTTTAGAAAAGACAAATTGATGTAGGCCCGACCCAGGATTTGAACACTAGTCGTTCGCAGGATAACCGAGTGTTCTACCCACTGGGCTATCACGGTTGTTGCTTGAGAAAGGACCGCTTGAGAAATATAGTTATGGGGTTCTATAGATTTCAATTAGATATATTATCCAGTGCAGAATTATTTCTACTACCCCCAGACTCCACTAGACAAATGTGTAACAAAGGGTCTAGCAGGCTAAGGGAACAAGATTGGCCCCCGAAGCCGATCTTGCTGATTTTTATTGTGGTGCACCGGTTTCAGCCACGGTTACTGTGTGACAAAAATCAGCCCTCGATCTTCTTTTGTTTTGGAGATTTTTGACATTTACCAAATCATCAAGGTATTTTTTAAACTTATATTTTAGATAAGCTACGCAAGCTAGAAAAACCAAACCAAATCACGATAAACGAGAATAAAATGAACTTTTAATCGCATGTTTTTATGGGGGGCCTACCAATAGTACTTCAGTCAAAAAATCATAGTTTATTTTTTTTAAGTACATTTTTTTGACGTTTGCTGTGGAGGTACGCCCACCAAAAAAATCTCAAAAAGAGCTACTAAAGACATGTACAAGTGCATAGAATTTTTTTTCCAAAAATCGTGGTGCGTCAAGTCAAAAAATCAAAAATATTTGCAATACAACAACAGTATTTAAGTACTAGAGTAGTATATATTTTATGTAAACTCTTTTTCTGTAAACCGGTGTTCCCCGCCCATTGCCACTTCAGGTTAACAACTCTTCGGGCTATGTTGGTGACTTTAGTTCTTCAGCGGACCTCCTCATTTCTGATTCGATCGCGCAAAGAATTCCCGAACATAGCCCTCTCCATTTCTCATCCTCTCCGCTACTTTGAGCTTTCTTATCTGATCCATATTTGTATTATGCCAACAGTAACTTAGGGGGGTGTTGAGACTGTAGTCCACCATTGAGTGTATTGTCCACAAGAGTTGTAAACCTGAAGTGGCAATGGGCGGGGAACATCGGTTTACAGAAAAAAAGAGTTTACATAAAATAAATACTACTCTAGTACTTAAATGCTGTTGTTGTATTGCAAATATTTTCGATTTTTTGACATGACGCACCACGATTTTTGTAAAACAAAAAACTATGCACTTGTTCATGTCTTTAGTAGCTCTTTTTGAGATTTTTCTGGTGGGTGTTCCTCCGCGGCAAACGTCAAAAAAATGTACTAAAAAAATTAAACTATGATTTTTTGACTGAAGTACTATTGGTAGGCCCCCCATAAAAACATGCGATTAAAAGTTCATTTTATTCTCGTTTATCGTGATTTGGTTTGGTTTTTCTAGCTTGCGTAGTTTATCTAAAGTATAAGTTTAAAAAATACCTTGATGATTTGGTAAATGTCGAAAATCTCCAAAACAAAAGAAGATCGAGGGCTGATTTATGTCACACAGTAACCGTGGCTGAAACCAGTGCACCACCATAAAAATCAGCAAGATCGGCTTCGGGGGCCAATCTTGTTCCCTTAGCCTGCTAGACCCTTTGTTGTCAAATTATATTTGTCACACGGCTATAATCCGGAAAATAATAAACCACAGCTTCTAAATGATATGCCATTCAATTTTGAAAATCAGAAGAGAAATATAATCAATACATAGTATAAAACAAAGTCGCTTTCGCTGTATGTCCGTATGTATGCTTAGATCTTTAAAACTACGCAACGGATTTTGATGCGGTTTTTTTTAATAGATATAGTGATTCTTAAGGAAGGTTTGTATGTATAATAAATGCATAATTTAGTAGAGAAACACTGATAAATTTAAAGGTTTCTAATGTGATGTCGTAAATAAGCACGTTTTTTTGCGCTTATATTGCAAACGCTGGCTGATCCCTACGAGATAGACCAAAATAATGTACTACAATTTTGTTCACCTTAAAAAGTTCAACAAAAAAGCCCGCGATGGTGTATGTCTATCTCTTAGGGATAACCCAGCATAACCATTTCTATTCTTTACTAAAAAATGGTAATTTGCGAAGTGATTTTAAACAAGACAGCAGCAGCATTAATCCTTATCCAATTAAGTACCTTAAATAAATTGTGCATTTATAATAGATCAATATTCTTTTTACAGCATGTAATTTAAGTGACGACCACGGAGAACACACTTGGACCAAATTGAGAGTGTGCTCAAAAAGGCTGGCGTCCGAAGTATGAAGAATAAAAGAGCATGTATGAAAAGATTGATGGATGTAAACGAAGCTAGAGAGGTTTGTCAGGATCGTGCGAAGTGGCGATCAATAGTCTCTGCCTACCCCAATGGGAACTAATGGCGTGAGTATATGTATGTATGTATGTAATTTAAGTGAATATTACCGAAGATATTACAAATTTAAAATGCAGGGTCGTAGTTGTTTGTGCCGGGCGGCGCGTGCCTATAAATAGCGCGTCGATGGCCGCGCCGAAGAATTAATTAAACTGAATAGAATAAGTATCTTTTGTTGTTGATTATCTTTTAATTTTTATTATTATTATTATATTAGTAGTATTGTAAGTACATTAGGTTAGATAGGATTAGCTTAAAACCATATTTCTTCCATTAAGACTTTGAGTATTGCTAATGACAAAAAAGCTGTGAACGTTGTGCATAAGGACATTCTGTAGTTGGTATATTTTGCATTGCACCCGTGCGAAGCCGGGGCGGGTCGCTAGTAATAAATAAAGAATAAATGAAGGAAAGAAATGTTGATTATCTTTTAATTTTTATTATTATTATTATATTAGTAGTATTGTAAGTACATTAGGTTAGATAGGATTAGCTTAAAACCATATTTCTTCCATTAAGACTTTGAGTATTGCTAATGACAAAAAAGCTGTGAACGTTGTGCATAAGGACATTCTGTAGTTGGTATATTTTGCATTGCACCCGTGCGAAGCCGGGGCGGGTCGCTAGTAATAAATAAAGAATAAATGAAGGAAAGAAAAATTTCGACACAGGCGGCAGGCATTCGAACCCGCCACCTCGGGTATACGCCCCCGTCGCTCTTGCCAATTGAGCTACCGTGTCAATGGCTGCCAGCGCGAAATTCTTCTATTTTTTTTTAATTTTATAGTTGTTATTTATTATATATGTTTTATAGTAGAAAATAGGTGTTCATACTAATATCAATTACATATCGCTGAACCATCACTTTAAAACGAATTTACGGTGGACAAAAACATTAAATTTAAATAAATGTATTTACTGAGATACTTCGGTTTGTAGAAGCCACTGAATATTTGAGGTCTAAGTTTGGTTGCGAAGTTAGAGAGCGTTTCAAGTGGGATTCCGTAATAATTACAAGCTCACCGACTGGTTTCAAATTTAGCTCCCAACTAATGTCCGTAACAGGATGCTAACTTGAGTATTGTGGTGATTTGAATCTCAGAACACTACAAGCCTATATTGCTTACGTTATTTAATTAAACTCTCCTATTCCTAAATGTATATATATATAAAGGTTATATTTTCCATATAGTCAGTTAGATTATCACTGCCCTATCTATATACTTAGGTGTTGGAAAAGGTGACGAACTTTAGGCTTTTGAAATTATGACTTGAAGATGACTTAATGGTAATTGTGGATATTAATCTTATTCTACTGAAATGTGAAAAGCCGTACATTTTCAGTGAAACGACATAGCCTAATGCCTATGTCGTTAATAACTATAGTTACATAACATAACATAACACAAACGTTCACGCCGTATTTCCCCGAAGGGGTTGGCAGAGGTACTAATACTTCTGAACATCACGTGACTTTGTCACCTGGTGTTCAGAGTACCCACGTTTTGCATGGACAGTGTACTCACGTGATAGGGGGCAGGCCTATCGCCGTTTTGTACGAATACACTGTCACATGACTAAGTACAACTCAGCCATGTGGGTTTCCTCACGATGTTTTCCCTCACCGTTAACAACGATGATAAATTAACCACACATATGTCTTTAGAAAAGACAAATTGGTGTAGGCCCGACCCAGGATTTGAACTCTAGTCGTTTGCACGATAACCGAATGTTCTATCCACTGGGCTATCACGGTTGTTAACTATAATTAGTTTTCAGTGTTAATATTAACAACAGAAGGAGTAGGTACAGATCAATTATTATTTTATAATGTTATTTGATGGCTGTAGTGTAGAGGTTAAATGACTTACTATTAGATCGAGATTTCACGTATGATAGGAAATAAACATAGCTGTGTGTGTGTACATTGCCGACACAAAAAAATAAACGGCGACTAACGGTATTGAGGCTATTAAGGGATTTTTTGGCTATGTGTTTGGAGACCCATCACCAACAACCTTTATTTCACCACCTCTTCTCCATTTTACTATCCAAAAATGGCTGAGGAAATTGCAGTTCATTAGCTCTGGCTACCCCTTCTAGGGATTTACAGCCGTGAGTATATGTTATGTTATGTTTTTACTGTTTGACAACATGAACAAGCGCCTTAATTACGTTAGCGACAACCGAAGGACTTAAAAAAAACCAAAATTGTTTTAACTAAGTTTAATATAAAATAACTATAACTAATTACAACTAGTCTATTCGATGTTAGAAATAGGAATGTGAAAAAGAATACAATATAAAATTACAATGTTCCGTGGAAACGCAGTGGCAGCAGTGACCGCGTAT
Source organism: Bedellia somnulentella (assembly GCA_963576735.1). Lineage (NCBI taxonomy): Eukaryota > Metazoa > Arthropoda > Insecta > Lepidoptera > Bedelliidae > Bedellia > Bedellia somnulentella. Next base: position 15,632,059 of record OY755181.1, read on the forward strand.
TATATTTAAAACGGGTGACGTGCCAGTAGCTGCGTCATTCGAGTTCTGACTGTCTAGTCGAGAGGAACTGCTGCTTGAAAGATATTATGTAAGTTTTAACATTAACTACCTATTGCTAATTGTATTAATTACTAAATGTATATATACTTGTGCTTAAGTATAGATAGTATATTTATGCCTAAATGCTTCACTACTACTATGTATTAAAATGTGCATAGGTGTTTCATGTAACGCTATTGAATGTATGTATATAGTCACTTGCTACGGAACTATATTTGCTGTAGTTATTGTAGAACAGTATAGTGTTGATTATATGAAATGATAGTTAATTAAACAGAGTTTTATTTGTAGAGGTTATAGATTTCTCTAGTATTGAATACCATCCCGTAAGGCCTGACATTATGGTAAATGCGATGAGGGCGGTTAATGCTGCAGTTGTGAAGAAGTAGAATGGTACTGTGGTGTGATATATTATGTGGTCATTTAATTGTAAAGGGGATTTCATTTAACAGTTGATCTTGTATGGTTCGTAGTCCTTGAATATTAATTGTTTTTAAATATAATGAATTAGAAGGAGACTGTTCGCTTCGTTTTTCAAAATTATGTGGTATATCAATTAGCTTCAACGGTTGACCCTTTACTTCGTCATTGTCGTTAAAAATTGTAAAATCTGGTGTTTTCAATATGCAGTTTACTGGCACTGTTACTAAGTAGCTTCCGTGCAACATGATGACTTCTTCTCTTTTACAGCTTAGATGGATTCTGGTAGGTGTGGGCAGGTGAAGTCTATATCTTTGATCATCTAGTTTTTCTATTTCTTCTTTCAGGAGCTTTATACGAGTAAAGTTGCAGGTGATTGACAGGGTCTTCTTTTCGATCAGGTCATGTATAAAGTCTGATGAAGAACGAGCTTGCCGGGTGGATTCCTTCTCACAGAGATACCAGTCATTGAACTTCGGGCATTCTGCCTCTATGTACTTGAATGAATTCTCAGTAGTTGCTAGGAATGGAAAGGAAGGAATGAGGATTTGATTTTCTTTGTTAGGAGCTATTGCTAATTTATAATAATCGTAGGTTTCATCGGAAACTATTGGAAATTTAAATATTATAACGATTTGATTTTCAATAAAATAATATCCTGGCTTTATAACATCGTAATATTCTCTTAACTCTAGACTTATGATATGGTCTTTACCGTATATAACTTTTAACTCATCTATCATAGAGGCTAATACGTCAACAGCAATCATAGAATGATGAGTACTGGAAACGCGAATAAAACCTAACATATTTTCTATCGGATTGAATCAGGCGTTACTTTGCGGAAATCCATAGCAATACTAATATTAATAAATTTCTTCGCTTAATTCCGCTAAATAATACCTGCAGTCTTCATGCAACATGCACTGTGTACCGCCCGCCCTCCCACTTACAAGAAATCGAAAAGCAGACAATGCACCACACACACACCCGCAAGCGAAAACCACAGGCAACCACAAACATGCGACGCGTTTCGACTCAACACGAGTCATTGACGAGCAGTTAGTAGACAGTTCGGCAGCTGACCACCGAGTCTCTTACAGTTCGGCAGCTGACCTCACTATTATTTAGCGGAATTAAGCGAAGAAATTTATTAATATTAATATTTTCTATCCTTAATAACTCTGAAATGAGACTATCTATGTTATAATCTAATATGTCTAACAGTTGGGCAAACTTGGCATACTTAACTAAACTATTTTCCTTATGATATTCTCTATCTAATAACTGCTCTAAGGTTACATTAATTTTACTTTGGTTTTCGACCAACTGAGATAAAACATTATTATGTTTAGTCATCCAATCTTTACTAAGACTAATATGGTTATTAAATTCTGAGACTACCTTGTTCTGGTTTTTCTGTAAGAAATCTATGGCTTCATTAAACTTTAATGCGTCGGTATAATCTAAATTTCCTGTAATGCTTTTTACCACTGATCCAAGTACATACATACATATACTCACGCCGTTAGTTCCCATTGGGGTAGGCAGAGACTATCGATCGCCACTTCGTACGATCCTGGCAAACCTCTCTTGCTTCATCTACATCCATCAATCTTTTCATACATGCTCTTTTATTCTTCATACTTCGGACGCCTGCCTTTTTGAGCGCACTTTCAATTTGGTCCAAGTGTGTCTTTCGTGGCCGTCCTCTACTAACATTACCTTCCACATTAGCTCTATAGATACCGTTTACCAATTTCCTATCATCCATCCTCTCGATGTGCCCAAACCATCTCAACATTCCTTTTTCTATCTTACTTACAATATCATCTTTTACACCACACCTTTCACGAATCACATCGTTCCTCACACGATCACATAACCTAACATTACAAACTTTTCTGAGGGACCTCATTTCAACTGCATTCACTCTGCTTTCATGCTTCTTCTGCCACACCCAACATTCACTGCCATACATAAGCGTAGGAACAAGAACAGCATCATGCACAGCCATTCGGGCCCTTTCGGACACCGATTGACTAGACATTAGGCTATCCAATGCTCCATTAATCGCATTATCCAAGTCCATCGAGTAAACCTCTTTTCATACGGTTTGGCTCTAGAGACTTTAAATGTTTCAATGTACTGTCAAGTTTACTAGTCAAGTAATTAATTTGTAATTCGTAAAGTGATAAAGTCTTATTACTAAGTCGATTTTTGTAGGTCTGTAACTGATTCTGTAAAGTTATAATGTTTTTCGTAATGTCATCTAGTTTAATATACTGTATAAAATTATGATAATGAGTAGTAAGTCTTGATAACCCTAACTTATAAGGTAAGAGTCCAGGTCCATCTGCTAAACTCTCAAGTTTTATCTCCTGAGTCCACGCCAGAGGGACCGTCATTATCGTCAGAATCCTGTAACAATTTATTACTTTTAGGGGTTCGTTTATTTTGCTATGGGGCCGCGTTTCTTGGAAGTATATATATGTATGGGTAAGTCTGCTAAAACTATGTCATTGGTGAAACGAGGTGCTGTTTTTTGTCGAGCTGCTAGAGGATTTTTAATGAAAACTGGCTGTTGAGGTGAATACTGAACTTCTGGTTCTCGTGTTAAATTCCTATTATCAATTAAGTTTGTGCGATTGACAAGTGAAGATTCATTTTTAATGTCATATACCCTTTTCATTTGTTCTTTGTGGTTCTGGGTATACTGCTGCAAAAGATGTTCTGTAAAGTTAACGTCATGAAGATCTCTAGGGTCAAAGTGACCATTTAATAACTCAAACGGTCTGCATTTAGTGAAACTATGGATAGAGCTATTGTAGGCTATGAGAGCATATGGAATTAAATTAATTATAGGTTCATCTTTTTGTTGTAATTTAAGAAGGCGTAAATGTTCTAAAATGGTTGAGTGGAAACGTTCTATGTTACCGTTTTCATTGGGGGAATGGGCTAAGATTCTATGGTGATTAATCTTATGTAGACGGACAAATTCTGCAAATAACTGATTGGTGAATTCTGTTCCATTATCGGTGATGATGGTCATTGGAATACCATGATGGGTACAATAACGTAAAAGAGCTTGTAAAATGCTGATTGCGGTACCGTCTCGAAGATGATATGCTTGTCCGTATTTAGTAAAAACGTCTATAAAGGTAACGTAGTTCTCATTTTCAACTGTAAAGAGGTCCATATGAACTATTTCGAAGGGTTTTGTGGCAGGTGCTACAATGTTAAATTGTGGTCTAATGGGATTCCTATCATATTTTCCTTGTCCACAAACAGTACACTCATTATTTATTTATTTATTTATTTATTTATTTATTTATTTGAGAAACAAACGGTACACACTATTTCAAATAAGACAAAAATACAGAGAAGTTCTTGACCTATAAAGTTTCTACCAATTGATATACAGACGATACAGAAAAACGCAAATTAAATAACTAATGAAAACAAAACAATTATACATCAGTTGTAATGTGGATAATTTATACAGATGAAATTAAGTAAGTTAAATGAATTCTATTGTCATTCCCACCAGACCAAGCAAACACTACAAGATTACAAAATATGCATATAGATTTTAGGAAATAATGTTAATAATATTTTATGATAATAAAATATACCTAAATAAGATACTTACTTTTCAAGGTTAAAAATACATAAATTAATAATATATAAGATAATTATGAATGAAAGTACTTAAAATACATACTTTAATATAATAACATAATAAGTAAATATATAAATATAATATAATAAATAAATATAAATTCAAATAATTATATTAAGAGAAAATTGTATGACTCAAACATTTAGGGTCAATCCGCTGATTCAACAAACTCCAACTGTTTACAAAAGTTCTTAAATTGAGTTAATGATAAATTGAAAATGTCAGCTTCGGAAAATTTTGTATTGTAAGAAATAATAGCACGGGAAATAAATGTGTTGGTGGCATAATTAGTCCTAAGAGATGGTGTGTGGAATGTGAATGAGTTTCTAGTGTTGTGGGACGGACATCTGAAGTTTAACCTTGATAACAAATAAGGTGAATCAATTAGATTGTGGATGGTTTTAAATAACATTACTTGATCCCTAGTGTCTCTAGCACATTTTAAGGGTTTCAAGTTAGGAAGGTTGTTAAAGTATGGAAATCTATAGTTGAGGTGTTTAATAAACTTATTTTGAATTCTTTGAAGCATTTTGATATATACTTGATACATGGGGTTCCATACTGTTGAGCCATATTGGAGTATTGGTAGTACCAATGCATTATAAAGTGTTACAATAGTTTGAGGGCTTTTAAATTCTTTTGACTGACGAAGTACAAATCCTAGCAATTTATACGCTTTGGAGAATATGCTAGAAATATGTTTATCAAATAGCAATTTAGAGTCAATTATGATGCCAAGATCTCTAACCTCACTTGTTCTTGAAAGGACTTTGGAAAAAAGTGAATAGGGGAATAAATCATATTTGGTTTTCCTACAAAAGGATATAATATGGCACTTGTCTAAATTAAGTTGTAAATTATTATTACTACAATAGGTAGCAAAGCGGTCAAGATCCGACTGCAAGGCAAGGCAATCACCGTAACACGTGATAGTTTTATATATTTTGGTATCGTCAGCGAATAGAAGAAAGAGTGAATGGAAAAATACTTTGTAAATGTCATTTATGAAGATATTAAAGAACAGGGGGCCTACATGAGAACCCTGAATTATACCTGATGTTATTGGCACAAATGAAGAAGTGAAGCCCTTTACAGTTACGGCTTGCCATCGTCCTCGTATATAGGACTCAATCCAACGTAGCAGGTCTCCGTGTATACCAAAGTTCTCGAGTTTAGCAATTAATATAGAGTGGCAGATTTTATCAAAAGCTTTTGAGAAGTCTGTATACACAGCATCTACACGGTGACCAGCATCCATAGCCTCAGACACATTCTCAATGAATTCGCAAACATTAGTCTCAGTTGAACGTTTGGTGACGAATCCATGCTGCTCACTTATGATATGAGGTCTAATTATGGGGAAAATCATATCATAAACAATTTTTTCCAGTAGTTTTGGAAGAACAGAAATTTTAGATATTGGTCTGTAGTTCTTTATATCATGTTTGTCGCCGGTCTTAAAAATTGGTGTGACGTAGGATAACTTCCAACGATCGGGAACAATACAACTTGTGATAGATAATTGAAATAATAGATGAACGGGTCGGGAAATAGATAAATGAATTCTTTGTAAAAATAAGGGATGTAAACCGTCCGGTCCCGCACCAATTGAAGTATCCAATTGTTTCAAATAACGAGTAACCAAGGACAATGTGATAGAAATTTTATGTAAATTTATACAAGAGCTATGACATTCATGGGATGTGTAGTTACTAATATCTTTTTCAAAAACGGCTCTAAAGTTTGTACTAAATAATTCAGCGATCTGCATACCAGTATCACCCTTCACACCATCAAGAAACATAGTATCAGGAATATTACTCGAATTACGTTTGCACTTGATATAATTCCAAAACATTTTACTATTTTTGCTAATATTTTCCTCCACAGAATTAATGTACGTGTCATAATCCGATTTAGACACCAATTTCTGACGCTTTCTTAGAAGTTTAAACTGTTCATAATCAACTGTCCGCTTGTATATTTTCCACTTTTTATGTACCTTAAGTTTTTCCTTAATTATTTTTCTTAATGGCTTGCTAAACCATATTGGGTAATTGTCGTTATGTTTGTCAATTACTGAAGGTACATACATATTAATTAAACCAATTAATTGCTCATAAAAGATATCAGTCGCCTCGTTAATATCACAACCAGCGAACAATTTGTCCCAATCGGTATTAGTGACAGCATGGTGGATACTATCAAAGTCAGCAGCATGGAACCGCCAGCGCAAACGAGATGGGGGCTGCAGGTCTTTTGGAAGCTCTAAAGTGACAGACACGGAAAGAGTTGGGTGGTGTAGGTCCTCAGGTACCAGTGGTGAGGAAGAACGCGAAACTTTACAGGGTAAATTACTAAATACAAGGTCAAGGCATCGATCATTATGGTTATGAATATTATTAAATTGACTACACCCTGTAAAATCTAGGAAATCGGCAATAATAGAAATTTTGTTATTTTCTAATGGGTTACATAGTTTTACACAAGACTCATGAGGTCCAACTTTGGACCAAATGGCCGTACCTACATTAAAATCACCAAGTAAAATAAATGCATCGTCCGGGTTTTTCAACATTGCCTCGGATAAGGTCTCAAAAAATGATGTTAAGTTATCTAAATGGTTATTACTCTCTTGAAAGTAGCTACATATTAAGTGAATCTGTTTGTACGGACATTTCATTGATTCTGATCCACCTTTCAGTGAAATGCAAACCACTTCAAGGCCAGCAATAGCGGGAAGAGAGAAATTATCTTGTCTTAGCGTAACTTTTAAATCACTACGGACGGCGATTAACACGCCACCCCCCCGCCCCTCGCTGCGTTCACCGTACGGTCTATCATGCCTATATACATTATATCTGTGATCAAACAACTCACCATCAAAAATCCCAGGTAGCAGCCACGTCTCACTTGCACAAATTATGTCGTAATCACTGTTCACAACACTTTGAAAGAATAAACTAGATTTCGTTCGCAAACCGCGAACATTCTGATAGATTATGTCAAAACCCATTCTGGATATAGTAAGCGATATTGAGTACTTTTAAATAAAGTACTTTTTTAGGTTTCACTAATGATAGGATTACAAAGTGTGTGACAAGGTCACGTCTGCTATAATGCAGCTTTAAACGAGAACTAAGACGTGGTACAGGGACATACGAAAATTTAATTAACTGTGGTAAAAAGAAGAACTGAAGGTAGTTATTAATCTGGCATAGAAGCGACACTTTCGATTTATTAAACGGAATGTTAGATATAAGATTTTTTAGCAATATAAGACTGTATATTGTTACGTTAAAATTATCTTGAATGTATGCTTTGTGAAAATATTTTGTATTTACTATGGAAATAGAGCGTATTTGTTGAATTTTTAAGATAACTTGGTGTAAGTTGTTAGGACCAGTCAATAAAATATGGAACGACGTTAAATTGTTTGAAGTAGGTGGGTTGAGAGTAGATAAATATAAAAATTGATACATACAATACGAAAATAAAGAGATAGTATTTAAATACATATTAAATATAGTAATAAAATAATAAATATCAGAGAACCTAAGTTCTGATAGGTTATGAATAAATACTTTGTATGACATAATATGAAAATTAGGTGGTAGGAATGTACAATAACCGTTACAAATACCGTGTGTGAAATAAAATAAATTAAGTATAATTATAAGGACGGCCAGAACTGTTACTTTAGCTTTAAAAAATTAATATATTTAGTTATCTGGTCCTTTAATTTGGGCCAGTAATATCTTCTTGATAAAGCTAAGTATGTCTCGTTTATACCGCGGTGATAAGTTTTGCCATGGTGATAATTCCTAATAATATCTTGTTGGTGGAGGTAATCTTTTACATTTTCTAGTTCTTTTTTACATAAAACTAAATTATATGAGGCACTTCTAAACGTTTCTTGTAAGATCGGTATGATTGAATACATTTCTAATGGAGGATTTATTAATAGTGCAGTTTTTATCTTGGGGTTAATATATTCTTTTATACAATCTATGATATCTCGTTGAAGGTCGGACTGTGATAATTGAACAGCTATTCTAGTATGTGTTTCGAACGGTTTCGTAGTTACGGGTCGCCTTTTAACGTCTGGTACTATGGTTAAATACAGTTGTCTATGAAATTTGTTAAGGGGTTCATCTGTGATAGGGATCTCTAATATGGGATTTTCCTTACTCGTGTGGACTGTTTCGGTAGTAGAATTAATATTTGAAGGTGCGTGTTCAGATGGGTTGCCTACAAGTGAACTCAATTCTTTTAAACTTTCTATCACACTATTGATCTCCTCATTATGAATTTCAACTGTTGAAAAGGCATCAGCAGTACGGTTAGAAATTATTTTATAGGAACAAAGATATCTCCATTGTGTGAATTAAAAGGTAAATTTACTATTTTTGAGGTATGAGATGGGATTAACTCTTCACAAGAGTTAACATTTTGAAAATTAGACATCTGAATGCTGTTAGAGGCATTGGATGTAGAAAGAATCTTGTTTTTCAAGTCTATTTTAGCTTGCCATTTTTCTAGGAGATCGATGCCAATAAGACCATCGAAGTAATTATGAAATTTGTATATGAATAGTTTAATGTCCTCTGGTTCTCTAAACTCGGGGAAACAAGGTAAGGTTATAGAGTAATTTTCTTTTGTAGTAGCTAGAACATTTGTGACCTCGAATGGATCTACGTTAAGGGATATTTGGGGGAAATGTTTTTCTACAATATCGGGATTAATGAATGACTGGTTAGCACCAGTATCTATGAGAAGTTTTAATGGAGGGTTCATAATCTGGATGTATGGCAATTGCCTTTGGCCATGTAGATTCACTTCTAAGTTAAGTTCTTTGCGTGATTGTCTTCCCGAAAATCCTTGTCAGGGACCTTATTAGAAGACGAAGCTTGTGGGGGCATAATATTCTCATTAGGTACATGGTTATTGTAATTAGGTGCAGGGTAATATTGAGAATCATCGTAGTCAAAGTCATTCGTGTTATAGTTATATTCGATATTATCTTGCGAGTCGTAATAGTTATTATAGTCTAAGTCAGAATAAGGCGTAAATTGGTTATGCTGGTCTTCGTATGTATAACACTCGTTAAAATTAATTTCTCGTGATTTAAAATAGTTATTAGGAGGTGGATTTCCAGATATTGCCCAATTGTGACCACTAAGGCCACCGTTAGGTGGCAATTGCTTGGTCTGGTAATGACTCACGCCACTCATTGGTTTTGGGCCAGAGTTAAAACCAGGGTTCCTTGGTTGTGGTAACCTAAAAACATTACTATTAGGGTTATAGTTTGCCGGAAATGCACGGAACATTTGCTGCGTGCGAGTTGGTCCTTGCTGGAGAGGCCTATTCATATTAAAATTGGAAGGGTTTTGCTTCCAGGTCGGTGTTAAAACTGCAGGTCTCTGAAAATGTGGTTGTACAGGCATTGGTGCAGGTGCAGGTTGGGGAAACTGTTTATAATTATTAAATTTAATGAATGGATTTTCCGCTAAATATGTTCTAGGCATGTTCCTCTATTGGAGGTACATGACATTTGTTTCTTCTTGGACAAATTCCAAGGCTTTTTCAATAGTATCCGGTCTCATACATCTAATCCTAGATCCTAAGGGTTCTTTAAGGCCCCGAACAAAGCCTGCATAGCTAATTTTTTATATAATGTGCGTTTAGCCTCTATTGTTGTAGACAAAGACTCATGTAATGAGACATATGTCATTATGGTGCTAAATAAATTCTAACATTTGTCATAAAACTCTTGAGGGCTAGAATTGCCTTGGCAGGCCAAAGAGAGATCATTATAAAGAGCGGTTTCGTCTCTCTGGTCAGAAAACTTATTAATAAGTGCATTGCGAATGCCTAGCCAACTTTCGGGAACGCCGTTTTAATTTATTGTGCGTGCGGCAGGTCCCGTTATTTTATTTAATATTCCATTAATAAGACAAAGATTTGATAACTCATGTCCCGGCAAAGAGTTAAGATAAATCGTACAAATCTGATCACAAAGTCTAATAAATCGTGTTAAAACATTTGGATTTCCGTCAAACTCTGAGACGGGTCTTAACACCTTAAAAATTATTTCGGGGTCGACAGACAGAGGTTTTGACAATCTAAACTAACTAAATCAAATTCGCTATAATCACTAGTACTACTTCTATTTGAATCTAAAATTCGTTGTCGGGTTTCCTGACGCGATGCAGGGTTCCGCTTACTATCTGTCCTATTAAGAAAAATTTTGAAATAGGGATAGGGACACACAAAAAAAGGAATAAAAGGAAAGAAACAATAAAGGATAGCAATACGAGAATAATTCAATTGTACTCACATAAGCTGCTTTATCATTCTGGTTCTCTTCTTGAATCGATTTTCGGATTCTGCTTCGGTATTCCTCGCTCGTAGATTCTGGATACTCGGCAGCGGTGCCAAAGGCCACCCGGGTGCCTCGCGAACACGAATTTTAGTTTTGAAAGAAAAAAAAATCTATGCACTCGCAAGTACCCGCGAGTATCCTACCGACTGCGCCAATTACGTTAGCGACAACCGAAGGACTTAAAAAAAACCAAAATTGTTTTAACTAAGTTTAATATAAAATAACTATAACTAATTACAACTAGTCTATTCGATGCTAGAAATAGGAATGTGAAAAAGAATACAATATAAAATTACAATGTTCCGTGGAAACGCAGTGTCAGCAGTGACCGCGTATTGCTATGCACCGAAGTCACGTAGGCAGCGTATGATATGATGTCACCTCGCGTTAGCGATATAGTATGGGCAGCGGTACATAATTCCTCCCCTCTGAGAACAGCGACTATTTGAGAATTTTGAGAGCAAATGTCGCTGGAGTTTGCTTGCTATGTTCGTTTCTCTCGTTGCCAATGTCTTCATAATTGTGGATTTTTGCTTCTGGCTTACTATGGTTGTTATCGGTAGATAATCTCTTCTTTAGTTTAATTATTGTCATCACCACTTTATATAAGGTGATAATACTTGTAACATAATGTATCATTGTATACTTAAATATATACTTTTGAATAACTACAAGTTTAATTCATAAGTTTGAAAATGAAAGATCGTATTACTGAGTGACGCAGCTGCATGCGCACGTGCAACCCCCACTACCGTACCGGAGTTGTTTGTCTCAGTGTTTAAAACGGGTGACGTGCCAGTAGCTGCGTCATTCGAGTTCTGACTGTCTAGTCGAGAGGAACTGCTGCTTGAAAGATATTATGTAAGTTTTAACATTAACTACCTATTGCTAATGGTATTAATTACTAAATGTATATATACTTGTGCTTAAGTATAGATAGTATATTTATGCCTAAATGCTTCACTACTACTATGTATTAAAATGTGCATAGGTGTTTCATGTAACGCTATTGAATGTATGTATATAGTCACTTGCTACGGAACTATATTTGCTGTAGTTATTGTAGAACAGTATAGTGTTGATTATATGAAATGATAGTTAATTAAACAGAGTTTTATTTGTAGAGGTTATAGATTTCTCTAGTATTGAATACCATCCCGTAAGGCCTGACATTTCAGAAGTGGGGATAGAACCAGTTTTATTTTTTTTTGATGCGTCAGCATTATGTATGTATTGTATGTATATACTGTGTTGTTCTGAGCTGATGTCACCAATTCGATGAAGTTGGTAAGCAAACAGTAGAAGTTAACAAATTAGAAATCGGGTAATACTAAATACGAGTCGTGTCTGACTGTATTATTCCCTACAGTTATTTTTTCTTCAATGAGTAACAATTTATTTGTCAATTTCCGGTATGTTTTAACGTTTATCTGATACCCAGTTAAGTTATAATAGTTGCTGATTTGACTTGAGATAATTTATAAGTATCCTTCCGGTACAGTTAAACGAAATATAAATATTGGCTGCTGATTTGACTTATACTACCGGAGAGGATATAACCGGCCGGAAACGAGTCAAATCAATAAAGTATGAATACTGCGAAATTGGTAGCAAGTGCATGAGCGGCGAATGTCCAATATTGTACAATATAATCATTAGAAAAATTTGAACGAATAAATATTTTTATTTCAAGAGGAAAGCAGTATAAATGAGTTTCGGTAGCTATTTTCCTTTAATCATTCGCTGATTTACGTTGTTGATCTACGTCTAAGGTGGAACTTTAATTAAGAGTTATTTATTCACATTTTCCCCTTTTAGTACTCGGACCCGTCCTAATCTAGTCTGTACTTATTTATGGTTACAAGGCTTCATAGCTTGCTGCTACCACTTTCCACTTTATGCCAGAAACTACGCGTACCAATTGATTTTTTCAGATTAATGTGGAGTCTAAAACTTCGCCATCAGTTCGCAAAGGTCGGTCGCACTCCAGGCGCACTGGAGCTGACCATTATCGAACCCGGTCACGAAGTCCGGTATGCCGCGATTTATGTGACCGGGCCAGTCACTGCATGGACGAGTATGGGAGCCAGCGCAGTCCGGTGCTTCCGTGTCGATCGCACATTCACCATCGTCGTAGTAGTGTAGTGTAGTGTAGTGTAGTAGTGTAGTGCGCACGTCTGAAGAACCATCCAGCCATGAGGAGCTTGGATTGCATCATGAAACGCTGTAAAACTAGTACAATGAAGGAAAGAAACTTCAGTCACGTGAGCGTGTTGTGCGGCCACAATCGCCTGGCTACCGGGCGCGAGGCTGCCACTCACGAGACCGCCGATCTGAAGATAGCGGTGGCGAATCACGGGGCGTTAGCCCGGAGGTCCGCGACCGCCGCTGTCGCTCGTACATCCGGCGCCCTCAATACCGTCGTCGCTTGCGTGGCAGGCGCTCAGGTGATCGTCGTTCACGGGATCAGCCGCGCCGCCGGGACGATCGGCTGGTACTCGTGGCTGCAATTACCAATGCAGAACACCAAGCCGCCGCGGTGGGTGAGTCAAACGATCCGTCTTTAAGTATAGATAGTTTAATGAAGATAGCACAAATAGTAAAATCTATGAACCAAACGGATTCGTCGGACAAAATAGGGACAAGCATGCATAATCCAATGCCCAAGTTTGATCCCGGCCGAAAGGAGCAGACGATGACCATGTGGTTGCACAAGGTTAGCGAGTGTGCTACAATATATAGTTGGTCAGAAAAACAAATAGTACACTTTGCGCTGCCAAAATTAAAAGGTCTTGCCCAGAGGTGGTTTGAGGGGTTATCGTCTGTTCCTTTTATGTGGGGAGAGTGGCAAAGAAAGCTTTTGTCTACATTCCCTGTCAAAGAAAATTATGGGCAAATGCTTGGGCAATATGTTAGCTAAACATGCTCGATTAAATGATTCACTGGAAGAGTACTATTATAAAAAAATAATAATACATTGATAAATATGTGTGGAATAGTAGGAACTAGGGCGGTAGAATGTGTTTTACACGGGATAGATGACAGGGCAGTGTGCTTAGGAGCCGAGGCAGATACTTTATTTATTTGTTTATTTAAGAAATCAACGGCTTAATGCTAATACAATGGTAAATAGGACAACAGTTTTTAAAAGTGAAGCTAATTATAAATTTCATTATAAAATTAAAAAGTACAATGGTTGTAGCAGTTGGGACGTACTGAAATTATCAGTTTATAAATTACATAAACTTATACATATTAAATACATACATAGATGTAGAAAGGTATATAATATAGATACACTAAAGTATTAGATAACGATTAAGTAATAGATACGTTAAATTTGAAGACCTGACAATGATCGCCCCGGTACACAAAAATGGGTCAACCTCAGTATAAGACAAATAACAATGACTTAGAAACACGTGCTCTACCAAAGACTTCTAGGTGCTTCAATTGTAAACAGGAAGGTCATTTATTTGCCAGCTGTTCACAGCCACTAAAAAGGTGTGCTGAATGCAATAAAATAGGTCATATAACTGAGCAGTGCTTTTCAAAATTATCAGTTTCAGACAAATTGGTCCTTAAAATTGCCCACACCTACCAACCGACATAATATTCGCCAGTTTTAAGGACTGGCCAGCTTCTTTAAGCATTCTTTCGGCACTTCGTTCCAAAATTTTTAATTAAGAACATTTGTTTTTTTGGGCATACGTATTTGTTTAAAGAGAACCTAGATGCACAATAAAACGACCTATATAATCTTTTGTTTTGGTATATTCCATGATTTTCGTTTATAATTCTAAATGCACGTTACCCCCAAATGACGTCACTCATATGGCATAGTGATAACATTTTTGCCGATTTGCCATTTGTTGAATTTATTTATTTATTTATTCAAGGCACACCAACAGCATTATAACATAAGATTGCATTCACATTCATTTTAAAGTCTTGGTCAGTTATAATGCCAACAACAGTGCACACAGCATTGACAATATTATATTATAACTTAAAGATATAACTAAAAATTTGATTAAAAACTATAATAAAATAAAACTAAAATTAATTAAAATTCCCAACATTAATAGTAGATTACAAACAAAAAAAAAAATATTAAAATTGAAAAAAAATAATAATAAAAAAATAGAGTGATAATACCACAACATTTGAAACAATACATTTCTCATGGGTTTATGTGTAAAATCTATACTTATAATAAATCTGTAGAGAGGTCAATTCTATACATTGAATATATTTTCAAAATAACTATCTGGGGGTGATTAGTGATCGATGCTGATGCCAAAAATACTATCAGTAAAATTTTTGTCTGTCTCTGTCTGTCTGTCTGTCGGTTTGTATGTTCCTTATGGAAACGAAAACTACTGGACGGATTTTAACGAAACTTGGCACAATTATTCTTCATACTCCTGGGCAGGTTATAGTGTACTTTTCATCAGAGTAGTGAAGGGGAATTTTGGGAAAACAGGGGAAGTTGCTCAAATTTTTAAGCTTCCGTCGCGTGTGCAGCCTTAATGGTTAAACTTACATAGAAATCAAGTATGACGGAAATATTCTTCATAAAATTGTCAAAAAAAAAATATTCGGCAATAGCATGTGTCTATCCTTATGGTTGACTTACAATAACACGTGTAACTCCTGATAGCTTAGCAGTTCGGAGCATTCTGATTATATTTGTTTAATCTTACGTTTATAATACTCTCACTCATTCCTAAAATAAAACAGAGAAACGCTGAAATTATACATGAAATAAGCCATCGCGCCCGTGACCAAAACCAAATCTTTACTAATTTACATATTACATGCTAGATGGCGCCAGTGGTTGCATCCTACATCACGTAATGATTTCTTTTAAAGATTGTTATAAATACTTCATGGCGTTTTATTCCAAAAATTTGCTAATAAAAGGAGACACTGAACCGTTCATAAAATAACACCAAACATCACTGTTCAGGAGTGCTATAAATTTAATAAATTGAAAACATTGCGCTAAATTTTACAATGTTTGAGCAGTGATTGAAGAAAGAAAACTCAGATATTAAAAAAAGAAAACAACGCTACCCGTGCGAAGCTGGGCCGATCCACTATTTTATAATAAAATAAGAAAAGAAATTCAAAGTAATAATAAAACGCAGTCTTCATTTAAAAGCTTATTACAGTTTAAATGAATATATGAAAGCTACACAAAGTGTCAGTAAATGACAAGCGTCAATATCAAATACGAATTTTTATTTTATCAATATTATTAATTTATAAATTTTTATCAATTTCCATAGGGCTAGTATGGAATCGGCCATACTAATGTTACGCACACCGTTATATTTTCTTTTTGGTCTCTCTTCCATCTTCGCATTGCCATTTTACATAAGTAAGGATAGCATAATATATCATTCAAATTATAGAAGAAAACTAAAATGACAAATTGTTTAGGCTGATTACTAAAGGTTACAGATGGGTTATGCCAACATACCCCTTTTGGCGCAATAGTATAGTGGTAACGAACTGTCCGATAAATCCGTTGTTCTTGATTAATTATATTGTTTTATATTTAGTAAATATAAAGTAGATAATTATATTTGAAGTTCACACGTTTGATTATTTTTAAAGACGGAATGGTTTATTTGAGGACGGAAGGGTCCAATTTATTGTGAGGACGGAAGGGTCCAATTTATTGTGAGGACGGAAGGGTCCAATTTATTGTGAGGACGGAAGGGTCCAATTTATTGTGAGGACGGAAGGGTCCAATTTATTGTGAGGACGGAAGGGTCCAATTTATTGTGAGGACGGAAGGGTCCAATTTATTGTGAGGACGGAAGGGTCCAATTTATTGTGAGGACGGAAGGGTCCAATTTATTGTGAGGATCGAAGGGTCCAATTTATTGTGAGGACGGAATGGTCCAATTTATTGTGAGGACGGAATGGTCCAATTTATTGTGAGGACGGAATGGTCCAATTTATTGTGAGGACGGAATGGTCCAATTTAGTGTGAGGACGGAAAAACAAAAAAGGGCTAAAGTGTAAAATAATAATAATAATAATATAATTATCCTTACTAGTATGCTTAAACCTCTAATGTAAATGTAATAAATTTTGAGTTTACTAACAGCATGAGGTCATGCTTATAAAAAGGATGGCCGACTGTCATCACCACTTTATATAAGGTGATAATACTTGTAACATAATGTATCATTGTATACTTAAATATATACTTTTGAATAACTACAAGTTTAATTCATAAGTTTGAAAATGAAAGATCGTATTACTGAGTGACGCAGCTGCATGCGCACGTGCAACCCCCACTACCGTACCGGAGTTGTTTGTCTCAGTGTTTAAAACGGGTGACGTGCCAGTAGCTGCGTCATTCGAGTTCTGACTGTCTAGTCGAGAGGAACTGCTGCTTGAAAGATATTATGTAAGTTTTAACATTAACTACCTATTGCTAATGGTATTAATTACTAAATGTATATATACTTGTGCTTAAGTATAGATAGTATATTTATGCCTAAATGCTTCACTACTACTATGTATTAAAATGTGCATAGGTGTTTCATGTAACGCTATTGAATGTATGTATATAGTCACTTGCTACGGAACTATATTTGCTGTAGTTATTGTAGAACAGTATAGTGTTGATTATATGAAATGATAGTTAATTAAACAGAGTTTTATTTGTAGAGGTTATAGATTTCTCTAGTATTGAATACCATCCCGTAAGGCCTGACATTATGGTAAATGCGATGAGGGCGGTTAATGCTGCAGTTGTGAAGAAGTAGAATGGTACTGTGGTGTGATATATTATGTGGTCATTTAATTGTAAAGGGGATTTCATTTAACAGTTGATCTTGTATGGTTCGTAGTCCTTGAATATTAATTGTTTTTAAATATAATGAATTAGAAGGAGACTGTTCGCTTCGTTTTTCAAAATTATGTGGTATATCAATTAGCTTCAACGGTTGACCCTTTACTTCGTCATTGTCGTTAAAAATTGTAAAATCTGGTGTTTTCAATATGCAGTTTACTGGCACTGTTACTAAGTAGCTTCCGTGCAACATGATGACTTCTTCTCTTTTACAGCTTAGATGGATTCTGGTAGGTGTGGGCAGGTGAAGTCTATATCTTTGATCATCTAGTTTTTCTATTTCTTCTTTCAGGAGCTTTATACGAGTAAAGTTGCAGGTGATTGACAGGGTCTTCTTTTCGATCAGGTCATGTATAAAGTCTGATGAAGAACGAGCTTGCCGGGTGGATTCCTTCTCACAGAGATACCAGTCATTGAACTTCGGGCATTCTGCCTCTATGTACTTGAATGAATTCTCAGTAGTTGCTAGGAATGGAAAGGAAGGAATGAGGATTTGATTTTCTTTGTTAGGAGCTATTGCTAATTTATAATAATCGTAGGTTTCATCGGAAACTATTGGAAATTTAAATATTATAACGATTTGATTTTCAATAAAATAATATCCTGGCTTTATAACATCGTAATATTCTCTTAACTCTAGACTTATGATATGGTCTTTACCGTATATAACTTTTAACTCATCTATCATAGAGGCTAATACGTCAACAGCAATCATAGAATGATGAGTACTGGAAACGCGAATAAAACCTAACATATTTTCTATCGGATTGAATCAGGCGTTACTTTGCGGAAATCCATAGCAATACTAATATTAATAAATTTCTTCGCTTAATTCCGCTAAATAATACCTGCAGTCTTCATGCAACATGCACTGTGTACCGCCCGCCCTCCCACTTACAAGAAATCGAAAAGCAGACAATGCACCACACACACACCCGCAAGCGAAAACCACAGGCAACCACAAACATGCGACGCGTTTCGACTCAACACGAGTCATTGACGAGCAGTTAGTAGACAGTTCGGCAGCTGACCACCGAGTCTCTTACAGTTCGGCAGCTGACCTCACTATTATTTAGCGGAATTAAGGGAAGAAATTTATTAATATTAATATTTTCTATCCTTAATAACTCTGAAATGAGACTATCTATGTTATAATCTAATATGTCTAACAGTTGGGCAAACTTGGCATACTTAACTAAACTATTTTCCTTATGATATTCTCTATCTAATAACTGCTCTAAGGTTACATTAATTTTACTTTGGTTTTCGACCAACTGAGATAAAACATTATTATGTTTAGTCATCCAATCTTTACTAAGACTAATATGGTTATTAAATTCTGAGACTACCTTGTTCTGGTTTTTCTGTAAGAAATCTATGGCTTCATTAAACTTTAATGCGTCGGTATAATCTAAATTTCCTGTAATGCTTTTTACCACTGATCCAAGTACATACATACATACATATACTCACGCCGTTAGTTCCCATTGGGGTAGGCAGAGACTATCGATCGCCACTTCGTACGATCCTGGCAAACCTCTCTTGCTTCATCTACATCCATCAATCTTTTCATACATGCTCTTTTATTCTTCATACTTCGGACGCCTGCCTTTTTGAGCGCACTTTCAATTTGGTCCAAGTGTGTCTTTCGTGGCCGTCCTCTACTAACATTACCTTCCACATTAGCTCTATAGATACCGTTTACCAATTTCCTATCATCTATCCTCTCGATGTGCCCAAACCATCTCAACATTCCTTTTTCTATCTTACTTACAATATCATCTTTTACACCACACCTTTCACGAATCACATCGTTCCTCACACGATCACATAACCTAACATTACAAACTTTTCTGAGGGACCTCATTTCTACTGCATTCACTCTGCTTTCATGCTTCTTCTGCCACACCCAACATTCACTGCCATACATAAGCGTAGGAACAAGAACAGCATCATGCACAGCCATTCGGGCCCTTTCGGACACCGATTGACTAGACATTAGGCTATCCAATGCTCCATTAATCGCATTATCCAAGTCCATCGAGTAAACCTCTTTTCATACGGTTTGGCTCTAGAGACTTTAAATGTTTCAATGTACTGTCAAGTTTACTAGTCAAGTAATTAATTTGTAATTCGTAAAGTGATAAAGTCTTATTACTAAGTCGATTTTTGTAGGTCTGTAACTGATTCTGTAAAGTTATAATGTTTTTCGTAATGTCATCTAGTTTAATATACTGTATAAAATTATGATAATGAGTAGTAAGTCTTGATAACCCTAACTTATAAGGTAAGAGTCCAGGTCCATCTGCTAAACTCTCAAGTTTTATCTCCTGAGTCCACGCCAGAGGGACCGTCATTATCGTCAGAATCCTGTAACAATTTATTACTTTTAGGGGTTCGTTTATTTTGCTATGGGGCCGCGTTTCTTGGAAGTATATATATGTATGGGTAAGTCTGCTAAAACTATGTCATTGGTGAAACGAGGTGCTGTTTTTTGTCGAGCTGCTAGAGGATTTTTAATGAAAACTGGCTGTTGAGGTGAATACTGAACTTCTGGTTCTCGTGTTAAATTCCTATTATCAATTAAGTTTGTGCGATTGACAAGTGAAGATTCATTTTTAATGTCATATACCCTTTTCATTTGTTCTTTGTGGTTCTGGGTATACTGCTGCAAAAGATGTTCTGTAAAGTTAACGTCATGAAGATCTCTAGGGTCAAAGTGACCATTTAATAACTCAAACGGTCTGCATTTAGTGAAACTATGGATAGAGCTATTGTAGGCTATGAGAGCATATGGAATTAAATTAATTATAGGTTCATCTTTTTGTTGTAATTTAAGAAGGCGTAAATGTTCTAAAATGGTTGAGTGGAAACGTTCTATGTTACCGTTTTCATTGGGGGAATGGGCTAAGATTCTATGGTGATTAATCTTATGTAGACGGACAAATTCTGCAAATAACTGATTGGTGAATTCTGTTCCATTATCGGTGATGATGGTCATTGGAATACCATGATGGGTACAATAACGTAAAAGAGCTTGTAAAATGCTGATTGCGGTACCGTCTCGAAGATGATATGCTTGTCCGTATTTAGTAAAAACGTCTATAAAGGTAACGTAGTTCTCATTTTCAACTGTAAAGAGGTCCATATGAACTATTTCGAAGGGTTTTGTGGCAGGTGCTACAATGTTAAATTGTGGTCTAATGGGATTCCTATCATATTTTCCTTGTCCACAAACAGTACACTCATTAATATATTTAGTTATCTGGTCCTTTAATTTGGGCCAGTAATATCTTCTTGATAAAGCTAAGTATGTCTCGTTTATACCGCGGTGATAAGTTTTGCCATGGTGATAATTCCTAATAATATCTTGTTGGTGGAGGTAATCTTTTACATTTTCTAGTTCTTTTTTACATAAAACTAAATTATATGAGGCACTTCTAAACGTTTCTTGTAAGATCGGTATGATTGAATACATTTCTAATGGAGGATTTATTAATAGTGCAGTTTTTATCTTGGGGTTAATATATTCTTTTATACAATCTATGATATCTCGTTGAAGGTCGGACTGTGATAATTGAACAGCTATTCTAGTATGTGTTTCGAACGGTTTCGTAGTTACGGGTCGCCTTTTAACGTCTGGTACTATGGTTAAATACAGTTGTCTATGAAATTTGTTAAGGGGTTCATCTGTGATAGGGATCTCTAATATGGGATTTTCCTTACTCGTGTGGACTGTTTCGGTAGTAGAATTAATATTTGAAGGTGCGTGTTCAGATGGGTTGCCTACAAGTGAACTCAATTCTTTTAAACTTTCTATCACACTATTGATCTCCTCATTATGAATTTCAACTGTTGAAAAGGCATCAGCAGTACGGTTAGAAATTATTTTATAGGAACAAAGATATCTCCATTGTGTGAATTAAAAGGTAAATTTACTATTTTTGAGGTATGAGATGGGATTAACTCTTCACAAGAGTTAACATTTTGAAAATTAGACATCTGAATGCTGTTAGAGGCATTGGATGTAGAAAGAATCTTGTTTTTCAAGTCTATTTTAGCTTGCCATTTTTCTAGGAGATCGATGCCAATAAGACCATCGAAGTAATTATGAAATTTGTATATGAATAGTTTAATGTCCTCTGGTTCTCTAAACTCGGGGAAACAAGGTAAGGTTATAGAGTAATTTTCTTTTGTAGTAGCTAGAACATTTGTGACCTCGAATGGATCTACGTTAAGGGATATTTGGGGGAAATGTTTTTCTACAATATCGGGATTAATGAATGACTGGTTAGCACCAGTATCTATGAGAAGTTTTAATGGAGGGTTCATAATCTGGATGTATGGCAATTGCCTTTGGCCATGTAGATTCACTTCTAAGTTAAGTTCTTTGCGTGATTGTCTTCCCGAAAATCCTTGTCAGGGACCTTATTAGAAGACGAAGCTTGTGGGGGCATAATATTCTCATTAGGTACATGGTTATTGTAATTAGGTGCAGGGTAATATTGAGAATCATCGTAGTCAAAGTCATTCGTGTTATAGTTATATTCGATATTATCTTGCGAGTCGTAATAGTTATTATAGTCTAAGTCAGAATAAGGCGTAAATTGGTTATGCTGGTCTTCGTATGTATAACACTCGTTAAAATTAATTTCTCGTGATTTAAAATAGTTATTAGGAGGTGGATTTCCAGATATTGCCCAATTGTGACCACTAAGGCCACCGTTAGGTGGCAATTGCTTGGTCTGGTAATGACTCACGCCACTCATTGGTTTTGGGCCAGAGTTAAAACCAGGGTTGTGGTAACCTAAAAACATTACTATTAGGGTTATAGTTTGCCGGAAATGCACGGAACATTTGCTGCGTGCGAGTTGGTCCTTGCTGGAGAGGCCTATTCATATTAAAATTGGAAGGGTTTTGCTTCCAGGTCGGTGTTAAAACTGCAGGTCTCTGAAAATGTGGTTGTACAGGCATTGGTGCAGGTGCAGGTTGGGGAAACTGTTTATAATTATTAAATTTAATAAATGGATTTTCCGCTAAATATGTTCTAGGCATGTTCCTCTATTGGAGGTACATGACATTTGTTTCTTCTTGGACAAATTCCAAGGCTTTTTCAATAGTATCCGGTCTCATACATCTAATCCTAGATCCTAAGGGTTCTTTAAGGCCCCGAACAAAAGCCTGCATAGCTAATTTTTTATATAATGTGCGTTTAGCCTCTATTGTTGTAGACAAAGACTCATGTAATGAGACATATGTCATTATGGTGCTAAATAAATTCTGACATTTGTCATAAAACTCTTGAGGGCTAGAATTGCCTTGGCAGGCCAAAGAGAGATCATTATAAAGAGCGGTTTCGTCTCTCTGGTCAGAAAAATTATTAATAAGGGCATTGCGAAT
Source organism: Bedellia somnulentella (assembly GCA_963576735.1). NCBI lineage: Eukaryota > Metazoa > Arthropoda > Insecta > Lepidoptera > Bedelliidae > Bedellia > Bedellia somnulentella. The sequence goes on from OY755181.1 coordinate 15,654,883, forward strand.
GCCTAGCCAACTTTCGGGAATGCCGTTTTAATTTATTGTGCGTGCGGCAGGTCCCGTTATTTTATTTAATATTCCATTAATAAGACAAAGATTTGATAGCTCATGTCCCGGCAAAGAGTTAAGATAAATCGTACAAATCTGATCACAAAGTCTAATAAATCGTGTTAAAACATTTGGATTTCCGTCAAACTCTGAGACGGGTCTTAACACCTTAAACATTATTTCGGGGTCGACAGACAGAGGTTTTGACAATCTAAACTAACTAAATCAAATTCGCTATAATCACTAGTACTACTTCTATTTGAATCTAAAATTCGTTGTCGGGTTTCCTGACGCGATGCAGGGTTCCGCTTACTATCTGTCCTATTAAGAAAAATTTTGAAATAGGGATAGGGACACACAAAAAAAGGAATAAAAGGAAAGAAACAATAAAGGATAGCAATACGAGAATAATTCAATTGTACTCACATTAGCTGCTTTATCATTCTGGTTCTCTTCTTGAATCGATTTTCGGATTCTGCTTCGGTATTCCTCGCTCGTAGATTCTGGATACTCGGCAGCGGTGCCAAAGGCCACCCGGGTGCCTCGCGAACACGAATTTTAGTTTTGAAAGAAAAAAAAATCTATGCACTCGCAAGTACCCGCGAGTATCCTACCGACTGCGCCAATTACGTTAGCGACAACCGAAGGACTTAAAAAAAACCAAAATTGTTTTAACTAAGTTTAATATAAGATAACTATAACTAATTACAACTAGTCTATTCGATGTTAGAAATAGGAATGTGAAAAAGAATACAATATTTGATGTACCCTACTTTATTCGTACTGGGTATGGTGGGGTATAACTCATTGGGTGTGAGAAGAGACTTCGCACTTCTTTCATACTGTTTTAGAATTTTAAGGGGTACAATTCATAATCCCACAATACTCGGTATCATTCATCTGATTGTTCCAAGCTCGTGTTTGCGAAGGCGCCGCGGCCGACTGCTGGCGACGCCGGCGGCGCGCACTAACTTGCTGCGCGACAGCGCGCTCTCCCGAGCTATCATGTCCCTGAATCAGGTTGCGGAGCAAGTTGATATATTTTCGTGTTCGGCAACGGAATATAAACATGTATGTCTTAAAGTTTTATGTTATAAATAGATTTAAGTTTTAGTTGTTATCAGTAGATTATAGTATAATTTTTGTTATTTAGTTATTATTTCGTGTGTGTATTAATGTGAAACATAATCGAATTAGGTATATACCTGTAATGTTTATGTTTTTGTAAATAAATAAATAAATAAATAAATATAAAATTACAATGTTCCGTGGAAACGCAGTGGCAGCAGTGACCGCGTATTGCTATGCACCGAAGTCACGTAGGCAGCGTATGATATGATGTCACCTCGCGTCAGCGATATAGTATGGGCAGCGGTACATAATTCCTTAGACCATAAAGTAAATTGTATACATTGTGTAATATTTTCTAATCTTACTAGGTTTTTTGCAAAAAAACTAGTTTGTTTGGTATGACTCCGAAACGAAATGTCAGTTTTTATGAATACTGTACACTGATTGGTCGATTGCAATGCCTCATAAACATGTCATCTCTGATTGGTTGTTAATTAAGACGTACTTACGTCATTGTTTCTACCTACATTTAATTTGATTTTAGTTACAAAAAGTTCCTAAGTATAAAAATAGTACCTATTGCCATTTCCCTTTATAACTCTAGATATAATACCTCAATACTACAATTTAAAACGAACTTACTTTATTGTTCCTACCTATATTGAAGACGTCCGAGGCCGAGTGGCCCATAATACAAGTGTTACTTAGTTTGGGGTAACTTGATCTGTGTATAATACGTCCGAACGTGATTGTAATTTTATTCCAACAAAATAGTAAAAAAATATATGATTTTGATTCCAAGTATCAAATAAGTATTGTTATTTCTTACCCTTTATAACTCTAGCTATAATATCTCAATACCACAATGACGAACCAATCAGAATAAGTGTAGGCGAGCAATCAGAAATCAGCCAATCAGCATTAAAGAAGTACAATCATATTAAACCAACTCGTTTTTTTGCTAAAAACCTAGTAAGATTAGAAAATATTACAACCGTAATCTAATTATCCGGATTTTTGCAAAATCCCTAGGTTTTTTGCAAAAAACCTAAACATCAAATCATCCTACGACATATATATTGTGAACAGGGTTGTTACATAACGTATATGTAACAACCCTGAGCCATTCTAATGAAAATCTGAGGTACTTTACAAATTAAAAATGAGTTGTAAACCCTTGTTGCAACAATGAAGATGCATTGTGGCGTGATGTCATTTAAATTACCTCTTTCAAATTACTGCTGCAAGTTTAGCATCATAAAGCAACGAGCTTTTGTGTTAAAAACATTGCCTTTTTATTGTTGCTATATCATAATGCGCACAGGTTATGTTATGAGGAGTAATGATAGTTATAAAATGAAGTAAATTAATACTAATTTTCCTGAAGATACATGGTGATAAATGAAAATAAATTCGGAAATTTCCTTTGAATACCTTCCACACAAGTGACATTTATTCTAAGTGGCATAGTTCATAGTGTCATGGGCACAGTAAAAAAACTTTAAAAGGCTTTAATACCTCAAAAATTCTACGCAGTTCTCACTATATAACCAAGTGCTTTGGTGACTAGTTAATATGTTTTTAAAAGATAAGGTGGTAGTCAAATGTAAGCCTTACTAAATACTACTGTATAAAAATAACATCCATTAACGATTTCATGAATTGCAGAAACAAACTCAAAAGAAACTAAACCAGTTACTATAGACGATAAAATAGGAAACAATATGTTATCTACACGAAACAAGGTTTACTTAAGGAAAATAAATAAGTTTCTCCACAAATCGGCTTCGACCGGCTGTTGGTTGGTCCGTCACGTGACCGATATCTGTAACTTTGTTTCATTAGTTCCGATAGGCTTCTCTATAGGTGAGTCACGTTTCAGTGCGAAATAAAATATACTTTGGGGAATACCGAGGTGTTATGTTTTAATGTTTCCTTTTTATTATTTAAGAAATGTCTTTTGGGACATTATAGCGCAGCAGGTAGATAAAATGAAGAGAATTCGGTGTTTGTTGTGTCGAAAAGATGTAATCCAGATTTATTATCCACGTTAAAATCTGTAGAGAGGATGGATGATTGTAAATTGGTAAAAGAGATTTATAGACCCAATGCGGTGTGGAAGGCAATGTGAGTAGAGGACGATCTTGAAAGACACATTTGGACCAAATAGAGAAATGCTCTAAAAGGCAGGCGTCCGAAATATAAAGAATGAAAGCGCATGGTTTGCCAGTATCGCACGATGTGGCGGTCAATAGTCTCTGCTTACAAATAATGGCGAGAATATATGTATATATGTATGAAATAAAAAACACAGCTATATTATCGAAGTGAAAACTTTATCAGATGAAGTCGATATAAGAGACAAAATACTTTCCCTCTGTGTGGTTTGAATCCCCAACCTCTGGATTCATGAACAAGTTTTCAAACCACTATATATCAGACGTCTTCTAGAATAAAAGAGCATGTATGAAAAGATTGATGGATGTAAACGAAGCTAGAGAGGTTTGTCAGGATCGTAAGAAGTGGCGATCGATAGTCTCTGCCTACCCCAATGGGAATTAATGGCGTGAGTATATGTATGTATGTATGTATGTCTTCAAATAAAATGTTTTTTTTCTTTTCTTTGTTTTATTTATTTTAGATATTTAGGAAAACATCATTTGAAATATTTAAAGCAACAAGTCAGTTGTTTGTCTAAAACTTCATTTTTGAAAAGTTTTTTTCAACATCATAACCAAACACAGATAGTTATAAACCTTACTATTAATTATTAGTGCAAGGTGAATAGTGTTACACTGTGCAATTTACAGATAGTTTGATTGTGGCAGTATCAGGCCCACATATTACAGTAGTTACCGTGTATAGTATAATTGCACTGCACACTGGAAACCGTAACTCAATAGTGCTCTTTGTCAAAGCTCCTAATAGGTATTTGGATATGCAAATGTGGCTATTACTGGATCCTCATCCAGACAATGACCTTGAAAAGATTAGTTTGAAGGATATTTACTTAACCAAAACATACATACATACATATACTCACGGCTATAAATCCCTAGAAGGGGTAGCCAGAGCTAACGAATTAGAATTAATGGGTTGTCTGGAAGAGATCGCTCTTAGTGATAAGACCGCCAGTTGTACTTTGGCTTTTGTACAGATATTTTTTTTGTAATTGTTGTTTTTTTTGTAATGTGCAATAAAGAGTTTTATTATTATTCGGAAAACATTTTTGTTTCTCGCCTCTCCTATGGCCGAAACAGAATATTAGAATTTTAAATGGGAGAGGCGGTACTCCCCGACAAGAGCACAGTCGGTCGGGGTCAGGGAGTCAGGTTCAAGAACCGACGGACGATCCGAGCCGTATCGAGCAGCACCGCTTTCTGCATCTGTGCTGGAACTGACACGCCACAGAAATCCAACCGCCTCAAGTTGGTCGCGAGGCTGGTTGGAATTAACCCGTTCGCGGACAAAACAATTGGGATTATTTCTGTCGAAGTCACACCCCACATGTCAGTGATCTCGTGAGCCAGATCGAGATATTTCCGACGCTTCTCGGTGTCGGCTTTCACGAGACCCTCGTCATGAGGGATAGTGACATCCACTAGAAATACCCTCGACTGCGACCGATCCCATACCACGATATCAGGCTTATTCGCTAGAATAGTCCTGTCCGTGATAACGGATCGGTCCCAATAGATTTTGGCACGGTCGTTTTCTAGGATTGGCTCCGGCAGATACTTGTAATACGGCAGCCTCTGTTGCAAGAGTCCGTATTTCAGAGCGAGCTCCTGATGCAGGATTTTGGCTGCTTGGTTGTGTCTGTGCAAGTACTCAGTGTTAGCAAGAGCCGAACAACCGGAAATAACATGCCTAAGTGACTCTCCGGGACGGCCACATGCTCGACAGATGTCTGTGGTACCGTCCTTTAGGATGTATCTCCGATAGTTCCGCGTCTTGATAACCTGGTCCTGTATTGCACAGACAAAACCTTCGGTTTCCCCAAAGAGGTCCCCGAAACGCAGCCAATGCAGGGAGGCTTTACGGTCCACGAAAGGTTCGTGAAGTACCTTGTAAAACCTCCCGTGCAGCTCCTTCTCTTTCCATATGAACTCCCGATCAGAGGTGCTAAGTACCTCCGGGGTTCGCCAATCCTGTGAGGCCAACGATAAGGGAGTCAGTCCTTTATCACTAGCGACCACCTCTCCCCGAATACTATCATCCGTCATCGTCAAAAAATAGCTTCTGAGGTTGCATACCTCACGGTTGTGCATGGTTTTGGCACTCAAGAGGCCTCGACCACCACACTTCCGCGGGATATACAATCTCATAACCGACGACCTCGGCTGATGCATTCGATGAGAGGTCATCATCGTGCGGACTCGTCTGTCCAGAGCGTCGAGTTCGGTCTGAGTCCATCTGAGCTAGCCAAATGTGTACATCAGTACAGGCATGACCCAGGAGTTAATGGCTCGGATCTTATTAACGCCTGACAAGTAGCTATTAAGCACACTTTTCAGGCGTTCACAAAACTCCTCGCAAACACCCTGTTTCACGTCTGCCACCTTCACACCGATGGTTTGTGACATGCCCAGATACCGGTATGTTTCAGCCTCGGAGAGTGCCCTCAAATGATTGGTGCCGACATCGACACCATCAAAGTGCACGACATGCCCCTTCTCAACATGGATGACCGCACACTTATCGACCCCGAGCTCCATCTTGACGGAACCACTGAAATCGTTAGTGATCGTCTGTAGCTCCGCCAATCTGTCAGCCGTGGGGGAGTAAAGCTTCAGGTCATCCATGTAAAGGAGATGAGGCAAGCGTGGTTCGCCTCTCCGAAACTGAAAGCCTGTCCCCGAATTCTCCAAGAGTGTACTTAGAGGATTCAGGGCCAAGCAAAACCAAACTGGACTCAGGCAATCGCCCTGGAAAATCCCTCTCCTTATATCAATTTGGTCATCCGCATCCGTCATTCGCTGACCGTCTAAACTCAGGATCGTTCTCTAGCACCCCATACACCGCCCGAGGAAGTGTCGAACTGCACTATCAATTTTGTACAGCTCGAGGACCCTCATGAGCCATGTATGAGGTACCGAATCGAACGCTTTCCTGTAGTCTATCCAGCCAGCGGAGAAGTTCCGACGGTTGCGTTTGACCAGTTGGCCTACGACCGCGTCGATGAGGAGCAGCTCCTTGCTACCGCGACTACCGCCCCTACATCCGTTCTGAGCTCCAGATATCACATTGTTATCAACAATGTGTTGAGTAATCTTGGAGCTCAGAACGGATGTCAAGGTCTTGTAAATTGTACAAAGACAAGTAATGGGGCGGTATTGTGATGGATCCGCGGTAGCATCGCTCTTTGGAGCTAAATGAGTGACCCCAGTAGTTAAGAAGTTCGGGAGCGTCCCACTCTCGAGGGCGCTTTGGAACTGACGGGCGAGAGTAGCGTGACAGCGCGTGAACCCCTTCAACCAGTAATGGTGCAATCCATCCGGCCCCGGACTTTTCCAGTTCGGAGCCTTACGGATCGCAGCCACCACATCCTCCTCGGATATGTTGACGGGGTTCATGGGCGCTATGGGCTCGCACGCTCCCTCGACCGCCTCGAACCATTGGCCTTCTTCGTGATCAACAGGCAGCGACCAAAGCCCACGCCAAAAGGCTACTACATCGGCTTTTTCCGGTCGCTAACCTGTCGAAACCACATCGGGACGCTCCAAAGTTCTGTAGAACTTCTTCTGGTCACTCATGAAGAGACGATTCTGTTGGTACCTCTTTACCCTTTCAGAATATCGCCTAATTCGCTTACCCCAAGCAGCGATCTTCTGCTTCAGATCATCGATGCGCTCCACCAGTCTACAGGCAAACTCCGGTGAGTTGTCAAAAACATTCTCACCAGGGAATGCCTCCCTGACAAAGCGCACCACCCTCGGCCTATTGTTGCCTGATCTGAAGCTGGTCAGTTTGCCGATGAGGACCCTGGCCCTTGTGATACGGCTTTCAATCCGCCTCATCCAGGCTGGTCTAGTTCTAGTCCTGGGACTAGTACTGCCAGCCTGACGAGAGCCACCAACTCTTGTTGGCGGCATCCTGACGCCGACAATTTGACAAACTGTCATTGCGGCGCCAAAGAGAATTGAATCCGTATCCCAAAGGTCCATGCTGCTCTCTAAAAATGAGGGCAGCATGTTATTGACGGCCTCAAGGACATCCCGAACCTTGATGCTGAGAGGAACTCGGGGCAGCCTTGGCCTCCTTTCGAGAGGTACTTGGCGATATTCCAGGATCGTCTCTTCGAGTGCGCTCCTCACCAAATCCAAATCCAGGGAGACTGTTCCCCAATCGCTTTCCGCACCACCCACATCCGGCAGGTTAGCAATTGGCTCCCTCCGTACTTCCCGTTCAGGGACTGGAGGGAGAACCTGCAAAGGTGGCTCTTCGTCTAGCGGAGGAACAGCCTCGCGTCGCAATTGTTCGAGTTCGGTAGTGCTAAAAAGTTCTGAGCGCTGTATGTACCGAACTCGATCCGCCAGGTTTTGTTCTGTGACGGTCAAATTGGGCTCCAGCCGCAGAAATTCGCGGTACATTGCTGCCCGATAACCCGTCCGCCCAGTTCTTGATCCTGAGGCCCTAAGGTAGGCCCGCATGGCATTTCTATTCATATCAACCGTCCATGCCATGCGGCGCCTAGCTCCACCAGCGGCGGGCACCGACTGCTGGGACTGAGTTGCCCCAGTCCCAACCGATGCCAAGCCATCTGGTGGCTGAGGTGGTCGCGCAGACCGGCCAGGTGGTCGGGCCGGTCTGCGGCGGCTGGGGGACCGCATGCTGCCACGTCCAGCCCCAGCTCCAGACGCGCCCCAGCGATAACCCCTGGGGAGCGGCCCTATACGCTCATCGTTATTATAATTGTCCATTTTACGATGAGCGAAGATTCACCCGGGTTTTCGCTCACTTGCCCCGGGGAGACCGTTATTGCTCTATTTTGCGCTGAGACCAGTTTGTAGACACGGTCAACACCTACAAACTCAAGCGCTGACTATTTGCATTGCTGGAATGGCAAGCTGGTAAACATTTCATCCTGCCATTCCAACAATGGGCGGTGGGGTCGTCACATCCCTACGCCATTTTATTTTTATTATTATTATTTTGGGCATTACTTTTAGTTCCTCGCCTCTCCCATGGCCGAAAAAGAAAATATAAATTTTAAATGGGAGAAGCGGTACTCCCCGACAAAAGCACAGTCGGTCGGGGTCAGGGAGTCAGGTTCAAGAACCGACGCACCGCTTTCTGCATTTGTGCTGGAACCGACACTCCACAGAATTCCAACCGCTTCAAGTTGGTCGCGAGGCTGGTTGGAATTAACCCGTTCGCGGACAAAACAATTGCGATTATTTCTGTCGAAGTCACACCCCACATGTCGGTGATCTCGTGAGCCAGATCGAGATATTTTCGACGCTTCTCGGTGTCGGCTTTCACGAGACCCTCGTCATGAGGGATAGTGACATCCACTAGAAATACCCTCGACTGCGACCGATCCCATACCACGATATCAGGCTTATTCGCTAGAATAGTCCTGTCCGTGATAACGGATCGGTCCCAATAGATTTTGGCACGGTCGTTTTCTAGGATTGGCTCCGGCAGATACTTGTAATACGGCAGCCTCTGTAGCAAGAGTCCGTATTTCAGAGCGAGCTCCTGATGCAGGATTTTGGCTGCTTGGTTGTGTCTGTGCAAGTACTCAGTGTTAGCAAGAGCCGAACAACCAGAAATAACATGCCTAAGTGACTCTCCGGGACGGCCACATGCTCGACAGATGTCTGTGGTACCGTCCTTTAGGATGTATCTCCGATAGTTCCGCGTCTTGATAACCTGGTCCTGTATTGCACAGACAAAACCTTCGGTTTCCCCAAAGAGGTCCCCGAAACGCAGCCAATGCAGGGAGGCTTTACGGTCCACGAAAGGTTCGTGAAGTACCTTGTAAAACCTCCCGTGCAGCTCCTTCTCTTTCCATATGGACTCCCGATCAGAGGTGCTAAGTACCTCCGGGGTTCGCCAATCCTGTGAGGCCAACGATAAGGGAGTCAGTCCTTTATCACTAGCGACCACCTCTCCCCGAATACTATCATCCGTCATCGTCAAAAAATAGCTTCTGAGGTTGCATACCTCACGGTTGTGCATGGTTTTGGCACTCAAGAGGCCTCGACCACCACACTTCCGCGGGATATACAATCTCATAACCGACGACCTCGGCTGATGCATTCGATGAGAGGTCATCATCGTGCGGACTCGTCTGTCCAGAGCGTCGAGTTCGGTCTGAGTCCATCTGAGCTAGCCAAATGTGTACATCAGTACAGGCATGACCCAGGAGTTAATGGCTCGGATCTTATTAACGCCTGACAAGTAGCTATTAAGCACACTTTTCAGGCGTTCACAAAACTCCTCGCAAACACCCTGTTTCACGTCTGCCACCTTCACACCGATGGTTTGTGACATGCCCAGATACCGGTATGTTTCAGCCTCGGAGAGTGCCCTCAAATGATTGGTGCCGACATCGACACCATCAAAGTGCACGACATGCCCCTTCTCAACATGGATGACCGCACACTTATCGACCCCGAGCTCCATCTTGACGGAACCACTGAAATCGTTAGTGATCGTCTGTAGCTCCGCCAATCTGTCAGCCGTGGGGGAGTAAAGCTTCAGGTCATCCATGTAAAGGAGATGAGGCAAGCGTGGTTCGCCTCTCCGAAACTGAAAGCCTGTCCCCGAATTCTCCAAGAGTGTACTTAGAGGATTCAGGGCCAAGCAAAACCAAACTGGACTCAGGCAATCGCCCTGGAAAATCCCTCTCCTTATATCAATTTGGTCATCCGCATCCGTCATTCGCTGACCGTCTAAACTCAGGATCGTTCTCTAGCACCCCATACACCGCCCGAGGAAGTGTCGAACTGCACTATCAATTTTGTACAGCTCGAGGACCCTCATGAGCCATGTATGAGGTACCGAATCGAACGCTTTCCTGTAGTCTATCCAGCCAGCGGAGAAGTTCCGACGGTTGCGTTTGACCAGTTGGCCTACGACCGCGTCGATGAGGAGCAGCTCCTTGCTACCGCGACTACCGCCCCTACATCCGTTCTGAGCTCCAGATATCACATTGTTATCAACAATGTGTTGAGTAATCTTGGAGCTCAGAACGGATGTCAAGGTCTTGTAAATTGTACAAAGACAAGTAATGGGGCGGTATTGTGATGGATCCGCGGTAGCATCGCTCTTTGGAGCTAAATGAGTGACCCCAGTAGTTAAGAAGTTCGGGAGCGTCCCACTCTCGAGGGCGCTTTGGAACTGACGGGCGAGAGTAGCGTGACAGCGCGTGAACCCCTTCAACCAGTAATGGTGCAATCCATCCGGCCCCGGACTTTTCCAGTTCGGAGCCTTACGGATCGCAGCCACCACATCCTCCTCGGATATGTTGACGGGGTTCATGGGCGCTATGGGCTCGCACGCTCCCTCGACCGCCTCGAACCATTGGCCTTCTTCGTGATCAACAGGCAGCGACCAAAGCCCACGCCAAAAGGCTACTACATCGGCTTTTTCCGGTCGCTGACCTGTCGTAACCAAGTCGGGACGCTCCAAAGTTCTGTAGAACTTCTTCTGGTCACTCATGAAGAGACGATTCTGTTGGTACCTCTTTACCCTTTCAGAATATCGCCTAATTCGCTTACCCCAAGCAGCGATCTTCTGCTTCAGATCATCGATGCGCTCCACCAGTCTACAGGCAAACTCCGGTGAGTTGTCAAAGACATTCTCACCAGGGAATGCCTCCCTGACGAAGCGCACCACCCTCGGCCTATTGTTGCCTGATCTGAAGCTGGTCAGTTTGCCGATGAGGACCCTGGCCCTTGTGATACGGCTTTCAATCCGCCTCATCCAGGCTGGTCTAGTTCTAGTCCTGGGACTAGTACTGCCAGCCTGACGAGAGCCACCAACTCTTGTTGGCGGCATCCTGACGCCGACAAATTGACAAACTGTCATTGCGGCGCTAAAGAGAATTGAATCCGTATCCCAAAGGTCCATGCTGCACTCTAAAAATGAGGGCAGCATGTTATTGACGGCCTCAACGACATCCCGAACCTTGATGCTGAGAGGAACTCGGGGCAGCCTTGGCCTCCTTTCGAGAGGTACTTGGCGATATTCCAGGATCGTCTCTTCGAGTGCGCTCCTCACCAAATCCAAATCCAGGGAGACTGTTCCCCAATCGCTTTCCGCACCACCCACATCCGGCAGGTTAGCAATTGGCTCCCTCCGTACTTCCCGTTCAGGAACTGGAGGGAGAACCTGCAAAGGTGGCTCTTCGTCTAGCGGGGGAACAGCCTCGCGTCGCAATTGTTCGAGTTCGGTAGTGCTAAAAAGTTCTGAGCGCTGTATGTACCGAACTCGATCCGCCAGGTTTTGTTCTGTGACGGTCAAATTGGGCTCCAGCCGCAGAAATTCGCGGTACATTGCTGCCCGATAACCTGTCCGTCCAGTTATTGAACCCGAAGCCCTAATATAGGCCCGCATGGCATTTCTATTCATTTCGACCGTCCATGCCATGCAGCGCCTAGCTCCACCAGCGGCGGGCACCGACTGCTGGGACTGAGTTGCCCCAGTCCCAACCGATGCCAAGCCATCTGGTGGCTGAGGTGGTCGCGCAGACCGGCCAGGTGGTCGGGCCGGTCTGCGGCGGCTGGGGGACCGCATGCTGCCACGTCCAGCCCCAGCTCCAGACGTGCCCCTTCGATCACCCAAGGGAAGCGGCCCTATACGCTCATCATTATATCGTGTACTCATTATGATGAGCGAAGATTCACCCGGGGTTTCACTCACTTGCCCCGGGGAGACCGTTGTCACCCTATTCAGCGCTGGGACCAGTTTGTAGACACGGTCAACACCTACAAACTCAAGCGCAGACTATTTGCAAAGCCGGAATGGCAGACATATCATCCTGCCATTCCGAAAATGGGCGGTGGGGTCGTCACATCCCTACGCCTTTTTATTATTATTTATTAGAAATTCCTCAGCCACTTTTGGAAGTTACGTGAGGAAAAGATGGTAAAATAAAGGTTGTTGGTGATGGGTCTCCAACCGCATCGCCCAAAAATCCCTTAAAAAGCCCCAATACCGTTAGTCGCCTCTTACGTACACCCACCGGAAGAAAAGGGGTAGTGCTATTCTAAGCCGACACTACCAGCAAAACCAAAAATTAAGTAGAAAACTGGAAGTACGTGAAGGATTAAGACTATCAAAATATTTAGGGTCAGTTCTTTGAGAGAGTCAGCTTCTATGTATGCGACTGTTAAAAACTTTGATTACCATTGCAACCTGTTGCGGCTTTTGAAACAGATAGTCAATGAAATGTTTGTTGAGAAGAAAAGTATTGTTTTAATAGAGTGGTTGATGAGTTAGTACGCCTTTGCATTGCCACCTCATATCCCCCTGCCCCATCTTCAACGGATTTAACACCGTCCAATTTCTATCTTGAGGTTTCAAGCTGAATTATTCAGCAATAAAAATGACAAACTGTTATTTTTGTTTAAAATAATAAAATGTTACATCCATTTTATAATAGTTTCCCCTAATATTCTTCTCATGCTTTGCAAATACTTAAAAAACACGATTCATTCCATCAACAATCAATATATATATTTTTCTTGTTATCTCAACTGATTGTTATAATCATGCTGTGTACACGGTTTTTGGTATGTATTTTTTGATTTTATGTATGTAACTAATACTATGTCATAATACTGTTTGCATATATCCAAATGCCTGTATGTCGAATGCATCCGGAAAAATGGGCTAAAATAGCCACTGAATGGGTGCCTACAGATGGACACCGGCGTAGGGGAAGGCCTAGGAGGAGATGGAGGGATGACCTGGACAGGTTCGAACCACAGGCTGTTTAAGATCCAGGGTGGTTATGTACAGCCTCAGACAGAGATGTGTGGGCTGTTTGTGTCCTGAATAAATAAATCTTGAAGTTAAAAAGCAATCGGTTGATTAACTAAGTAATAAGTAACTAACTAATTGATTTCATGAAGAATAAAAAAAAAATAAAAAACATATTCCTTCTTTTTCAGTCGAGCTACAAAAAAAAACTTTACAGCTAAATTTTCCGAACAATTCTCGATCGTTTATGAACATCGTTTCCAGAATGAGTATTTTTTCACCAAATTTCATGTATTACGACGCACTTACCTTTGAAACGTGTTTCATTTGGGGACTCTGTATTTTATGGCGCCTTTAATAAAAATAACTGATACTTTTAGAAAAAAAATCTGGGGTACTCGCTTTTTATGAGCTGTGTATTGTGTATAACAACTTTATCTTATAATGTGAGTTAACTTTACATTATATATTCTCATGTGTTTTAATTGTTTGTTTAACGATGTGACTGAGGATGAAGACCCTTCCCTTATTTTATTATTATTTTTCTACTCAAGTTCCAAACAATTAATCCCAAAAAGAGGTGGCTAGATCCTCAGAATATGACATTTCTCAGTTACTCTTGAAAGTTGAGTTCGTAAGAGATTGTAAAATAGGGGTTGTTCAGGTGGCTGAGGAATTTCTAGCTCTAAAGCTCTGGCTGCCCGTTTTTGGGATTTATGGCCGTGACCCGACCACCGCCTTCTATACTATATACCATATGTATGTTACTCAATATAACATAATAATAACATAACATAAACGTTCACGCCGAATATCCTCGAAGGGGTTGGCAGAGGTACTAATACTTCTGAACATCACGTGACTTTGTCACCTGGTGTTCAGAGTACCCACGTTTTGCATGGACAGTGTACTCACGTGACCCCTATCACGCAGGCCTATCGCCGTTTTGTACGAATACACTGTCACATGACTAAGTACAACTCAGCCATGTGGGTTTCCTCACGATGTTTTCCCTCACCGTTAACAACCATGATAAATAAACCACACATATGTCTTTAGAAAAGACAAATTGGTGTAGGCCCGACCCAGGATTTGAACACTAGTCGTTTGCACGATAACCGAGTGTTCTACCCACTGGGCTATCACGGTTGTTTACTATATGTATTACTCAATATATTGTCATGAATACAAGTTTTTAACAATATTTAAGACGAAAAGCCGCAAAAACGAAGGCTCCATTACTCATATTAATCATCTCAAGTAATTGACACAAACATTACGCACATTTATTTTATAAGCGTGTTGGCGACGTCTGTCTTTTATCGTGTCATCTCCACTAAATTGATATAATTACCAAGAGAATAGGTTAATATCCACAGTCATTAAGTGGATTACTTTCAACCTTAATGTAAGTGTCAGACGGAGGTCACTTCAAGATATTGTGGAGAAATAATATCTAGTTTTTCTCGTTTACGCTGATACTCGATATTAACTACATCGTATCATAATAGCGAAAAAACTTTAAGAATAGTGATTCAATGGATGTTTTAAGGTAGAAAAAATGTTGTTTGTTAGAGACTGAAGAACAGGAGTGGAAGTAAAGTGTAGAAAAAAATAGATTGTCATTAAAGGACAGCCACAATCCGATAGCAGTACTAAAATGCCAGCGTGAAAAGTGGAGAATACGAGTAAGAGAACATAAAATTATTTTGAAATACCGAGATTCTAAACAAATCATCACATAATCGCACATTTCAACAAACAAACAAGGTATTAATTTATCAAGGTTGTTAACGGTGAGGGAAAACATCGTGAGGAATCCCACATGGCTGAGTTGTACTTAGTCATGTGACAGAGTATTCGTACAAAACGGCGATATGCCTGCCCCCTATCACGTGAGTACACTGTCCATGCAAAACGTAGGTACTCTGAACACTAGGTGACAATGTCACGTGATATTCAGAAGTATTAGTACCTCAGAGGTACCTCTGCCAACCCCTTCGGGGATATTTGGCGTGAACGTATATGTATATGTATGTAAACAAGGTATATATGTGATGTATCTGGATGAGTCTGTACAAACTATATAAGTTTTAATGATTAACTAATAGAATTTGTGTAGTAGTGTTGAGTTGTGTAGTAGTGATATAAAAAAACGATTGTTTAAAGCACTCTATGACTACAAAAGATGCAGAAATACACATTTACACGACACTTTATTACCATTATACTTCTTACACACAGGGTTGTAGGTTTCAAAGATATTTTTCAAACAAAAAGACAAATAAGCAAGAAGATGCTCAAAAATGCTTAAAATGTATTTGCTGTAGTTTAAACAAAATGAACTCGAGGTAAATCTTGTAGAGCATAATCATACAAAGTTCTTCGTATTTTATTATTTTAAATAACACTGAACTCTCTAGGGTAAAGTATTTTTTAATGATGCATCTTGAAATAAAACATCTTAAAGAGGAAGCGCGCCAACTATTTAGTTGATATTTATTTGCAACTGAAAGACTACTTTGAAATTTAAAAATAAAATTGTTTAACTAAGTACATATATACATAAACTTACGGTTTTAAAACTTCCAAAGGGGTAGCCAGTGCCTTGTACCTAGAAACTCCTCAGCCACATTTGGAAGTTGATAGGGTAGAAGATGGTAAAAATTTAGTATCATTGGTAATGTAGTTAACAGTTTTTTGGTTTTCCGTTTTATGATAAAGTTTAACACCGTATATCACATAGATAACCCCAAGGTCTGTGGTATATCCCAAAAAGGCCAGCCGACATACTAATACTTCTGAACATCACGCGACATTATTGTCATCCGGTTGTACAGTGCATTCACGTGATCTGACCAAGTACAACTCTGCTATTTGGTCTTTTTCGCGACGTTTTTCCTCAGCATTAACAACAATGTTAGTAAACCACACATGTGGCTTTAGAACTATATGTGTGAGAGGCGATGGTGCTTAGGCATCACGGCTATATTAATTATTACATTTAGTTTCCAGAAGATAATAAATAAAGTTTCCAATCGTAATAGCTCAGTGGTTAACACCACATCGTGCAGACGATGAGGGTCAAATCCCGGGTCGGCCCTACACCAATTGGCCTATTAGTACCTCTGCTTCCTTTGGGGACATACCTATATAGATAGTTAACAAGAAGTTCAATTTTCTACAGCCAAGAGTCTAAGACTAGCAGTTGAAGGTAGGGACCCTGCATCGTCGCAAAACTCGGAAGAAGCCAAAACGTAAAACACAACCAGCGATTTATTTCCACTGATAAACAAGCAAACCACACATGTGGCTTTAGAACTATATGTGTGAGAGGCGATGGTGCTTAGGCATCACGGCTATATTCATTATTACATTTAGTCTCCAGAAGGGCAAGCACGAGCGCTATTTTATCGACACGATAACGGTTAGAATGAGATGGCAGTATACGATACTAAGTAAGTGCGTTAGAGATGGCTGCTTTATCCCACGCGATAACTAGTTTAAACATGGCTCGTGCTTGCACTCCAGAAGATAGTTAACAACCGTGATTAGCTCAGTGGTTAACACCACATCGTGCAGACGATGAGGGTCAAATCCCGGGTCGGGCCTACACCAATTTGCCTATTAGTACCTCTGCTTCCTTTGGGTCATACCTATATAGATAGTTAACAAGAAGATTCATTTTCTACAGCCAAGAGTCTAAGACTAGCAGTTGAAGGTAGGGACCCTGCATCGTCGCAAAACTCGGAAGAAGCCAAAACGTAAAACACAACCAGCAATTTATTTCCACTGATAAACAAGCAAACTGCTTTTTAAGGTTCCCTTGCGAATGAACTTGTACGCGGTTCATAGCATTAAAACGAATTTTGGTGGTGTTGTTTTTATATTTACCTGGATATATCAGTAAAGTAAAATTAAAATAACATAAACACAACCGTAAGAGGAAATCTTCAATATCCTTTATTTTAGTGAATGATACTTTTAACGATGAAGTTAAGTACTTATGTCATTGATTCCTACTGAAGGAGGATGGGATATCTTTGTTGATTCGCTCACATTTATATATTTTTATTTGCATTATTTTCATTATTCTTACTTCAATTTCCAACTTCTCTATCTGGTCTTGTTATTTTCTGTCTGATTGTTTGCGTTTTTTTACTCTTTATTTTGTTTTTTTACAGTGTGTCTTTACAAAATGCTATAACCTAAGTATATAGAGCGGCTTACCTTAAATACTCAGAAGAAAACTTATTCTCATACGGGTATACTGACCCCATAAAATTTGGTAAATCCTAGCTACAAGGATAGATAGATTATTTATTTTATTCATAAACAAAAATAAATTAGCTGATGACCGTTAGTATCAACGACTTGATAAAAATTATGGTAAGCCGATGGATGAGTGCAGCACTGCTTCCGTTTTTTCAAAAGTATTCTTAACTTTTTTAAATAATCTATTACAAAAATTGCGGTATCTTTTATAAGTAGTAGCTTGAATTTCATTTGATGGGTTTTTCTTCAGCTTTTTGTGCATATTATCCCTGTTACGTATGCACCTAAGAAGCCCAGGAGTAATCCAAGGTTTGATAGGTCGGTTTTTGCGTTTTAATGGGATCTTTTGGGAATTGTGTAAAAAAAAAGATAAACTAGCAGCTCCATCGACATTTGGCGAGTTTTTGAACGGTTTTATTTAGCTTACCCCGTTTGTTTTATTCTTGGGTCAAATTTAGTAATTTAAATTTCACCCCCTTCCTGACAACCGATTAATATGAAATTAAGTTTACACTTTGGATTTTGGGTGAACATACAAATTATGTGTATTTACAGAAAGTTTTTGGTGGGATTTAATTATAATAAATTACCATGTGACAGGTCTGTAAAGTAATTTGTGATCTTACACTTTTAGTCTTTTTGGAATTATACGGTGAGCTACCAAGAGTAAATAAGTGACTTATAAAGATCAAGATCAAGCGTTCACGTGTATCCCTTAAGGGTTTGGCAGAGGTACTAATACTTCTGAATATTACATGTCATTGTCACCCTCTTAGTGTTCAGAGTACCCACATTTTGCTTGGACAGTGTACTCACTTGATAGGGAGCAGGCCTTTCGCCGTTTGGTATGGATACACTGTCAAATGGCTAAATACCAATTTTTTTATTTACTTATTACGAATTTCTCTCGGCGTTTTCCCTCACCATTAACAACCATGATAAATTTACCACACATATGTCTTTAAAAATGATAAATTGGTGTAGGCCCGACCCGGGATTTGAACTCACGATTGTCTGTATTGTTGGGTGGACGTTCTACCCATTGGACTATCACGACTGTCCTTATATTTTGTGTGTCTAATATTATGTGATATTTTCATTAAAAGATTTGATAAATAATTTTCATTCTCACAGCCCATATATGTCCCCACCAAGAGGCTCAAGCCTGCCCTATATAGGGTGATTTGGCCTTAGTCCACCATGCTTGCCATGTATTATATTTGATAAATAATTACAGTTTCATATTTAGTTACAAATTCATTTAAAAGGCAATGAGACTGAATCGTCTTTTAAATATTCTCAGAAACAAAGTGGACTTTAATAATACCCTTAGGAAATAACGGGTTAGAACTTCTCTAAGCTGGTGCCACCGGTTAAATTTTATGTAAAAAACGATAGTATCATAAAAATCAGTTTTAAGTGCAACCGTGATAGCTCAGTGGGTAAAACACCGCTTATTATGCAGACGAAGAAAGATCAAATCCCGGGTCGGGCCAACACAATTTGACTTTTCTTGACATACATACATACATATACTTACGGCTATGAATCCCTTGAAGGGGTAGCCAGAGCTAGGGAATAAGAAATTCCGCAGCCACTTTTGGAAGTTGAGTGGGGAAAAGATGGTGGAATAAAGGTTGTTGGTGATGGGTCTCCGATCGCATCGCCCAAAAATCCCTTAAAAGCCCCAATACCGTTAGTCGCCTCTTATGTACGCCCACCGAAAGAAATGGGGTAGTGTTATTCTAAGCCGAAACTACACAGCAAGTTAATTCATGTTTTATTCAATTTACCATGGTTGTTATTGGTGCGGGAAAACATCTCGAGGAAACCTACATGGCAAAATTGTGTACATAGTCATGTGACAGTGTATTCGTACAAAAAGGCGATAGGCCAGGTATAAACATGGGTACTCTGAACACCAGGTGACAATGTCACGTGATGTTCGGAAGTAATACCTCTGCCAACCCCTTCAG
Source organism: Bedellia somnulentella (assembly GCA_963576735.1). NCBI lineage: Eukaryota > Metazoa > Arthropoda > Insecta > Lepidoptera > Bedelliidae > Bedellia > Bedellia somnulentella. Next base: position 15,674,184 of record OY755181.1, read on the forward strand.
GTATATGCAGCGCGAACTTTAGAGCTACAAACTTTTCAGTTACATTTGGATGTTGATAGGGGACAAGATGGAAGAAATAAGTATCGTTGGTGATGGGTCTCTAACCGCATCCCCTAAAATCCAATTAAAAAAGACCCATATCACTAGTCGCCTCTTACTACACCCGTGGGTAAATAGGGGTAGTGACATTCTGCTGGCATTACACGGCAATTTTTTAAGTGTTCTTTCAAAAACTATTCTCCTTCGTAGCTATTCACCCGGTTTTCGTGCACCGGCTGACCCCAATGTTGGTGGCAATTTCAGGCAATTAGATAAAGTGAGCGTGCGAATTGTTATGAACCACACGAAGCGGTTTTATGAACGAATCCTGTTTTGTTGTACTTTTATTTTCAACCGGGTTTGTCGGTATTGTTCTGATTTAAAACGTTTGAATGACCTTGATTTTGGAATTGACTATTTTATTACTGTTAAAAGTAAGTCAGTAGCCGGGTCAAGATTCTAAGCCGGATTTGAAAGGTTCCGAGTGCTAGAAAGATTAATATTTGTGAGTACTATTTTATCATGAAAAACTGTCACAAATAAACAACTAAATTCATGTGTTTAGTCTCTATACAATCACTGTGTAGTGTCGGCTTAGAATAGCACTACCCCATTTCTTCCGGTGGGTGTACGTAAGAGGCGACTAACGGTATTGGGGCTTTTAAGGGGTTTTTGGGCGATGCGGTTGGAAACCCATCACCAACAACCTTTATTTCAACATCTTTTCCCCACGCAACTTCCAAAAGATGGCTGGGGAATTTTTAATTCCCCAGCCATTTGGCTACCCCTTAAAGGCATTTATAGCCGTGAGTATACAAGCCGTGTTTTACATCACTTTGTATACAATACGATCAACCTAGGACCTAGTCTCAATAGGTTTGGAAATGAATTGATGCTACATACGCATAGCCAGACAGATACGGTGAAAGTATAAAGTTTATTTTTGTCATTAAACTATTAAAATTATAAAAGCTGATACATGTATTAATAAAAACGTAAAAAAATGAAAAAAGCCACACTAGCTAAAAAAAGTTTATATTGTTAAATACGATGAGTTACTCTGAGGACCATGTCCTCGACGTAACAAAAACAGATCATAAACAGACATTGAACGTCGACTGGGGAACATAGGCTTTCCCCAAAAATCTCTGCAATGACCGGTAATTTGCTGCTCTCACACACACATCAACTTTCCACAACCTTGATCGATTTGTCAGATCACTTTGTGGAAGGCCTAGACAGGCACGTCGGGCACTTCACCACTACTACAAAATCTTTGAGCGCCCTCAGGTGTTATTGCAATGTGCGCTTGCCCATTGCCACTTAAGTTCTGAAAATCTCTGGGCTATTGCTGATCTTCTCTATGCGGATATTATCGCGTAGTGGAACTTCTAATATAACCCTCTCTTTTGAGCTCTTGACGATTTTGAGCCTTTAGATGAAGTCCATTATTAGGAGCCATTTCATGTGCTATAAGTCATAACTAGCAGCACATACTGGCCAAAGACCTTTGTCTTTAGATTTCTCAGAATTTTGGATTAAGAAGTAGTTGTGTAGTGTCGGCTTAGAATGGCACTACCCGATTTCTTGCGGTGGGTGTACGTAAGAGGCGACTAACGGTATTGAGGCTCTTAAGGGATTTTTGGGCGATGCGGTTGGAGACCCATCACCAACATCCTTTATCTCACCGTCTTTTCCCCACTCAACCTTCCAAAAGTGGCTGAGGAATTTCTTATTCCTTAGCTCTGGCTACCCCTTCTAGGGTCTACAGCCGTGAGTATAAGTATGTATGTATGTATGTTTGATTAAGAGATATATCCCGAATTCGACGATTGATGCATTTGTTCAAGCCTACCCTATGTAGAATGATTTGGCCATAGTCCACTACGGCCTGCAAGTACGCGTACGCAGGTTGTAATTCTAATGACTAACACTGTGACAGTTCCAGGCCAACTTACCAACTTGCGACTTACCCTCCGAAGCACGAAGTCATCTTAAAATTTGGATAATTATGTGGCTCTTTATACAGCTTATCCAATTAAATGACCTTCTAGTTGATTTATAAATTAAGTTTGTGACTTTACCCACCCAGGGATTAAACCGGAGATTTAAAGGTTTGAACCCGGGTGTTGTACCAACATACCATACTGGAAGCTGAAAGCCAGCGGTCTATTTATTACCAGTAACTTTTTGTAGATAAATGAAATGAAACAAAAATCTTATTTACATACATTTATTTCATCTATTAGCGGCTTTATACGAGATAATATTTTTTTATCTTCTGTTTCCGATTACACACTTACAACGGTTTTTTCATGTTTATTAATTATCAATAAATCTTTTAATTATCATAACACCAATTAATATAAAGAAATATTTTATTAAAGTCAAATTAACAGTATAGAAAATTTTTAATAGAAGATGCACATCTACAGACTTAAAGAAGGTATTGTTCGTAACAGTAGGTACAATAAAAATTTGTTAAAGAGAAGTAGGAAATATGCAAATACAAATAACACACATATATTATTTTTATTTAGTAAACGTCTATAATAAAACATCGTATAACACTAATAGATATGTCTCTAACAGGTGCATTAAATTATGTAGTTCAGTGATACTTAGTGTAAGAATATTCCCGGTATTTGGACAATGTTTACCTTAGCAATTATATTTTATGAGATAGCTATAAAAATAATTCAAACAGAATAGCTAGTCAATTATCCACAAAAAATCTACATAAAAAAATATGAAATCCAACAAATTGCTTACAACATTTTGAATAACTTAACAACATTAAAGATAAAACCGAACTTAAAAACGCATCTAAATTATTACGCCTCGGACACCCAGACTGATCTTAAAAAAATCTTAAACATAATATAATTTGATTTAGGGAATGTTTTCACGATATATTTTATATAATACTAAGGGAAATTGTCACTAGAAGAGAGAAATATCGAAATTCAATTCTAGTAATGAACACAGACGTTGCATGTCCGATCAAAAATCCTTAAATCCTAAAGCTCCTTCCTTTTCTCGAGAAAAAATCTTCGATTCATCTGATGATGAGGCCAAACAGATGACAGTCACGAAAGACTAAAACTGGCATATTTAGAAGCTGGTTCTGCCAAATATAAAGTTGCCGGCTGCTGAAGGATCTTCGGTGGAGAAATACTCTTTCCAGAGCTCTTGGAATTCCTCCCAGGAGACACTTGCTTTACCCTGATAAAAGCAAAAAGGTTAATTATATCATCATTTCTATCATTTATATCACGACCCTTTTTTAGAAAGAGAAGTCAAAGTTTTAGAACAAATTATTCTATACCAGCCTCGAACTGAAAAAAGGTGAAGCAGAAATAATGATAGCTCCAAATAGGCATAAATATAAAGAGGCATCTAATCCAATAATGAAATGAATCCATTCTACTATTTATTCATCTACACCTACACCAAGTCCTGTATGTTTTCTAAAGTCATATTTATAATGCTGAGATAAGCTTTGGTGTTGGACATCAGCTTCCCCCTTCTCCTATCATATGGGTACTCAGCCTCGTAAACGTAGGTATTCCGAACACCACATATCAAAACAGCAAGTGTTATTTTATTTAAAAAAAAACAACTACTATCCTTGTGGTATTCCACAGCGTTAACTCTTTCTCTTATTATAAAGTACTTCACTAGTTTTTACCTTCGCCATCTTGTTGAAAGCAGCTTTACACTCCGTAGGATCGATGCCGTAAGAAGAGCAGACAGTAGTAAACTCGTTACAGTCGATAGACCCGTCAGCACTAGCGTCCTCCAGTTGAAACATGAAGTGACAGTACAGCTGCTGCCACTTGAGAGCAGCTGATGGGTTCCGGGCATACTCATCCCACATGGAAACCCACTCTTCTACGGATACCTGGGAAGATTATTTTATTTTATTAATGTGGTATTTCTTGAAGAGTGTAATTGGAGGTCCAAAGTGTATGAAAAAAAAGCATGTATGAAAAGATTGATAAATGCAGACGCGGCAATTGATATTCTTTGTCAACCCCAATGGAAACTAATGGTGTGAGTATAATGTATGGTAATTTTATGGCTGAGTACGAGGTCATGCGAGTCTTGTGTACTGATAGTGTGTCCCTACACCATTTTCGAGAATTTTCTGTCACACTTCAAACAGATCAGAAAAGAGTGGAGACTTTTTTGTGACATATTAAAACACAAATCTCGTAATATAATTTAGATCTCAAATATCTTTATTCACCCGTATGACACCCAGATGTAAAGAACTACTATAGGATGCGACAAAATTTATACGTATAAGATATAATGTACTTTTCAAAAACTTTGCAACAAGTTCCTTTATTTAGTTAGCAAAGGAACGTTAATAAACTTAAAAAGTATAAAACTAAACGTAAAAATAAAATTTCAATATAAGGTGAAATATCTAATTAACCTGAATACACAGAGGATTGAACAGAAAATTTCAAAACGAAAAAATACAAGCGAATTTATGAAAGGGAAAAATTCCGGCCGAGCTTGTTTCGCTCGGAAATTTCAATTAGGAAGGATTCCTAAAGCCTCAAAATAATACGTAAATTATTTGTTAATTAAAATTTTGCCAATACATTGTGGAAATATTTTAAAATCATCCATTCATATCATACGTAAACTCCATACCAGAAAGGGGTAGCTAGAAATTAGAAATAAGTTACATCTGTCAAGTCAGTTGAGAGCTAGTCTAAGATGACCTAATCCTATCATTTATTTTACAAAATCAATTATTTGACAAAAGATACACTAATTATTTCTAACTGTTTAAAAACTGGTTAAAAACCAGAAAAGTAACTTGTTTCACAAAAAAAGAGATTACCTGTTAACCCAAATGGGAGTTGACGCCGTGAGTGAGAGAGATAAATATAAGTGCATTTGCATATACAAAATTAAATTCACACAAGTTGACGTTAAAAAAGGTCAGCAGTATAAAAAAGCTTAATCTGGTCTAAAGCTTAAAACTCCGTTCCATATTCAAAAGCTTGACTCTCCGCCGAGCTAAATATTAAAAGTTAGAACGCCCAAATATTAAATGTAAAAAGTTGAACAGTCGTAAAGATCAGAAATTATCCTTTATTACGACAAAAATCCCAATTTTATTAGAGTGGAACAAAAATGAAACATCTGGGGATTGGGGCCTGAAAAAGTTTACAGAATTAAATAAACCTTTTTGCTATTAATGCTTTGTGTCATGTTTAATGCCAGCTTAGAAAAGCACTACTTTGTTCTTTTACGAAGTTACTGTATTAGCTGAGAAAGAGGTTATAAATGTGAATAATTTTGCTAACATTTTATTCACTTACTCATACGTTCTTTATCATTTTATACCTAAAAACTTGTTTATTCTCAGGCCTTGAACATTATTTGCTAAAAATAAAATGTATTTATTATACGGTATTTATTAGTTGGTATCGTCTTTGCAATTTTGATATAACGAGATTGGTTCTACATGCCATTTATATTTTACGTAGGTCACACTCGCATTACATTTTCACTTTATACATGGACTTAATGATAGAACTAATAAATAAAGGAAAGAAAAAAATCAACACCAGTGGGAATTTGAATTAAATCATAGATAAGATTTGTGTAACAAATGTTATGGTTGATTATAATACAATTTTGATCTACAAACCAGATTTCAATTTAGAAGATATAACTATAGTTTCATGATAGTTTATATACGGATATTTTAGTATATCAATGTAATCTTCGTTAATATAGTATCAAGTCACGTATCAAGACCTCATATAGGGATAAACTAGACCAAAGAAAAGAATTCATTGCGTAAGAGGTGTGAAAGTGGATTGTCACGTCTTTTGTGTGACATAGTCACAATATTTTAAAATAAAATGTATGGATATGTTATTTTATATCGTCCTCATCTACTGCATAATACTTAAACTGGACTGCTACTAAAATCATCTTACTTTTTTTTTCTAAATCATTCCGTCACAAAATAAGAGGCCAAAAAGATTTTCTTAACATTTGCAAGCAATGAATTTGATTATACAAAGTTAAAGTGAATTAACCGCTAAAGTTTGAAAGTCTCTTTAATAGACAATCACCTAATATTCTTAAAGCGTCCTCATAAATCTAAATCACACACAAAAAGAAGGTAAAACGATAATGCATACGTTGACTCTGTAATGAAGTAAACTAATTACATAAGGGTCTAGTCTAGCACAGACCTTCAAGGGCAAAGTAAATTATTGTCGTCCCTCGGGACCGGAGTTCGGGTCGGGATATTTGCTGAATCAACTCGATAACTTTACAATTTATGACCAAATATTATTCCTTTTAAACTCTCGGAGGTTTATAAGGGGTTTTTGTATCCATAACTTTTACACATTTTGGTTTGCTTTTGATTAAATGTGGTCTAGTGAGCGCCAGTGTATCGTATGATAACTTCATGAATATAATTATTATTTAGGGTTGGCTTGCTAATGTTTTAAATGTTAAGGTATGAATATGTTTTTAGTATACTGAAATAATTATGTCAAAGTTTGTGCTTTAAATGACAAATAGTGAAACTGATTGTTTATGATATATTATTAATTAATGAGGATGCATGATTGTAGAAAGATCTATAGAGCCAATGAGGAAGGCAATTTCGGTAGAGGACGACCTCTTTCTGAGAATTATTTGGACCAAAAAGAGAATGTGCTCAAAAAGACAGGTATCTGAAGTATGAAGAATAAATTAGCATACATAAAAAGTTTTGATGGATGTGTCTCTGCCTACCCTAATGGTAACTAACGGCGAGAGTATATGTATATATGTATGTAATGGAGTTCCCATAGATATTTTATTATATCAACAAAAATCCCCGCGACCTTTGTCCACAATAACCATTGCATTTTTTGCAGCACAGACAACACTTATTTGGAAATTATTTCACTTGTGAATTTTTGAGATAAATCTGGGGTTTCTAATTAATGTTTTTTTTCTTTGTGTATCACATTCAATAGGCACGTAGTTCTTTGAAGAGTATGTATGTGGTATGTTCCATTTTAATTTGAATGTTTTTGTTCATGAAAACCTCACGTACGGATTATTACTAATAATGTTCCATTTACATATTTTTCATGATGTCAGTTATCGCGAATAATGCTGAATGGTTTTGCGTATAAAAAAAAAACACGATGTGTTCCTCATGTGGCTTAATGACGTGTAAACGTTTACAATGTATTACATCTACATACATACATGCATATACTCACGGATGAAAATCCCTAGTAGGGGTAGCCAGAGCTAAGGAATTCGAAAATCCTCAACCACTTTTGGAAACTTGTGTGGGGTAAAGATGGTAAAATAAAGGTTTTTGGTGATGGGTCTCCAACCGCATCGCCCAAAAATCCCTTAAAAGCCCCAATACCAATGGGGAACTGATATTCTAGGCCGACAGTACACACCTTACTACACTACATAGCTTGAAATGTATCTATACATATAATAAATCTGTAGAAAAGTAATTTTTGTACATTGAAGAAATTGAAAAAAAAAATAGCCAGCGTGTGAACAGATAAGTAACAGAACCCATTTCCATCATTTTTAAATTTTTTGTCTGTTTGTCTGTTTGTCTGTTTATATGTTTGTTTGTGCGCGCAAAACGTAAAATCTACGAATTTAATGCTGAAAATGTTTATATACAAAAATTAAACGTAACTTGAGGTATAACTTAGTTTTTGTTTCATCGAAATCGGTTCACTCTATCAAAAGATATGATTAATTTTGTGAGTTCAAGAAGAAAAATATTACGTTACGCAATTCAGTATAGTACTTGCAACGACATCTTAAGTCTAAATATAGAACTAATGTTGATAGTTGGAATCCAAAGTCCGATAGATGGCGTTGTGCAAAAATAAAATAAAGAACCAAAATAAAATAAAGCAAAAATAAAATTTGCATTTTTTTAGCCCCTTTAACCCCTTATTTTAAAGTCGGTTAAAGTAATAGAAGCTACAGGAAACAAGCTAGGCGAAATTAATACAAGCTGCCAATATCAAGTGAATTCGCCGACTATGAAAATAACTGAAATGCTTTTAAATATTATCTTTACTTAGTTTCTTAAATTAGGCTTATTAATATTAATATATTATGTAAATAGTCTGCCTATTAATAAATCCAATTTGGTGAGCATAATTTTGAAATTCTTAGCCATTCTTCAAATGCACGTCACTTCACAACCAGTTTTCGTGAACGTTTATAATAAAAAACTGAATTTTGGTCTACATTAAACACCAAACCTCTCTGGCTTCGTTTACATCCATCAATCTTTTCATACATGCTCTTTTATTCTTCATACTGCGGACACCTGCCTTTTTGAGCACGTTTTCTATTTGATCCAAATCTGTCCTCCGAGGTCGTCCTCTACTAACATTACCTTCCACATTGGCGATAAAAAAAGTGTCAAGTACAAAGTGGCGATCGATAGTCTCTGCCTACCCCAATGGAAACTAACGGCGTGAGAATATGTATGTATGTATGTATTAAACACCAGAAACATAAGACATCTTTTAAGTTCTACTTTTTTTAACACTAAAATGATGTAGTGACCTTAGTGACTAACCTTAATTTAGTTATATTTGCATATTATACATACATACATATACTCACGACTATAAATCCCTAGAAGGGGTAGCCTGAGCTAAGGAATTAGAAATTCCTCAGCCACTTTTGGAAAATTGAGTGGGGAAAAGATGGTAAAATAAAGGTTGTTGGTAATGGGTCTCCAACCGCATCGCCCAAAAATCCCTTAAAAACCCCCAATACCGTTAGTCGCCTCTTACGTACATCCACCGGAAGAAATGGGGTAGTGCTATTCTAAGCCGACACTACACAGCTACTACAGTGCATATTATGCCACTGATAAATCGATTTAATTCAATGTATTATCATAGTACAACCAACAACCGTAAACCCTAATAATAGTAAAGTACCTTTTTTGAGCGGTTTTATTTAGCTTACCCCGTTTGTTTTATTCTTTCTTGAGTGAAATTTAGTAATTTAGTTTTCACCCCCTTCCTGTCAACCGGTTAATATTTCTTTTCGGAAGGAAAAGACGTGATGAGCTCGAAGCAAAGAGTGATGAGCTCAAGGCCCGACCACCTGCGGCCATCAATAATAACTACCTATATATTGGAGGGGTACTGATTTTTCAACATACGTCATAGAACATTTGTCGGAAAGATTGGCTATGTCAGTCACATGAGAGCACATGAACACACTCTTAATAGCCGGATACCAGAACTTGCTGTGGCCGAAATCGGGCGGGATTGATATATGATCTGTGTGCAAAATTCCGAAGTGTTAAAAACAAAAGGGCTTTATAAATATATTGATGCATTATGCAGATCTGCTAGGATCGTACAAGGTAGCGATCCTTAATCTTCGGCTAACCCTGTAACTGTATCTAAATAAACACTAATTCAAATGAGATACACACAGTTACGACCTTTTATTATTTCAACTGGATAATGGCTACTGTAATTAATTAAATATCATTATAAAATACTCAATAGTTCCTACATCACAATAAGTGTGCGCATTAGATTTCATTGGTTCTTTATTTTATTTCAAAAACGTGATATACTCTTAACTAAACGACGTTTTTTTGTTCTCGACAATCACGCGAACGAAGTCGCGGGCACAGCTAGTATCATACTAAGAATTAATTAATTTAGTTCAATTATTGAAATTTTATTTCTAGTATTAGAATATTTTATAATTTTAGTAAAATTGGGTTCGGGACACAAATATAAACAAACAGATAAACCGCTTACGATAAACGAATCCATTAAAGTTCAAACAGATACCAAGTTTAAAGTTGTGAATTCGGCTCCACCAAGACAAATGTGATTCGCTTATCCCAAAACAGCGTTAGAAGCCATTACTTAGTTAAACAACAGATTTTAACCCGCCTTTTGTGGAGCATTTATTCAAGTACGAAATCTTGTTTGTTTCGCAGATTTAACAAGTTGACAAATGGTTCGTGAAAGATAAAGCTTAAGTCTCCAATTTTGATTAATAATTAAAATGGAATTAAAGGATTTATACAAATTAAGTAATTAAATGACAAAAAACACTTTTCAAATCACAAAAAGAAATTATGAAATTATGGAATTCAAGTTATGATATTATATCCAATGACAGTATTTATTCAAGAATAATTCAAAATATTTACATAGACAATTTACAACCTAAATTAAAATATAAAACTAAATAAATACAATTATTGAAAAATTTCGTGAAATTCATCGCTCTCGCAGAACGGTATCATGCTTCAAATTCTGGCAGCATTACCTCCATTATATCCTGCGTGACCATCTTCTACTAACATTCATAATTATCATCATTCATCCATTTGCGTCATATACCACCACAAATTTACCACATTCCTTACGATCTTCTACAAGTGTGTATCATAAATATTCCCTCACCTGTCCGTCTTTGTTGGAGTCAGCCCTCTTCCGAAGCCCATCCCAGATCTTGATCATGATCTCGTGGGTCTCCGAGTGTTTGGGATCACCGGGTTTCCATCCGCGGAGACTGCATATTTTCTGGTAAGTAAGAGAATGAATAAAGGCGGGTTCAATTATTTTATTATGTGTAGGGTAAATTTGAATTATGATCATTTACAAAAATCGACACATTGAATTAGTTTATTGAGAGTTTGCTGTTTTGTATCCGTTTAAAAAATTCATAATATAATTGTGTAATTCATACAATCATCATTAGCTGTGTAGTGTCGGCTTAGAATAGCACTACCCCATTTCTTCCGGTAGGTGTACGTAAGAGGCGACTAACGGTATTGGGGCTTTTAAGGGATTTTTGGGCGATGCGGTTGGAGACCAATCACCAACAACCTTTATTTTTACCATATTTTCCCCACTATCATTTCCAAAAGTGGCTGAGGAATTTCTAATTCTTTAGCTCTGGCTACCGTGATTACAGCCGTGAGTATATGTATGTATGTATGTTAGAAAAGCACTGCTCCAAGTCAAATCCCGCATGATTTTAGTAGTTGATGCGCTTTGTTATCGTTAGCAACAATGTGTTGCCAGCTCCGGGAAATAATACGGTAACCACTTCTATCATAGTTCTGTAGTCCTGTCTGACACAATAACTTTTTTGAAATATTATGAATTTATATATTATTATTAACCAATTAATTTATCTTTCTGTAGAATGTTATACCTTTGTGATAACAAACAACCAATAACAAGCAAGTAGTGACCACAAAAAATAGCTACCCTCTTAGTTAAGTCAAAATTATCTACGTCAATTAAAACGAAAATAAGTTAAAAATAAAGCCATTTTCACATTATTTACGATAAATGGTGTTCTATCATATGACAACACCTATGGAACTATACTACAAAAGCTACTGAAATGAATATACTGAAGGTAAATTTTCACAAAGTACACATAAAGGAAAACCGGTCACCCATGAAATTTAACTAGCTGTCGCTTTAGGACAAAGGATGAGGCTACCGTTGAGAAGACTGTAGCTAAGCGTGGAACTTTCACAATACTTTCACAAGTAAAATCTTATTTTTTAGTATCATTATAAATTAACTGTTAAAATTGCAACGATAATAATGATAAAGTTCTTTCACTAAAGATTTAATAAGTATAAATCTCAAAAAAGATATAAATACACAAAATAATTATCCACAAATGTGTTTTGTCGTAATAATTTAACAAACTACACTATAAAGTAAATACTTAAAGTATTACCTTTATACCTAAACATAAACTTAAAACTATAAAATATATTGTTATTATATTTTTTCGTTGTAAAGCTCTGGCTAACCCTTTTTGAGATTTGTAGCCGTGAGTAAAACGCCCGATTTCTGAATTGAGTATTCCAGCTGAGAACAACTTAAGTATCGTTTTGTCTCATTCAGTTGTTAATATTTCAATGCGACAGAACGATACTTAAGTTGTTCTTAGTTGGATTACTCAATCCAGAAATAGGGCGTAAGTATTTATGTATAAATTTTAAAATTACAACCATTATTTACCATCAAAGCTATAAAATCCATTAAGTTATAATAAACCCATATGTACAAATGTCAGAAATAATTATATTAATAAATTGCCTATGTTCCGGATACGGCTTCTAACATAATTACTAGCGTTCAAAGATTTCTCAAAATTTATCATATATCTCACTCACTCACTCACAGCTCTTTATCCCTCAAAGGGGTAACCAGAGCTTTAGGATCAGAAATTTTCCAGCGAGTTTTGGCAGTTAAGTGGGAAAAATATTGTAAAAAATAATGTTTTATAAAAGATGTGAAATTCAAAGAAACGTTTACATTTTTCCGCAATTATGTCCCTGTTTCTCGTTCAGAAGGCCTATCATTTCTTCAAATATTGCTATTAAATGCTAATGGCATTTTTTCAGAAATAATTAGTTCGTGATTGCTAGCAAAGATTGAACGATGTATAATGAGTTCTTTTGCAGTCAAATAAAAATAGCTCATTAGAATTATTGTAAATTGTAGCACAAATTCATGTAAAATAAGATATTTTTGAATATACATTACATGCATATACTCACGGCTAATAAATAATAAGTTACAATTAGATAAATACAATGAAAAAGCCAATAACAGACATCCACAGAAGATACAAAAAACAGTAGTACATACAGATATGTAAGAAAAGTTGTAACATAAAATGTGTAAAATGATTGATTTGTGTTATATATATATGTGTGTGTGTGTGTGATTCACTTATTCCCTCTATTTATTATCTAACGTCTTAATAACGTCGAAACGGAATTTAGCCTTTGAAGAAGCAAAAGTATCAGTTTCACCAAAGAGGTTATTAAATTGATTGGCAAGGCGAACCATTGTAGAATTCCTTGCATAATTAGAATGATTAGAGGCTATAGAAAAGAGCCTTTCAGAAGTGTGCCGAGTACGGCGATGTGGAGTACAAAATGACAGTTGGGACAACAAAAATAGAGAATCAAGGCGACCAGAGAGAATGTCGTGTAACAGCATCATGTCCAGTAAAACTCTGCGATCCTTAAGACTAGTGAGCTGATGCCTACGACACGAATCCTCATATGAGTAACCGAAAAAATGAGTCCTGTAGTTAAGATGTTTTAAAAATTTAGATTGTATACGTTCAATACGTTGAATGTACGTTATATAGTTTGGGGACCAGACACTGGATGCGTATTCGAGAATACTCCTAACGTAAGCATAATAAATCTGTTTTATACACATCAGATCGTTAAAGGGCTTCGAAATGCGCATTACAAATCCAAGGTTGCGAAATGCACGCCCCGTAATATGAACAATATGCTTTTCAAAAGTAAGTTTACTGTCGAGGATGACACCCAGGTCACGGATGGATTCAACGCGTACGAGAGGTTGGTCGTTGATGGAATAATTATAAACAACGGGGTTTAGACTTCTAGTGAATTATATTTGGACGCATTTACTAGCATTCACCGAGATCCTGTTCTGGTCATAATACTGAGCAAGACGATTGAGTTCCGACTGTAGCTTATCGCAATCAGTATTATTTGCTACATCAAGGAAAACCTTTTTATCATCCGCATACAACAAGAACCTGCATTCATGAAATACTGTATAAATATCATACAGATAGGCATTGTAAAAAAGAGGGCCTAAATGTGAGCCCTGAGGTACACCCGAAGGGATATAATAGAAGTCCGAATTATATTTCTATTATAGCCATATATATAGGGTAGCCAGAGCTTTGGAATGAAAAATTCCTCAGCCACTTTTGGAAGTTGATTGGGAAAAGATGGTAATAATAAATGTTTTTGGTGACGGGTCTCCAACCACATCGCCCAAAAATCACTTAAAAAGCCCCTATACCCTTAGTCGCCTCTTACAATCACCCACGGGTAGAAATGGGGTAGTGTTATTCTAAGCCGACACTACACGGCACCGCTGGAAAATATGAATACTTATAACTATAATAGTACTTGATTACTGCGCGCTATACAGAGGGTGCAATTATTTGTCAACTTCGTGTTTCAATTCTCCAAACATTCTATTTACTACTTAGGAAAATCTGGTGCATTAGTATTAATGTATAACTAGTGGGTAACCCTGGCGCGACTACGTCGGGTCCAATAAAATGAGTTTATTTTGAAATTTTCCGACCAATCACAGCGCAGCTCTTTTAAATTCCTAGTGAATTTTTCTGATTGGCCGGTTTGAAAAAAATTCGACCAATCACAGCGCATCTTTGATCGACTAAAGTTTGCGCGCGTTTATGACACCCAAGCAAAGTCTATGGGCCATAATCTAAACTTTGAAATTCTGTAACAATTAACTTAATCCAGTTACATCAGATGTCTGACTTTTGTGCACACCACGGCCGCGAACTGTACAAAACGATACCTGAACCAAATTTCTCATCGCGTCACAGGCTTCCGGGCAAGAAAGAGGCTTATAGAAATAATATATAAAGATAATGGTACTTGATTACTGCGCGCTATATAGAAGGTACAATTATTTGTCAACTTCGTGTTTAAATTCTCCAATCATTCTACCTACTACTTGGGAAAACCTGGTGCATTACATGGTGGATGTATAATGTGTAAGTGAGGGAATAATATTACAGTTTATATTTACCTCAATAGCGAGTTCAAAATCTTTTCTTTCAATTGTTCCACTTTGGTTGACATCTGAAACAAGAATGAATTTATTGCATTTGTATTCCAACACTAAAAAAAACTCACAGTCGGGAAAATGTATCACAAACATTTGATAATGTAGTGTCGGTTTAAAATACCCCCATTTCATTTATGTCGGTGTACGTATGGGATGACTAAGGATATTCGGGCCTTTTAAGGATGTTTTGGGCGATGCAGTTGGAGACCCATCACCAAACACCTTTATTTTACCATCTTTTCCCTACTCAACTTCCAAAAATAGATACATATACTCACAGCTATAAATACCTAAAAGGT
Source organism: Bedellia somnulentella (assembly GCA_963576735.1). NCBI lineage: Eukaryota > Metazoa > Arthropoda > Insecta > Lepidoptera > Bedelliidae > Bedellia > Bedellia somnulentella. Next base: position 15,689,236 of record OY755181.1, read on the forward strand.
GTAGCCAGAGCTAAGGAATTATAAACTCCACAGCCACATTTGGAAGTTGATAGGGTTGGACAAAAGGGTAGAAATAAAGTATCGTTTGTGATTGGTTTCCAAATGGTTTCCCACCACATCGCCTAAAAACCACTTGTACAAATTGTACGAATGCACGAATGCTAAGTACAACTCGGCCATGTGGGTTTCCTCACGCTGTTTTCCCTCACCTTTAATCACCATGATAAGTTTACCACGCATGCGTCTTTAGAAAAGATAAATGGGTGTAAGCCTGACCCGGGGTTTGAACCCTCATCGTCTGCACGACTACTCACTGAGCTATAACGGTTGGTTGTACCCATTACAATATAAAATAAAAAGCCCCATACCCTTAGTTGCCTCTTACGTCACCCGTGGGTAAAAAGGGGTAGTGACATTATAGGCCGGCACTTCACGGCAACAGATACAGAACAGAGGTATTCATTCTAATTACCAGAAATTTGGTATAGATATGGAATTAAATATATTCAACTATGCCCATCGAATTAGCAACCTATAAACCATACTTTATTATTGTAATTAATATTTCCATACATTCATACATATAGTCTCGGCTATAAATCCCTAAAAGGGGTTTTATAGTCGTTTACACGTAAGGAATAAGAAACTCCTCAGCCACATTTGGAAGTTGCGTGGGAAAAAGATAGTGAAATAAGGGTTGTTGGTGATGAGTCTCCAATCGCTCACCCAGAAATCCCTTAAAAACCCCAATACTGTTAGTCATCTCTTACATACTCCCACCGGAAAAAAATAGGTAGGGCTATTCTAAGCTGACACTACACAGCTAATTTATTAATACACCGTGTCAAATATGCAAAAACTTACCGAAAAACACGTTGAACACGTACAACAGTTTCTTCCATCTGAACTCTGACACAGACATTATGAACACCTGAAACAAGAGACGTTAGCCCCATTAACACATTATGAAACATTTCAGAATACACTTTTTAAATTAAGATTAATGTTTATGACGCAAAGTTATGAATGAGAATTAAGGTCGATGCGCGGGCTTTATGTAGTACTTCAATATTCGGGTGGCTCTACGAGTAGCAGTCAGACTTTTTCAGCTGCTTGAAGCTGTCAACCACCTTAAAGGGGTAGCCATACATATACATACATATTCTCACGACGTTAGTTCCCATTGGGGTAGGCAGAGACTATCGTTCGCCACTTTGTACGATTCTGGCAAACCTCTCTAGCTTCATTCACATCCATCAATCTTTTCATACAAGCTCTTTTATTCTTCATACTTCGGACACCTGCCTTTTTGAGCACATTTTCTATTTGATCTAAATGTGTCCTCCGAGGTCGTCCTCTACTAACATTAAAGGGGTAGCCAGAGTTTCAGAATAAGAAAATTTTCAGCCACTTTTAGAAGTTGAATAGGGAAAATATTGGAATTTAAAGGTTAGTGGTGAGAGGCGATAGAGGTCTGCCAGAACACAGCCTTCGTTTTTAGGATAGCTGAGGATCTAGTTTTTTGTATGTCACGAGTATATGTAATATCAAGTGAGTCATAATTTTGACCATGGAGGGCACACTTGGACCAAATAACGAATGTGTTCAAAAAGGCAGGCGACCTTATAATGAACAATAAAAGAGCATATATGAAAAGATTGATGGATTTAAACGAAGCCAGAGTTTTCTTGGATCGTAAGATGTGGCGATCAATAGTCTCTGCCTTCCCCAATAGGACCTAATGGCGTGAGTATATTTAGTAATGTTTTATGTATATTATGTTCATAATTTCATTCTCAGCTACTAATGTGTAGAAATTTTCCGTCAAATATAATACGAAGCTCTAACCAATTTCCTATTCATATGTATGACAAGATTTTATAGTGGCCGGTCGAGGATTACTGCTTCAACGATATTAAAAAGGAAATAATAAATGGATGTTTTGACAAAACCTTTCAGGACTCTTTGAAGAACTTTACTGTTTAATAAAGGCTGACATCTATAAAATGTGCTAAAAACGAGTTTAGTCATTTATTAAGTGAAATTAGTTATTTTCCCTGGGTTTTACCTATTCTATTATCCTGGCCTAATGTATCTACATTACACACACACAATTCGGGTCATATATATCCTTTTGTAACTGTTTCGGGTTCAGCTGATAATACCACTACACTATTTTATGTTGTAACGATCATGTCTAAACGAAAAAAGGGTCAAAGTAATATGTAACTCACCTTATTGAGTGAAGACACATAAAACTGTCCGTTTTTGTTCTTTTAACATTATACTCACGGTTATGATTCCCAAAAAGTGTATCCAGTACTCCAGAATTATATATTCAACAGCCACTTAAAAATTAAAAGAAAAAAAAGAGTAAAGTAAATTTAGTTTTCAGCTTGTCATGCCTATCAACTGACCTGTCATAACATTTGCTAATACCTGCCTAACTTTTACTTTTCTTACTATTTAGATTCTTTTATAAAGTTCCATTTTTAAAACTTTACTAACCCTAAAGTGTAAGTTCACGCTTTTTATATGTTTTTATTGTTAAATGATAGGATTGTTGAACAATTATTAAATAGTTGAATAAAATTTGCCTTAATTTATAAATGTTTCTATGTTATTGTTAACAGCTGTGATAGTTAAGTACGGAGCACTCCCACCGTCTAACACACAGAGAGGCGTACATATAATTTTATAGTTTATTTATATATGTTTTTTTTTAAATGGTCGACTAAGGCGAGAATAAACATCGATATAAAATCCCCATGATTAAGTTGTACTTAGTGATCCAAGCATAACTTTGGTATTCTTAATACCAAGTGACATTAATTTCTGTCACGCCTTCGAGGATATACAGCGTGAACTTTTAGGATTTTCTAAAATGCGTACTAAACATTTAATATTGCTATTTATTCAGAACTTCTCTAAGCTATAGAGCTATAGCTAAATATTCAAGTAGTAGCCGATACTAAAAATTTTGGTAGGGCTGCGCATTAGTTTATTTTGGTCAAACAACTTTAGTAAAGGTAGGTGGTAGAATACATGAACTGTTGCAGATTATGAAATAAAAAACTATCTAAATAACACTCACGACTTAAAATCCAAAAATAGTCAAGCCATTCCTTAAAAATTTACAACGCCTCAGACACTTTCGGAAATTGAGTTGGTTAAATACATACATTCAATACACATATACTCACGGCCATAAATGCCCTATAAAGGGTAGCCACAGCTCTAGGATCTGACAGTTCTTCAGCCATTTTTGGAAGTACAGTGGGGCAAAGATTGTACAATAAATGATTTTGGTGATGGGTCTCCAACTGCATCGCCCAAAAATCACTCAATAATTAATTCAGAGGTATTATCATTATGTAATCTAGGCTATACATTTGTCAAAATGTTTGAAGCTTAATTAGCATTGAAGCAAACCTATTTCATTGAAGCAGAAATTCACAAGGGCCTGTCTTGCAAAACGATTCAGTATAATTTAATTAAACGTTACTTAAGCATGCCCTTAACCTGCCGTATTAAACTTGAAGAGCGTAAGCAAGATATTAAGCCAGGAGTATCATGAAATGTCACTTTGAGGTGTAACGCCATTTACCACATCTGTGGTCGGTTTGCTTGTGGATTATAAAGGGAGTAACTTGTATTTGATATATTCTGATCTATTTTCTCCTTAAATGGCCATAATATTTGAGTAATTAATAACACACATTGATATTTTTTTGTTTATATATTATTCAATTATGTGTAGTGTAGTGTAGGCCTTAACTGAAAACAATCAAGCGCTGAGTTAGGACCTAGTTTGTGTTACCATAGCACTAATCTTTAGGTCAAAAATATTGTTTTTTCACTTTTAGTATTGTTTTTTATATTGTATGGTGTTATGTTAACATAAATAAACGAGTTATCTATCTATCTATCCATATTTAAATAGAGATAATGTACATGGTAATATTAGAGGAGGATGAAGTCGGAGAACACACTTAGATCAAATTAAGGCCCTGATATTCTTGCCCTTACATGCCTTTTTATTCTTCAGGCGTCCGAAGTCTGAAGAATAAAGGGGAATGTATGAAATATTGATGAATTTAAATGAAACTCGAGAGGTTCGATAGGACCATACAACATTGCGATCGATGGTCTCTACTCTACCCCACTACCTCTAGCACTACCCCATTTCTTCCGGTGAGTGTACGTAAGAGGCAACTAACGGACTTGGGGCTTTTTAAGGGATTTTTGGGTGATGCGGTTGGAGATCCATCACCAACAACCTTTATTCTACCATCTTTTCCCCACTCAACTTCCAAAAGTGGCTGAGAAATTTATAATTTCTCAGCTCTGGCTACCCCATTTAGGGATTTATAGCCGTGAGTATACGTATGTATGTGAGTTTTTGCTCTAAAGCTCTGGATACCCCTTTTTGGGATTTATGTATATGTACATTAGTAGAAAATAAAAAAATATAGGCCTCCAAAATATGACGATTAAAAGGAAATGTATAAAAAAAGTGATGAATGTAAATGAAGGACAAAAGTTTTATTAGTATCGTACAAAGTGACAATCGATAGTCTGCCCATCCCAATGGGGACTAATGGCGTGTGTATATGTAACATACATACATATGCTCATGGCTATAAATCCCTTGAAGGGGTAGCCAGAGCTAAGGAATTGGAAATACCTCAGCCACGTTTGGAAATTTTAGTGGGGAAAAGCTGGTAAAATAAAGGTTTTCGGTGATGGGTCTCCAACCACATCGCCCAAAAATCCCTTAAAAGATCCGAATCCGTTAGTCGCCTCTTACGAACACCCACCGGAAGAAATGGGGTAGTGTTATTCTATGCCGACACTACACAGCAATGTAAATAAAGCATTATTATAAAGCAATCGCATAGTCCGAAATTGAATATCATTTGGCAATAGTGAATAATGCATTGACTGTGTATTACGATTTATCGATTTAACTTGTCACTGTGAAATGCACGAATAATTCATAGGAACTTGATTGGAGATTATATGTTTGATCAGAACGACAGCCTCTGATTGCATTCGAACTGATTTCATGTTTCTAGTTAGGATTTGATACATATACACTCACTCATATATTGCTGTGTAGTGTCGGCTTAGACTAGCACTAACCCATTTCTTCCGGTGGGTGTACGTAAGAGGTGACTAACGGTATTGGGGTTTTTAAGGGATTTTTGGGCGATGCGGTTGGAGACCCATCACCGACAACATTTATTTTACCATCTTTTCCCCACTCAACTTTCCAAACGTGGCTGAGGAATTTCGATAATAATCCCCACATGAGGTTTTCATGAACAAAAAGATTTAAATTATGTATGTATACACTCACGGCCATAAATCCCAAAGAGTGAAAGCCAGAGTTTTAGAACTAGAAACTCTTCAGCTACATTTGGCAGTTGAAAGGGGAAAATATATAGTAAATATAAAGTATAATCGGTCTCCAACCGCATCGCCGAAAATCAATTAAAAAACCTCATACCCTTGGTCCCCTCTTACAACACCCGTGGGTTGGTCCTCATGCATAACCCTAGTAATCATATCGATATATATCGTGAGGGTTTAAATATTTATAAATTTCCGCATAAACTGTGTGGTTCTAAATTATTAACTGTAATACTTAATGGCGTGTCAATTCTCACGCCAACTATGAAATAATAATGACCACTCGATATTTGCTGTCATCCTTGAGAACTAAAGTTATTTGTTCGTTTTTTACAATTTAAATACATACATACACTTTTACGGCTATAAATCCCTAAAAAAGGTAGCTAGAGCTTCAGAATCAGAAATTTTGCAGCCATTTTTGGAATTTAAATGGGGAAAAGATTGTAAACCCCTCAAGGAACACCGTTAAAAAAATTAAATTAGCATTTCCGCTAAAAAAAATCATCGATCCTGGCGGCTACAATACAGCATGCAAAACAAGTCTTTATAACTATCACAAATAACGTTCTAAGTGGCGCGCTTCGACAAAGGCGCCCGGGCGCCTTTCAACCACTGAAGGGATAAATAAATGCTTTTGGCGATGGCTTTTGGAGACAGCATCTCCCAAAAATCACTTGAAAAGCCCCAATATGTTAGACGCTAATTACGATCACTCATGGAAGAAATGGGTTAGTGCTATTCTAAGCCGACTACACAGCAATTTTTAAGACAACAGACAATAATAACCTAAGTGGTCTGAGAAAATACACAGACGATATATTTCTAACAATAATTCGATAATACACGTATAAGTTACTTGAAAGTTTTTTAGAGTTGCAAAAGTTTAAGTATAAATCCAATATATAAAAAAATACTTTTCATACACATACGTGGAAAACGCAGAAAATTTTGCGAAAATAAAAAAAAAATTCTATGGGTAAAAATGTTTTTATTATATCTTTTCAAAGTAGGTACTCTCCACCAGCATATATACAAAGTTTCATACGTCTAAACCAGTTTTCGAAACACTTTTCCAGTCCGCCGCAGACACCTCATTTACAGCCCGCTGAAACGCTGACAGCGCATCTTCCGTTGTTGAAAATTGTATCCCTTTGAGTTGATTTTTTATTTTAGGGAATAAAAAGAAATCACACGGTGTAGGTCAGGTTGTAAGGAGGGTGACCCAAGAGTTTGACCGGCGTGCTGTTCAGGAAGTCCGTCGTTTTGAGCGCGGTGTAATCGGGCGCGTTGTCGTGATGAAGTAGTAGCCCGCGGAGCCCTGTGTTTGCTCGATTGTTACTCACAACTGAGAAAACTACTGGCAAGCATTTAGTAGTATACCAGTCTGCGTTAATACTTCTTTGATCTTGTAAAGGAATTGACACCAAATAGCCAGTCATATTGAAAAAACTTGCGATCAAAATCTTCCCACCGCTTCTAGATCTCTTCATTTTGGTAGGGGTCACTTCGTTTTGAAATACCCAAACCGTCAACTGGCGCTTCGTTTCTGGATCGTATTGATAAATCCAGGACTCATCACCTGTAACGATGTCGTAAACACGCTGAGACGAGCCAGCATCAAATTTATTAATCATATCAGGACACCATTCCACCCGGGCCTGTTTCTGTACCTCGGTGAGGTTGTGTGGCACCCAGCGTGAAACTATCCTCCTCACGTAAAGATGTTCGTGTAAAATCTCATGAACACTTCCCGATCCAATCAGCATAATGTGTTGAATCTCTAGATACGTTATCATGAATTAAATTTTTCACTTCCACCACGTTTTCATCCGTAACAGCCGTTAGAGGGCGACCACTTCTTTCTTCATCCCGCAAAGTTGATCGACCACGCTTGAATTTGTTATACCAACGATGCACGGTTGCTTTGGAAGACTCTTCATCCATAAACGCCTTTTGAGTCTATCGTATGATTCGTTTGGTTTTAAGCGAAATTTGAAATCGTAAAAAATCATAGCGCGAAAATGTTCCCGGCTCAGATTCATTTTTCAGTAAGACACGACAATTTAAAATAGCTCGTAAAAAATAAAGAGGGAAATTTTAAAATTGGAACGTACCTTTTTTTATTTATAAAGTCTCATGTTTTCAGTATATATTACAACCGGCCAGTTGGCCAGGCAGTGTTTCATACATTCAAACCTTTTTTCGCAATACTTTCTGAGTAGCCTGGTATATACTCACACCAATAGTAACCATTGGGGTAGGCTGAGGCTATCGATCGCCACTTTGTACGGTCATGGCGAACCTCTTTAGTTTCATTCACAGTCATCAATCTTTTCACACATTTTTTTATTCTTCATACTTCGGGAACCTACCTCTTTCAGCAGTTACTTTAGTATGTTCAAATGAATGGTCAATATCAGTTCAAATAAAAACTTCGCTTTTCTTAAATAAACAGGCTATGTAGTTTTAAACGTCAAAATTCAAACATAATTAAAAAAACATAAACGTTCATGCCGAATATCCCCGAAGGGGTTGGCAGAGGTACTAATGCTTCAGAACATCACGTGACTTTGTCACCTGGTGTTCAGAGTACCCACGTTTTGCATGGACAGTGTACTCACGTGATAGGGGGCAGGCCTATCGGCGTTTTGTACAAATACACTGTCACACGACTAAGTACAACTCAGCCATGTGGGTTTTCTCACGATGTTTTCCCTCACCGTTAACAACCATGATAAATTAACCACACATATGTCTTTAGAAAAGACAAATTGGTGTAGGCCCGACCCAGGATTTGAACACTAGTCGTTTGCACGATAACCGAGTGTTGTACCCACTGGGCTATCACGGTTGTCAAAATTCAAACTACCGTTGATATCAGACAATTAAAGAGGTTGAACCCACAACCATGAAAAATAATATATTACTTGTGTAAAAACGTCGTATTTATTTTATAGGTGAAATTATCAGGAAACAGTTTATAATATTTGCATTTTTGGACTGTATAATGTTTCCCAAAAAATGAGCGAGCCATTAATTCAGCGGCATAATAAATGGTATCACTTTAAAAGACCAAAAGCATTACACCGGGAATTTTTAATTCTCTTGATCTATTGTTTCCGCTCACTCTTTTTGGAATCGAAAAGGATTTAAGTTTGTAAGTTATAATTTTATTTTATAGTCCCGTTTTTTTTGGATATGGTATAAAAGATATTATGTTATTAGTATTTTATAACTTTCTTACAAATCGTTTTTATCTCTTCAGGTCTTTTCCTTTCTACCATATGAATGCAATATTCCCCATTGAATTATTATATATTCTTGTAAAAATGATTTCCGCTTGTCGTTTTTAGGGTTCCGTAGCCAAATGGCAAAAACGGGACCCTTATAGTTTCGTCATATCTGTCCGTCTGTCCGTCCGTTCGTCCGTATGTCACAGCCAGTTTATTCCGAAACTATAAGAACTACATTATAGAAAATTGGTGCGTAGATGTATTCTATAAACCGCATTAAGATTTTAAAATAAAATCTGAAAAAAAAAACCAAAATTTTTAGGGTTCCCCATACATAGAACTGAAACTCAATTTTTTTTTTCATCAAACCTTTACGTGTGGGGTATCTATCAAAAGGTATTTGAAAATGATGTTGAGGTTTCTTATATCATTTTTTTCAAAACTGAATAGTTTGCGCGAGAGACTTTTTCAAAGTGGTAAAATGTGTGTCCCCCCCCCGTAACTTCTAAAATATGGGCATGATAAAACTGAAAAAAATATATGATGTGTATTACTATACAAACTACTAACGAAAATTGGTTTGAATGAGATCTAGCCCGTAGTTCTATTTTTAAACGTCATAAATCAAATTACTTACCTAATTTGGCTCCCATGATTTTCACACAAACGGGATTTTCTATATATATGATAGTACGGAACCCTTAGTGCGCGATCCGACTCGCACTTGGCCGGTTTTGTAATTAAATCATTATTCTCCTTCCTTTTTCTATAAAGTGGGCTGAGTTAAAGAAAAGTATTAATATTGCGTCATTTGATAGTTGCGCAGAAAGAAATTTTTATTTTTAATATTACTTGCCTCTACGTATTTATACTGAAGTAAATGGAGTAAGAGGAAATAATAAAGTTTCCTTTTCCCGATGAGTAATTTGTGTCTTTCCAGCTACAGTACCGCAGATTAAATAATAATGAGAATTCACGAAATTCTGAAAATAGGTTTGGAAGAACGAGAGCAGTTTCACCAATTTAAGTCAAGCTATGTTTTATCCAAACAGCGGAAAATATTAATGCTCAATGATTCGTTTACGGTCCGGCCGTGAAATGTGTGTTGCTGGCGGTTTCGAATTTATTTTATTCCCACGTTTATTTTATATTCATTTCACTACACGTCGCTTTTAAATGGAGTTGATTTTAATACGATGTGCTGTGCTCGGTACGCCTCGTTTCAATGTGAGGTAATGGCTGGAAACGTTTATTTTTAACTGTAGTTGAATTATTGAAACTTTCTGGAATGGTAATAGCAAAATTGTTGAATGAGCTAAAAGAGGTTGGAAAAGTTTTCAAAACACAGTGACAATGTTTTAGAATAAAAATGCTGTCTTTTTGTACTTTAATCATTGTTTTTATAGTGAAGATATTACATCAATATAATTGAAAATAAAATATAAGTTCGTTCATTAGTTTTGCGAATCTAACGTTTTTTTAGAAATTTAATTAAGACAATTGATTTACTGGTAGAGGAATCTTTTGGCTTGTTGTACCTAGAATGGTAAAAAAATAATTGAGCTCTTATATTTTACTATACTTTTTCACGAACAGAGATTTAAATCTGAGTTTTAAATAATCAATAAATCACACAATGAAGTTTGTTATCGTTTAGGGTTCTTGATAAAACCTTTGGGCACCCTGTTTTTGTGAGTTTGACAAGGGTTCACGTTTCGATTGGATCGCCTATTGATACAACTTTATCTCTAACAAAAGATATTTTTCAAAAAGAACCCAAAGGACGATAAATTTTATCTGGGGATCATTCAAAATGCTAATAAAATAGCTCAGTGACGTAAAAGCTTACGGCTAGTCTTAAAATAAAGTGAACCTGAAGATTTAGAAGGAAAAACACTGCAATTAATGCACATATGTCTGGTACAAATTTGATGTGCATAATGTTCAGAATACCGTTTTGTTGCTTGGACAAAAACACTCTGCACTACACAAAGTATTCACTTATATTTCCTTCGCAAGAATAAAATAATTATATGTATGTTTGGGATAAGAAATATATGGGAAAGAACAAGATCTTTTCTATCAGGGTGAGTTCTTGATTACTGACGCAAAGAATAATTTCACTTTTTGAATTTTAAATCTTTTATACACTTTTATTTATTATTTTATTTTTCTAACTCGCGAATTTGGTTTTTCAATTATACAATGATCTGATTTTCAAACTTTATTGATCCACAAATCAAGCATAAGTTCGTAAAATAATACAAGAAAATACTTTGGTACTTCAAGTTCAATCTAACAAAGTTTATAACTTAGTTTAATATTCAAAGCACTTGATGAAACTTATCACACTTAACGTAACTTATAACTTATAGTACCCATCACGCTTTTATACTAAAAAGAGGGAAAAGAGTAATATTTATGAGTAATAATCCCCACATGAGGAATTCATGTCAAAAAACATTAAATTAAGAGGGAGAAGAGTCTCATCATCAGCGAACTTCCAATTGCTTTTCGGAAAGAAAAACAGCATAAATTAGGTTGGTTAGTAAAACAATTATTAAAACACTCAAGACTCGAGACTCAAACTTTCACTCCATATATCCCCAAAGTGATTGGCAGAGGTACCAATACTTCTGAATCATCACGTGACAACGTCACCACCTTTTTGTACGAATACACTGTACCATGGCTAAGTACAACGTTAGAATTTGGGTTTCCTCACAACGTTTTCCTTCACTGTTATCTAAACAAGTCGTCCACTAATGATTTCACTTCGATTGTTCCAAATCCCTAAATACACTTTTTGAGAAGTTTGCCTAAAGTGTTTCAGTCACCAAAATACAAAAGAAACCGATTTTTTAACAGCAAACTAAGAAATTATCTTTAGCAAACACTAAACAAATAAATGAAAGTATGTATTAACAACTAAATGCGGGTAGGGAATGCTATGTTAGGAAGGATTTGAATTCGAAGCCAAATCATGTCAGCGATTTTAAACCACACTCAGATCTTACTGCTTTGAGAACGATTGTTTTCGAACGAATGTACGTTTTCAAGCATTACGAGAAAACGTGCAATTTAAATAATCTTTTTTGCTAAGGTATGGCAGGATCGTGCAAAGTGATCGATAGTCTCTGCAACCGTAATGGGAACTAATAACATGAGGATATGTATGTTTGTATGTTAAGTTAACTGATCTCTGGGGTGATGAATGTTTACCAAGGATTAACAGTAATTTGAAAGGAAAAAGTAATAAAAAACCTATAATTAAGGCGGCAAAGAAAGAAACAAATCAAGAGCAAGTTTTTTTGGAGGCATGGCATGATATCGGTTAGAATGAGATGACAATAAACAATACTTAGTCGGTGCATAAGAGATGGCTGATTTATACCACGCGATATCTAGTTAAAAGGTCCCTCGTACTAGCTGTGCAGATAATATGCTTTAAAAAGATGCAATTGTTGTCTAGCAATATTTCTGTATATATGTCGCATTTTTCAACAATCCAATGCTAAAATTTTTGTTGGATTATGAAAAGGCAGGTAAACTGTAAAGCTTCGTCGATTTTCACAAGCGTCTTTTAGCTGAGATGGTGATTGCTCTTATCATACGACCTCGGAGGACACATTTGGACTAAATAGAGACTGTGCTCAAAAAGGCAGGTGTCCAAAGTATATACATACATATACTCACGGCTATAAATCCCTTAAAGGGGTAGTCAGAGCTAGGGAATTAGAAATTCCTCAGCCACTTTTGGAAGTTGCGTGGGGAAAAGATGGTGAAATAAAGGTTGTTGGTGATGGGTCTCCAAACGCATCGCCCAAAAATCGCTTAAAAGCCCCAATACCGTATGTCGACTCTTACGTACACCCACCGGAAGAAATGGGATAGTGCTATTCTGAGCCGACACTACACAGCTAAGTGTCCAAAGTATTAAGAATAAAAAAGCGTGCATGAAAAGATTGACGGATGTGAATGAATATTATAGCTAGAGAGGTTCGACAGGATCGTACAACGCACAGTGTAGGAAAATCGCTATCTAGCGGGATTTAATTCAAAATATCAACTTCTACAATTGACAAAATCAGTATTGCATATTTCTATCTAAGGACCTACGAGCTACTTATGCATATTAGGATTTATTGTAGGTAGCACAGAAATAATAATAAAAAATGTTGAAGTGGGTAGATAATCTAAGTCGTACACTTACATTTCAAGCATCATTTTTGAAGCGGTGTTTGTTCTTACGATTAGTAATTGGTTTTAAACAAAATATTGTATTTTTGTTTTATATTGGATTGTGTATATCTCTGAGGTAAGTACAAGAATATTTTTATGAACTAATATTGAAAGTATGGTCTAATAACATCATTTGAAAACAGAGTCAAAATAAGCATAATTTAAAACAGAATGTTTTTACAAAATGGCGTTTATTATAAAACGCCCATAATCGCCTGTTGATTTTATTGATTTAAATTATAGCTTCAAATCTTAACATTCAAGTACAGTTGATACATTTTGCGCATTTTTGCGACACCCATACATTTTTTTTTGTTTTCAGAATGACTGTCGAAATAACAAGAAAACAAATTTTTGATATTTGTTCTGCAAACCTGAAAAATGAGCGAACTGATGCTGTTTTAGCTTTTATAAAAGGAAATTATGCTAACACTGAGTTTTCTGAAAGTGCTATTCACACAATCAAGGATTTTTTAAGAAGATTGTGCAACAAATTTGAGGAAAGATGGACAGCAAGTGGTAGACATCGTAAACGCTTTTTAAACAAGAACATCACTTGGTTGAATGGACACATTAACTTGCCAGACAGACTCCTCATCGCTAACGTGCTATATTTGTGGAGCAAAGCCTTCAGAGATGAATACTCCAGCTCTTATTTTGATGAAACCCCTCAATCAAAATGCATTGTTTTTCGGCATTTCACCTTTGCATTCGTGGATAAGATTTATGGAGTGCATACTTCACATTGCCTATAGGCTCGATATAAAAGTTTGGCAAGCTAGGGGACAAGCAAATAAAGATAAAGTTAAGACTAGGAAGGAACATATTCATCTAATTCCGTGATGAATTGGGTTTGTTAGTGGATTTGCCTACCCAGCAAGCTGGCAATACCAATGGTGGTAACACCGCACGGCGATTTTTCAGAGATGCTTCAAAAACTGCCGATATTACTGGAGTACAAACATACATGTAGAACTAATATAATATTAATAATAATAATAGGTTTCACATTATTTTAGACACTCTCGGATCTGGTTATTCAATCGATTTAGATTCCTTCGATTGCTATGCAAAGGAAACTAGAGACTTGTATATTAAGGAATATCCATGGTATAAAATGCCAGTCAGTGTCCATAAAGTTTTATTTCATGGTCGAGACGTCATAGCATCATGTATTTTGCCGATCGGTCAGTTATCAGAAGAAGCACAAGAGGCCAGAAACAAAGATAACAGAAGATACAGGGAAATTTTCACTAGAAAAACGTCACGAATTGACACTAATACCGATTTACTCAATAGACTTCTGATTTCATCAGATCCTTTCTTAGCAAGCTTGAGACTAATTCTGAAGAGAAAACGGAGTCCTCTTGAATCCGATGCATTAAAATTGCTTTCTGTGCCCACTCCAAATGAGATTGAAAGTTGAGTTAGTGACTGATTATAAATAAAAATAAATGTGCACCTTCCCAATTTTTTTTTGTATTATAATATCATCTTAAATCACTATTTAAGTATTTTTTATTTAATTTGAACCCCAATTAACACTATTTAGCACCCTTGTCCTTTATTAAAATTCATAATGAATAAAATCCCGCTAGATAGCGATTTTCCTACACTGTGCAACGTGGCGATCGATAGTCTTTGCCCACCCCAATGTAAAATAATACAAGAAAATACTTTGGTACTTCAAGTTCAATCTAACAAAGTTTATAACTTAGTTTAATATTCAAAGCACTTGATGAAACTTATCACACTTAACGTAACTTATAACTTATAGTACCCATCACGCTTTTATACTAAAAAGAGGGAAAAGAGTAATATTTATGAGTAATAATCCCCACATGAGGAATTCATGTCAAAAAACATTAAATTACATTAAATTAAGAGGGAGAAGAGTCTCATCATCAGCGAACTTCCAATTGCTTTTCGGAAAGAAAAACAGCATAAATTAGGTTGGTTAGTAAAACAATTATTAAAACACTCAAGACTCGAGACTCAAACTTTCACTCCATATATCCCCAAAGTGATTGGCAGAGGTACCAATACTTCTGAATCATCACGTGACAACGTCACCACCTTTTTGTACGAATACACTGTACCATGGCTAAGTACAACGTTAGAATTTAGGTTTCCTCACAACGTTTTCCTTCACTGTTATCTAAACAAGTCGTCCACTAATCATTTCACTTCGATTGTTCCAAATCCCTAAATACACTTTTTGAGAAGTTTGCCTAAAGTGTTTCAGTCACCAAAATACAAAAAAAACCGATTTTTTAACAGCAAACTAAGAAATTATCTTTAGCAAAGACTAAACAAATAAATGAAAGTATGTATTAACAACTAAATGTGGGTAGGGAATGCTATGTTAGGAAGGATTTGAATTCGAAGCCAAATCATGTCAGCGATTTTAAACCACACTCAGATCTTACTGCTTTGAGAACGATTGTTTTCGAACGAATGTACGTTTTCAAGCATTACTAGAAAACGTGCAATTTAAATAATCTTTTTTGCTAAGGTATGGCAGGATCGTGCAAAGTGATCGATAGTCTCTGCAACCGTAATGGGAACTAATAACATGAGTATATGTATGTTTGTATGTTAAGTTAACTGATCTCTGGGGTGATGAATGTTTACCAAGGATTAACAGTAATTTGAAAGGAAAAAAGTAATAAAAACCTATAATTAAGGCGGCAAAGAAAGAAACAAATCAAGAGCAATTTTTTTTTGGAGGATTGGCATGATATCGGTTAGAATGAGATGACAATAAACAATACTTAGTCGGTGCATAAGAGATGGCCGATTGATACCACGCGATATCTAGTTAAAAGGTCCCTCGTATTAGCTAGGCAGATAATATGCTTTAAAAAGATGCAATTGTTGCCTAGCAATATTTCTGTATATATATCGCATTTTTCAATTTTTGTTACATTATGAAAAGGCAGGTAAACTGTGAAGCTTCGTCGATTGTAACAAGCGCCTTTTAGCTGAGATGGTGATTGCTCTTATCAAACGACCTCGGAGGACACATTTGGACTAAATAGAGAGTGTGCTCAAAAAGGCAGGTGTCCAAAGTATATACATACATATACTCACAGCTATAAATTCCTTGAAGGGGTAGTCAGAGCTAGGGAATTAGAAATTCCTCAGCCACTTTTAGAAGTTATAAATAAATAAATAAAAATATCTTTATTAACATAATTAATTTAACAAAGTTGCGTGGGGAAAAGATGGTGAAATAAAGGTTGTTGATGATGGGTGCCCAACCGCATCGCACAAAAATCACTTAAAAGCCCCAATACCGTAGGTCGACTCTTACGTACATCCACCGGAAGAAATGGGGTAGTGCTTTTCTGAGCCGACACTACACAGCTAAGTGTCGAAAGTATTAAGAATAAAAAAGCGTGTATGAAAAGATGGACGGATGTGGATGAATATTGTAGCTAGAGAGGTTTGACAGGATCGTACAACGTGGCGATCGATAGTCTTTGCCTACCCCAATGGGAACTAACGGGGTGAGAATATCTATGTATGTATTAAATCCTATTCTTATCCAATAAGTTTTTAACGTTTTTTTCAAGCTAATCGAAGAATTGCGAAGATATATATTATATTTCCTATAACTTTAATTTCACAAGCTATCCTGGAAACATTGGTCGCTTAGTACAGCACCTATGAAAATGCGAGATATTATTATTCTAGCCCGATACAACGGTTTCCAATTTAACAAAATTTAACCTAAAACCACCCTGTTATAAAAGATCAAATTAAACAGCAAAATTTAAGAGCTAGAGACATTACAAGACGCAATTTGCTATGATAATGGTCGGAAGGAAATTTCGTTTTACTACAAGTCATTTTTGGAACGTAATGCTCTCCATTTATGAAATCACTTTTAAGTATCTGCATTGGAGAGTTTTGTTAGAGAAGAAATATATTTTATAATTCTGTATAACATCACTGTTTCTTTTTCTACCGCTATTATTCCGACGTCATTGTTTTCCCTCACCGTTAACAACCATGATAAATTAACCACACATAAGACTTTAGAAAAGACAAATTGGTGAAGGCCTGACTATGACAGTGTACTTAGGAGTAAGTTAAGTAAAAATATCCTTGCTCTGACTAATTATATCACATTAGTTTTATAATTGATGATCCGCAGCCATAATAACAAGGCAGTCTTAATTAATTATGCAAAGAATATGGAATTATTCATTACTAACAAAAATAATTGGAGCGAAGTGAATTCTTATAATTGCTGGAATGAGAATTGCCAGATGTGAGTAAACCTTGTTTTTATATTTTCTTGTATTTCTATGTTCATGGTATGTCAGAGTTAGAGGTAGGTTATTTAGTTATTTCTTTCTTTTTCTTTATTCTGGATTATTTCATGTTGAAGTTTAAAATAGCTTATCGCTGTTTTGATTTAGTTGTAGATTTATATATACGGAATTACATAATGTATTGTTTTTAGAACAGCAATAACCATTTTTTTCTTGAAGGCGTTGCATGAAGTGACCCAGGGTATTGGAGCTTGTCTGTCAATGTGGTTAGCGACACCGAAAAAATCATACTTTATTTTACAATCCTGACGCTCAGGCTACCTTCGTTGGTATTTCTATATGTAAAAAAATAGCACAAAAGTACTAAGGAACCTCAAGATTGTTCGTTAACTATCCAACTCATTTACTTGTAGTTTGTGGTCGATAACAATCTTGATGTGATGATTACGCAGTCAAAGGTTAATTATGGCTACTGTATTGCAAAGGCTGTGGAATACATTAAGTAACGGTAACAGTTGAAATACTAAAACCATGAAAGATCTCCATTTTTTCAATATTTGAATACAATAAACTTAAGTATTTGATACTTATTTAAAGTAAAACTAAGTATAATTCACACTCAAGGGCTTTGGCAAGGACAACAAAGAGGTGATGGATATAGTCCGTGCCTACCTCAGTAGGGATTAATAGTGTGAGTATATGTATATACTTCTGAAAAGCAAGCACAGAATTGTAGAAATCATCACATTACCATTATTTGTATTAAAATCAATAAGGAAACGATTACAACATGTAAATCGATAATTTCACAACGATCGTAAAAAAAAAGGCATGGATGCCTCCTTTTATTATAAAGAGAATTATTATGCGTGTTTCTAAACCTTATTTACCTTATTATATTTGTTTATTTATGGATATTAGACATAATATTTTATACATGATTTTAGTATTTCTATGGACGACGTCCTTGGCCTAGTGGGACTAGCTTTTCGGTTCGGAGGTTAGTGTTTCGATTCCCGCTGAGAGTAACACTTATGTGATGAGATTCACTGTTTATTTTTCAGTCTTAAATGTTACTTATATGTGAATTATATATAATATTAAATATAACTTTAAGTTGGTATCCCATAATACAAAATCTACTTAGTTCGGAGCTAACTTGACCTATGTATAATATGTCCGTACATATTGATTTATTAATTACTAGCTGACCCGACAGACTTCGTACTGTCAAATTTGCTTATGACAAAGCTTAAGGCGTTTTTTTAATTAATTTAATGAAACCTCAAAAATTGTAGCCTATGTGTTATTCTGATGTATAAGATATAGCCTATGTGTTATTCTGATGTATAAGCTATATTGTGGTAAAGTTTCATTCAAATCCATTCAGTAGTTTTTACGTGAAAGAGTAACAAAGATCCATACATCCATACATCCATACTTACAAACTTTCGCCTTTATAATATTAATAGGATATGAGCATATATGCATCTACCGAAAAGCTCAAAGCTTTTCTATGTAGAGTGATAACATCTTAGTCATACACGTTAAGTTTATGTGGATTTGAAGTCTTCGACAAATCTGAAAGCCTTCTAATACAGGTGTATGCTCTATTATTTTTAAAGCGTTAGATAATTTAGCTTAAATTATATATGCTTGTTGAGAGTTTCTTTCAAGAAAATTTTAGAAACATAAACATAACATAACATAACATAAACGTTCACGCCGTTTATCCCCGAAGGGGTTGGCAGAGGTACCAATACTTCTGAACTCACATGGCAGCGCCATCTAGTGTCCAGAGAAGGTACCCACGTTTTGCTTAGACAGTGTATTCACGTGATAGGGGGCAGGCCTATCGCCGCTTTTGTACGAATACACTGTCACATATAACTAAGTACAACTCAGCCATGTGGGTTTCCTCACGATGTTTTCCCTCACCGTTAACAACCATGATAAATTAACCACACATATGACTTTAGAAAAGACAAATTGGTGTAGGCCCGACCCAGGATTGGAACTCACGCCCATCTGTTTTCAGGCGGGTGTTCTACCCACTGGACTATCATGTCATGTAATTTTAGAAACATGGGACCTTTTAACTTCATTTTTACTGTTGTTTAACTAAGAGAGTTTTTTAACATGTGTATATTTTTTCTGATCATTAAATATTTACTTAGATAGCTTGCGACAAAGCTATCTTTTTGGGTGAACAATGCTTAAAATTGTATCTACAGAACAAAAGATATTTATATTATTATATTATTTATAAGAGACACAAAGCAATTTCAAAAATATTGTCTTAGATAAACATGTGAGAAACATAATCATATATTCACATTTACACAAATAAAGTGGCATATCATACCCAAAGAATTGTTCCGCGGGTTCTTAATATTTTATTATTATGTCATGAACAAGACAATAAAAGTAACGCGTTTGAGAAATACACTTACATTTAAACTCGTTACGTCTGTTCGTGTAACGTAAAAATATAAAGCCTCTGCAAGCTACCATGTGTAACATGAGTTTAGTATTTTGGAGTACAGTAATAAAAGTAAACGATAATGATGGAGAATAAAGGAAAGAAAATAAATGTGAAAATTTTAGAGGCTCTTTCTTTCATAAATAGAAGGGGGTAGTGTTTTAAGTTTACAGTGTTTTTGGTTAAATTGAAATAAAAAACTGTTGAAATTGAAAATAAGATGCGCCATAACAATCCAAACAGTGAAAACGCTGTCCATGCAAGTTGGTACTCTAAACACCAGATATCAAAAATGTCTCTGCCAACCACTTTGGGGAGTTACGGCGTGATCGTGAACGTTTAAGTTTGAGTACTGAAATTAAGTCTACGCGGAAAATACATTTATCGTAGACACTACTCAATACAAATCGAAAAGTCACGTCTACGACAATCATTGGCGTAGACGATTTACATTACAATTTAAATGGTATTAAAATTTATTGTTTAATAGTGTTTGATGAAAATCTTTCCTGCTAGTAAAACAAAATTATTTAATTGGTCGTCGCCTTCATATACTAGAGAGATTGTGACTATATATATATATTTATTTATACCAGCAAATCAAACAGTTGAAACAGTTGACCTCGTTAATATAGAACGCCCCGTGCTAATAAGAATTGTTGTTTAGTACAAAAGTTGTAATGTTTAACAAAACAAGAGATTGGTGTCCCCAGAACTTGCGGAGGATGAGGAATTTAAGTGGAACGCGTTTGAAGTATATTTTATGGTCTTATGCCAAATGTTATCATAGTATCAGAAAAACATGCTTCGTACGCTTTAGTAACTACGTCGGTTTTATAGTATCTTTTAAGACTAAAACCAAGTATTGTAATAAACGTTCACGCCGTTTATCCCCGAAGGGGTTGGCAGGGGTACCAATGCTTCTGAACTCACATGGCAGCGCCATCTGGTGTCCAGAGAAGGTACCCACGTTTTGCTTGGACAGTGTACTCATG
The DNA here is from genome assembly GCA_963576735.1 of Bedellia somnulentella. Lineage (NCBI taxonomy): Eukaryota > Metazoa > Arthropoda > Insecta > Lepidoptera > Bedelliidae > Bedellia > Bedellia somnulentella. Next base: position 15,709,889 of record OY755181.1, read on the forward strand.
TGATGGAGGGTAGGCCTATCGCCTTTTTGTACGAATACAGTTTCACATGACTAAGTACAACTTAGCTATGTGGGTTTCCTCACGATGTTTTCCCTCACCGTTAACAATCATGATAAACTAACCACACATATGACTTTAGAAAAGACAAATTGGTGTAGGCCCGACCCAGGATTGGAACTCACGCCCTTCTGTTTTCGGGCGGGTGTTCTACCCATTGGATTATCATGTCAAGTATTGTAATGTATCTATATTATATTTTTATTAGAAATGATTGATGATTTGTATTATTTTCAAGTTTAGGCCCGATAATACTGACATGTAATAAAATACTTTAAAAAAAAGATTATAAACAAAAGTATTGTAAACATAATATCCGTAACATTGCATGGTAATTTTTGTATAGTTTGTGACTATATTTATTTACAAGCTTATTTTTATTTGGAAAGTTATACCCATTTGGTGGTACCTACAGTAGGATTTCTGTTGTTGTTGCGTGTGCCTCAGTAATCTCATTTTTTATTCAAACGTCGTAACATGTCGAAATGAAAATTATTTACGGCTGCATGTTCTTTGGTTGCAAAAAGAAAGGCTAAGTTTTGATGTCTCGTGTTTACTCAGAACTTTTCCGATTATCATATTTCAGTTTTGGTATTCTGAAAATTCTCAAGACACAATTCCACATTATATAACATACAAACATACATATACTCAAGCCATTAATTCCCATTGGGGTAGGCAGAGACTATCGATCGCCACTTCGTACGATCCTGACAAACCTCTCTGATTAGAGTTAGAAAAATCTCTTCAAGATATTACAGTAAACTATCATAATAGTCACTTAGAAATGCAAAGCTACATAGTAGGATTAGAAGAAATCATAGAGTTAAGTAATGAAAATATCAAAACGGTAGAAACACTATCTAGTTTTTGCACTAAGTGTGAAAGTGTAAGTACTGTCATAAATGATGTATCTCCTGAAAATAGAAATAATATGGTTCAGCCCACTTTTGCTTACAATAGAGATGTGTCGACTCAGAGGACTTTAGTCTTCTCCGATTCTCTTGGTGCTAACATTGGCCATCATTTAAACAAAGAATTAGACCAATGTATTTTAAATACTTGTATGCCCGGAGCAAGTTACTCTCAAATAATAAATACCATTTTAAAAGAACAATATGACTCCAATACTACTTTAGTTATTTTAATTGGTTCGAGTAATAAGGTGAATCCAAGTGACTTAAAGAAATCATTTGACAAATTGGTCAATTTAAATGTTAGAAAAATAATTATAAGTGACTTCCTATATTCCAAGCATCTTAGCTATAAGGTTAATACTAGGATTTATAAACTAAATATGTTACTATATAATTTGACCTTGGGATATAGGCAAAAAATTGTTAATTTTAATATAAATAATTATATTAAGAAACCATTATTGACTAAAAGTACCTTGAAAGTACCTGAACATTCTAAAAAACGTCTAGCTATGTTACTAGCTAGTAATATTGTATACAACAATGTTATTAATTTGAATAACATAACAATTTCATCTGACTTGGATGCAGTTATTAGTACATGTACTAATGTATCTGCAAATTTAGCTTTAAACTAGGTAGTAAGACAAAGGAAAAGGCATACATTTCACTAGTTCATCAGAACATACAGAGCCTTTCCTGCAAACTATTAGAATTAGAGTTATTCATTAATAAGTACAATGCCAAAATACTTTGTTTAACAGAACACTGGTTAAAAGCAGAACAAATGAATTTTAGTTTAAAGAATTACACAGTGGGCAGTTGTTTTAACAGAGAGTCCATAATGTGTGGGGGTAGTATGATACTATTATATGTAGACATTAAATTTAAAGAAAGAATAGACATCTGTAGACTCTCTGTTGAACAACATGTAGAAATCTCATGCATTGAATTGAGCAAGTATATAATTTTGTGTGTATATCGCCCACCCAAAGGTAACTATGACATCTTTGAAGCAGCGATGGAAGATGCTTTGGGGATGGCTTCCCGCAGCTCCAGAGAGGTTTTAGTTTGTGGGGATTTCAATGTTGACTTGTTGGGTGAGGGTCTAGTAAAGGAGAGAATATTGACATTTTTTCAATCATTTAATCTTCTAAATGTATTTAATGAGCCAACCCGAATTACCTCGACCTCTGCAACATGTTTAGATAATATTTATTGCAATTGTGATTACTCCGGTCACTTCCTTTTTGATTGCATTACCTCAGACCACAAGGGTCAATTTATAAATTAAGAATTTACCATCGAAAAGAAAAAGTCAATAGTATGTAGACAGATAACTGAAAAAAAACTTAGCTTATTTGAAAATAATATTAGGTCTAGCATCAGCCCCCCAATGAGAAGCAGTGAATCATTAGAGAATTGTCTTTCATTCATCAATGAGCTAAAAACTGAATTCAACAAAATCTTTAAAACTAAGGTAATACTGTGTAATACAAAATGCTCTTTTGCTGAATGGGCCACCGCTGGAATTAGAATAAGTAGAGATCACCTATATAACATTTATAGAGAAAAGTCCTTTAACTTCAACCAAGATTTTATTATTTATGTCAGAAATTATACAAAAATTTTCAAAAAAGTTTGTGGTGAAGCTAAATCTAGATGCATAAAACATAAAATTATGAATTCTTCTAACAAGAGTAAGACTGTCTGGAAAATAATTAACAGTGAAACTGGAAAACTAAAGTCCCCACATGATCTCAATTTATTATTAGATAATGAACTGATACAGTCAAAATCACAAATTGCTGACATTTTTGAAAATCATTTTATAAATACCCCCACTCAGACAACAGAGAAATTAAATTCATGTCCCCAGAAAGCTCTTGAGTTGTTGGAACAAAATGTTACCAAAACAACAGCACAGTTTTCTTTCAAGTATGTTGACAATAATGATATAATTAAAAATTTTAAAACTATTAATCTTAAAAAAACCGAAGACATAACAGGAATGTCAGTTTTCGTCATAAACAGAATAATAAATATAATCGCTCCTCATTTAACGATACTTTTTAATAAATGTATAGATATAGGAGAATTTCCAGACTGTATGAAGTTAAGTAGGCTCATCCCACTACATAAATCAGGAGATAGTCAGGACTTTACCAATTATAGGCCTATTTCTATTTTGCCAGTTCTCAGTAAAGTTTTTGAGAAAATCATGTCCAACCAAATGCTTTCATATTTCAACAATCATAATATATTCCATGACGAGCAATATGGTTTCACCAAAGGTAGGTCTACTGTAGATGCAGGAGTGTCACTAATGAAACATATTTTTAATTCATGGGAAAACTCCCGGGATGCATTAGGTATATTTTGTGACCTCACAAAAGCTTTTGATTGTGTAAAAAAAGAAATAGCGTTGATTAAACTTAAATATTACGGTTTTGACGAGCAAGCACTGAAATTAATGGCATCATATCTTCATAAAAGAACTTTAAAGGTTGATATTAATGGAACCACGTCGGAAGGATCGGAAATAGAGATGGGCGTTCCTCAAGGTTCTATACTTGGCCCATTACTGTTTCTGATTTACATTAATGATTTACCATTTATGGTACAAAAGTATTCTGAGATAGTTATGTTTGCAGATGACACATCTTTAATATTTAATGTAGCGAGATCCTCTACATCTCTTGACGACGTAAATAAAGCTATCTCACTGGTATTGCATTGGTTTACTGTAAATAACCTGGTTCTAAATGCCAAAAAAACTAAATGTATTAAATTTACTTTACCGAATGTTAGGCAAGTTGATAACAATATTGTTATTGATAGTGAACAAGTAGAATTAGTGAAAGAAACAAAATTCCTAGGGATAATAATCGATTCTAAGTTGCAATGGGGACCCCATATACTAACACTTTCTAAAAGGCTGAGCTCAGCAGCGTATGCCGTGCGTAAGATTAGAGAAATAGCAGACGTAGAAACAGCTCGCATTGTGTATTTCAGTTATTTTCATAGTATAATGTCGTACGGTATTTTATTATGGGGTAAAGCGGCTGATGTTCATAAAGTTTTCGTCTTACAAAAGCGAGCTATCCGATCTATTTACATGTTGAGGTCGAGGTATTCGTTGCGCGAAAAATTTAAAGAAATTGGCATTTTAACTGTCCCTTGCCAATACATATTTGAGAATTTAATGTATGCCAAAAAGAATATAGGCCAATTTAGTAAAGTTAGTGATAGGCATACTGTTAACACTCGAAATAAGGACAAACTTCACGTACCGAAGTGGAGACTTAATAAAGTAAGTAACTCCTTTATGGGACTATCCCTGAAAATGTTCAACAAACTTCCTTCTGACATATTGGAATTGCCTGTGGCATCTTTTAAAAAGGCAATAAAAGCCATGCTTTTAAAGAAGTCTTACTACAGTGTTCAAGATTTTTTAAACGACAAGGACCCAACGCGCACATGACCGTGTCCGTAAAGCTATAAATCTTCCCTCGTTATTCCTAGGAATAATTGTCTGGTGAGGATTTTTCTTCTCACGTTATGTGATTGGTTTTTGTGATGGACAATTTATTTTAAATATGTCAAACTAGCGTTTGGTTTTGTCGCATAGAAAATCTTTTATAAAGTAAAAACATGTTAATAAACTGAAATTGTACAAACCATGTTTTGAAAAAATGAAAAAATGTGAATGTAAAGAGTTTCTTTGTTGCTTCTTCTCTTTACGAACACCTTCCGAAGCAACGGACTAATGATAAATTTAAAAAAATTTGACGTTCAAAAAATGTTAATTTTTAACTTAATTTTGAAAAATAAACTTTTTGACTTTTTTTTTTGACTCTCTAGCTTCGTTTTCATCCATCAATCTTTTCATACATGCTCTTTTATTCTTCATACTTCGGACGCCAGGACGCCAGCCTTTTTGAGCACACTCTCAATTATATAATTTTACACATAATATAATTTATCATGTTAAATTTATAATACACAGAGCATACTCTTCATTAGTAGTTTAGCATCATTCAAGACTTTCCACACGAACTAAACCAATGTTGTATAGGGTCGGCTTAAAATAGCACTACCCCATTTCTCTGCATAGGTGTTTGTAAGAGGCAAAAAAGGGTATTGGAGCGTTTTTTCATTGCTTTTTGGGCCGTGTGATCGGAGATCCATCACCGGCAACCTTTATTTTACAATCTTTGACCTCCTCAAAAATACCTAAGGAATTTCAAATATTAAAGCTCTGGCTACCGCTTCTAGGGATTTATTGCCAAGAGAATATGTATGTATGATTGTTGTCAAACAAAAACACCGTTGTGTTTTGCAAAAAAAAGGAGGAAACAATATGTTTGTTGCATGAAATAAAACTTACCATCAATTTTTTTTATTATATCATCATTATAGTGACTACTCATCTAACTTATTGCACGTAACCAAACAAACAGACAAAGACAGAATGTCTTCAATTACTCAAACACTCAATTTAATACCGTGCTCCAAGTTTCTTAACTTTAATTTCGATTCATTGAACAATCTCGGCTACTTAAAAAGAATTCTTTTACTTACTTGGTAATGGAACAGCAAAAAAGGTACTGGCTTCTGAAAAAAAAGTTTTTGTAATTAGTTTTTGAATCGTTACCAAGTTTTTGAAACTGCAATTTCGTATAAAACTTTATTGATTCTTTAGCTTTGAATTGCATAGAATTGCCATTTACTTATTTACTTATACTCACACCTGTTGTTCCCATTGGGGTAGGAAAGGGACTATATATCGCCATTTTGTACGATCCTGATGAATCTCTCTTGCTTTTGCCACATACATCATTCTTCTCATACATGTTCTGTTATTCTTTTCACTACGGACTTTTGCCTTAGTAAGAATCTTGCTAGATATTGTTGGAAAGAAATGTAGCTATGGTTTGAGTCTGAAAACGGGCCAACACATTTTGCTTTTCAAAAACGTAAGTGTTGTTTATACATCTCAAGGTCAAACGTTCACTCCGAATATCTTCGAAGGTGTGGCTAGGATACTTATACTTTTATTTGCACTTGAGCATTTGTTAAGAGTTATTATTATTTTCTTGTTGTTTTAATTGTTTATTAAAGATTATAAATGAGTATGCTCAAAGATATTATGTTGTAAAGTCGATAATAATTTTTTTTAGTTGTAATTGTATTAAATTTACTGTATTTTCCCGTATTTATTTGTATATTTTCCTGGAAATGTGGCAGACACAGAATTTAAACCTCTGTTTTAGGCCTGCCCCTTATCATGTTAGCACACTGTCCAAGCAAAACGTGGGTAATCGAATCACCAGATAATAATGTCATGTTATGTTCAGAAGTATTAGTACCTCTGCGAACCCCTTCGGGGAAATACGGCGCAAAAGTTTGAATTCCAAGTTAAGTTTTGAGTCAAGAAATATTAATAACAAATGTCAAAATCATGCTTTGTCTCAACGAAACTCAAAAAAGCGTGAAATTGAAATTAGAAATAAAAACGGACTTTAGTGAGTAAGAAATAATGTTAGTTGAAATGCAGTTTCAGTGTCCGACATAGTAGTATGTCCTACGGCTACACTTTCAGTCCAACTTTGAACCAAAAGGCCGGGTCAAGTTAGATCAACCAACATAAAAGGGCCTTTGTTCTCCGGAAATTCACTAAAGTTAGAAGCGTGGACTGCACGAGAATATTTACCGTATTTGTTTTTCGAAAAGCGGATAGTGGACTCTATATTGTGTTTAGACGAAAATGGGGGTGTTTTTTTACATTGGTAATGTTTTTTTTTGTTACCATTTACATTGAAGCAACGTAATGATATTATCCGTTATTGTTAAGACTAAATCTCATCATTATAAAAAATAACTTAGTTTTTTTTTAAAAAAATTGGAAATTTATTTTTTCAGGTAAATATTCAAGGATAAAAGCCACAGATATAATTAACATACATACATACCTACATATATATTCACGGGTATAAATCCCTAAAAGGGGTAGCCAGAGCTTCAGAATAAGAAATTTTTCAGACACTTTTGAAAGTAGATTAAGGAAAAGATTATTGAATTTGAATGTTTTTGTTTATGAAAACCTCATGTAGGGATTATTACTAATAAATAAAGGCAAAATTGATTTATTAGTAATAATCCCCACGTGAGATTTTCTTGAAAAAAAACATTAAAATTATGTGATAGTTAGGCATTTTCAACATTTGAATCCTATCTAAAAAGGTAGACAAGATGCCTACCGAATTTGTAAAAAACAACGGAGGTAGGTAACGCAAACACTATTTAAAAGTGTAAAAAGAAACAAAGGAAAGAAGAATTTCGAACTGGAAGCCATTGACACTGTAGATCAATTGGCAGAGAGTCGGGGGCGTATACCCGGAGGTCGCGGGTTCGATACCAGCCGGTGTCGAAATTTTTCTTTCCTTTATTTATCCTTGAAGAAAAGATTGTAAAATAAAAGATTTGGTGATGGGTCTCCAGTAACATCTCCCAACAATCACTTAAAAAAGTTCAAAACTGTAAATCAACTATAACGATACCCGTAAGGGTTACAAACATAGAGTTACTTAGTGCTGTTGTAAACCGAAATGTTCTGAAATTACTAATTCAATAATACTAAGAAATGACAAAAACCTATGGATTGAAACCGAATTATATTATATTGAATTGCGTTAACCACACCAAACAAAAAAATATTTTTTTGTATATAAATGTTGATTCCACGTCTTTTATTTTGAAGCAAAACCCACTACTACTTGGCTTTAATACATATATACTCACGCAACCAGATCTCTTTGCGATAGGAAAACTATTGATCGCCCGTTTGAAAGCACAACTACTTCCCTTGCCTACATCCATTAATCTTTTCATATTTTTATTCATAAGTAATGTTATTATTTTCATATAGCACCCTCGATTTTCTTGTAAAGACTAAATGAGTTATTTTATTTAATTCTTAGAACTTGGTTTATTTTAATAGTACTTAAACTTCCTCAAAGAAGGTAACAGCTTTAAATAATAGTTTTTTTTTGAATATGCTTTAAAAAAGTGGAGTTTAATACTGTTTTTTATTACACAATGTACCCTCAGATTTTCTGTGAACAACAAAAGTGATATTCTATCTTAATTCTTAGACTTATTTCTTGATTGCTATTTAAGTTGTTTCTCAATGTTCTTTAAATATTTGGAGCAGGTATTTGAAAGAAGTATTTAATAATCTACAAACGATGATAGGTTTGTGATGTTAGATTGTGATCGATTGAGAAATGCGTGATTCATGAGAAGTGCGGTGAGAAAGAAGATATAGTGTATAAGATAGAAAAAGGAATGTATAATATAATAGATGGAAGAGGGGATGGATTATAGTAATTTGACAAAAGAGATTTATAGAGCCAATATGGGTAGTCATGTTATTAGAGGTCGATCTCGGAGGACATATTGGGACCAAATAGCGAGTGTGATCAAAAAAGCAGGCATCCGAAATATGAAAAATAATAGAGTATGTATGAGAAGATTGATGGATGTAAATGAAGCTAGACAGGTTTGTCAGGATCGTGCAAAGTGGCGATTGGTAATCTCTGCTTACCCCAATGGGAACTAATGTCATGAGTATATACATATGTATGTATATTTATATGTATTTAAAAAGTGAACATATTAATAAAAAAAAAGATTAAATAAAGATTGATGGATGTAAATGAAGCTAGAGAGGTTTGTCAGGATCGTACGAAGTGGCGATCGATAGTCTCTGCCTACTCCAATGGGAATTTATGGTCTGAGTATATGTATGTATTAATAAAAAATAATACTTCTTCATTACGTTTTCACTTTTCAAATAATTTTCGATGTCGATACTTTCATGTTAAGTCCTAACTTGAAACAAGCAGTAAATAGCTGTTATGGTAAAATTTTACACTTTAATTTTACGAGTTTGAAACACGCCATGGTTTATTGAACCGGTCACTTTAAGTTATTAAGGATTTTTTTATTTTAAACTGCAAAAACTTAACTGTTTAATAGCCTATTTTTTTCCTATAAGTATAATATCTTTACTATATAAATTTAATTCCCTACTTTGCGCTATTGTTTTTATTGAAATGTTATAATTAGGTATGACCCTGAATATCGTAAATATCTATTTGTATTGAAAAATATTTATTTATTTTATTTTATTTTATTTTATTTTAGAAGACTAACAGCATAATATAACTTATAAACTACTACATAAATATTCGTGTGCCAATTATAAACCTTCACCAATATTTTCAAGTATACAACTATTACGGAAGAAATAAAAATAGAAATTAGTATAAATGGGATAGATAAACTTCGGACAGATAAACTATGCTTCATACATCAACATCAACATAATAAAACGTAGTACAGACAGGAAAAAGACTTAATAGAGATTTTTATAAATCATATTTTTACATAATAATATAAATTGAGAAGAAAAAGATAAGAAAAGATTTGCTTATATTCTGGGAATCTTATCCAAATATAGTAAGTTTGTTTGATGATAACTATAAATTATAAAGCAGTTATTTCATATTTTATGACTTTTTATGAGTTACAATAAAAACTACCAAAGATAAAAAAACACTAAATCTGAATATAAAATAATCTCATTTTAAAATAAAACATACAATCAAAAAACAACTTTACATAAACATTAAATTTTGCAGGGCGTCAAGTCTGGCGCAAAGATTTTCAAAAGAAATACTTTCAGTAGCAAACGCGGGGTAGCGATGAAATCAAATAGGCATCCTTTGAATGCCTTCACGGAGAAAACCCTTTTAATTTAATGAGAACTAGGCAAATAGGGACCAGTCCGGCATACCGTGAGATTGACTCGGATCCAAATTAAGTTTTATCTGTTTCTGTCGTATGTAATCTTGTTTTAATCTTACGAGAAATAATCTCATCAGAAACATGTTAAAAGATGAGGATCTAGGATTTACATGAAACTGGAAAATAACTCTACCAATGAATTTGAATTTGGAATTCTTTTAAAATACCGTTAAACCATAAAAATCCGTGTAAAGTTTTCAACCTGCCCTTTTTACAATAATACAAAAAATCATTTTACATTTTTTGTTTTCTTTTCACTTTGTAGTTAGAAATGCTTTAAAAGCAAGATTAATAGTTTTTTAAACTTTATTTTTTCATTCGTAAGCTCGGGTTACCCCTTTTTAACTTAATTTAGTTTTTAATTTATACATACATATACTCACAGCTATAAATCCCTAGAAGGGGTAGTCAGAGCTAAGGAATCAGATATTCCTCAGCCACTTTTGGAAGTCACGTGGGGAAAAGATGGTAAAATAAAGTTTGTTGGTAATAGATCTCCAACCGCATCGCCCAAAAAATCCTTAAAAGCCCCAATACAGTTAGTCGCCTCTTACGTACACCCACTGGAAGGAATAGGGTAGTGCTATTCTAAATCGACACTACACAGCAAATTGATTTAAATAAAAAGACTATTTTGCCAGCACTAGTCCATATCTCTCCGCGACCGGCATATGACGCGACTTAGATATTTCGGGCTTTTTAAGTGATTGTTGCAATGCAATGGAAGAATCATCACCAACAACATATATTTCTACATATTTCAACTCAACTTTCAAAACTATCTTAAGATATTCTTATCCTTTTTGGGATCTAAAGCCGTGAGTATAATTGTACGTAACTACGTTATGGTTTTTTTCTATATAGTTGACACTTTTGAACTTAAATCTTAAAAAAAAATATTTCTTTGGTGAGTTAAGGGTATTTTTAATTCTTAAATGTGAAGATAGAGCCAAAGACAAATTACTCAAAGACTCAAACGTTCACGCCTAATATCCTCAAAGGGGTTAGCAGAAGTACAAAGACGAAAAAATGATCAAATAAAGCGAAAGTTGGATTTAAAATATCAAATATTTAAATCGACATATTAGCCCTTAGCTGCCTTTTACAACTACCACGGAGAACATACATACATACATATACTCACGGCTATATTTCCCTAGAAGGGATAGCCAGAGCTAAGGAATTATAAATTCCTCAGCCACTTTTGGAAGTTGAGTGGGGAAAAGATGGTAAAATAAAGGTTTTTGGTGATGGGTCTCCAACCGCATCGCCCAAAAATCCAATAAAAAGCCCCAACACCCTTAGTCGCCTCTTACGACACCCGTGGGTAGAAAGGGGTAGCGACATTCTAAGCCGGCACTACACGGCACGGAGAAATATGTCAAAATCTTAGAAACTTTGCTTTGGATATTTAAACATAGATATACACAATAATTGAAACTCAAACGTTTATCCGAAGGGGTTGGCAGAGACACTAATACTTCTTAACATCATGTTCTGAACATTGTCACTTGATGTTCAGAGTACTCACGTTTTGATTGGAATGTGTACTCACGTGATAGGAGGCAGGCCTATCGCCATTTTGTACGAATAAAATTACGCAAATACGGGTTTCCTCACGATGTTTAACCCTCACCGTTATCAACCATAATAAATTAACCACACTTATGACTTTAGAAAAGACAAATTGGTGTAGGCCAGACCCGGAATTTGGACACTCATGGTCTGCACGATAAACGGTGTTCTATCCACTGAAAAACGTTTTCATATACCTACACAACACTCTTATGAAATATTAAAAACAAAACTCAACGTTCATTAGTTATAAGATTCTGCAAACAATCAACCAAATTGATATAGAGATTCAAACTGTCAGTACCATTCCAAATATTTTAAATTTAGAACGTACCGAAACCGGCCAGTCCAATTTTCACTCGTAATCGATACTCGGATGTAAAATATTTCACTATTCGAATAGCCATCTGACCAGGCTATTCGCTGATCCGATGAAAGCAAATATCAATTTTGTTTGTATATGGTAAGCTTTCTGAAAATTTGGGAGTGATTGATTTGTGCAAACAATGCAGAGGCAGATCCGAATTTGTATTGAAATTGAAATAAATTTTGTATAGTTTAAATATATGACGTGAGTGCACTGTCAAAGCTAAACGTGAGTTTTCTGAAAGGTGTGATAAATGACCCGTGCTCCTCAGAAATACAAATTTCTCTGCTATTTCTTAACTAATTATTATTATTATTAAAACTTGTCCTTAATGTTCTACTTAATAAAAAATTCTGAACGAAAATTCAAAAATAAATGCATTCAGGGTTAGCCTTATATCCGAAAAACATGATGTCATTCCTTATAAGACATTCCAGTTATTTTTATCAAAAAATATTGTACTGTTTATAAAACACCATAAATACAATATTTCAATTTATAAGTTTTATGAAATACCACATTAAGTCAAAAATAATAATAATTTCACAGTGATTTTTCTATTCGAATGTTTATTGGTTCATAAATGTATGAAAATCACCCATATTTTTAGCGTAGTATTAAGTTAGGGTGTGGCTTAGGTATGTTTCTTTATGACTGAGGTTAATTCAGCCATGTGGGTTCGATCGCTATTTATTGCAAAACTAATTAAGATGAGTAGAACTCTTATAAAACTTTAAAAAAGTACTATGTCAAAACTTAAAATTTAAAAACCATATCTCTTTCATTTTCGTACGTTCTCATCTCCAGTTATCTACGAATATAGAGCTTCAATTTAATTTTAATGATTTAATTAATTAATTTTTATTCACTTGTCAATTAATATATAACACATTTGGAAAAGTTCAACAAAATATGAAAAATAATTGTAGACATTTAAAACAATGATTCAAACAAAATAATACTATCACTAATACAGAAAATATTAACCTAAACAGAACAGTAAAACTCAATTCAAAACTAGCGCTCAAACTTTCCTAACACCACTCAAGCTTTACACTTCATAAAAGTTATTTCACTTAAAACCTCAAAACACAAAAATATTCGCCCTTAAAATATTTAAAACCTGTTTTTCTAATATTAAAATGTATAGTTCATCTAAACTTAGAAATAAAATATGTCTGACATACCTGTTAGCGTGATGCAGCGCTGAACCAACTCCGTCGAATGCCGCGCGTTATGCCGCTCAACTCCACCTACTATTTATACCAACCTAGAGAGCCTGAAAAGCTCCGCGAACAGTAAATTCACTACTTTATTTGGGCAATTTTTTATATATAGTGGTTTTTTATTTAATTGTTTTGTGTTTATTTACTGGAATTATGGTATGTTGTTTGTAAAGATATTAGGAGCTTTTATTAATATAAGTGGACGAGTTCAGTGATGGATACTCGACCTCAAGTTTCGGTATGTGTGTAAAAGAAAATTGTACATACATTAGAGATTTATTACAATACAAATATTTACATACATACCATACATATACTCACGGCTATAAATCCCATGAAGGGGTAGCCAGAACTAAGGAATTAGAAATTCCTCAGCCACTTTTGGAAGTTGCGTGGGGAAAAGATGGTGAAATAAAGGTTTTTGGAAATGGGTCTCCAACCGCATCGCCCAAAAATCCCTTAAAAGCCCCAATACCGTTAGTCGCCTCTTACGTACACCCACCGGAAGAAATGGGGTAGTGCTATTCTGAGCCGGCACTACACAGCGTTTATTTACAATCATGGTATAATAATATTAAAACTAAATATATACATTACAAACGAAAAAATTCGTGAAATTCATCGTTGCCGGTGTAGGGTAACGTGCCTAATATGCTAGCAGCGTTTCCTCTTTGGATGGCCAAGCTATGCGTTGGCCGAGGTAGCTGCCAGCTCTGGGATCACCACACACTTCCACAAGGCGAGCGGATAGTTCTTTAAAGTACAGCCGCGCCTCGTTGCCCCACGGGCCGAGATTTTCAACGGCGGAAGGTATAAATTGATAGTCATTTGTTAAAACTGAGTATTTACGCCGTTTGAAACTCTCGGCGTTGGCAGCAGCAGTACCTGCACGCGCCGCCGACCCGGATAAATGGCAAGGCGCAAGAGTGTCGACACAGGTTGCATCCCATATCAGCGCCCTGCCATTTCTCCAAGGCAACAAAGTCATACCATCAGGTCTCTTGCTATCGTCCCGCATTAATCCAGGAGGTTCCAAGGTGGCGCTGTCAAGAGCCCGACGGATGATATCATTTAAGGCAGCATGTCGTGATAGGCGACCTGCACTGTGGGGGCATGAAAGTCCGTGGTGGCCCCATTGGTCAACCTGTACTCCACAACGACAACGATGAATTTCATTGATTTTGGCACCAACTCTCAAACATACTCCCAAACAAAAAGTCGACCGTTCCATTAACGTACCAATCGCCTCAGAAGGTAATGCATTCAACCAGTATCCCGACTCAGGCTCCATAGAGGCCATGAGACGAGCACGCTGTGCAGGATCGGAAGCAGAGTTCAAGAGGTCTAATTGAATCCGCCCGCACAGTATGTCATCCCAAGACCTCTGAGAAGCCATGTTTGTCGGAACACTCGAATCTGGACCAAGCAATGCAATCCAAGCAGTCTTGGCATCGTCCATTCTACTGATCTCTGTATCATATAGAGAGGGACTGACAATTTTTTTGTACAGATCAATTGTAGAATGTACTGATGACAAGAAAGCTGGTAAAGCCACGTCAGATGGTTTGCGTACGCCCAAACCTCCAAACTGAACTGGTAGAGTACGTAAAAGTATGTTAATTTAGAAATTCAGACCAATATAGACATCGTCATCTGATGTTTAGATGACCCACGTTTTGCTTAGACAGTGTACTCACGTGATACAGGACAGGGCAGACCTATCGCCGTTTTGTACCAATACATTGTCACATGACAAAGTACAGCTTAGCCATCTGCGTTTCCCCACGATTATTTCTCTCGCCGTTAACAACCATGATAAATTACCCACACATATGAATTTAGAAAAAAACAAATAGATTTAGGCCCGACCCAGGATTTGAACCCTCATTGTTTGCACAATAAGCAGTGTTTTATCCACTGAGGTAACACGGTTGCTAACTTCAATCAAACGTACTAATGCTTCTGAAAATCATGTGACATGGTTGCCTGGTGTTTCAGATTACCCACGTTTTGCTTACACAGTGTACTCACGTGAAAGAGTGAAGGCCTATCACTGTTTTGTACGAATACACCGTGACACGTTACAAAGCACTACTAAGAATTTAATAGAATAGAAAAACTTTTTATTACACAACATTACATTAAATTACAGCACGTCAAACAGTTTACAGAGACGAACAATTAGCCCAGAAAAGCTTAGATTAAATTAAAAGGAATATGAACATAAAAAACATATATTCTGATCTGTTTTTCATTATTTATTCATATTCACTGTCTGTCTGTTACATGAGAAATATTCAAAACTACGTATTTCTAATAAATAAAGGAAAGAAAAATTTCGACACTAGCGGGGATCGAGGTTTGAGGTTTGGGTTGAAGAGGTTTTCATGAACAAAAATTTTTGATAATACTACCAGGCCACTCAGAAAGTATTGCGAAAAAAGGTTTTAATGTATGAAACACTGGCCGGTTGTAATGTATACTGAAAATATGAGTCTTTATAAATAAAAAAAGGTACGTTCCAATTTTAAAATTTCCCTCTTTATTTTTTACGAGCTATTTTAAATTGGCGTGTCTTACTGAAAAATGAATCTGAGCCGGGAACATTTTCGCGCTATGATTTTTTACGATTTCAAATGTCGCTTAAAACCAGACAAATCATACGATAGACTTCAAATGGCGTTTATGGATGAAGGGCCTTCAAAGGCAACCGTGCATTGTTGGTATAACGAATTCAAGCGTGGTCGATTAACTTTGCGGGATGAAGAAAAAAGTGGTCGCCCTCTAACGGCTGTTACGGACGAAAACGTGGTGGAAGTGAAAAATTTAATTCATGACAATAGGCGAATAGCGTATTTAGAGATTCAACAGATTATGCAGATTGGATCGGGAAGCGTTCATGAGATTTTACACGAACATCTTCACGTGAGGAGGATAGTTTCATGCTGGGTGCCACACAACATCACCGAGGTACAGAATCAGGCCCGGGTGGAATGGTGTCGTGATATGATTAATAAATTTTATGCTGGCTCGTCTCGGCGTGTTTACGACATCGTTACAGGTGATGAGTCCTGGATTTATCAATACGATCCAGAAACGAAGCGCCAGTCGACGGTTTGGGTATTTCAAAACGAAGCGACCCCTACCAAAGTGAAGAGATCTAGAAGCGGTGGGAAGATTTTGATCGCAAGTTTTTTCAATATGATTGGCTATTTGGTGTCAATTCCTTTACAAGATCAAAGAAGTATTAACGCAAACTGGTATACTACTAAATGCTTGCCAGTAGTTTTCTCAGTTGTGAGCAACAATCGACCAAACACAGGGCTCCGCGGGCTACTGCTTCACCACGACAACGCGCCCGCTCACACCGCGCTCAAAACGACGGACTTCCTGAACAGCACGCCGGTCAAACTCTTGGGTCACCCTCCTAACAGCCCTGACCTGGCACCGTGTGATTTCTTTTTATTCCTTAAAATAAAAAATCAACTCAAAGGGATACAATTTTCATCGCCGGAAGATGCGCTGTCAGCGTTTCAGCGGGCTGTAAATGAGGTGTCTGCGGCGGACTGGAAAAAGTGTTTCGAAAACTGGTTTAGACATATGAAACTTTGTATAGATGCTGGTGGAGAGTACTTTGAAAAGATTTAATAAAAACATTTTTAACCCATAGAACATTTTTTTTTTATTTTTGCAAAATTTTCTGAGCGTCCCACGTACGTATTTCTGTTGCCGCTATAGCATAAAATTATTGTTATTTAATTTGGTCATATTTTGAATTTTTGGGTTCGTATTGGAGACCCATCACCAACAATCTTTATTTTACCATCTTTTCCCCACTCAACTTTCCAAAAGTGGCTGAGGAATTCCTAATTCCCTTGCTCTGCCTACCCCTTCTAAGGATTTATAGCCGTGAGTATATGTATGTATGGGTACGTATTCCATACATGTAATATGATTATTGCGGTTAGTTAGATAAATTTCTTACATTCGTAACAAAACAATGTACAAAAAAGTAAGTAGACACTTCTCGTAAATTGTAATCGGACAGTATCGTTTTGCAAAAGACAAAGTTTGATTGTATCTAAAATGTGTTTACTGTTCCGTCCTGTAATACCCCGTTGCAGCAGCAAAGAAGCTAAGTATTGGATTGATCGCTTCCGAAGTCCAAACGGATACCGTTATTGTATCAATTTTACTTTGAACATCTTTTGTAACTTGCAAACTTTTTGGCTTAATCGATATCTATTTATCTGGATTTCAAAAATGAATACGCAAAACTTTCCTTCCTGTCCACTTTTTTCAACGTGTACTTATTATTATTATTATTATTGGTGGGCGCTAACCGCCTCAGGTTTCCGCACTTAACCCAGCTACGAGGTGGGCCATTGTACGTGGGCCGTTTGGCCGTTTAAGTTTCCCAACCTAATTCTGACCAGAATGACAAAAGCTTATCCAGGTCAGCCATTGCCTCTGGTAGCGACTTTTTGGATCCGATGGTGTTGTTTCGGATATCGGTTACTCCGTTGCATTCCTGGAGCACATGAGTGACCGTTTCGTCAGCCTCCATGCACGCACGGCATAGAGGGCTATCGGTGATGCCTAGAGTGTGGAAGTGTTTGTTTAGGGCATAGTGCCCTGTGACAACACCCACTAGAGTTCGCAGATTTGGTCTGCTAAGACGTAAGGCATATCTGGTCAGATTTTTCTTAAGAGTTGGCATTGCCTCTTTAGACTGTCTGCAGCCAGACGTGCCTTGCCAACACGCATTAGCTAGGGTTTGTGTGCGTTCCCTTAGCCACGTGCGCAGCTGGTTGAATGGAAGAGGTATTATGGGTTCGGGTCCGTACAGAGACATAGCCGATCCCCCTCTAGCCAGCTCATCAGCCGCATCGTTGCCTAAGGACCCACTGTGGCCTTTAATCCACTGCAGGATAATATTGTTGTCCTGCGCCACTTCCTCTAAGGCTTGGTGACATTCCAGGATTAGACCTGAAGTGTACTCGCTTCGATTGAGAGCTTGCAGGACAGAAGTGCTGTCCGATATGATTTTTATGGTCATTTCTGAGTGTACGTGTACTTTTTTAAGTCTTAGTGTGAATAGTCATTTGAATTTAGCATAGTAAACATATAACCTTAAAATTCAGATAATTATGAAAAAATATTTGATGTTATACAAATCTAATACTATGAAAACTAGAGCAGTTCAGAATAATTTAAACAAAATTGAAAGGTAATGCTCAGATTTTTATATTAATGTGGAATGCCACCTGCACCTGAAGGGGCTGGCTGAGGCACTATTACTTCTGAACAGCACGTGCCATTAATGTGACTGGTGGTGTTTCAAGTCCCAATGTTTTCCAAGTCCAAAATCAGGCATTTGTGTTTCCCCATCATGTTTTCAACCACCGTTAAATACTTGATTAAACACACCTTAGAAAAGAAACATTGCTGAACGTTGTCTTAAATTCTTATTTAAAGCAGGTTTTCTCAATAAGCTAATAATATAACTAATCATTTAATAGTTCTAGTTCATAGCTATCCTTTTTAAGGTTTTCGGGAATACTGGTTCCTCATAACACGTCAAATGTTATCCATCATATTCATGTTATACTCCCATAAAATAAAAACGATGAATATCTAACAAAAGCAGTCCAAATCAGCATAATGACCGTTTGATAAAGCAGCGTTTCTAGAATCGCACCAACCGACGATTGCGGCCAGGATCCCTCGAGCGTTCACATGCAAAACTATCATCAACTGAATTCAATCATATTTTGCAATTCTTTTGAATTTGATGTTTCAATCAAGCTTTTTTATTACCTTTGTTAATTTAAATATTACATACATACATATACTCACGGCCATAATTCCCAAAAAAGGGTAGCCAGAACTAGCAAGAAACTCCTTAGCCACTTTGGAAGTTGATAGTGGGCAAGATGGTAAAAATACAGTATCATTGGTGATGGGCCTCTATCCGCATCGCCCAAATAACACTTAAAAAAACCCAAACCCTTAGTTGCTAACTTACGGCACTCGTAGGTGGAAAGGGGTATAAACATTCTAAGCCGGCACTACAAGGCTACATAGGTATACTTGCGGCTGGGAAAATGTATTAGGCATAAAGTATAGTAAGTGACGTGCCGTGTAGTGCCGGCTTAGATGTCAATATCCCTTTCTGCCCACGGGTGTCGTAAGAGGCGACTAAGGGTATTGGGGCTTTTTATTGGATTTTTGGGCGATGCAGTTGGAGACCTATCACCAAAAACCTTTATTTTACCGCCTTCCCAACTCAACTTCCAAAAGTGGATGAGAAATTTATAATTCCTTGGCTCTGGCTACCCCTTGTAGGGAATTATAGCCGTGAGTATATGTATGCATGTATGTATGTAAGTGATGGGTCTTCAGTCAAATCGTCCATAAAATTACTTAAAACATAACTAACTTTTAAAGCCATTCAATTGTTCTTATTTTGGGGCTAACCAGATCTGTATAAAATAATATATATTTATTAATTTCTATCTATTTTGTGCCATTTAACTCAGTTTGGTAGGATAATTATGGTATGGTAGTATTAAGTTGATTACTTCCTTCAAAGGTCACGTTAAGCCGTAGGTCCCGGTTACTCTCACGTTAGGCCACGTTAACCCATATTAGGCCAGTAGTTTGGTGGACTATCGCTTATTAAAAGCTCGCTAAAGCAACTACTTTCGTACCACATAGTTAGGAATAGTAATTGATCAATAATAAAAGCTGTGTATATCGTCGGCTTAGAATAGCACTACTCCATTTCTATCCGTGGGTGTACGTAAGAGGCGACTAAGGATATTGGGGCTTTTTGAGGGATTTTTGGGCGATGCGGTTGGAGACCCATCACCAACAACCTTTGTTTTGCCATCTTTTCCCCACGCAACTTCCAAAAGTGGCTGAGGAATTTTAATTCCTTAGCTCTGGCTACCTCTTCTAGGGATTTATAGCCGTGAATATATGTATGTATGTAATAACAATTTATAAGGAGACTAGCTTTTTGCCCGCGACTTCGTCCGCGTGGACTACATTTTTTGCATCCGCTTTACATCCAAAACACCTAAACACTATCACAACTTCTGTTTTTTATATTTATATTCCCGCGGGCGTTGTAAAGAATATAAAGGACATTGAGGCTTTTTAAGTGATTGTTGGGCGATGCAGTTGGTAGCCCATCACTAACAACCCTTATTTAACTATCTTTTCCCTAATCTATTTCCAAAAGTGGATGAAGAATTACTATCTCTGAAGCTGTGGCTACCCTTTTTTAGGATTTATAGCCGTTAGTATATAGTCATGATTGATTGATGGATGAATTTTATAAATTCCTTTTTGTAGTGGTTATATCAGTCAATCAGATCAAGTTTCCAATTTCTAATACAGTATATTTATAGATCAAAAATCTGTGTACTATATTTCAATCCCTTAGGGGATGAGTTCCAAAAAACCTTTTTAATTGTTCATACGAATCATGAAACAAACCATTTTGTACCAAGTTTTATATGTTCAAATATGAGAATATCTTTAGTAAGTATGGATAGCAGTTTGGCGACCCGGTGCTGTCCTACGACCCGTACAATGACTGTTGATGTGTGAGAGATTGCAATCATCGGTCAACAGATGGCGTTACTGAATTAACATTGAGATATTTACTATTATTTACAAACTATGCATTCTGAGGCTTAAACAGAATATTAATTTATGCGTAAGTAAAACATAATAAATCCATGAGAACATAAGTTAAAAATAGTTAAAAAAACAAAAGCTATAAACATATTCTCAAACCTACCAAATGAATACGCAAAATTCTTATAGTCCAAGATCCCGGTGCCCCCAGACGTTACTTATTTTCTCATAAGAAATATAAATGGGATAAAGTAGTGTTAGTACGTACTTTGAGTGTGTGCATACCTGCTACCTTGGGTCGACGGCCAATTCATAGTTACCAGGTGCTAAAGGTAGATAAATACAGTACTGATTTTTCTTAAATTCTCAGTGCTGATTTTTACATATGTTTTAGATTTTGTTGTTAAAAATTAATAATCATTATTGCCAGACACTTTCCATCGGCGCTTACCCTTACCAGACGCTTTAAAGCTTCAAAAAAAATAACATATTCTTACTTACAATCTCACTCTTGATTTTTATGTATGATACTTGGGGAACTATTTGAACACCCCTGGTCAGCAGCCAGACCAATTGGAGGGGTCAAACATCCCCCCAGACACACACAAAGTGTCGCTATGTGTATAAACGCGAGGTCATTATTTGTACGCTTGAGTGTGAGAGAGATATCTATTTATGGATATATATAAGAGTTGTAGTCGGGCAGCATCTACGTCAATTATTCCGGCCCGTTGTACAGTTCACAAATAAATTTTTGTATAGTGTTGAACACATTTTGCTCCAGTTCTAAGTCACTGAATAAGTCTACATCGCCGAGTTTCATAAATGCTATCTGGTACTCTACTTTTTTTTTCAATACATTAAATGGCCTTTGCTTGCCTTTTCTAAAAAAAGCTGGATTGTAATCACAACCAGTTATTGCGTGAAATCCTGGCAAGCAACGGCTTAATGTAGGTCCTAAATGTTTATAAATCTCAGTGATATCAATGTATCTAACTTTATTTCCAGTGCCAGTCAATATCCACACATAGGAGTCATCATTTTTTAAATGATGCATATTGCTTAGCATAATTACAGCAATATCGGTGTCAGAACACTGAATAACAAAATTAGCTTGATCAACAAAATTGCAGATATGGTGGATAATCTTAGTGTCAGCTTCCTCATGTTCAGGGCATCTTAAATTTTCATCAATAGAAGATACTACTGCATTATTTATGACGGAAAAAGAGTGACAATTCTTGAAATTAACAACAATGTTTTTGTTGCCAATAAATGGTACTATCTCGTCTGTAGACCAGTGGCGTATTAAGAAGTCAATGAGAGCCTCTTTGAAGCGTATATTTTTCAATTCTTTCGCGAAATCAGACGGTCGAACTTGATCAGGTCCACTGATGCTAAACTCAAGTTGTGTCGATTCATTTCGAAGTGATCTTTCGTAATCTTTTATAGAAGGCGAAAAATACTGATCAAAAATGACATCGAATCTTAACGCTGGTGAATAATTGTGTGACCATTTGTAACATTTTTTTGGAGATACTCCCAAATGTTTTTGGGACATTTTTAAGTATTTTTAAGTAGCACTGAATAGAGTAGCCTAGAGACGTCAATAAGTATAAGAAAGATATCCATAAATAGATATCTCTCTCACACTCAAGCGTACAAATAATGACCGCGCGCTTATACACATAGCGACACTTTATGTGTGTCTGGGGGGATGTTTGACCCCTCGAATTGGTCTGGCTGCTGACCAGGGGTATTTAAATAGTTCCCCAAGTATCATACATAAAAATCAAGAGTGAGATTGTAAGTAAGAATATGTTATTTTTTTGAAGCTTTAAAGCGTCTGGTAAGGGTAAGCGCCGATGGAAAGTGTCTGGCAATAATGATTATTAATTTTTAACAACAATATCTAAAACATATGTAAAAATCAGCACTGAGAATTTAAGAAAAATCAGTACTGTATTTATCTACCTTTAGCACCTGGTACCTATGAATTGGCCGTCGACCCAAGGTAGCAGGTATGCATACACTCAAAGTACGTACTACGAGTAACACTACTTTATGCCATTTATATTTCTTATGAGAAAATAAGTAACGTCTGGGGGCACCGGGATCTTACTCTATTACAATACACTTTCAATTATCTTTATTCATACATATTCGCATAGTTGAATGTGAAAAAGAAGGATTAGTACATCCTATTATCCTAACCTAACACAAAAGCAAAAAAGTCTCAAAAAGACATTAATCACCCGGGATTCGAACCTGGGTCATCCGTTAGTTTAGTTTTAACCAATCGGTATACAGCTACGCCACAAAAACATTACTAATGATGTAAAATTTGTGATATGGTGTATATCTAGTAGCCATACTATTGACAAACAATTAAATACATACATACATACATATACTCACGGCTATAAATCCCTAGAAGAGGTAGCAAGAGCTAAGGAACTTGAAGTTCCTTAGCCACTTTTGGAAGTTGCGTCGGGAAAAGATAGTGAAATAAAGGTTGATGGTGATGGGTCTCCAACCACATCGCCCAAAAATCCCTTAAAAGCCCCAATACCGTTAGTCGCCTCTTACGTACACCCACCGGAAGAAATGGGGTAGTGTTATTCTAAGCCGACACTACACAGCAATTCATTAAATGGACATTTATTTTGATGAAAATGGATAAAACCCTTATTTTTTTCAAAAACACTATACTTTAATAATAATACTTTGACCTAAAATAATATTAATTTTATTGTTGTGTTGTTTAAATTTTATACACATATTTATAGTGTTTTTAATTGAAGAAATTTTAATTTTGTGCCATGTAATGTTTGCTACCTTAATTTTTAGTTTTAGTATCTACAGCCCTCTTAAGAAATTGCATGTGCCCAACAGAGTCCATATTTATTACTGTACCTTGATTACACCATCTATTTGTACACTTATGGTTTGCAATAAAAGTTTGAGTTTGAGTTTAATGAAGAGTCGGATAAAGTCGGTCGATGAAAAAATTAATCGTGTAAATATGAGGAGCAATAAGTTGGTGATGTGATAGAGATTGCAATCATCGGCCAATAGATGGCGGTATTGAATTAAAATTGAGATATTTACTATTATTTACAAACTATGCATTCTGAGGCTTAAACAGAATATTAATTTATGCGTAAGTAAAGTATACTATATCTATAAGGATATTAGTTAAAAATAGTTAAATAAACAAAAGTTATAAACATATTCTCAAACCTACCAAATGAATACGCAAAATTCATACAATATATTTATTCATACATATTCGCATAGTTGAATGTGAAAAAGAAGGATTAGTGCATCCTTTTATTCTAACCTAACACAAAAGCAAAAAGAATACGCAAAAAGACTTACCACCCGGGATTCGAACCTGGGTCTTTCGTACTTAGTGTTTACCAAACGGTATACCGCTACGCCACGCAGATATTTGTGTAAGCCTCAAATTTGTGATATCCTATATATCTAGTAGTCATACTATTGACAAACAATTAAATGGACAATTATTTTGATGAAAATGGATGAAACCCTTATTTTTTCCAAAAATACTATTAATGAAGAGTCCGATAAAGTCGGTCGATGAAAAAATTAATCGTGTAAATATGGGGAACCATATAAAAGTTATGTTTTTTTATGCTCCTGTGGGAACCCTTGCGAAATCCGGGATAAATTATATCCTATATGTTGGCCAGGTGTTTAACCTACATTCATGCCAAATTTGATCAAGATCGGTCCGATAGAATTAACGTGATGAACGGACATACAGACAGACAGACAGACATTTTTTTCAAAAATAGCAAATTTGGCTGCAGTATCGAAAATAAAACATATTCCACCGGTTTTTATTTTGTTGTCTTCAATGTACAGTTTTGACCTCGTTACAGTCTTATTATAGTATAGATAGATAGAAGATAGATAGATTTAAGTCCCCCATATTATCAAAATTTTAACAAAGTAATTGTTCATACCGTAATTCAAATAACAATAATCTTCCGTGCAATAAAAATGTATGTATCCTTAACTTTCTCTATGAATAAAAGATGTATAACTTTTGTGATTGGCTGTGAACTTTTTACAATGAATTAATACGGTAAAGTAAGTTTTCTTTAGCGAACAAAGGAATAATTGAAGGGCTAAACTTATGTTTAAAATATTCATAATAGTCGATAGTAATTGTCAGTAATTGAGTAAGGTCGGGATCGACTTTGTAGCAATCGATATTCTACGGTAGCTCCGTTTGTAACCTTGATAATTAAAAGTTGCTGCTTAGAGTCGGCTTAGAATAGCACTACCCCGTTTCTTCCCATGCGTGATCGTAAGAGCGACTAAGAATATAGCGGCTTTTTAAGTGATTTTTGGGCGATGTGGTTGGAGACCCATCACCAAAAACATTTATTTGACAATCTTATCCCAACTTAATTTCCTAAAGAGGCTGAAGAGGCTGATTCTGAAGCTCTGGCTACCCCTTTTAGGGATTAAAAGCCGTGAATATATGTATGTTAAATTAAAACCTTGGTGACACCTTAGCACGCACACATTTTTTTCATGTGTCAAACATTCTCAAAGTTCATATGGTTGCCAAAATGGTCTACATTATTGAAGTCGCTGTTTAATTTGGATCAAATATATAGAGTACTTGAAAGAGTATTGATAAAAAATATAACTTTAATTCAGAGGATACAATTCTATGTTTTTGGAATTATCTGTTAAGTACAGGAACAAGTACAGGGCTGTGTAGTGTCGGCTTAGAATAGCACTACCCCTTTTCTTCCGGTGGGTGTACGTAAGAGGCGACTAACGGACTTGGGGCTTTTTAAGGGATTTTTGGGCGATGCGGTTGGAGACCCATCACCAACAACCTTTATTCTACCATTTTTTCCCCACTCAACTTCCAAAAGTGGCTGAGGAATTTCTAATTTCTCAGATCTGGCTACCCCTTTTAGGGATTTATAGCCGTGAGTATATGTATGTATGTATGTATGTACAGGGACAAAGACCGATGACTTGGTCAAAGCCGATGATTGAGAGTAGCGCAGGAGGCCTATGTCCATCAGTGAACGTCGATTGGCTGAAGATATGTGATGAAGATAAGAAGATAGTAATAACATACATACATATAATCACGGCTATAAATCCCTAGAAGGGGTAGCCAGAGCTAAGGAATTAGAAATCCCTCAGCCACTTTTGGAAGTTGCGTGGGGAAAAGGTGGTAAAAATAAAAGGTTGTTGGTGATAGGTCTCCAACTGCATCGCCCAAAAATCCCTTTAAAGCCCCAATACCGTTAGTCGCTTCTTACGTACACCCGCTGGAAGAATTGGGGTAGTGCTATTCTAAGCCGACACTACGCAGCCACTTTTTGTGATACTTTAATTAAATACCCGTGGAAAACCAAGGCGGTTCGCTAGTATTAACTATAAATTATATCATTAAGGATAGCAGGTGCTCGATACACAATTCGACATACGTAACACTAGCTGACCCCACAGACTTCGTACTGTCAAAAGTGTAGACTTTCACGTCGTCAAACTGAAATATTTAACTGACCTGTTGAGGGTCTCTGTCATGGGATGAGAAAAAAGGTGTTTTTCATAGTGTCCTCACAATTTTTTCACTTTATAAATTTTAAGTTTATAAGTATAGTAGTTTTGGCTGAGCATTGATTCTTAGTCAGTTAGTCTGTTTCACCATTTTTTAAGAAAATTTATTGATCTTTAAATTTTTCTGAGATAAAAAGTGTCCTATTGTGTTAATTGGGATCATTATCTGGCTTCCTGTAAATTTTATTTTAAATATGTTCTGTGAATTAGTCTTCATTTAGCTACAAACATCTAAACTTTCACATTTATAATATTAATAGGATAAGGCTTAAACATAAGCTTCTCGCGCAGGTGACCTCGCTCGCCGGCCAGCGGCAGCGTAGCGTCTTGTCTTGCGCTTCATGCACGCGTGTAAATTTTGTTACGGAGTAATTTTAAAATTATAGTATCTTCTAAGACGTTTATTTAAATTAAGTGATGTCAAGGACAATTTTGTTCTCAATTAAATACTCTCAATCAATAACATATTTATTTGGAATAAGATTAATATTTTGTTGATAAAACATTATGGCAATTATGCATTAAATTCGACCAAATTTATTTGCCATAAATATAGTTATACTAAGTGAAACTTAAAAGTAAGACATATACTGTTCCGGGCATTTTTTTAGATCATTTAAAGAGAAATAATTCTTTAATACATTTTTTTTTGGGTAACTTAAACCGTTTACGCAGGGCACACAACTGAAGCCTTAGTATGAATAATTATCCAAATTATTTTTGCAACAGTATTCGATGATAGTTTGCTCCTGTTGATCGCAGCGTGATGATATATAACCTAAAACCTTCCTCAATAAATGGACTATCCAACACAAAAATATTTTTCAATTTGATCGGGTAGTTCCTGAGATCCTAGCGTTCAAACAAACAAACTCTTCAGCTTTATAATATTAGTATAGATTAACATTGCCACCCCTTTGTGGATAATAGGCGTGAATGTTTTGATAGAGTTGTTTAGTTGCCTTTAAGGTGGTGTATGCGAATAATCCTTGTTTTTATTTTTTATCTGACCATTTCTTTTTTTTTTTCATATAGTTTTATATAGCTCTGAAAAATCACATAGTTTTTTTTCCGTTAATCAATTATGTTTTTTAATCTCAGATAATATCATATTTAAAAGCAAATCACATAAAATATCTCTGAAATTTTTTTCAGAACTATAAGCTCTGGATATAGCTAACTTGAATGCAATCTTATGAAACAAGTGCTTTATTCCCGGATATGTTTCTTATCCCCGGGGATCCTAACCGTTTTATAGTTCAATTTCCTATCAAGATGAACTCAGTGGAGCAATTGAATTTTTATTTTAATAAACCAGCGATGTTTATGTTATACTATGATTTCACATTATTTTCTATAACATTTTCTTACACACATGATTTCATCAAAATAAATTTAGTTGAATTTCGAAATTTTCGATGTAAAGCTTTTCTAAATGATGAAACTTAAGATTAATTAATTCAAAGCCACTGTCATCTAAAGTTCATTCCAGATGTATTAAAAAAGTATGCATGTTAAAATATTTCTCTTAATTAATCTTAAATGCATACATACGAATTATTATCACGGCTATAAATCTGAAAAAGGGGCAGCTAGAGCATTGAAAGTAGAAATTTTTCAGCCACTTTTGAAAGCAGATTTTTAAAGTATCGTTGGTGGTGGTCTCCATCCATATTACTCCTGAGCACTTAAAATTCCATCTACCTTTATTCGCCTCGTAACTTTAACCTTAACCTTTAGTCGCGGGCAACTGTATTACGAGCCTTTTAATAAAATCAGCAGAAATCATATTAAAATTTCAATCGAAACCAGCGCAATATCTGCTATAAATTATTCTATCTACCACACAAATATAAATCCACACAGTACAATATCAATAAACATTACGAACCCAATACAACGACGAAACAAACTACGATACGAGAATGAAGAAATAAAGTCAATAAATCAGCGAGTTAACTAGCATGCATGGAACCTCCATCACAGTTGACACGTAGTTAGCACAACTCTCCCACAGGTGGCGCTGTACGCGCGCTCTCTCACCAAACCGCAAATTTATGTCTACCCTCAAATGTTGCTTTGTTGTGACATAGACTACTACAAAATTAGAAGTGGAAATGAATAAATTTAACAAATATTTTTGGAGACGTACTGTGCATGTTTTACTATGGTTGTAGTAATTAATCAAGTTCATCCCTTTTGCTGTATTTAGATATCTTTTTTTTTCAACAACTTCTCTAGTGTTTAATTGAATTGTGGTAGTTTTATTTTATGAATTTTACTAACAGTAAAAATATATGTCAGGAATGTCCAAATTTACCAACGTTTTATTTTTCAAAAAGCGCATACTCGTATACTATAGTTTTGGTGTTAACTCATGTCTTTTCCCCTTTCATAATTCATTTCCTTTCTTTTTCTCTTACCGTGAGATAGAAACAGTATGAAACACAATGCAACTTTTGCGTTTTTACAGCATAACTTACTTTTTTACAACCACTCAGTCGGTCACCACTGTACAGTCGCCAAAATATCAAATATTACATTGAAACCAGTTTGTTAGTTTCTTAGCTGTCGTATTTATTTCGTGCAGGTTCTGTCGAGTCCTATTCTATCTGAAAAACCATTTCATAGACGGAAGGTGAAAATTGTTAATAGGTATTGTTTCTCTTACGTGTAGCAACAAAATAGCTAAAAATATATTCTGACTGAGTTGTACATTTTGGAAATACAATAATCTTTACTATACTTGCTGTGTAGTGTCGGCATAGAATAACACTACCCCATTTCTTCCGGTGGGTGTACGTAACAGGCGACTAACGGATTTGGAGCTTTTAAGGGATTTTTAGGCGATGTGGTTGGAGACCCATCACCAAAAACCTTTAATTTTACCATCTTTTCCCCACTAAAATTTCCAAACGTGGCTGAGGAATTTCCAATTCCTTAGCTCTGGCTACCCCTTCTAGGGATTTATAGCCGTGAGCATATGTATATGTATGCTATACTATAATAAGACTGTGCCGAGGTCAAAACTGTACATTGAAGAAAAAAAATAAAAACCAGTGGAATATGTTTAATTTTCGATACTGAAGCCAAATGTATGTCTGGCTGTCTGTATGTCCGGTCATCACGTTAATTCTAAAAGACGAATCTTGACCAAATTTGGTATGAATGGAGCTTATACACATGGCCAACATATAGGATATCATTTATCCCGGATTTCGCAAGGGTTCCTACAGTGTCCTAGCTGGTGTATAAATTTTGTGCAGGCCTTTCTAGTCCTGTTTTATCTTGTATGAAAAAACATTCCCTAGACGGAAGGTGAAAATAGTTTCAAATTTATTGTTTTTTATATTACGTGTAGCAACAAAACTGCTAAAAATATTTACTGACTGAGTTGTAAAGTTGCTATTAATTCTAAATATTTTAAGAGAGGCACTGCGTACATTCTGAACACATAATGATTGTTGATGCCAATTAAACCTATAAGTGTTATAGACCGGTAGACTGATTATTGATCTTATACATTTGCTACAAGTAAGCTAAGCTAGTCATTACTTTCAAAGTGGAATCTACACCTAATCCATAAATGAGAGCTTATATTTATATCAATTTACAATTCTTATCTAAAATACTTACTAACGTGCCGTGTAGTGCCGGCTTAGAATGTCACCTACCCCTTTCTACCCACGGGTGTCGAAAGAGGCAACTCAGGGTTTCAAAGTGGTTTTTGGGCGATGCGGTTAGAAACTTATCACCAACGATACTTTATTTCTGCCATCATCCCCTATCAACCTCAAAATGTGGCTGAAAAGTTTCCAGCACTGGCTACCCCTTTTTGGCTTTATGGCCGTGAGTTTATGAATGTATGTATATTAAAAACAAATAGAGCATTTTTATAAATATAAACGAAACCATAACACAATATTGCCGTGTTTGATAGTACATTGGTGGCTGCCGACAGTGGTCGCTCAATTTTATGTATCCCTCCGGCTTTGTTTTAGCTTTTCACGGCAGTTCTTTTACGAGTAGCTCAGGACTATTTGTATCCGAATTGTACTTGTTTTTAGGTTTGTTGAATTCTTTGTGATTCGTTGCATGAACATTCTTATGGCATGCATACGTACATATTGTACATACATACATACATATACTGACGGCTGTAATTCCCTAGAAGGTGTAGCCAGAGCCAAGGAATTATAAATTTCTCAACCACTTTTGGAAGTTGTGTGGAGAAAAGATAGTAAAATAAAGGTTTTTGGTGATGGGTCTCCAACCGCATCGCCCAAAAATCCAATAAAAAGCCCCAATACTCTTAGTCGCTTCTTACGACACCCGTGGGTAGGAAGGGGTAGCGACATTCTAAGCCGGCACTACACGGCAATACTATACATATTGTCACGCCATTATTTCCTATTGCGGAAGGCAGAGATTATTTATCACCACTTTAAACGATCCAGGCAAACCTCTCTAGCTTCGTTTACATCCATAAATCTTTACATACATGCTTTTTTATTCATT
Organism: Bedellia somnulentella; assembly: GCA_963576735.1. Lineage (NCBI taxonomy): Eukaryota > Metazoa > Arthropoda > Insecta > Lepidoptera > Bedelliidae > Bedellia > Bedellia somnulentella. The sequence goes on from OY755181.1 coordinate 15,740,695, forward strand.
ATATTTCGGACGCCTGCCTTTTTAAGCACACTCTTCATTTGGTCTAAATGTGTCCTTAGTGGTCGTCCTCTACTTACATTACCTTCCACTTTAGCTCTGCAGGTCTCTTTCACCAATTTACTGAAATCCATCATCTCTATGTGCCCAAACTACCTCATCACTTTTGCTTTCTACTTTTAAATTCTTATGTCAGTTACTGTAAAAATATGATTATATCCTAGGGTTTGGTAGAGATAGTTCATATACATACATACATACATATACTCACGGCTATATTTCCCTAGAAGGGGTACCCAGAGCTAAGGAATTATAAATTCCTCAGCCACTTTTGGAAGTTGAGTGGGGAAAAGATGGTGAAAATAAAGATTTTTGGTGATGGGTCTCCAACCGCATCGCCCTAAAATCCAATAAAAAGCCCCAAAACCCTTAGTCGCCTCTTACGACACCCGTGGGTAGTAAGGGGTAGCGACATTCTAAGCCGGCACTACACTGCAATAGTTCATATCTAACGAAAAAATAAGATTTTCATGCATACATATGCTTACGCCATTAGCTCTAATTGGGGTAGACAGAGATTATATATTGCCACTTTATACGATCAAGTAGTTAAATTATCTATAATATTGCCATATTGAGAGCATGGCACATATGAAAGGTGGCCAGAAACTTACGAAATATTAAATTTTAACTTATTTGTATCAGTAGAAAAAATGTAGTATTATAAAATATTTAAGTTGATAATTTATATATTTTTATGTTGGTGCTGACTGCAAATTCATTGCTACTACGCAGGTTATACGGCTATTGTTTTCTTTTATACATTGTTATTAATGTGTATGATATTATTTTTCTTTGTGTTTGAATATTTTTTTGAGCTGTCTCTTTTTATACGTGTATAATTTAATGTTACAGCGAATAAATGATTTTCTTTCTTTCTTTCTTTTTATAATTGCATATTTCATTAATCACTTTAAAGATCCCTAAATTAGCTAATACAATACTAACAGAAAAAAATGTACGTTGAATGCTGTGTAAGAGTCGGCTTAGAAATAGCACTATTCCACTTCTTCCCGTCGGTGTTCGTTAGAGGCCACTTAAGGTATTGGCTTCTAAAGTTATTTTTGGGCGATGTGGTTGGAGACTCATCACCGAAAACCTTTGTTTTACAATCTTTTCCCCACTCATCTCCCGAAAGTGGCTGAAGAACTTCATATATTGCAACTTTGGCTAAACCCTTCTAGGAATTATTAGCCGTATAGTGGTATATGTCTGTATGTTTGTGTGTATGTAGGACGCTATTATTAGGGTTAATAGGGAGAACGCAGCAAACTTGTAAAACATACAAATGAAAAGCACAACTATGAATCCCAAAATGTCGTTGACAGAGACAGAGATATTTAGAGCTTTGCGGCTTTTTAAGTTATTACATACATACATACATAAATACATATACTCACGGCTATAATTCCTTAGAAGGGGTAGCCAGAGCTAAGGAATTATAAAACCCTCAGCCACTTTTGGAAGTTGAGTGGGGAAAAGATGGTAAAATAAAGGATTTTGGTGATGGGTCTCCAACCGCATCGACCAAAAATCCAATAAAAAGACCCAATACCCATAGTCGCCTCTTACGACACCCGTGGGTAGAAAGGGGTAGCAACATTCTAAGCCGGCACTACACGGTAAAGCCGGCACTACACGGCAAAGCCGGCACTACTCGGCAAAGCCGGCACTATAAGTTATTGTTTAGACGATATGGGTGGAGGCCCAATCACACCTATTACAACAACATCTATTACAAAATCTTTATATACCTACATTATACTCATGGCTATAAATCTTTAGCATGGGTAGCCAGAGCTTCGGAATAATAAATTTCTCAGTCACTTTTGGAAGTTGTGTTGGGAAAAAATTGTGAAATAAAGGTCTTTGGTGGTGGGTCTCCAACCTCAACAACAATTTTTCTTTAAATATCTTTACATTTCTCAAATTTCAAAAGTTTCTGAATAATTTCCTTGGGTATATATATAAACGAAAAATTTGCAAAAATAGTCTAACCTTTACACAAAAGAACATAGGAGTAATGCGTTTTACGTTCATGACACGGAAGTTGTAAGGCTGACTTATTCAGCAAAACATTTCATACGAGAGGAACGCACTAATGGAAACGAATGCGATGACTAGCGATTGCTTTATATGCCCCTACGGAACCCGCCCCAACTTATTTATACTCAGTTTAACGTGGAAAATGCATGGGGTTTAATCTATACTTATAATAAATCTGTAGAGAGGTCAATTCTGTACATGAAATATATTTTCAAAATAACTATCAGGTGGTGATTAGGGATCGATACTGATGCCAAAAATGCAATCAGTAAAATTTTTGTCTGTCTGTCTGTCTGTCTGTCTGTCTGTCGGTTTGTATGTTCCTTATGGAAACAAAAACTACTCGACGGATTTTAACGAAACTTGGTACAATTGTTTTTCATACTCCTGCGCAGGTTTTTGTATACTTTCCAGCAGAGAAGTAAAGGGGAATTTTGGGAAATTTGGGGAAAACGGGAGAAGTTACTCCATTTTTTAAGCTTCCGTCGCGTGTGCAGCCTTAATGGTTAAACTTACATAGAAATCATGTGTGGCGGAAATATTCTTCATAAAATCATCTAAATAAAAATCCTCAACAGTATATGTCTATCTTTAATGGTTGACTCACAATAACACGTGTAATTCCTGATAGCTTAGCAGTTCGGACCATACTGATTATATTTGTTTACTCTTATGTTTGTAAACCTCTCACTCATCCCTTATTTAAAAAAGGTAACATTATTACCTATTCAACAAAAAAAGAATCATAGAAATCGGTAGAGAAACACCGAAGTTATACATAAAATAAGCCATCGCGCCCGTGATCGAAACCAAATCTTTACTAATTTACATATAACATACTAGATGGCGCCAGTAGTTGCATCCTACATAACGTAATGATTTATTTTTTAGATTGTTATAAATACTTCATGGCGTTTTATTCCAAAATTTGCTACTAAACGGAAATACTGAACCGTTCATTAAAGCGCATTCAAAATCACCATACTAAACTGTTAAGGGAGTGCTATAAATTTAATAAATTGAAAACATTACGCTGAATTTCATAATGCTTGAACAGTGACTGAAGAAAGAAACCTCAGATATTTAAAAAAACAACGCTACCCATGCGAAGCTGGGACGATCCACTAGTTATAATTAAAAGCTTTTGAAGACATTGCTTAGACGCAATATTTTGTGTCTGAAAAAGGAGTGAGAAAACATTTAATAAAAAAACTCCATACATATAAAATTGAAAATACAAATAAAACAAACATATTGAATAACAATTCAAACAAGAAATATCCAGAAAAAATATTAGATTTTTACAATTTCACTCGTTACTTTTACGCAAATAAAGCAAAAGTAATACGCAGAAATGGACACATTGTGTAAACTTACTAGTCGTGTAACGGAAATAATATTTTCGCTCTTCTTTCTATGACACAATTAAATTACTTCAATTCATTTAACAGGATAATCTATCACGAAATTGTGTGCGCTAAGCCGCCTGCTTAGAGCTGTCGCAATTTTCAGCAAACTGAGGTATAACATAACATTATTCGTTCGCTCTGGTTATTTCACATGACTTGCGAAACCCGTGCTTTATATCGTATTTTGGGTATATCATACCTTCTCTAATTACTTGAAAACGTTGTGATTAATCAATTGTTTATTTAAATTTTCTTTTATATATGACTATTTAAATAGCATTTAAAAAGAAATTAATGAAATTTCAACAAGGAGTTCACTTTGCATCTTAACACTCGAAGTGATCTATTATTATTATAACAGAAAACGCAATCATACATAATTTAAATCTTTTTGTTCATGAAAACCTCATGTGGGGATTCGTATCCCGCCTGTGTCGAAATTTTTTTTTTCCTTTATTTATTCTTTATTTACGTAATAATACAATTTTACCAAGAACTACAGCTGGTGATAGACTAATTATTAAAAGCGATCTCTTCCAGACAACAGATGTAATTAGTAAAACAGCTATTTCTACTTTATGTTTCGCTTTTCACAAGTTCTGAGAGAGAAGTTTATTCAAATCTAGTTCCGAGCGCTGACATAACTCTGCCAATAGCTTTCACTAACAATTAGCGCGGGAAAACCAAATGGCCGCCATGTTGGATTAGAATTTATTATCGCTGGCCGCCCGGAACTGTACTCAGCATAGTTTAGATTCCTATTTCAATTGTATTTCTCATCCATATTTACAATATTTCATCAGTGACAAGTGCACTATTCAATATTAGTTTCATGATACAAATATATAATTCTAAGAGCTAGTGTTTAGCATGTTTACGCTATTTTATTAAAGTTCAACTGACTCGGCGTAGTCGTGATGAAGAATCCTAGATACCGTTTATTTGGGCGTGATGTGATATTTCAAAGATTAAAAAATTACTCCAGTTAGGATGTTTAAGTATGTCCACTTTTTGGATACCTTAAAATATACGAAAAACTGTATTTTAGAAAAGAAGACAATAACTTTTAATTTATATAAAGTTATCAAACTTATCATTTTCAATGTTATTCATTGTTTGGTAAATTGATTAATTATTATGAAATCATTCCAGCATTCAAGGTATATCCGTATTTCATGCAAATTCATAACCAACAATCCAGTGAACCGTTATTTTCAGCTACGTGACCAAGTCAAATTAACAATGCCAGCTCTAGTCGTACGGAATGGCGGACAACGTAACCTCATATAATTTTGGCAGAGTTGTACCTTCTCTTTAATTGAATTTGCAGGACTCACGTACTGGTTTGGTGTAACATTGTTCCGTACATCTAAAAATACAAGTATCTACAAGTTTGAACGTTTAAATGTGGTACATTTTTTTTGTATACATACATACATACATACATATACTCACGCCATTAATTCCCATTGGGGTAGGCGGAGACTATCGATCGCCACTTCGTACGATCCTGACAAACCTCTCTAGCTTCGTTTACATCCATCAATCTTTTCATACATGCTCTTTTATTCTTCATACTTCGGACGCCAGCCTTTTTGAGCACACTCTCAATTTGGTCCAAGTGTGTTCTCCGTGGTCGTCCTCTACTAACATTACTATCCACACTAGCTCTATAGATCCCTTTTACCAATTTTCTATCATCCATGTTCCACATCCTTACCATCAATCGCAATCACGCATTCTGTCACATCTTCCTGTCGCTCAAAAACCATCGTTTTGGTCTTATCCACATTCGCCCTCATTCCCTTTCTTACAAAAGACTCACATGCAATATTCATCATCTCTTGCAACTCTTCTGCCGATGATGCAAGTAGCACTTGATCGTCAGCATACAAGAGGCATTTAATGATGAATCCACCCATCCTTAGTCCATAATCACTTTCACGCAACTCTGTCAAACAGTCATCCATGAACAAAGTGAAGAGCCACGGAGAAGCTACACATCCCTGTCGGACACCCCTAGAGATTCCGAACCAGTCAGTGTTTTCCCCGTTTACTCTTACACATGCACTAGAATCCTCATAGAGTGATACCAATGCACGTATAAGTTGACTCCCCAAACCGAACTTGGATAACACCTCCCATAAACACTTTCTTACCACCCTATCATACGCCTTCTCTAAATCATTGAAGGAGCAATACACCTTTTGGTTCTTAGCTAAAAACTTTTCAGTGATGCTCCTTAGAGAGAAGATTTGATCCATACATCCCATTCCTTTCCTAAATCCCTCTTGCACATCCCATATTTTCTCATCAGTTTCATTCATCACTCTTTCAATCAGTACCTTAGCATACAATTTACCAACAATGCTGAGTAAGCTGATGCCGCGGTAGTTTTTAGCCTCTTGGTGTGACCCCTTTCCTTTATATAGAGGCACAATCACCGCCTTGCACCAGTCTCGAGGAACTTTGCCACTCGACCAGCATTTTTGGAAAAGGAAGTACAACCAAGAAGCCACCAACCCTTTACCAGCCCTCAGCATTTCGATAGTAATTCTATCATACCCTGCCGCCTTCCCTACTTTCATACTTTTTATTGCTTTCATTATTTCTTCCATACTAATCTCACTGTCACTGAAATCACCCATCTCTTCGTTCTAATCAACATTACTGTCGATTGGCGAAGAAATGGATGCATCCTCTTTTTCAAACAGTCCCTCAAAATAATTCTTCCATACCCGTTTCATGCTACTTTCATCCGTCGCCAATTCACCCTGTTCATCTCTTATTACACTCACTCTCATGTTTTGGGAAACTCCCTTTTCCTTCCGGATATACTTCCAGAATAACTTTTGGTTATTCCGGAAATTATCAGAAAGTTTCCTCTCACACCACTCTTGCAAATCCCGCTTTTTCTTTTCTATTTTCTTCTTCACCTCATTCTTAACTCTCTTATATTCATCTTCACTTTTCTGCACTACATCGTCAGTTACACTCGCATTCATCCAATTACTAGCTTTAATCGCTAGTAAATCTAACCACGCTTTCTTCTTATCTCCAACCGCCTCTTTCACAACTTTATCCCACCAACTTGTTGGTGGTCTATTTGACCTTTTACACACACCACAAACTTCCGTCGCACATTCAACCATCGTCGATTTGAGCACATCCCATACTTCTTCTATTTCCATTTCATCCTTCATCTCCACGCAACTTAGTCTATCATCCAATTTTCTCACATATTCATCTCTGATATTTTCATCTTCTTGCAGTTTTTCCACTTTTATTCTCGCAAAATCCGTTGTTGACACTTTAGGCCTGTGACGCCAACGCGTACACAGACCCCTTAATCGTGATATAACGAGAAAGTGATCTGTGCCAACGTTCGTGCCCCTACAGACCCTGGTGTCAACAACCTTTGCTCTCAGCCTTTCATCAACTATCACAAAATCAATCATACTTCTCTCGCTTCCCCTCTGTCTTGTATACATATGGATATCTTTGTGTTTAAACAACGTGTTTGTAACACAAAGATTCCTCTCCAAACATACCTCAATCAATTTATCACCATTCTCATTCATTCTTTGATCACCAAACTTTCCTAAAACTCTTTCGCAACCGTTGCGTGACACACCAACCCAGCCATTAAAATCTCCTAACATTATAAGTCTCTCATTCTGATCACACCCATTCACAACATCCTCTCCTCCTCCCTCTCGGATAGGGATTTAGACATGTCCGGAGCATAAACGCAAATTATGCGCATCCGGACTAGTCCCAATTTCACCTTAATCCACAGGAGCCTTGGACTCACACATTCGTAATCTTTCATACACTGAGCCATCCTTTCAGATATCAGAAGTCCCACTCCTTGGCTAGCTCGGTCATTGTCAGCGACTCCAGACCAGATTGCTGTGATGTTGCCAAGTTGTGAAACTTCCTTTCCCTTACGCTTCGTCTCATTTAAACATAGAAAATCCAGTTTTCTTTCATTCATAATCATACATACTTCATCTAATTTTTCAAACATTCCTCCACATACATTCATCGTACTGAAGCGGGTCTCTTTAGCCCACTTTTCGCCCCGTGAGAAACCATGGCGTGATGAGTGGCGAGCTACATCGCCGCCTCCGTGTTTATTAGAATTGGAACACATATTGGACCCACGAGAAGCAAGGGAAGTAAACTGTCCACCTAGCCAGAGCCCCGCTTGACTAGGTAAGGTTATTTAGTACCCGGAGTGCACCAAGCTCCGGGACGGCGGCACGCTAGCGACCAGGCTCACCCCTGGCCACGCATCCCTCGGCGCGGCAGACCTTGGATTGGTGTAAGGGCGAAGATGGAAAAGCCCTAGTCCCTTAGTCGACTTCTACGACACCCGCGGGAAGAGATGCGGTAGTGCTATTCTAAGCCGACACTACACAGCAAATTTTTTTGTATAATATATACATATTTATATTATATTTATATAGCATAGAATAGCAATAGCATTGTGTCGTAAAAGATGATGTACGAATGGCATGGCATATAGAGAGGAAGGATGATTGTAAATTAGTAAAAGAGATTTATAGAGCCAATGTGGAAGATAATTTGAGGATAAGACGACCGTGGGAGACAGATTTTGACCAAATAGAGAGCTTGCTCAAAAAGGGAGGCGTCCGAAGTATGAAAAATAAAAGCGCATGTAAAAATAGGTTTATGGATGTAAACGAAGCTAGAGAGGTTTGCCAGGATCGTATAAAGTGGCAATCAATAGTCTTTGCCTACCCCAATGGGAATTAATGGTGAATATGTATGTATGTACAAACTATGATGTTCAATTTGAACACAAATTTAACCATTAAGCATTGTAATAAACTAAGAAAATAGTTTCAAAATGCCTGCAACTGGATGGCAGGCTTCCAACTAGGCTGGCGGCATTATTCCTTTGTATGGTCAATCAATTTAAAGATTCAGCATTATAGAATCACCTAAGAATAGCACCGCTCCATTTTATCCTATGGGCGTTTGTATGATGTGACTAACGCCCGATTTCTGAATTGAGTATTCCAGCTGAGAACAACTTAAGTATCGTTCTGTTGCATTGAAATCTTAACAAATGAATGAGACAAAACGATACTTAAGTCGTTCTCAGCTTGAATACTCAATTCAGAAATCGGGCGTAAGAGTCACCCACTACATCAACCTTTATTTTACAATCTTTTTCTCTCCCAACTTTCAAAAGTAGCTAAGGAATGTCTCATTCTGGAGTTCAAGCGACCCCTCTTAGGAATCATATAGGTATACGTATGTAATATTTTAAAACTCAATCTAAACTACACTGTCATATAAGTTGAGCAACATAAAACTACCACATAATCAGCTTACATGAAAGTGTTTTTCTCCATTGAAATGTTTCGTAGCTGCAGGCAGTTTACAAAGTTCATGTTCTGGTAGTTACACGTGTAAGTTGATAGCAAGCAAACTTCGAACACCCTGGGTTAGAATGTTAGCGTGCACCTACAGTATTCTGTTAACAATGAATATACATAACAAGAGAGAGAACACAGTATGTATATATATATATATATATATATATATGTACGTACGTATACGTATGTACGACTTGAGGTATTCCGACGCCATTAGTTTAAATCATGTTGGCGAATAGAAAGCTTTCATTATGCCGTGTAGTACTGGCTTGGAATGTCACTACCCCTTTTTACCCACGGGTGTCGTAAGAGGCGACTAAGGGTAAGGGTTTTTTTTTAAGTAATTTTAGGCGTTGCTGTTGGAGACACATTAACTTCCAAATGTGACTGAAGAGTTTGTAGCTCGTTTTGGCTACCCTTTTTGCGATTTATGGCCATGAATATATGTATGTGTTAAGTACGGGCAAGTGAAACGCGGAGCAGCTCATTACGTACTGAAGTTTATTGTCAATGTTGTATGTGTGTGTCGCAGCACTCAAAATAGCATACCCACCATTCCCTCCACCAATAGCTTACAACTAGTGAAATTAACCTACTGCATGGTTTTTTACTGAGGTTTATTACAGCACTTGAAATGACTAAGCTTAACGTTTTATATTATTTATAAAAATGGTTTATAATCAACTCGCGGAATATGACGCAGGCGCATATTTGTATTTGCCGCCGATCCTCGACAGATGATGTCGTCGCTCGTAGACCTCTGCGGTGATGCGTGCGGACTCTGTGAGATATTAGGAGACTGGGGCGCCGCACCAGCCGAACCCATGGAACGACTCTCTGGTTCGAGTCCCGGAGACGGTGTCTCACGAGTTGCATCAGACGTTCCTTCTTCCCCCGTGACTAACGGAAAAGGGTCGCTGAATAATCCGTTGGCTCCAGATAAGGGTGATGGACATACCCTTTCATCACTCCGGTCGTTGATTATCTGGTTGTGATGTCGTTTTAAAATAATTCCACTATTTTTGTTCTTTATTGTGTAAATAATCTTTCCAAGTTTTTTTACAATTGTTCTTTTAGTTCATACAAATTTGTTGTTATTAATGTAATACTTATAATATACTCGATCTCCCGGAAAGAACTCCTTCCTAGTGAGGCCGTAGTTACAACTCTGTAAGCACTGTTTTTTGTATACCTCGTTAGATAGGTTGGCGAGCGAAGGCGGAGCGGGTGCCTTTGGTGTAATTAAATCTAGTCGCGACCTAAGTTGTCTACCGTACAATAAATAAGCCGGTGAGTGGCCTGTAGTTTTGTGAACAGAGTTCCTATAGTGGAATTAATATCTTAAAAGTATACTATCAATATCGTTCTTATTTGGACTGAGGAGCAGCGCACATTTAATGCCCTTTTTCACGATTTTAACAAAGCTTTCCATTGCTAGCGGGATTGTAAACGGGTGACGTCAGATGTTCTATGACATTAAGTTTATAAAAATGGTTGAACTGCTCAGACGTAAATGACGTTCCATTATCACTTACTAGTACCCTAGGAATTCCAAATCGTGACATATACTCACACATTTTATTAATAATTGCACCAGATGTTACATTATTTTTCATATTATAACACTCAACCCATTTGGTATGTGCATCTACTATGATTAAATACATCTGGTTAGCGATAGGTCCTAAAAGATCGAGGTGCACTCTTTCAAATGGTTCTGCTGGATAATTCCACGGTACTGGTGGGGCGCGAGGGGGGGAGGGTCGCACAAGTGTATAAGTATACACATAGGGCAATTGCTTGTATAATTTTCAATGGCCGCGTCAATACCGGGGAACCAAAACTTCGACCGAGCTAACGCCTTCGATTTTACAATTCCCAAATGGGATTCGTGTAATGCCGAAAGAATTTTCTCACGTAAATTACTAGGTATTATCACTTTGTGACCTCGTAACAGACATCCATTTTCTATAGCTAGTTGCCATTTGCATTGAAAATACGGTTTTAAGTTGGGGTCACTAATTTTGCGGGGCCAACCTTTTTGAGCAAGACGTTTTACCTGGCTTAAAATGCTATCACTATTAGTCGCAATTTCTAACTCAGCTATTGTGATTGGAAGGGACCCCTCCACTACAAAATTTACGTATGAGGTGAGGTCCGGCCCCTCTTGCCTCCCCAGCTGGTCCCCAGGGCCAGACTCGGCGGGCTCGACAAGAGTAGCTCGCGACAGATAGTTATCAGCGCTTCTTACGTATTCTATTATGTAATTGTACGCCGATAAGAATATGGCGTACCTTTGAAGCCTATTCGCTGTAACTTCCGGTACCCCTGAAATAGGTCCGAATATTGAAATGAGTGGTTTATGGTCAGTCCACAATATGAACGGCTCGGACCGACCATACAAAAACTAGTGGAAGCGGCGGACCCCAAATATAATCGCTGTAGCTGCTTTCTGGATTTGGGTATATTTTTTCTCGGCCGCGTTAGGGGTTGTCCACTAATCACGTGATCTTTTTTTAGCATTTATTTAACCCCCCCTCCCCCATTGGTGATACGTAGTGAGGCTTAAGACCACCCCCCCTCCCCCTTCTCAACATCACGTGTATTTTCAGTACCTACAACGAATCTTAAAATTTTCGAATATTATCTTAATTTAAATACAGGTATAAACTATTATCTTATGAAATTAAGGAACATAATGAAAATGTGCCGCTTAATATTTGTTTAAAAAACGCCCGTTTGCCGAAAAAATAAGTACACGAGATATCTTACTACACCCCCCTCCCCATTGTGTTATTTTCGTGATTTTTATCAAACCCCTCCCCCCCCTTTCAAGCCTCACGTGATTAATGGACAACCCCTTAAGTGTTCGTGAGGCAAACGATACCGGGCGCTCCAGCCCATCTGAACCTTTTTTGAGACAAAATCGCCCTTATTCCAGAGGAAGAAGCATCGACAGTAAGAATTATCTGTGCCTTCATATCAAAATGTGCTAAAACACTATCTGAAGCTAACATTTTTTTTTTATTTTAGAAAATGCCCTATAATGATTATCTGACCAAACCCATTTTGTATCTTTCTTTAATAAATCATATAGCGGCGATAACAATGCGGACGCTCCCGGTACAAAATTACGATAGTAGTTTACGAGTCCTAGAAATGACTGTAATTGATTGACATTAGTGGGTACAGGTGCCTCCACTATAGCATTCACTTTATCGGTCGATTTTTTTATTCCGTGTTTGTCGATTACATACCCAAGATAAGTAATTTCGTCTTTGAAAAACTCACATTGTGTAAAATGCGCCCGCTTTCTTCTTTAAAAATCTTTACGTAATTTCAATCCCGCGGCCTCTAAATTTTGCAACACTGACCTTAATCTTCTCATGTGTTCCTGCCTATCCTTCCCCGTTATCAGGACGTCATCAAGGAAGCATAAAACCCCCTCCATTTTTTAAATACTTTAATAGCCCTTTGGAAAATTGCTGGAGCTGACGACAACCCGAAAATTAACCTTTTATATTTAAATAGCCCCTTATGAGTATTAATAAAGGTTACATTTTTGTCATCAATTATCTCAAGTTGAGTATAAGCGAATGACATGTCATTCGATTCCCGCCTGTGTCGAAATTTTTCTTTCCTTTATTTATTCTTTATTTATTAGTAATAATCCCCACATGAGGTTTTCATGAACAAAAAGATTTAAATTACATTTTAAATGTAATTTAATTTTATATTTGTTAAAACAACCCAACTTATCCGAGAACACTTCCGAAAAATCTTTCAGATTTTTTTCCAATTCGGTATCTTTTGAAGAGTCTACCATATTCACATCACAAAATTTAATCGGTGAAAGTTGTAAGTCAAATTTTGTGATAAAATCACGACCTAAAAACGGCGGCCCTCCTCCCTCTATGACATAAACATCGAGTGTGATAGTTTTCTCTGAATACCGCACAGGCAATTTTACTAAACCTAAACTATTTATTCTTGACCCAGTATAACTTATCAGTTTCTTTTTACTAGGTAATAATGGCACATTACCAAAATAAAAACGATATGTTCTGTCGGATATCGCGGTCACGGAAGAACCACTATCAATTTCAAATTGCAACGCTAGGTTATTTATTATAACTGTCTCCAACATAGGCGCACCGTCCCTACAACGAATATTAAAAAACTCACCGTCGTCGCCTTCGCTCGTCTTACCTGATCCAACAAACTTTACACTGTTACACATCCGGCGAAGATGGCCTTTGATATTAAACTTTTTACACCTATAACCGCTGAAACGACACTCACTGGACTTGTGGCCCTTTTGCCCACAAACTAAACACTTATCAACACTTTCCCTGGACGTTTTACTCGAGATTGACTTCGTTCCTTTTTCGATCTTAAACAAAGGCACGCTGCTACCACTGCCACCCGCTGAAGCGCTCGCCGCCGCGGCGCGGGCGCATTTTACACTCTGTGCTATGTCGATTGCCTTATTCAAGGTCAAATCTTCAATCTGACGACAGCCGTGGCCGAGTGGATAGGTGACTAGCTTCTCGGTCCGGAGGTTGCGGGTTCGATCCCCGCTGAGGGCATCATTTATGTGACGAGCGTAAATGTTGTTTCTTAGTCTTGGGTGTTATTTATATGTGTATTGTATAATATTAAATATATCGTTGAGTTAGTATCCCATAATACAAGTCTTACTTAGTTTGGGGCTAACTTGATCTGTGTATAATATGTCCGTATGTATTTATTATTATTATTATTATTATTATTAATATCCATAGCGTAAAGTTTCTCCCGCTCGGGCCCTGGTAACATTCCAACCACAAACTTATCCAGCAATTGTTCTCCGAGGTCCTTGAATTTACAATGCGCGGCAAGACCTCTAAGTCGTGCGGCCCATTGCGCGTGCGACTCGCCCGATCCTTGCTGCGCCGCATAAAAATGATGACGTTCGGCGAACCCGCAACGCTTTGGAGTAAATTGCTGCCCCAAACACTTGACTATTTCTTTGTAGGAAACATCCTCTAAGGTCTTGGGTAAAACCAAGTTACTCGCAAGCTGATAAGAATTTTCACAGAATACGCTGAGCAATATGGCGCGTCGTTTCACCTCTGCTTTATCCGTGTTGTCATTGATATCGTTTGCGATAAACCATTGCTGTAGTCTACGTCTAAGTAGTCCAATCTTGTTGCCCATGGTTGAAACTCGCGATGGTGCCTAAAAATGGCGTATTTGCACTCATTTTTTAAAGAAAACACTGAACCAGAAATCCGTGCCGCTAAATGAAACTGAAAACGTGGGTAGATATCGGATCGTCGCCACTGTTAAGTACGGGCAAGTGAAACGCGGAGCAGCTCATTACGTACTGAAGTTTATTGTCAATGTTGTATGTGAGTGTCGCAGCACTCACAATAGCATACCCAACAGTATGTTTGTCTGAAGAAATCTTTAAGGATTTTCAAGAGTACATACTTTATATTTATTAACAAAAATATAAGGATTCCAGTTTATCAGGAGGCATTGTGGTTGAAAGCTTGTATCGGCAATCCATTCCTTTTTCATCCTTCTTAACATATCATAGTGGCTTAGAAGCGCGATGGATAGCTATGATTATACAAATACATCTACCAACCATCACTTGACCAGCATGGAGGACTGTTGTTTCAGTCAGATCATAAATGAAAACGTAAATCATGAAAAATAATAAGTTAGTAGTAGAAGTTGAGTGGGTAAAAAAGTAAGGGTTGTTGGTGATGGGTCTCCAATCGCACCGCCCAAAAATCCATTAAAAGCCCCAACACCCTTAATCGCCTCTAACGTACACCCATGAGAAGAAACAGGGGTAGTGCTATTCTAAGCGGACATTGCACACCCCTTCTATTAATAACTAGTTTTTTTAAAGAAATTGTCCAATTTATTATTTCTTTGCAGAATTGGCGTCATTGGCCCAATTTAGATTTGGTCACGATACAATTTGAACAGAAGCAAGTTTTGTGGAAGCCATCTTGTAGATTTACGAACCTTGTAATATTTTACTAAATCATTGCAAATTACTCCCAGTTTTCATACCAATGTACTAACTTAAACTATACTAAAACCAAAACAAGGGTAAATACCTAATTCTTAATGCAAATAATTCAGGCACGTTCAAACTCAACAGTGAAATACAGATGAAAAATTCTTAAATTATTTTGGCGAATATATTACTTTATTTAAGTATTTAATGTAAACGTATTAATTATATGTACTAAGTCCTATATTGTCTTTAATTCCTCTTTATCTTCTACATCGGTCAATGCTTACCCAAAAACCTTACAAACTACCCTAAAGTTGGCTAAAAGAGATCGCTTTTACTAATAAGACCACCGATTATACATCTATTGAATAATGTAATTTCCATTATTTGATGAGCATAAAAGAGTTTTCTATCCAATCCTATGTTGAAAAAAATCTCTCATTCGGCACACGACATGAGACAAATAAAAACCAATTATAAAGTTGATGTCGCCGAGCAAGAAGTTATTTCTTTGCCACGACTAGCATCTAAAATCGAGTCCATTTAGTTCGCATTGCTCGCCTTATCGTAGATTTATCCAATAAAACCAGACGCCATGAGCTGAATACTTGAAATGTCATTTACAATAAAATTACTCAACGATTTTTATACGTGGTCGGTATTTTGTGGTTTGTAACTTAATTCACAGTTGTTTATAGTTTTAATAGCTTTATTATCGGTTGTTTAATTGAATTTCGTCAGAATTAATTATTTTTTTAAATCGTCAATTTCATCTAATTTGGATTTAAACTGAGCTTTTGGATACCGGGTAGATCGAAATAATATCTAATTCGTGCTTAGCTATTTAATTTTCGCTATAATTGTTAAAAAGCATAGAAATAAACCATAAATGGTTGTAAATTGTTGTAAAGTGCGTATTTCATCCACACAAGTGTTATCTTAGAGTAATATTAAGTGAATGTGACAAAATAAGTGATTAAAGTTTGTGACGTTTTAACGGCTGAAACCAAACAAAGGAAAACATCGCTAGATAGGAAAACCCTTGCCGAGTAAACCAGCTAAGTAAATTTATGTATTTTTGAACAATAATAGGTATTTCAATTTAATAAAAATCCTATATTAGTTATAAAACAACGGTCTTCATTTGATCACCGCTTCAACTAAGTACGAGTGAGACAAATAGCTGGTTTCTTATTACTTACTATCTTTCAAACACGGGTTCGATTCCCGTTATTAATTATTATAGTTTATAATTATATATACTTTTCTTTTCTCTATATTAAGTGAATTTATCATATAAAAATCTTTTTCTACTGAGCTATTTAATCGCATTCCTTCACTTATTATAATATTAGGTACTTATTAGAATTTGTGAGTACAAATTGTTTGTCGTAAAGGATATAATAAATAGTAAAACGTTAATATTTAAAACTAAATTAGGGTAGTGATAACACTCGGTGTCATATTTTGAGTGTTACATTTATGATTATATTGTTTAGTTAATAGAAAACAAACGATAAATAATAACTTTATATCTTTGTTGTAAGTAGGCGCTTGTGTGGATCGAAATATTTTAGTATTAGGATTATCGTTCGCTATAGTAACGCTTTAAACTAGTATATAATATTAAGACTGTTCGTTTCGTAAAATGGACTCGATTACAACTCGTAGAATGGCTGCCGAACAAAAATATGAAAAATTAAAAAGAGAGTTAAATGATGCAGAACAATTAAAAAATAGGCTTTTAGAAGAACGGGACGAAAACGTTTTAGCTATTCGTAATTTAAAGTTGAAAAATAGTAATTTTTAGAAAAAATTGTGTTGCTTCGTGAATCTTACGACATTTCTCAAGTGGAATTAGAAAACCAGCAGATATTAATATTAAAGCATGAGGATCAGTGCGCAAAGCATGAAGTAGCTTTGGAGCGAATTCATATTCTGAATGAGCAGTTGGCAGAGGCACACGCTCAATTGGCGGAATTCCATAGAATAAAGAATATTCACGAAGACTCTCACGCAGTTTCTTTATGTGCCGAACTTGAGGCAGAATCATTATCTTCTATGACCTCTTTTAAATATTCAAAAACTTTCAGTCGTAAACAGTGTAAAAAATATAAATTAGTTAAAAAACGTATATACAACACAAACAAAAGTCTTATAAGTATGAAAAATAGTATAAAATTCATAAACAAGTCTTACAGAAAAATTGATTTACTAAACCAAATAGATAGTTTGAATGATAAACTGAGTGAGCTGATTGTTAGTCAGGAAGATCTGCATTTAAGATACAAACATATCGGCAGTCTTATAGACAAAGAGACGGTTACTCTGAATAGTCATATTTCCTCAAATAGCGTTATATCTCAATCACCCCAACCAATTAATGGGATTACATTACCAACTGTTAGCACGCCGCCGGCGCCGCCGGCAAACAGAACATTAGTATTTTCGGATGGCATGGCCGTAGGTTTTGGCGAAATACTATCGAAGTATTTTAATCAGCAGGTCATTAACCATTGCTATACGGGTGCAAACTTTAATTATATAGTAGAACGAATATTATTAGGCACTTATGACGAATATACAACGATTGTCGTACTGGTCGGCAATAGTATAGGATTAAATAAGTATTTATTGAATAAAAGTTTAAATAAACTTTTGGAAATACAAAAAATATATAAATGTAAATTTATATTTTGTACCTTTCCATACTTACTTAATATGGATAAGCAGAATGACAATATTCATATTATGAATAATCTAATATGTCACGTGACATGTTGTCAAAGCGACAATTTATTTTGTTTGGATTTGAATAAATTTTTACCTTATTCAAATTCTCGACTGGGTACTGTATACATACCCTTAAATCAAAAGCGGAACATTGCTAAATTATTAGCATATAATATATCTGACCCCCATATATTTAATATAAGGGGAAACTTACTTCTAGTATGCGATGGTGGAAGCCATAATTTAAACTTTTAAGAGTGACAATGGAAGAGCCTCCTGTCGTCCTTAAGTCGTCACCTAATATCAATATTGTAAACAAGGAAGGAGGTTCTTCTGGCAATTTAACTAAAAAGAATACTTTACAAGGAGTCTCCCAGTTTAAACTTGTATGTCAAAATACTCAGGGGTTTTCTTGTAAAGAATTAGAAATAGAATTATTTTTGGAAAAATATGAAATAGATTGTTTATGTGTTACTGAACACTGGCTTAAGAATTGCGAACTCATATTTGGTTTTGAAAACTATTATTTAGCTAGCAACTACTGCCGCAATTCTAAAGCCTGTGGTGGCTCCGCTATATTTTTAAAAAATAATATTAAATCAAAAATTCGTAATGATATTGTACAGTTAAGCGTTGAGCAAGTCGTGGAATTATCCTGCATAGAGTTAAAAAACTATTTCTTAATATGTGTGTATCGACCCCCTTATAACCAAAATTATGATAAATTCGAAAATGTAATGGAAGATGTATTAGGCAAAGTTTTCAGGAATAAAAAACGTATAATAATATGTGGAGACTTCAATGTGGATCTCCTACAAGACAGTCATCTTAAAACACGATTGATGAGTTTATTCCAATCGTTCAATTTAGAAAATTTATTCTTGGAACCGACTAGAATCAAAACATGCTTAGATAATGTATTTACTAATGCAGATTTTTCAAGTAAAAGTGTTATAAATAAACTAAAGTCTGATCACAGCGGCCTTTTTGTTAGCTTTCCTCTAGAGATACCAGAACCAAAAATTGTTATTAAAAAAAGGCATATTACTGCCAGTAAAGTAGAAAAATATATAAATATAATAAGCTCTAAGTTGCCCACATGTACAATTAATAAAAACTCAAATACTAGCTATGATATCTTTTATAATGTTCTGATAAATGAGTTTAATGAAATTTTTAATGTAAAAAATGTAACTATTACCAGTAAATTTAAGTTTTGTGAGTGGGCAACACCAAGTATTTATAGATCAAGAGAAAAACTCTTCGATTTATATGATCAAAAAGCTTATAGTAATAATAATGACTTGAGTGAATATGTAAAAAAATACTCAAAAATATTTAATAAAGTATGTAAAGAGGCTAAAGCCAGATACCTAAGCCGACGTATCCGAACATCCGATAATAAAGTTAAAACAGTGTGGAATATTATCAACACCCAAACAGGCCGAGGTAAACCATGTGATCAGGAGTTCTGTGTTCGATCTGATAAAGGTCTGACTACCTCTAATGAGGAAATCGCTTGTATTTTTGAAAAATATTTTACTGACATACCATCAAAAACAACTGAATATTTAAACACATCGGTTATAAAAGCTCAACACTTGTTACAACAAAATGTTGATAGGTGCGAAACTTTGTTTTGTTTTAAAGATGTCAGCCCTACAGATATCGAAAAATGTTTTAAATCATTTAAACTAAAAAGTTCTGAAGACATTTGGGGTATGTCAGTGAAAGTTTGCCATAATTTTATTGTAACTTTGGCTCCATATTTAGCAGATATATTTAATGAATGTATAAGAAATAAAATCTTTCCAAATCTCATGAAGCATAGTAAAATTGTACCACTTCTTAAATCCGGAGGAGATAAAATTAGTCCTGATGGTTATAGACCAATATCAATTCTGCCAGTTTTAAGTAAAATATTCGAAAAACTAATGTTCAATCAAATGCTTTTGCATTTCGCTTCAAACAAATTGTTTCATCCAAAACAATTTGGCTTTACGAAGGGCCGCTCTACCACCGATGCAGGCGTTGCCTTAATGAAACACATTTTTGATTCGTGGGAACGCAAAAATGATGCTATTGGTTTGTTTTGCGATCTTACGAAGGCATTTGATTGTGCAGATCATGAAATCCTTTTTATTAAATTAGAACATTATGGCATACAAGGTGACGCACTTAAATTAATAAAGTCTTACTTTTCGGATCGGATACAGAAAGTGCAAATCAATAATGCAATATCACCTGGAACTCATGTAAAAATGGGTGTTCCGCAGGGTTCTATTTTGGGCCCATTTTTATTTTTAGTTTATATTAATGATTTGCCGTTCATGGTCGAGAAAATGTCCGAGATAGTGTTATTTGCTGATGATACTTCTTTAGTATTTGACGTTGAAAGAAATAATCAGAATATTGACGAGGTGAATAACACGGTTTCACAGATTCAAACATGGTTTGCTTCCAATAATCTTGTACTGAATGGTAAAAAAACCAAATGCATTAAATTTGTATTACCTAATGTTAGGTGCGTTGATAACGAAATAATTTTAAATAATGAAAAGTTAGTATTTTCGGATAACACAGTTTTCTTAGGGATAACTCTGGACTCCAAGCTCCAATGGGGACCCCACATTAGCTCACTAGCTGGCAGGCTAAGTAGTGCTGCATATGCCGTTAGGAAAATAAGACATTTGACAGATGTACAGACAGCTCGATTAGTTTATTACAGCTATTTTCATAGTGTAATGTCTTACGGTATTTTACTCTGGGGCAGAGCAGCTGATGTTGGTTCCATATTTATTCTCCAAAAGAGAGCAATAAGAGCTATATACAATTTGAGATCCCGAGATTCCCTGAGGGAATTGTTTAAAACAATAAATATAATGACACTGCCATGTCAATATATTTATGAAAATATTATGTATGTAAGAAAGAATCAGGCCTCTTTTGTGAAAAATTGTGACAGACATATTCGAAACCTGAGAGACAACAATAAAATATCAGTACCAAAATACAGATTGTCAAAAGTAAATACATCTTTCATGGGGTTATGCGTAAAAATGTATAATAAAATACCTGAGGACATTTTAAATTTAACAGAAACAAAATTCAAAGCAGCAGTTAAAAGAAATCTTAGTTCGAAAGCCTATTACAATGTCAATGATTACATTAATGATGAAGTGGCTTGGTGTCATCAGGGCTCTGTGCAGGATGTTTCCGGGCTATCACCAAAATTGTAATGGACGTTAAAAAAAGATGTGTGTTGACGAGTTTCTTACGGGTTCTTCTCTCAACAAAACACCTTCCGAATCCGAAGTAAACTTAGTATTAAGTTAAAATTTGACGTTCAAAAAACAAAGATTTATCTTTTTATTTTGAAATAAATGATTATTTTATTTTTTATTTATTTTATTTTATTTACTAATATGTTGTGTAGTTATTTAGCTCATAGTTTCACAGTTGACCAACTTTGCAGAATGTATAAATTATTCATTTCGAATTTCAGTGTATGTTTAACGAATAAAATATACAACAAAAAGGGAGCATCAACTTACTAATAATCATACTCGTATATGAAAACCTTCAGTGAGTAGAATGAAAGTTTCATTCGATAAAGATATAGGTCATGTCACGCAGACGTTTTTACCAGTTTTGTGAAATGTATAAATCTTGTATTTTTTTGTTTTTAAACATACTTTAACGTTTATTTAAACTTATTTCAAGGTATTTAACGATAATATCGCAATATTAAGTCGATGAACGTTGATCGTGGAAGAAATTTAACGGTTTTTGTACGAAAATGACGGCGATTCCATTATGGCCATTATATAAAAAAAACTCCTGAAAATACTGATTAAAGGCAAGAAAAAGGGCCTGTTATAAAAAAGAAAAGATATTGTGCATATTGACCGTCCAAATTAAGAAAAATGACTTAAATTGAATGTAAAATTTTAAAAACCGGTTAAAGGAAATCATTAAAAAGATGGATGTAAGAAATGTGTCTAGTATCATTATAAGATAGCTTTAATAAACAAAACCAAACAAATTTTTAAAAATTGAAACTTTGAAAAAAAACAATGTGTGAATGAAGTTTAGGCCATTTTTGGTAATTTAGAAGAAATTTGAAGTTTGTTTTTATTTTCTAGTTTCAAATTACAATAATATTTTAGTAAAATTCGATTTTCATTTCATAAAATATAATAACCAACTTAATTGTCAATACCCTAAAAACCGAGAAAAAAAAGGCATTTTTTTATGTGGAACAGCAAAGATATACTGGCCAGTACACCCTACTGTGTACCAACTTATAATTTGCATCTATGCTTAACTCGAAACACATTTACACTCCGCGATGTAGGAATATGAGTGAGACGCTGCTATGTGCGAGTGAGTCCGCAGTAGTGTGCGCTCTAACATGACTCCCACAGTACTCCCCTCCTAGTCGATACGAAGATATCAAAGCTAGGAGATACCTAGTACCAATTACCAAATTCAGTGTGAGCAGTGAGGCCGGTGATTGCATGCCTGTAGATGCTCTGCTGATAGAATGGTGGTGAGGTAAGCGAGGAATAGAAGTTGCGGGTAGATCGAGAAATGTAGTGGAATGAAGCGTATGTTCTTATCGAGGGGTTACCACTGTGGAAACAGCAAAGATATACTGGCCAGTACACCCTACTGTGTACCAACTTAAAATTTGTATCTATGCTTAACTCGAAAAACATTTACACTTCACGATGTAGGAATATAAGTGAGTCGCTGCTATGTGCGAGTGAGTCCGCAGTAGTGTGCGCTCTAACATGACTCCCACATTTATATAGCCGTAAATGTACTATACGTCTCTGGAACGTATGATTATCTTTAACGCCATTTAAAATATGATTATCTTTCTAGGTCTTATATCAAAAAGATAACCCAGAAAGGTTCCATCTTTCCCCAATTGATGTGCCTGCAATGCAGACGCTGACGACGCCTCCACCTGAAAACGTTTCCAGAATCCTAAGTAGCATTTTTTGTGACTTTCAGATAAAATCTGTGAGCAATCAAAGAATTGGAACTTAATTATGTTTCACTGAAGTCTTTTCCTTTGCACATATTCTATTAAATTGTCTAGTAAGAGGTCGTTTTTTACTGAAAACTTAAAATCAACTGGTTAAAGATTATTTCAGTTTTTTAAATCTATAATCTAGATGATTTTCGTTGATTATTAAATTAACACTTGTATTTATCCTTAAAATTAATGTATAATACCATTACTTGCTTTACTTCAACCTGAATTTTTACATTGGTAATTAGTAATTTTTTTTGTAAGTACATATAACTAATCATTCTGTTTCAAATAGAAAAAGGAAGTTTATCTATATATTAAGCAATAAAAAGATTAATTTATATCAAACACTATTATTGAAAAAACCTGCTCTTTATTATTTCAAATGCGGGAGTCTGAAATATTGAATAATGTTCATAATCATGAAGTTTTGAAATTCTATTAATTCATAATTCAGTGTGCTCGGTAAAGTTGTTAATTCAATGAACATTTTGTTAATGGACGAATACATCAATTTTGAATATTCTCTTCTCGTATTTCAAAACAAATAATTGAAAATTAAACAAGTTCTGATGGAAAATTGAAATAGTAATATTCTGAACATTTCCGACTACACACGTGCTACGAAATTTATTGGACTACGCTGTAAAACATACGTTTCGTAGCAGTATTGTGGCGGTAGCTTTACACTAAAAGTTGGCTTGTTAGCAATTTAAATTTATGATTATTTTAATTTGAAGGTATAAATAGAAAGAATAATATTAATCAAATGTTTATTATCCATTCAACTTTTTGAAACTAATGACCACAAATAATATTTAATTGGCCAGACTAATTTTATTCCTTCATACTAATAAAGTTTTTTAAATTTTGAGAGAGCAAATACTTTTGCTAGCGCCCTCTCGTTCCCTCGTTTATTATTTCATAATAATCAATTAAACAAACCAAAATTTTCGACACCAGCGAGACTCGAACCTAAGATCTCGGGTATACGCCCGCGTCGCTCTGACACGAGGTCGTAGGTTCGAGTCCTGCTGGTGTAGAAAATTTTTGTTTGATTAATTAATTAGTAGGTAATAATTTAAATCTTTTTGTTCATGAAAACCTCATGTGGGGATTATTACTAATAACTAAAGAATAAATAAAGGAAAGAAAAATTTCGACACAGGCGGGAATCGAACCCGCGACCTCGGGTATACGCCCCGACGCTCTGCCAACTGAGGACACGGTTGCTCAGTTGGCAGAGCGTCTTTCCTTTATTTATTCTAAAGTTATTAATAGTTTCTAATTTATTCTTTAGTTAATAGTAGGTAATAATCCCCACATGAGGCTTTCATGTAAAAAACAAATTATGCATTCATATTATTTTGTGCATACCGTTTTCATAAATAGAGATAGGAACATTATTCAATGTATCAAGTTTAATTTTATAATAATAATAAAACAAATTGGGATATTGGTTGAATTTTGTTCTTTTATTCCGTGCAGTGAACAGAAAGTCCGTGAGATAGTCTTTTTATATGACTTTCAAAATTTGATTCAATATGTTAGATAATATTATACCGATATGAAGCTCATAAATAAAAGATGTTATTAAAGGAAAGAAAAATCTCGACACTGGCGGGGTTCGAACCCGCGACCTTCGGGTATACGCCCCCGTCGCTCTGCCAACTGAGCTACAGTGTCAGTTGGCATCCAGCGCGAAATTTCTCTATCCTTTGTTTCTTTTTTACACGTTCAAGTAGTGTTTGCGTTTCCTACCTCCGAATTTTAACTAATTCGGACGGCCACTTGTCTACCTTTTCAGATAGAATGCAAATGTTGGAAACGCCTAACTATCACATAATTTAATGTTTTTTGACATGAATTCCTCATGTGGGGATTATTACTCATAAATAAAAGATGTTATTAAAGGAAAGAAAAATCTCGACACTGGCGGGGTTCGAACCCGCGACCTTCGGGTATACGCCCCCGTCGCTCTGCCAACTGAGCTACAGTGTCAGTTGGCATCCAGCGCGAAATTTCTCTATCCTTTGTTTCTTTTTTACACGTTCAAGTAGTGTTTGCGTTTCCTACCTCCGAATTTTAACTAATTCGGACGGCCACTTGTCTACCTTTTCAGATAGAATGCAAATGTTGGAAACGCCTAACTATCACATAATTTAATGTTTTTTGACATGAATTCCTCATGTGGGGATTATTACTCATAAATAAAAGATGTTATTAAAGGAAAGAAAAATCTCGACACTGGCGGGGTTCGAACCCGCGACCTTCGGGTATACGCCCCCGTCGCTCTGCCAACTGAGCTACAGTGTCAGTTGGCATCCAGCGCGAAATTTCTCTATCCTTTGTTTCTTTTTTACACGTTCAAGTAGTGTTTGCGTTTCCTACCTCCGAATTTTAACTAATTCGGACGGCCACTTGTCTACCTTTTCAGATAGAATGCAAATGTTGGAAACGCTTAACTATCACTTAATTTAATGTTTTTTGACCTGAATTCCTCATGTGGGGATTATTACTCATAAATAAAAGATGTTATTAAAGGAAAGAAAAATCTCGACACTGGCGGGGTTCGAACCCGCGACCTTCGGGTATACGCCCCCGTCGCTCTGCCAACTGAGCTACAGTGTCAGTTGGCATCCAGCGCGAAATTTCTCTATCCTTTGTTTCTTTTTTACACGTTCAAGTAGTGTTTGCGTTTCCTACCTCCGAATTTTAACTAATTCGGACGGCCACTTGTCTACCTTTTCAGATAGAATGCAAATGTTGGAAACGCCTAACTATCACATAATTTAATGTTTTTTGACATGAATTCCTCATGTGGGGATTATTACTCATAAATAAAAGATGTTATTAAAGGAAAGAAAAATCTCGACACTGGCGGGGTTCGAACCCGCGACCTTCGGGTATACGCCCCCGTCGCTCTGCCAACTGAGCTACAGTGTCAGTTGGCATCCAGCGCGAAATTTCTCTATCCTTTGTTTCTTTTTTACACGTTCAAGTAGTGTTTGCGTTTCCTACCTCCGAATTTTAACTAAATCGGACGGCCACTTGTCTACCTTTTCAGATAGAATGCAAATGTTGGAAACGCCTAACTATCACATAATTTAATGTTTTTTGACATGAATTCCTCATGTGGGGATTATTACTCATAAATAAAAGATGTTATTAAAGGAAAGAAAAATCTCGACACTGGCGGGGTTCGAACCCGCGACCTTCGGGTATACGCCCCCGTCGCTCTGCCAACTGAGCTACAGTGTCAGTTGGCATCCAGCGCGAAATTTCTCTATCCTTTGTTTCTTTTTTACACGTTCAAGTAGTGTTTGCGTTTCCTACCTCCGAATTTTAACTAATTCGGACGGCCACTTGTCTACCTTTTCAGATAGAATGCAAATGTTGGAAACGCCTAACTATCACATAATTTAATGTTTTTTGACATGAATTCCTCATGTGGGGATTATTACTCATAAATAAAAGATGTTATTAAAGGAAAGAAAAATCTCGACACTGGCGGGGTTCGAACCCGCGACCTTCGGGTATACGCCCCCGTCGCTCTGCCAACTGAGCTACAGTGTCAGTTGGCATCCAGCGCGAAATTTCTCTATCCTTTGTTTCTTTTTTACACGTTCAAGTAGTGTTTGCGTTTCCTACCTCCGAATTTTAACTAATTCGGACGGCCACTTGTCTACCTTTTCAGATAGAATGCAAATGTTGGAAACGCCTAACTATCACATAATTTAATGTTTTTTGACATGAATTCCTCATGTGGGGATTATTACTCATAAATAAAAGATGTTATTAAAGGAAAGAAA